>OY979456.1:12762810-13385033 GCA_963855545.1 Ethmia dodecea | reverse complement strand
CTATGATAACTACCATATCCTCATGGCCGAACTCATGTCAAAACATATCCAAGGAGCACCTGTGCCCGGCCTCTTTTTCGATCCGGAAGCGTGCGCTCAACATTGGTCTAGGACCGCGTTATTATCGTCATTTTTGTAAATTAGCCATTAACTTATTTTAGTAATTTTTCTTTGTAATTAAAACTATTTTGTGTGTCGAGTGTAATTTTTATCACTAGCTCGACGGTGAAGGAAAGCATCGTGAGGAAACCCGCAGGTCTCAGAATTAATTCTGAGACATGTGTAAACAGACCCGGTCCGGCGATGGGCTCACCACCTATAACGTTTAGGGGTCCAATATATCTCGTGAAATGTGGGTATATCCAGTAATGGAATACCTCTGCCTACCCCCTCGGGGATAAAAGGCGTGAGATTATATTATTATTATTATATAGTGTAATTTTTTTTATAAATTATTGTCTCATTTCTAAGACTACACTTATAAAATTGCGCCCTTAGTACAAGAAAGGTAAAAAAAATGCAAAAGAAGTTCTATTCAGTACAATCATCCCATATACAGAAAATAAACTACGCCAATGAACCAACACGGCTTCTGAATACAATAATTTACCCATTCTGGTAACTTTATACGTCTACATTGCTCTTTCAGTGAGGCTATTGCGTTTTATTATATTAATTTAATGTTATTACAGTGTTCACCATATTATATGTCACAATTATATACATTCTGCATTTATTTACGTCCTCCTTTAATAACTCCACTTATTCTGTATGACTCAGATTGTAAACAACAAAGTTTGCTGTGAAGGGTAGACGTCGTAATTAATCGTGTCATATTAAATTTTTAATAAATATGAAACCTTTGGCGGCAAAAGCTATTTTCGCCAAAGAATTAACATCCATGGAGAATCTGGTTGCCTACAATACAATAAGCCTAATTGCGAGTATTCGAACAGTCAGAGCTAATAAATTTACTTTAATGACATATAAAATACAATCAGTAAAGGAATAAAGCTAATTAATCGATTTGTTCCGAGTCCCGGCGTAGGTTGTGTTGATATAGGAACTTGGAATTCTGGAATCGAGTATCAAGACATCCGAGCCCATCAAGTAAAACTGTCTAGAGCGAAGCCAAGTTTCAAGAACTTGTGAATTCATTTGTCTGTCTGGAAGTTTGGGTAGGTATATATTAGTGACACACTGCTGCATAAAATGAGAAACTCGACGAAATTCGTATAATGCAACAGACAAGCAGGTATTTGACTTGACCTAGAATGCATCCTTGTGGGACCCCAATAAGAACCATATAGAAGCAATTTAAAAACATGCTTATAAAAATTTTGAATAGACGAAGTGGCCTTCAGAACTATGTAGTCTTTATTGAAGTAATTGTGTTATGCACATTATTGTAATAAGGTAATAATCCGCAACAGGTTTAGTCAAAATCTTTAAATTATAACAGTCAATTATCCGCACCAGACTTCGTCAAATAGGTACATCAGTAAAACGCTTCATCAAAAATCTGTGAAATAAAATTTACTATATTATTACTTTTTTACTTGTGCTTAAGACTATAACTAAAAAAAACATTCTGGAAAACTTCCGACTCAAAGGTCTCCATAACACTGGCAGCATTAGCCTTCAGAACTAAATTTCTATTCAAAACTTGATCGCCATAAAATATACAAGGTGTGCAAGAAAATTACCAGTCAGTAATGTTTAGTGCAACTACTTACGAAGGAAAGTAACACCTTTTATTATGAATTAGCACACCACTTACATAGTAGCTTGGCTTGTATAAAGTAGTTATTTTAAGTGACTGTAATTCTGATAGCAGGTTATCAAAGCATTGCAAAGGCATAAAGCCAATATGCGAAGTGGTGTGCAGAAGGAAATAGAAAACTCAAGATTACGTATTAAATATAATGTTACGTACTTCGATCAAACCGTACATCTATAGACAATTTTAAGATAGATATACTCGTAACATAGACCTGTAAATAGTAAAAAAACCGACTTCAACTTATATGGTTTACTCATGGATGCCATTGTCAGATATACAGATTAATATAATTTAGGAGTTGTTATCGTGATTGTTCAACATTATTTTTTTGGTATACCAACATAATTTTGTTATAATAAAAAAACACTAGAATATATACCTACATACATATGCTCAATGGAGTGGAGTCGCAATGGCTTTCGATAAGTGGACTTATAAGTCCCTACATTGAATAAAAACTTTTTTGACTTTCTTTTTACCTTTTGCTTTTTTCCCGAAGGGGTAGAGACAATAGCCCGCCACTTGCTACGATCCTGGCATGCCTCTTGGGCCTCATCCACATCCATCAATCGGTTCATATATTCTCATCGGTTTCGGGTACTCTTTATCTGGCTTTTTAATACATCGCCGATCTGATCGATGTAAGTACGCCTAGGTCGCCTTCTGATGACTCGGCCACTCACAATCCCCTTATATACACTAGATTAAGAAATAGAAGAGAGAGCTGTAATTCTAATTTCAAATTCAACATTTACAATATAATAGCCAGATAAAGAAGTTAAAATGGGTCCGATAACCGATAGGTCCGATAACGAGTACCTCGTTACAAGATTAATGTAAATTAACCTTCAAAGTCACATGTTCATCAGTTTTGAGGTCTGTGTGTCGAGCAGACGGGTGTGAGTGACCCGGCGGGGCCTATCCTGAACTAGCCATTCACCCCGGCGCGTCCAGACGACCTGTTACACAGTCCACTAAGCACACACTTGATGTTTATGAATGTTTATACACAGTCTCTCTATCGGCTGGAAATTATCGCTTTCACAGCTAGTCTGCTATAGAATTCTGATTAAGTAAGTGAATATTAATCTTTAGTATCATGACTTCAAATCCTGGCATGTACCTTGGAGCTAAGCTTTCTAAAACAAACAATAACGATGTATACTAGTTTGACGGTGAAGTAAAACATCGTGAGGAAACCCCAGGCCCCAGTATTAATTCTGAGGCATATGTAACTTACTCACCACCTATCACGTTAAGGGGTCCAATACTCTCGTGAAAAGTGGGTATTTCCAGAAATGGAATAAATCTGCCTCCTCGGGGATAAAAGGCGTGAAATTATTATTATGTTATAAAAGAAGTTTTTGAAAACATTTCCTCATCCGCTTCGGACTAAGGTGCCAACCCTTCTAATAGAACTGTTATGGATTCCGTGGATATAGTATTAAACTAATAGTCTAATAAATATCGAAATTGACGTAATTTCCATTGATAGAATTTGTGTATATTTTTACAATATCTACCTTAGATCTAAATTGATATTGATAATTTGAGCCATCAAATGATCTATTATTACTAAATGTTTTATGTAAACTACCCTAGCGGGTGCCGAATGGCTTTGCCCGTGCGGATCACTTAGTTTAGTGATCACTTCCGAATTTCATGCTTCTATATAAAACAGTTTCATCTGTGCGTAGATCAATCAGTCAGTCATTCAGTTAGTCACCGGATTATTGTAAAACCCTTAGTTTATAATCAATTTAGTAAGATTGTACACTGACAATACATTGTGATTGAACTCTAAAATTTACACCCCGACGCTTAAATTTTCATAAGTTGAACCACTTCCCGTTCACAATCTATACACAATTTAGAATAGCAGTAGATTTATATATTACTAGCGGTTCTAGCTCAGGGATATTCTAGCTTTCCATTGGTAAATGAATTTTTAAAATCAGTCCACAAGTTTTTGAGTTTATTCGTAGCAAAACATACCAACATACAAATATTTTCTCTTTATAAATAAAAAATAAATAAATAATCTCACGCCTTTTGTTTCCGAGGGGGTAGGCAGAGGTATTCCATTACTGGATAGACCCACATTTCACGAGATATATTGGACCCCTAAACGTGATAGGTGGTGAGCCCATCGCCGGACCGGGTCTATTTACACATGTCTCAGAATTAATTCTGAGACCTGCTGGTTTCCTCACGATGTTTTCCTTCACCATCGAGCTGGTGATAAATATGCACGTAAGTTTTTGAAAAACTCATTGGTACATGCCAGGATTCGAACCCGAGCCTTACTGATTTTCGGCCGGCTCTTTAACCGTACATTTTGACTACTTCTCTAATACGTGTTAAATTTTTCCGAAAAATGAATTATCATAGCTGAATGCAGTGCTATGTATGGAAATCGTGCTATTATTGATCGATATTTAAGAAAATTGGTTACACACAACTAAAGTTCCATTGCATCATATTTTTTTATGTTAATATACTAATTGGGGTGTATGAGGAATTGCGCTTTTTCTGTTACGCGTTGTATAATATTGTCTTTATAATATTAGAATATTTCTACTACTACACAAGTAGTAACTGTTGTTACCTATATTTAAGTTAGCAGCAAACGTGTTAAGCTCGTACTGTTGTACCTCCGGTGACATAATATTTAAGAATACTGTAATTAGAAGTAAACTTAATACATTGTCTCCGCTACCAACCCTCGTTCCTAAAACTTCATCATCTTCAAAACCTCTCGTGACGATATTAACCTAACATTGTTGATAATAGTCAAAAAGCCCTTTGTGTTCCGTGTTTACATACCTACCCCCATAAATTAAAGACACGTTACAAAGAAACAATGAGGTACGAAAGTACACCGTGACTCATCTGTTTTAATTACAGTCCCGCTATTAAGGAGTTATTGTTTGCAGACAGGCAGACAGACAAAATAGGGTTCCCTGAGTGATGTACACGGTAATCAGGTTTAGATATTCGTTGTTCACACGATCGTATCTTTTGAAAGACTTGTTGGGTGGCTCAAGATACTAGAGTGTGAAATTAATTTGGTTTTCTTTTATATTGACGACGGCTTTTATTTTACGATCTGTTATTAAAGTTTGAATGCCGTTATTTTAATTTCTATGAAGTCAATATAATAATATTATGTGTTCGTTCTAAACCTGAATAGTAGGTAAGATATATTGCTCCTAGCTAATATTAAACAATGTTTTCATCCATATAGATTTCATGATGGCAAATCAACAGAGTTAATTTTTTTTGGATCAGTTACTAGTCTGAGCTGAAAGAGTCCAAAACATAGGTGCTATTTTAAAATGTTTATACAAGAAAATAATAAAAAGTCAGCATGTATTTTAAAGGTTGTTTAGTTGAAACCGAACCCGCGACTAAATCAGTACCTTGGGGCTACTACCAACTGAGTCAAAGCTACATACTAACTTTCATTTGTTTACAAGATATACTTTAGATATATATTACGACGCCAACATAAATATCGCATACTTTACTTAAAGTATTCCATTTCTGAAAGTAGGTACCAACTACCAACATTTCACTAACGGTTTCCACACAATGTCTTCCTTCATCGTCAAGCTAGTGATAATAACTTAAATTTACGAAAAACTCATTGCAACATTTCAAACCACTTTAGCTCAAACCTCTCAAGTTAAGATACTTCTCTTCAAGCTTCATAGTTAGGTACTCAGAGCCTGCACTATCTTACAAGTTCCAACTTAAGTTTCTTGAAAATTCCACGTGTTTTTAAACTCAGTTTTTATGCGGAACCCTCCAGCTCTCGGATCTAATTAAGCCTTAACGGTTGACCTGGTTTGATTATTTCAAAACTGCGTAATTGCTTATTTTAGTTTTCACATTTGACAGCTGCATTAGTGAGTGCAGTTGAATCATCTTTCCATTGTTGCAAGTTTTTCTTCGGTACATGTTTTCTAACAATAGGTGTAGGACAAAGGATTGTTTGTGTTGCAGTACTTTGAATTGCAAAATTTTAGTAATAAACGCAATATATCACTAGTAAGTACACTAATACAAGTACACTAATAGAAAGATTTTATTTGTGTGTGTGTTTGTTTGTATTGAATAAGCTCCAAAACGAAGAGACCGATTTTAAAAAATCTTACTTAAAATTACTTTTCTGGGAGTTTTCACTCCAAAGAAAATTTGAAATATAATGATCCGCTGTCTGTCTGTACATTCGTCTGTCACAGGACTCTAACTAACCGCTATAATAACTAACACTTTTAAAAAATATATGTTTTCTTTTAGTGCAGAGCAGTGATAGTCCTGACGGTTAAAGAGCCGGCCGAAAATCAGTGAGGCTCGGGTTCAAATCCTGGCATGTACCAATGAGTTTTTCAAAAACTTACGTACATATTTATCACTAGCTCAACGGTGAAGGAAAACATCGTGAGGAAACCCGCAGGTCTCAGAATTAATTCTGAGACATGTGTAAATAGACCCGGTCCGGCGATGGGCTCACCACCTATCACGTTTAGGGGTCCAATATATCTCGTGAAATGTGGGTATATCCAGTAATGGAATACCTCTGCCTACCCCCTCGGGGATGAAAGGCGTGAGATTATATTTTATATATATTTCTTTTAAAAAAAAAGTGTTAATTATTGTACTGTGGTACAACCCCTTTTAATGTGAATACAACTCTCACTTATCCGGTTTTTAATGATAAACTATGTGGACTCATTTCCGTCATCCCGTCGTTAACCAAAATAATATTTAACGAGAATCTCATAGACGAAGAACTAACCTCTGCATGGTAAATTATTCCTCAAAACCCTAATATTATAATTCATTGTCAACATAAAACGTGTCAACAGAAATGAATTAAATCCCCAACATTTCCGCTTAAACATTCGTACAAACATAAATTTGCGTTTATTTACAACATTATTAATTGAAATCGAAAGGCGAAAACCGCTTGGCGCCGCTGTAGACTAAAATCATAATTTTTCCAAGGTCAGTGGTGAAACGAAGCCAAAACTATTACATTACAACATAACATGTATTGCGTTTCGTTAACACGAACTTGGGAGTTAACTCAAAGGGGTTAGGCTCAAAATGGTACAGCTAGCCGCATAGTGTGTCGAGGTATTAATTTGGTTCCTTCGGGGAATTATGTTCCTTGATGACACTGTTTGTTTTTACGATGAAATTACAAAATTTAAAGAGGCTTTTAACATTTTTACGAGTACTGGGTTATTGTTCATACGTACGATAATTATAACTTTTTTTAAAATAATATACCTACAGGACTAGTAAGCGCTCAGCCGCCGCGTTGGGTGAACAAAACCATTTTTTTCTAATTTAATATTTATTTTGACTTTTTCCAGTTCCTTTGGGGATTAAAAAAAACCTTTCTTAGCGGCTGCTTTTATCGTGTAAGGAACCTACCAAAGGAGACGTTCCATCTTGGGCCTGCACATTGTTCACAAGCGTGAAAGATAGAGAAAAATCTAGTGATTATCAGAAAAATATTTTAAAAAATCATTTCCATCTATTTAACTTGCATAAAAGTAACTAAAATTTGATGGATCCACGTGGAATAATATTGAAATAATACTGTTTCTGACTTCTTAAGCCCAATTTCCATGTTATTGTGAATTAGTCCGACAAACATCAAAATAATGGCAATTGACATTTTACCGGTCAGGTCGTCGCGATGCCAGTTTAATGAAAATTAAAGTTTATTGTAATACGAAACTAGACAAACATGAGCAAAATCATGAATAAAACTACAGTTATTTTATTTATATTTAACTAAAAAACTGGTGCAGGCCCAGTCTCCATACATTCATGAAACGTCTTCTGTCAAGTAACTTGGTATCGCATATATCGTGATTAGTGGGTTTTTATACAAACAACAAAATATATATCCATAAGCAATGAGCCCATCAAATCTAGGAACAAAAGTATTTTTCAAAAATATATAATAATTAAGTACATACTTATTCATAGATATAGTTACGTACGATCATAAACGAGCCATATTCCCAGTAAAAAAAACTTTTTTTACCTGGCGTATAAAATTTATTCTGTAACTTGAGTACTTTTGATTTTCTTTGCAGTGTAATTGCGCATTATGTATTAGAGTATTCCAAAAATAACTTCTAATGTTGTCATAAAAAGTTAACTCTAAGCCAATAATATGTTTGTAACAACCCTATTATGAAGCATTACGCTTAAAAAGACAGTATTACAGCTTAGTGTCGTATCCTTAAAACAGAAGCTCAGTTACACCCTCTTCTGCAGAAACAATCTCTTGTTTCCAGTCGGATAGAATCGTTAAACAAAAGACAAATACGCAACACTTTCTTGTACGGACGGAAAATAAAGAGAGATTAAAAGTAGAGACGGAACCAGCTAGGGTTGAACAGGCTATGTTCTTAACGAAACAAACAACCGATGAAACAAGGAACTGTTTAACTTAGAAATATGATTTGTCTTGTCTCTGTAGAAGTAACAGATTTTGTGAGCTTCGGATGTTATTAAAAAACTTTTTGTGATACACAAATAGATAAATACAACGTAAATTATGAAGTAGTTTACTGTGTCTGAATTTGAATTAGTTTCCCGTTCTTTGAATTTTGCAAAGTAATTTTTCGGTTTTTACAGAATAAAGAAAGAACAATATCTGAAAAATCTTAAAAATGCATTCTCAATTGAATACAAGCTTATTCGCTCAGAAAATCGTGGTGCGATATAATTCTATGAATTTCGTTGAATCCGACATTTTTATGTTCATCCATGATCAATTTACTCCACCAATCTGAAATACAGTCATTTTCACTTATTCCTATTCCCAAAGAGATCTTGGTTATAGTATCAGATGACACATATTTCGGGACGTTATAAAATTCTACTTTTATTAAAAACAACCTAATGGTATTCCTTTAAGGTTCATAATCCGCGAATGGTATCAAGGTCTCTTTACATCATAATAAGTCTATTACTCTTTTAGTCACCCTAATATATTGATTACTGGCTTTTACCCGCGACTTCACCCGCCTTCCGGTCCTAAAAATAGCGTATGTGTTATTCTGATGTGTAAAATTTCATCAAAAACCGTTCCTTAGTTTTTCGTGAAAGGGCAACAAACAACCACCCATAAATCCATTCTCACAAACTTTCGCGTTAACAATATTTTAATAGCATATTTTATTTAAAAAAATCAGAGAGCAGTGATAGCCCGGACGGTTAAAGAGCCGGCCGAAAATCAGTGAGGCTCGGGTTCAAATCCTGGCATGTACCAATGAGTTTTTCAAAAACTTACGTACATATTTATCACTAGCTCGACGGTGAAGGAAAACATCGTGAGGAAACCCGCAGGTCTCAGAATTAATTCTGAGACATGTGTAAACAGACCCGGTCCGGCGATAGGCTCACCACCTATCACGTTTAGGGGTCCAATATATCTCGTGAAATGTGGGTATATCCAGTAATGGAATACCTCTGCCTACCCCCTCGGGGATAAAAAGGCGTGAGATTATATTATTATTATTATTATTATTTAAAAAAAAAATCAGAGTGTGTCGTAAAGACACGATATAAGTTAAACTTTTTCGTCACTAGAAAAGGTTGCGAATCATAATTTCAAAGCCTTCACTTAATAAGAATATTCACTTAAAAAAATTGTATTTTACTTTTCTACACACACCTATGTTGTTACTACTGTAGTGAGTTTTTTAAAGCTCGGGAGAGATAGCAGCCCTACAAGTGGGTAGCCAACAACACGTCGATCTATGTATAGTGATTATCGGAAAACGTAAGAGTATTTATTCGATATTGTCCTAATGAAATGAACACTGATTTCAGGGAATCCAATATTAACGCTTACACAGCGTATATACAGAAACGGTAGAAATTATAGTTTTTGTTGATTTTTGATTTGAAATTCGATAGACACATCGGTAAATGTGACTGCAATTTTTTACTGATATGGGGCAATAGGTAGTTGCTGGTGCCGGCTGTAAAAAAATAAAAATAAAACTACGTGGCTGCCAGATATTTTATTTCTGAAATTTCCATGTTTTTTATAAAAAGTGTACTCATCGCCAGTGTGCTGTCAAGCATAAGCATCAACATAAATTTTGGGCTATAATATGTATACTGGGAATAGTTACTAGCTGTTTACTATTTGTTTTGGTAAGAAATTCAACAACTCCTAATGAAGAATCAAACAATTCTCCCGAAACTGTCTTATATTTTGTATCTATATATATATAAAAGGAGAAGCTAAATCTAAAAATCAAGGCCCAGCCCAAACCGCTGAACATAGAAACATGAAATTTTGTGTGTAGGTTACGTTTATAGTGTAGATGCTCGCTAAGAAAGGATTTTACGAAATTCAACCCTTAAGGGGGTGAAAGAGGGGGTTGAAGTTTGTATGGAATAGTGTGATTTCTGCGTGTATCAACTTTAAACTTGGCACAAATACTCTTCAAAACACACTATGAAATATTAGTTCTAGGATTTTTTGAAAATCATCCTCCAAGGGGTTGAAAGTAGGGGATGAAGTTTGTATGGAAAACCTTCATTTTTGGGTGTATCAATTCGAAACTTTGTAAAAATACTCCTCAAAACAAACAACAAGACACGTATTTCCGGATTTTTCAAAAACCATCCCCTAGGGGGGTGAAACAGGGGAGTGGAGTTTGTATGGAGACGTGTTGTTTTTTACGTCTATCAACTTCAAACTTTACATAAATACTCTTAGAAATAAATTATGAGACACATTTTTGGATTTTTCGAAAATCATCCCCTAAACGGATGAAAGTAGGGGTTGAGGTTGATACGAAGAAGTTTATTTTTTGCGTCCATCAACTTGAAACTTGGTACAAATACTTATGAAAACAAACTATGAGATATTAGTTCTAAGATTTTTAAAAAATCTTCCTCCAAGGGGGTGAAAGTGGGGGTTGAAGTTTGTATGGAAAACCTTCATTTTTGGGTGTATCGATTCGAAACTTTGTAAAAATACTCCTCAAAACAAATAACAAGATACGTACGTATTTCTGGATTTTTCGAAAATCACCCCTTAAGGGGGTGAAACAGGGGGTTGGAGTTTGTATGGAGACGTGTTTGATTTTTACGTCTATCAACTTCAAACTTGGCACAAATACTCTTAAAAATAAATGATGTGACACGTGTTTTTGGATTTTTTGAAAATCATCTCTTAAAGGGGTGAAAGAGGGGGATAAAGTTTGTATGGGTTAGTGTGATTTCTGCGTGTATCAACTTTAAACTTTTTACAAATATTCTTGAAAATAAACTTGATATATTAGTTCTAGGATTTATCGAAAACCATCCTCCAAGGGGTTTCATCCCCTTGGGGGTTGAAGTTTGCATGAATACCTTCATTTTTGGATGTATCAATTCGAAATTTTGTAAAAATACTCCTCAAAACAAACAACAAGACAAGTAGGTATATCTCGATTAACTCACGGGTGAAACGGGGTTGGAGATTGTATGGAAACGTTGTGGTTTTTTTACGTCTATCAACTTGAAACTTATCACAAATACTCTTAAAAATAAATGATGAGAAACGTATTTTTGTATTATTTTAAAATCATTACCTAAAAGGGTGAAATTAGGGGTTGAAGTTGGTATAGAGAAAAGGGGTTTTTTGCGTCTATCAACTTGAAACTTGGCACAAACATTCTTTAAAAGTCTCCATACAAAGTCTAATTTTTTTTGATAATTTACTATGGGTTGCTAGGAGAAATTTGTTTGTGCATCCCAAAATGTTGAAAAAATAAATGTCCACCCGTGCGAAGCCGGGGCGGGCCGCTAGTACTGGTATAATGCATTATCAAACATATTGTCTTCAATACACGATTTCATTAACTCCGCCATGTAAGTCTTGTACTTATTGAGAAGAACCAACAGTAGTTTTCATATTGAATTAAATACTAAACAAATTCCATGTCGCGACAAACGAATTCAGATACGATAGAATAGGTACCTTTTTTATAACACAATGAGTCAATAAAAATAATAAAGAAACGTCGAGACGCTCACAAAGCACTCCAAGATTGAACAGATAAATAAAATGCTCAAAACTGACAACAGAAAAGACTTATTTCATTTCCTCTAGCTCCAAATAAAGTGTTATCAGGTAGAATGGGGTTTGATTACCTCTCCTCGCCCATTTTCCGAGTCGACGGACACCCAGCCCTGAGATAAATATACTACACAAAGGGTTGGGGTGATTAACACTGGAAGTTGGTTTCCGTAGAATGCTTAGCTGTAACTAATGATTATGGGACTTTAATAATGGAAATTTAAATTCAGTTGTCGCTTTCACATAAAGAAAAGCAACTTTCAAACAACATTTCGCAATTCATTTGAAAATGTAACGAGCCTTGAGCTTATCAGACTTATCAGAGTTTATTGCGCCTACTTCTAGACCAGCAGGCGTATTCACGGAGGCTTGACACCGTTTCCGTTCGATTCAGATCGAACGGAAACGGTGTCAAGTTCTAGGCGTTTCTGACAGCCACGGAAAATTTTACGAATCCTTATGTCAAATAAGACATTCGTTTTCTATACCGACATCTGTGAATAGCCCATCTTCGACAGAAATTCCGATTCCGAGTCGAATATCGAAGCTCCGTGAATACGCTTGCGGGTCTGATTTTATGCTTCGGATTTTTATCGACTGTTCTCCTGAATTAAGCTTTATAGATACCGTAGATGTGTTACAATCGTAATTTACCAAAAAGGCTGTAAATGGTATCAGGCAATGGTTAAATCGTCTGCCCTCTGTTTTGTGTAATAAAGTCAGCTAACATAATCATTTTTTAGGTAAGTATAAAATAAATAATAAATAAATAATAATCTCACGCCTTTCATCCCCGAGAGGGTAGGCAGAGGTATTCCATTACTGGATATACCCACATTTCACGAGATATATTGAACCCGTAAACGTGATAGGTGTTGAGCCCATCGCCAGACCGGGTCTGTTTACACATGTCTCAGAAGTAATTCTGAGACCTGCGGGTTTCCTCACGATGTTTTCCTTCACCGTCGAGCTAGTGATAAATATGTACGTAAGTTTTTTGAAAAACTCATTGGTACATGCCAGGGTTCGAACCCGAGCCTCACTGATTTTCGACCGGCTCTTTAACCGTCCGGGCTATCACTGCTCTCAAGTATTATAAGTATTATTCATTTATTACTAGCTTCAGCAATATTTTGCTATTTACTGTCCTAACACGTAATACTAGTTCTAGTAAGTTCCCAACGGTTTTTGCATGCTTGGAAGCGTTCCCGTACCTACACACATGTGAGTCAGTCAGGGTGCTGTATGATTCAAATTTTGAAATCGTGCACCCAATGACCAGTTCTTTTTTCGTAACCGTGACAATTTCCAAAGATCCCTTCTCAATGTTCACTCAAAAATTTCATGTTTCTAGACAGCAATTTCGACTTCGCATTGATCGATAAGTCTGTTACTCAGCCAGTAAATTTTTACTCATATAGATTCATCAATCAATTCAATTAGGTCTATTTTTCTTTGATTTTCAGTCATTCATTGCAAATATTCGTTTATAAGATAGATGTTTCTTTTATGTTCTTATGCCGTGATTTATTTTTATCAATGTGCCGTCGGTCTCCCATCAGTACGTTCCACCAGGCAATCATATCGTCGCGGGCAATCATTTTTCGCTTACCGATGTCAGCGCACTAATGCACCGATTCATCGCATATTGCATATCACGGTCGCAGGTCAGTCACCGCGTCTAGGTGCGCTATATCTACAGATATTATACCTAGGTCTGAAAACCAGGAGTTAGGAAAAGCATTCTATGCGTCGTTAGCTTTGAAATATTCGAATCCTGTAACGTTTTTGGTCGCTCTTGAGAAATAATGGATGGATTTTGGTTGCTCCTTTTCGCAACAACTACTGAACGGATTGAGATAAAACTTAACAGTGATATAGATTGTGCATCAGAATGACACTATACAAAAATTACGGTGATAGTGTTACACTGTTAAATCAAATGAAGCGTACGATTTATTAAAATTTAAATTTATAGACACCTATTTGGATGTGTTATTCAATCACTGAAAAACTGTTCAACGAATTTGGATAAAATATGGCACACAAAAAGTTAATAACCTGGATTAACACACAGGATTCTTCTTGTATTGAAGTCGAGGGCAAAATCTCGTACTATACAGATCTAAATAGGTATCTATCCAATTTATTTGTATAAATAACGAAGGTTATTCGGCTAAATCTGACGCCAAAATTATATACTACCACTGTGGTTTATTTCTCGTCTTGAGTCATCTTATGGTTTTGTTGTAGCTGCATTAACAACAACATTAATCTTAATGTTTATTTGAAAGTCACCCGAGTCCCGACTGCTTACGTCTCCATAATTAGCCTGTTAATTCATAGCTCCTGTATCGTGTCTCGGCATTTAAAGTATACCTATAGGTACTTACGTATGAATAAGCCATGAATTTGTCGTGCTTGAGAACAGCCAGCTAAGCCATTTTGTTTGGGTTTCGCAGAACTTTTGATTTACATTTTTAGCGCGCATTTAACGATGTGGAATAACAAATTCATTTTTAATAGTCTTGCTTATGAGCTACTAAATGGCTTTAATTTCTTTTATTTTCTTGTTAGGCATGTAAAAAGTAATTAAGTATCGGAATAGTGTTCGGTATTTGCCTGTTGGTTTTGTCCATTTAGTGCTTTGCTCGAGTTCAGCTACACACTGAGCTGTGTCCCTTTACGCACACAAATGCAATGCGTATAAATTGTATTGTTATTTTTACCTTGATTTTAAATTTTATTTTTGTTATTGTGTTTTGTGCATAAAAATATGATGTGTCTATTTATATAAGTCAGATGTTATGTGTTGATTCAATCGGTACCAATCATATTTTTTTGGGTATTATATGCTTTTATGTCTAGTACCTAACAAACGTTTCCTAGTGCAGAATAATGTAACTCACCCACCAGCTTTCACGTTTAGGGGTCCAAAGAATATCCTGGTGAAACTTGGGTATTTCATGAAAAGAAATACCTCTATCGACCGCCTCGGGGAGAAATTTGAAAGCATACATACATCATCTTCAGTATGTATTGTACTAACCTATTCATCAGGACTTACCGACTAACTGATTCGACGCGACGCTATGTAATGCTATTAATTATAATTATTATTGTAAACCATGAATCGAGAATCGAGTTGAATGGCGTGCAATTGGAGAGGCCTATGTCCAGCAGTGGACTACTACAGGCTGATGATGAGATGATTGTAAACCATATTTACTAGTAAGACATGAGATTAAAAAAACTGCCCTTGAGTTTCTTACTAGTTCTTCTCTTGGTACTGCATTTGGAACCAGCAACTCGTCGGTGGAGATGGGCTCCTGTTTACATTTAGCTAATCTTAATCATGGACGAGTTTAGTGTGCTTTGTTATTAGACTATTGACTTTTCTAAGTGTAATTCTCAATTACCTGCAGAAATAAATTAATTTTCATTTTAATAATATTATTATAACAATATAATCTCACGCCTTTTTTATCCCCGAGGGGGTAGGCAGAGGTATTCCATTACTGGATATACCCACATTTCACGAGATATATTGGACCCCTAAACGTGATAGGTGGTGTGGTGAGCCCATCGCCGGACCGGGTCTGTTTACACATGTCTCAGAATTAATTCTCAGACCTGCGGGTTTCCTCACGATGTTTTCCTTCACCGTCGAGCTAGTGATAAATATGTACGTAAGTTTTTGAAAAACTCATTGGTACATGCCAGGATTCGAACCACAGCCTCACTGATTTGAATCATGTGAAGCAGGCTCTTTAACCGTAAGGCTATCACTGTTCATTCTTTTTTGCAAAGACTTATTTACCGAGATCTAAACCCGAAGCAACTTCGCGAAGCTAGGGTCGTTTACAGACAAAAAATGTGGTTCCTTGCTGAATTTAAGAGCTTTCCGTAATTACTAGATTAGGAGCAGTTACTTGTGGCATTTTTATGCAGAATTAATTCGTGAGGTCGACACCCGACCGTGTTTACACCAAGATTAATGATTGGACAACACGCCGGTACAGTAAGTAAAGGAATAAAATGAATCAGTACGGCAACTGCGCCGTTTTTCGGAAATAATTACCAACACTTTCTTCCTTTATGCTGATTGCATGCATGCATAATTTTATTAAATTAACTAAGTAGGTACGTTTAAAAAATATATTTATCTTTATCATTTCTTATTCTAAATTAATGATAAAAATTACATTCGCCTATTACAAGACATACGAAATGCTTTGTTATTAAATTTTTATTAGTCATTGCTGCGTTTTACGCTTTTCAATCGACTTCAATATTTTTCTCTTGTTTTTTTTTGTCTGTTATCTCAGAACTTTCGACTGCATGAACCGATTTTGGTGACTCTTTTTTTATTTTAAAAGCTAGTGCTATGCGTGAGCTTCAGTTTTATACAGTTTTGACAATGACATCCTTGAAAACCATATAAGTTGAAGTTGGTTTTTTACTGTTTAGAGTTTTATGTTATACGCTTTTTAAACCGACTTCAAAAAAGGAGGAGGTTTTTCAATTACCGTAGGACCGTTGTTTTTTTTTTAGTGTGTTCGTGGATAACTTCGTCGTTTATGAACCGATTTTGATGATCTGATGATGGCGTTCCAGAGAAATCAAGGGGAACCTTCGTAAATCGTAGTGGCGACTAGCACTTTTTAAGTTTTCTGCTAGAACTAGTTTTTTTTATTAGAAACTAGCGACAGGCCCCGGCTTTGCATGGGTGCAATGCTAACACTAAAACCTTCCTCTTGAATCACTCTATCTATTAAAAAAACCGCATCAAAATCCGTTGCGTAGTTTTAAAGATTTAAGCATACAAAGGGACATAAGGACATAGGGATATAGGGACAGAAAAAGCGACTTTGTTTTATACTATTTACTGATAGTGATAGTGATGAAAGCCCTGCCTGACTGCGTTGCGAAACTCGCTTAGAAAATTTGTCACGGGCGTGTGTCTACACGAGAGCGTCGTTTCGAACTTTTGTAAGTAGTTACCGTACTGTTTTAGTTTATATATTTACTGGGACACTGGCTCACTGCTTAACACGGCACGAAGGTCGCCGGTGTTATTACAGCGTTTTACTGCCAACATACTCATTTTGTGCAAGTTCATTGACCGATTGCTTTTACAAGACTGCACCAGGAGGGTGTATCTAAATGGATGTAAGTATTTGCACTAAATTCAGTCCGTGATATTTTGCGATAGCCGTGATAGTCTTGTGGTTAAAGAGTTTGTTCTCATGAGTGAGGGTTGGGTTCAAATCCTGACAAGGGCATCTACCAATGAGATTTCAAAAATTTACGTTTGAACTTGGCTTCTTTGGCCTCGTACCGCCAAATGGTCACTAAAAAATTTTATTGCTCAGCCGTTTGCGCAACTTCAGAGCTACCAAGTTGAAACGGCCGTACTGTACGTAGGCCTACATAAGTATTTATCACTAACTCGACGGTGAAGGAAAACATCGTATGAAAACCGCAGGTCCCAGAATTAATTCTGATACTTGTGTGGTATTTACAGTTGTAGTACTTGGTCGTATGTACTATCTGTAAACACACAGAGGGAATATTTAAATTTCAACTGTAAGTAATCAGTAGACTCTTCCGGGGATGTTACAGTGCCTAAGTCGCAGGGATATTGTCAAAGACATAAATTATCACACGCCTTTTATCCCCGAGAGGGTAGGCAGAGTAAGTAAGTTCGAACTCTTTATTGAACACGAATAAAAATATGTTATTATAAGTGACAGAATATTCTACTATATAAAAATAAGTCGGGTTTTCCTTCCTGACGCTATAACTCCAGAACGCACTAACCGATTTCCACGGTTTTGCATTCGTTGGAAAGGTCTCGGGCTCCGTGAGGTTTATAGCAAAGAAAATTCAGGAAAAATTTCAACAGAAAAGCGGGAAATCTTATAAGCATTGCACCCGTGCGAAGCCGGGGCGGGTCGCTAGTATATTTTAAAGTAATTGAATGAGTTTTTTAAAACTTACGTACATATTTATCCCTAGCTTGACGGTGAAGGAAAACATCGTGAGGGAACCCGCAGGTCCCAGAACAAATTTTGAGGCCTGCGGCTATAGCTAGGTTATGGATAGGCTCACCACCCATCACGCTTAGGGTCGAATATTCTGTTGAAAAATGGGTACCTATTTCAAGAAATGGAATATCTTTGCCTACCCCCACGGGGATAAAGGCGTAAGTTTTTTTATATACAGGGTGGATTTTGGAGACGGGTGAGTAAGGGAAGGTACCTTAATCGTTATAGTTACGGGAAAATAGGAGATCATCCAACTTTTTTTTTTATGAGAAAAGGGGGCAAACGAGCAAACGGGTTACCTGATGTTATGACTACGGTCGCTCATGGACACCTGCCTTGGCGGCCTTTGTAGTGGGATTAGGAGGAGGGGGGATGGGAGGGGAATGGGGGGGGGGTTTGGGGTATCCGATTACCTCACTCACTCAACGAAATGCAATGCAAGCATTGCTTTACGCTGGTTTTCTGTGAGGCCGTAGTAGCACTCCGGTCGTGCCGAAGCATCTCCCACGTACAACTTCCCCTATATAAGCAAGTTTTTCAAGCCTGCCTACTAACTACAGGCTATCACTGCTCAACAAACGATCTCACTCTCCTATTTATAATGTTAGTAAGGATTAACGAACTACAAACTGCCACAAAGATATTGAATTTAATTGCTATCCGACGATGCCATGGAAACTCTAATGGAGTCGCTCACTCACCATGCGTCGTGTAATTTGTAGCAGATCAAAGACATCCAATACACCGTCGATGTGGAGCTTCACAGTGCGTAGATAGCGTTGCCAGGCGTCCGGATAAAGCCGGACATAGTTAAGCTCTTGATTGCGTGTCCGGCCAAAATTAACGGTGTCCGGCTTTTGTTAGGTTTTTTACATTTCGCAAACTTACAATTTTGACTGGTAACTTAATTTGTCTGGTTAAGTAGGTACTTACACTGATTTGGCATTCGATTTTATCTATATATCACTAGAATTTAACAAAAATCTTGTTATAGTATAGGAATAATAAAAAAAAGCTTGACTTAACCTACATAAAAAAAAATGGCGTAACTATTAATACTAAGACACAAAATCCTCAATAATGTAGGATGTCCGGCCCTTTTACCTAAATGTCCGGCCAAACTGGCTGGTCTGTCCGGCTATTAGGTTTGGCGACCTGGCAGCCCTAGGTGTACAATCAAGAACATATTAAGAAGGTTTACACTTGTTGTGCGAGTCTGACCTCTAAGGCGATTGTAATAAGGACGTTGCAAAGTCCAATGTGTCTAGCTCCACGTGCGACTGTAACTACGAAGGTTGCTCTACTTTAAATACAATGAAATGAAATATTATTTATGATTGTTTTGATCAGTACCTAGTTAGAGACGGAAGGATAGATTTTTAATATAATAATAAATTTTGGGACATAATTCACACACGGTTATTTAGTCCCAAACTAGGCAGGGCCTGTTCTATGGGTACTGAATAACTGATAGACATACTTAAATAGTAAACACTCAGATACTAAGCCAACAGACATGTTCATGCACACAAATAAAATGTTGGTACCGAAATACTGTTAAATGTGTTTTGTGATAATATTTTTAATGAATGATTTTTAATTAATGATTTCTAACCATAATTGGTGCGGAGGCAGTGTAACTGCACCCCGGTCCTTCTGTACTATCTTATTGACTGAATACTGAATAATTCTGCCAACCTCTCCAGGTTATTAAGCCAGTTTATGTCCTGAATTATAGAAATGTCTCAGAATGTAACCCAATAATATATGAATGGAGTTCATTTTGGTAGAAAACGAAGCCGGATGAATTGTTAGTTAAGAATAAGATCGTTGAATGCCAACACTTTAATGATAAATCATCACTGACCTTTGGGTTCGATTTATGGGGTTATGCAAAGACAACTAAACCATACATAGACCTTGCCAACCGTTTCTTCTCCTCAGCAAGAAAGTTTCCGTAGATATTAAACGTAGTTAGATACTTATTGGTATTAACATTTCAATGTTGTTATATTTTATTTTTAATTTGTAACTGATTCCAGCCACTAAAAATTCTTTTTGACTCAAAGTGGAACAACTTAATATAAAAAAAAAATTTGTAGGAGGACGCATATAACGTTTCCATTGGAAATGATATTTACTAAATAATTTACTGTGATTGGTTATCAAAACCAAACGGCAACAGAATGAAACAAAATTAGACTCGTGATCTCCTAGGTGCTGAAAAAACAGAATGGAATAAACTGAGTGGACGGAATAATTCAAATTGTATGACGAGTCATCTCCTTCAATCTTAAAAACTCCTCCCGTGTAACATCATTTGAAAAGTGTAGAAATGGTACAAAATCTAGTTTTTTTTTAATTGCTGCTATTTTTAGAGAGATCAAGAGACCGCAGTCTCATTGTTCACCTATCTAATTGGCGTATTTCTTAAGTTTAAACATTTATCTGATACATTATTTTGCACAGTAGTGTATTTTTAAGAGCCCTGTGTCCTAAACTAAGAATTAAAATTCCTGTATTTTAGGAAACAGTGATCAACCAACCAACCAACAAATAAAACAAGACTAGAATAAAAAAAGGATGGCAATTTATATTTATGTAGGTGTAGAGCCTAAGCTTACTGAGCGTATCTGCCGCTAATCGTAGGGTCTATTTTATGATTGTCTGTGGGTTTACGTCACCATTAACGATATTGATGGGTGTATGTATTTGATCGCGAATGTACCGTGGCGCAATATTTCATTGGTTACTCCAATAAGCTATTGTAGATGCACGACAGGCGCCCATATTGTAAATTACATAAAATTGTAAATGGCATATGTATTGAACGTGAGTTAGCTCTTGAAACCGGGGAATTTGTAGAGTTTTTGAGTGGGTAAAAGGGTTTTATTTGATTTCAGCATAGAAAAGAATTTTGTTTACGAATTTATTGCAATGGATTTTTGTTATTCAGTGGTCGGGGCTGTTTATTGCTAAGTATATTGATACATCTTGTCATAGAAAATTGATTAACTTCTAGGAGGTAAATGTAGTCATAAAACTGTACAACAACACAGCACAATGACTTTTTACAGTGCATCAAAAAGGACGCTTATAATAAAGATGCAAAAATGTTACTAAAAATAAAAATTACTATAGTAGATGGAACTAATTAAATTTTGTAATATTTATTAATAATAATAATAATATAATCTTACGCCTTTCATCCCCGAGGGGGTAGGCAGAGGTATTCCATTACTGGATATACCCACATTTCACGAGATACATTGGACCCCTAAACGTGATAGGTGGTGAGCCCATCGCCGGACCGGGTCTATTTACACATGTCTCAGAATTAATTCTGAGACCTGCGGGTTTCCTCACGATGTTTTCCTTCACCGTCGAGCTAGTGGTAAATATGTACGTAAGTTTTTGAAAAACTTATTGGTACATGCCAGGATTCGAACCCGAGCCTCACCTATTTTCGGCCGGCTCTTTAACCGTAAGGGCAATCACTGCTCTAATATTTATTATAAATACAAATTAATTTAATTTCTGTAGGTATTGAAAATAAACTTAGAAAAGTCAATAGTATCATAACAAGGCACTCTAAGCTCGTCCATGAAGATTGGCTAAATGTAAATAGCAGCCCATCTCCACCGACGAGTTGCTGGTTCCAAATGCAGTACCACGAGAAGAGCCAGCAAGAAACTCAAGGGCAGCTCTTTTTGATCTCATGTCTTACTATTAGATATGGTTTACAATAATAATTATAATTAATAGCCTTACAATTTAAAAATGCTGTAAGTGTTCATATGCAAGAGAAACATAATAACTACCAACACGGCATTTTTTTATTTGTAAAATATTAATTAGCAGACACCAAAAACATTGCTTTTACGATCACCCATTTTTGACAACTCATTTTAAATTATGAACCTATGTTTTTATGTAGCTAAAAACATAGAGTATCTAGTGGCCAGCGTTACATACTTCAACACCCCCCCATAACGTAGGCACCGTGCAGTTACACCACACCAAGCTGTCTGGTAAATTCTAAATGTTTGACATACCCCAGTGGCTTGGTGAACACATCTGCAAGCATTGAGTCTGTAGGGATGTACAGTATTTTAACTCTAAGCCTATCCACGATGTCCCTCACATAATGGTACCGAATTTCAATGTGTTTGCTTCTTTTATGATGCATCTTGTTAATGGCTAATTGCATAGCCGACTGATTGTCACAATACATTATAATCTGACAACTAGGTATCATTAAAAGCTCCTTTAATAAAGCTTGGAGGAACACCGCCTCCCGACTAGCTTCACTTAAGCTAATATACTCCGCCTCGGTGGACGACAAGGAAATGCATGACTGTTTATAACTACCCCATGATATCGAATTACTACCGTATTTAAACACATAGCCAGTGTACGATTTTCTATCTACATCTGAAGCCCAGTCTGCATCCGAATAGCCCTCCAAGATGGGGTTTACATCGGATTTCTTAAATACTAAAGCCTTTTGCTTAGTCCCTTTAAGATACCTCAATATACGCTTCGCCTGATTCCAATGGAATTCAGTATAGCAACTATTGAATTTACTTAGATATGACACGGCAAACGAAATATCAGGTCGTGTAGTCACACATAAGTACATGAGACAGCCAATCAACTCTTGGTACGGAAACTTGGTTATACAATTGTCATTCGTAGTATTAGAATAACTCTCACAGACAGAACTAATATTAGTTATCATAGGAGACTTTACAGACTTGCAATCTGTCATACCAAAACGATCTAACAACTTGTCGATCCGATTTTCCTGACTAAGTTTGATAGAAGTTGCATCACGTTCTACTTTTATGCCTAACATATTTCTAACCGGTCCTAAGTCCTTAATTTTAAAATACTTCGACAGTGAAGATTTCAACGTCTCCACCAGACGATTGTCATTGTATACCACGAAAAAGTCATCTACATACAAAGCAATATACACAATTGACTCACCACACTTCATCATGAAGATGCAGTCCTCTTGTTTGCATTGTTTGTAACCTATAGATAGTAATACGACTTTTACCTTTTGATACCAGGATCGCGAAGCTTGTTTCAACCCGTAAACAGCCTTTCGTAGTCTATAGACTTTGTTCTCACTCCCAGGGCATATGAAACCTTCTGGTTGATACATGAAAATCTCTTCGTCCAAATCACCATTCAGAAAGGCGGTTTGTACATCCAAATGATCAATATTAAGGTTCTTTTCCACAGCCAGAGCCAATAACAATCTAATAGAACAATGACGAACGACTGGTGAAAAAGTTTCATGGAAATCTTCACCATATTTTTGGGTAAAGCCCTTCGCTACCAATCTCGCCTTGTAACGTGTAATGTTTCCCTCAGAGTCCCGCTTTAGTGTAAAAATCCACTTATTTTTAACGACATTTTTGTCCACTGGTCTATCGGTAAGCTCCCAAGCTTCGTGTAAGACAAAAGAATCTATTTCTTCTTGCATGGCTTTCTGCCACAACTCCTTATCTTCACAACTCAAAGCTTCTTTGACAGTTCGCGGCTCAATGGGATCGGTTACATTACAAACGTTAGTTACGTTACAATTTGGCTTAGGTACACGTGGACGTAGATTATACCGCTGACTAGTAGACTCTTGTACCAATTCTGGCACCATAACTGAGTCTTCACCAGACTCGTGTTCACTCTCCGTCTCTACAGGGTGATCAGGTGACTGTACAGGGACGAATTCTGGCTCCGCCTCCACAGGATAATCTGACGACTTGTCCAGTACGGTGATTTGCTCCGCCTCAACCGGCGTAGTATCCAGTTTTTCCTCGTCACCTCCTGTAAGAAAAATAGGTTCAAACATGCAATTTTTCCCTACTTTAGAGAATCTACCTGGAAACAGAGATTCGTTGAAAACTACATCACGTGATACAACGATCTTGTTGTTATCAGGGTTGAACAGACGATATCCTTTGGTATTATCACAGTAACCTAGAAATATTAGCCTTATACTTTTTGGGGCTAACTTTTTTCGTTTACAATCATCTACATGTGCAAATGCCTCGCAACCGAAGACACGCAGATTCTTAAGACTCACTCGTTTTCCACTCCATACCTCCTCTGGTAATCTACCAGTAAGTTTTGAGCTTGGCGATCGATTGATAAGAAACGCCGCTGTGTTTGCAGCCTCTGCCCACATCTTGTCGTCAAGATTTGCATTATACATTAGACACCTCACTTTATCAAGTAAAGTACAATTAAATCTCTCAGCTGATCCATTTTGTTGTGGACTGTATGGTACAGTCAGCTGATGAATAATCCCTTTCTTTTTCAGAAAGTTTGTTAACTCACGGTTAACATACTCAGACCCGTTGTCTGACCTAAGTATTTTCACCTTAGCATCACACTGATTTTCTACAAGTGTAATAAAATCAATAGTGTACTTACACACGTCACTCTTCTTGGCTATAGGGAAGACGAAGACTTTTCTGGAGTAGTCATCTAGAAATGTGAGGATGTAACGCTTGCCACCGAGCGAAGTAGTCGGCATTGGCCCGATGACGTCACTGTGAAGCAGCGCCAGTCGTGCGTCCGCAACCTGCTTGTTAGGATTTGTCACAAAGGGAGCGCGGGATTGCTTACCCTTAAGACAAACATCACAGACTTTCTTTTGAGTAGTGACCTGAAAATCAATATCATTAGCAACTTTCCTAAGTGACGCTAAGCTGTCAAAATTTAGATGCCCTAATCTTTGATGCCATAACATCATGTCCTTAGAAGTAGCTAAAGTTGTCAGATTGGCCCTACCGACAGTTGCAAGTCTGTAAACTCTCCCAAGCTTCCTAGCTGTTAAAACTACCTTACCAGCTTTTATAAAGTCACAATTTGTATTAGTAAAACTAAACTTAAATCCCTTTGCAGGCAGAGAAGACACAGATACCAAGTTTACAGTAAGATCAGGTACAAACATTACATCATCAGCCGGAAGACGTCCACTGTTGAACAAAGGTACAAACATTACATCCTTTAAAGTAATATCTATCGCATTACCGTTAAAGTCCACAGTAAAACGTACGTTTCCTATACCGTTCACTGGTAACTTCTTGCCGTTTGCTACACAGACCTCCTTCGTCGACGACTCATCGAGGGATTCAAACCATCCTCGATATCCAGACATATGATCTGTAGCCCCAGAATCAATAATCCAAGAACTGTCAGTTCTATCCGCATTGAGTTCAGTCAATACCATAGACGTAGACGTAGATGCTCTATCCTGTTGAGGACAGTCTTTCTTGACGTGACCTTTCGATCGACACTTCCAACACCACTGTTTCTTGTTATTATTCGACGAGGTACTAGTATGTTTCGATGTACTTGAGGCATTTTTCTTGTCTCCTCGGGAACTGGTTTTGTTTTCAGCACGATTTCGTGTAAACAAGCAGTCATTGCTACCACCAGCGCACCCTTTCCATCGCTTGTCTTGTAGAAGTTTGGTTTTCACCATGTCTGTGGTTATATCTATGCTTGAGTGCTCAAGAGCCATAATCATTGGCTCGTAGTCTTGAGGCAACCCCTGAAGCATAATAGCAGCAAGAAATTCATCGTCAAGAGGTTTATTCATGTTACTGAGGTGGTCAGCTAGCGACATAATCTCATTTACATACAACTCCATGCTATCAAACTGTTCCAGCTTGACTGAACACAAAGTTCTGAGACATCCTAACCTTCTGTGCAACCCGGTGTCATCATACGCCTTCTTCAAGGCATCCCACACATCCTTAGCCGTCTTAGCCTGTACAATGTAGGGATAACATGATTTGTTGACACACAAACATAATCGCGCCCGAGCTTTTTCCTCTTTGCGAGATTTTTGTTCAGCGGTCTCACCGGTTACGGTATCAGACTTACCAGTAACATATGGCCATAGATTTTCGAAAATGAGTACATTTTGCATTTGAAACGCCCAATCTCTGTAGTTCGCAGCGCCCTTGAGCTTCTCCAATGTCATACTCTGGTCTTTATTTTCAGACATTTTCCAATTTCAATCTGGGCCCATAACCTTTTATTTGTAAAATATTAATTAGCAGACACCAAAAACATTGCTTTTACGATCACCCATTTTTGACAACTTATTTTAAATTATGAACCTATGTTTTTATGTAGCTAAAAACATAGAGTATCTAGTGGCCAGCGTTACATACTTCAACACATTTACTCTAAAGGCTATTTGATAGTGTGTACAAATACCTATTAATACCAGGCCTGCGTCCACTACCAAACGTAGTTATTTGACCTGTCTCTTTGAGGTCTCGCTACAAACAGCTTAGCTTTAGGCTATTGGCTCTATCCCGATTATGATGCTCTGGTCGGTTCTGCTTTGAAGCACTACCTTTGACTAACTAATTACTCGGCCGAAACTTCGAGAAATCGTAGCCTTGTCAGGACTGAGTATCGAGTGTGGCTTAGACCAAAGAGATTAAAATACAATATAGAGGGGGCATTGGGAATACTTTCATACAAAACTTTGAAGCTCAAGCGTCATGTCAGTTAGTGTCAGTCCCTTTGAGTTTTAAACCAACCGGATACGCCACTGACAGGCGTTCCCCTCTGCCAAAAACAAGTGTCGGTAGTGATGATCGTTGGATCATACCTGTTATATACAACTAGTTTTTTGAGTTCACGGAGTGCTCGTATTAGTGAATTTATTTGTGTGCATCTAGTTCAAGCTAGTGTTTAATTGTTTTGTCAAAAAATGCGTTTTGTTTTAACATTATTTGTGTGCGTTTCCTCTTCCCCCCCCCCCCCCGTAGAAATTGGCAGACTTTTTTGCAAAGAAACTAGTGCGCGTGACGTTTCCTGTTGGTTTATTACTCAAAGGTCAATCCCTTCTATGCCCTATTATATTTTAATCTCTTTAGTTTAGCCAGGCCACTTTCAGATATCGCTGAAAGATAAAAGTTAGGGGTATAGAAGATGTGCTAAAATAGAACAATGGTTTTTATGTATGGTTTTACTGGTGACAATGTATGAACTATTTCTTTTTAAAAGAAAATTGGAAATTAAAAAGCGAGACAAAACAGAAAGATATACAATTTTGTTCTATGTTTGTTGTTGTTGCGTAAACTAGCCATGCATTTTTAACCGACATAAAAAAAGGAGGAGATTCTAAATTCATCACGGATGATTTTTGGTATGTTAATCTATATATAATATCTTTGATGTTAATCCATATTTAAGTCAAATTTGAACCGATTTCGATTGTTATTTTTTTGTTTGAACTGGCTCGAGGGTAGTTTTAAGTTAAGTTCAGTGAAAATCTGATGAAGAACTTCAGGTGGAGAACGGAACTCCTCAGCGGACATCCGCAAATCAATCAGCTGTAGGTTTAGTAACAGCAGGTAAGGCAAGTTGAATATGCAAATAATAGTCTTTCAGTCATATTTCGCTGAAGTCGGTTTGCATTTTTGTTGAAAATTTCTATTATTTGATAGAGAGTAAGGTTCTCTATCAAATAATAGATAGATTATCAAATAATAATAGATATAGCGGTTCCATTAGACAGTACAGTCTAATAACACATGAAGTTTTACACTTGTAGTACCAGTCTGACCTCTAAAGCGATTTTAATAGGGACTTTATAAAGTCCAATGTGTCAAGCTCTACGTGCTCTTAACTGTACTCACTTTAACGGGCATAGGCAGTATATTTTTTTTATTGGTTTTGAATCTTATTTCAATTAAATAGAGTCCAATTTATGGTGTTAACTATTGTCCCTCTGCCTTATAAAGTGTTAATACACCCACAAAACTCGAATGGAAGCACTGTAGAAGTTTGAATGGCGCATAAAACGCTATTTAAAACCATCCATCGCCATAGAAAACAATAGACCGCGTAATTATCCCACGTGAGATCGTAAAAACTCCGCTCTGCCATCAAATATTTTGCACCTTCGTAACGAGCGGGCGAACTATAAAAAAGTTCTCATATCGCGTGATATACTTACAGGTTGTTCGGGAAAAAGGCGAATTCCGACTTAAGTTTTTAGGGTAGTAAAGTAAGAATATATAAAGTGCATTGCACTGATAAAACTGTAAAACTATGCTAAAATAAAATATTCGAAAAAACAACCCTTAACCTACTTTAGTTTATAACTTTGGTGCCTAGAATAGCTAACCCTCGGGTATGATGAATAAAGTTCATTTCAAGTTTCTAAGTAACAAGCCTATTCTCATTTTCCTCACTTTTTTGAACCGACTGCATTAGAAATCTATATCTATATCTATACATATAATAAAACTCTAACGGGGCCGTGTCTGTACATTAAATATTTTTTGAAAATTTTAACGGTAGTGTATATAATTATCGATATAGATACCGAAACACCAATTTTTGGAATTTTTGTCTGTCTGTCTGTCTGTCTGTCTGTCTGTCTGTCTGGTTGTGCACGCATCACTCAAAAACTACTGGACGGATTTTGATGAAATTTGGTATGCAGATAACTGAGTACCCGGGTCAACATCTAGGGTACTTTTTATTCCAGGAAAATATCTCATTCCCACGGGAAAATAAAAAAACCGGTTAAAAAGAGAAATACGTACTACTCCGAAACGATAACACCTAGAAACTTGAAAAATGGTATGAAGGTGTCTGATATGTCATAGGAAATTGGTATGAAGGGATTTTTGGAAATTCCCACGGGAACGGGAATAAACTAAATCCAAGCGGGAAAACGCCGCTGGGCACCCGCTATTTGAAATATGGTATGTAGGTGTCTTAAGTATGTCGTAGGCAACCACTATGAAAGGATTATCGGAAATTCCCACGGGAACGGGAATAAACTAAATCCAAGCTGGAAAACGCCGCTGGGCACCCGCTATTTGAAATATGGTATGTAGGTGTCTTAAATATGTCGTAGGCAACCACTATGAAAGGATTTTCGGAAATTCCCACGGGAACGGGAATAAACGGAATCCGCGCGGGCAACGCCGCTGGGCATCCGCTAGTATAAAATGAAACTAACAAAGTTACACCACAGTTATTTATTTTGCTACTTCAGAAATTTTTTTTTTACTATTTCAGGATACAAAATGAACACTTACACAACATTTATAGAGTTTTTATAGACTATGGGGTTTAACTATGGGGGGAAGCGCTCATAGCCTTGCGGTGCCAGTGTGTTCGTAACGATCACACGGGTTAAGCAAAGTTGGGTGCGGTCAGTCAGTGAATGGGTGACCGCCTAGTGGCATTTATATCACGAGCGCTTCCGTGTTTCGGAAGGCACGTTAAATTGTTGGTCCCGGTTTTCGTTGTGTTTACGCACAATGGAAGTCGTTAAGCCATGTCAGATACCCTTGGGTGGCTTCAAAAATTCTGACGGTTAAGTGGCCACTAGCTTAACACCATCTCCCAATCCGCGGTGGGCTCGCGTGGGAGATTATAGCCCATACTTCCTCGTGTGCGAGGAAAGACCCTTAGCTCAGCAGTGGGCTGTTACGGGTTGATGATGATGATGATGGGGGGTAACAATTATTATAATGTGTATTATTATTATTACGACGTGTACACAAGCTTTTGGACTGTAATCTAGTCAAATATTTTTGGAACGAATGTGATACATAATACAAGACTTAAAGGACAGGAAAAAACTAATGTAATTGTTTGCACTATAAAAGTAGTTACATAGTTAAGTTTAGTAAAGCATTTTCTTCTTTTGGACACACTGTATAACCTACAGCCTTTTCACGCGATTTCCATTGAAGCTTTCGTGCGGAATTTGGTGAGCAATGCAGTCCTCGGAGAGCAATGGTGAGCGTATATCATTAGTGATGTATGCATGCGTCTAAGGGACCAGTTTTATTAGGGACAGTTTTATAGTTCCGCCAATGGACCGGTGGCTGCACTTGGAAGTTTTAGGGAATTACGCGTAGGTGGGCTACGAAATCCGCGGTATTTAGCCGTTATAATATTTTGCCTCCTAAAAATAAGAACGTTTACGGGACAATCCTACTATCCTACCATCCTACTAATATTATAAACACGAAAGTTTGTATGGATGGATGTATTGATGTTTGTTCTTCTTTCACGCAAAAACTAATAAACGGATTTTGATGACTTTGCAGGTCAAATATCTATACCATACCTACGGAAACTTGAACTACGAAGGTGAAACCACGGGGCGCTGCTACTCCTAAATAATAGAAATGTCAAAGTGACTTTCTTTGTTACGCTTCCACGCTTAAAGCACTAAACCGATTTTATGTTATTTTTCACCTATGGAAAGCTACATTATCAGGTAGTAATAAACACAGGGGTAAGCAGATACGATGGATCGCCACTTTGCTCGATCTCTGCATATTTCTTGCGCTTCGCATCCATAAGCCTTTTCATGCACGCTCTTTTATTCATCGCACTCCGGACTCCAGCTTTTTGAAGGGCGTCACTTATTTGATCCTGAACTTTGATTTTATTTGATGAACGAAATTTGATTCGTGAATATAAATATAATGCTATATTTTGCATACAGGCATTTGGACCAGGAAGTGCCTTAAGCTCTTGTTATAATGGTACAAAAAGTTGCAAAACCTTGCTATTGAAATTCCGCTAACCCTAAAAATAGGCATGTAAGGCCTCCGCGCGTGTCCCTAAATCAGCGTGACGCACCGAGCGCTTGAGAGCGGTTTCATCATCATCATCAGCCTACATTTGTCCACTGCTGGACATAGGCCTCCCCTAATGAGCGCCAGAGCGCCCTGTCTTCAGCTCAACGCATCCAGCATCTGCCTGCAGCCTTTCGCAGATCGTCATCCCATCTGGCCGGAGGGCGTCCTACACTACGTTTGCCGAGTCGCGGTCTCCACTCCAGAACACGTTTACCCCAACGGTTGTCGGTTCTTCGCGAGATATGGCCGGCTCACTGCCACTTCAGCTTCCTGTTATCCTGGTACACAAATTCGCAAAGTATTGTTATTGCAATTCCGCTAACCCTAAAAACAGGCACGTAAGGGCTCCGCGCGCGTCCCATGCATCAGCGTAACGCAACGAGCGCGTGAGAGCGGTTTATCACCCGCTTATTTCATCGCCACACCCCCACTCCGCAATGTGTCCACCCCTTAATCCGGCTGTTTTACGACGGCCTTTTGTCGCCGGGCGCACTGGATTCTTACTCGTTTCCATTTATCGGCCGTGGGTTAAGGCCCATCGATGTGGTTACCAATAGATGTGTAAGTGTATTTAATTAGGTAATATTGAAGTGAAAACTTCTTTAGCGGCGTTGAGCACTTTTGTGGGATGGGTAAAAACTGTGCAACTCGCGTCAGGTCACGTGTGCTGATCGAAAAACGGTAAGACGGTTGGAGAGTAGTGTTGTAACACCGAAATCGATAATCAAGTTTTCACTTCTGCCGCCACTCCCGGAGTGCAACCCGTGTTTTTTTTATTTGGACAAATTTTTAAACAAACAGCCAGCACAATTGCGCAATGCGCTTTTTTGTGCTAAAGAAAATCTTTGATGTGATAGCCAATAGATGTGTCTAAGTGAATTATAACATAGAACTCTAAAGAGTAAAAAAAACGGACTTCAACCTAAATGGTTTCCTCATGGATGCCATTGTCAAAACTTGAAAGTCAGGTCAAGACTTAACTAAATTAAAAAGGAGCCACACGGCAAGCACCAGCTTTCAAAAAAAAGGAATCATCCAGGTCAGAAACATTAAAAAAAAACATACGAGTGGAATTAAGAACCTCGTCCTTCTTTGAAGTCGGTTGAAAATGCTTTTTGTCTAATGTTTGGATACAGGTCAGGACAAACGTGATTTAGATTTGTCATTGAGTAATGTCTTTATTTAATTTTATCATCTTTAGAATTGAAGATTTTAGTTATTTGGACAGATTCCGGACCTAACAGAATCTGGACTCCATAGAAACGTACAGGCAATAGGATAATTTATTTTAGAAGGTACTGACGATTTGTAAATACTGCAAATTCATTGAAGTCAAATAAATGTAGGCACTCCGACTTCTAAGTGCATACGAATTAATGTCAGAACTGGTTCTGAAAATATAAAAGTCGTTCTGTTCGTGTTATGGACTTTTTCAAAAAAGAAATTTTAAACGTTAAGTGTCAAAAACAATCTGGAATGTTTTAAAAAATAATGATAACAATGACATCATAATATTATCTCGTTTAAACACACTATCTGCAAACACCGCTTATATACTAAATCGCCTTTTTTGAAATCCCATCTAGTCTAGGCTAGTCTATTTTACATTCCTTTTTTTTAAATATCGATGTGCTAGACGTATATATTTGATTTCACATTTTATCTTTTAGGGTGACCTCCTTGCTGTTTACGTATTTATCAACCTCTTTTTGAAACTAAACGTGACAGTGACGGACCGTAATGATTTGGAGTTTCGGAGGACTTTTTTTAAGGTACCTAAGTAATCTACACGCGACATTTTCACTATTTGTACTTAATAAGGTTGCTTGCTTCGACTTTAATTCCAAGCCGTGCAATAAGGGATTTCTCAAAAGTTCTAAGCGCTTTTAGAGATATGTTCCAGACAACCGTTTTATAGATATAAATAATAGTACATTATGATGTAAGTGCGGTAGGTTGAAAATTACAGCCGAGGCGATATTGCTAGCCCGAGCCGTAGGCGAGGGTTACAAGTAAGCAGAGGCTGTAATTGTCAAAGCGCACGTATGTCATACGACGTTTTATAACACATTTGCGAGGAAATAAAATAAAACTCCGACTATGGTAAACGAATAAAAACAATACAGCGTTAAGAAAAAGCGCGCGGCGCTCATCATCATTTTTTTTTAGGAAAAGGCACAAAAAACAGCCAGTACTTATTACTAATAAAGTAAAATAATATTTTTGTGTTTTTGTTACAGATTGGTTGTAATTTACTGTCAAAATTAATTAAATTAAATAATTATGTACATAAATATTTCTTTAATATATTTTATTTCCCAAAGTTAATTTTAATCATAAAATTTTGACAACTTTTTTGACATAAAAACTCTGCTGAGATTTTAAAAAGTAGGTACCGTTCGTTTTAATACGGAGCATCTTGATAAACCGTGCGTTTTACTTTACACTTACCGCACTTGGGCGTAATGAGATAGGTAACGATATTAAAATTAGTGAAATAAGACACCTTTTACGAGCAAATGTGTTATAAAAAGAGATTTTGAGGTTACACTTTCTTTTTCGACTTATTTCTATACATACAATCAAAGAGATTTAAATATAATAGGGCATAGAAGGGACAAAGCGAGGAAAATTTGAAATCAAAAGTTATTCCAAGTGGAATAAGTCTAGTACAATTTCGACCGAATGACAGCTCGCGTTCATACTAACTGACATGACAAGGACATGACGCTTAGGCTTCAAAGTTTTGTATGAAAATATTCCCAATGCCCCCTCTATGCCCTATTATATTTAAATCTCGTTGCATACAATAAAACTCTAACGGGGCACATGAAATATTTTTGAAAACGTTATTGGTTGTGAAGATATAGATACCAAAACACAAATTTTTCACATTGTTGTCTGTCTGTCTGTGCGCGCATCGCGCAAAAACTACTACACGGATTTGATGACATTTGGTATAGGTACCTATTGATAACTAAGTACCTGGGTTGATATCTATGGTACTTTTTATTCCAAGAAAATGTCTCATTCCCAGGGGAAAATATAAAAACTGGTTGTAAAGAGAAATAAAGTAGTATATCGAAACGATTACACCTATGAAACTTGAAATATCTTATGAAGGTGTCTCTTATGCCGTAGGAAACAGATAAGAAAGAATTTTTGAAAATTCCTATGATAACGGGAATAAATTGGACACGCTCGGGCAAATCTGCTAGCCAATGGAAAGGTTACTGTTTTGAGAGTATTATCGAGAGTAGTATCGCCTATCATTTTCCCACAGGGCGCTGCTTGTCTTACAATATTTCTTTTTATTTCTGAGGGGTACTCACTCAATCCACACATACACATATTTTAATATAATAATAATATAATATAATCTCACGCCGCACGATACTTTAAAAGTATAATTTATATTGAGAGACTAAACGAAGCCATTATATAAGAGAGGTGGTGGTCAATGAAACCGAGGGTATACTAAGTTGGCGTTTAGTCTCGAGGTGCAAACTGTACTTTGAGTGCGAGAAAAATTCTCAATTTAGTACAAATTTATTTAAAACCGAACAAATACACTCGAAAAATTCAGAAATTTTCGAGGGCAGTTTTTTCTTCTAAACCTGTCACAGATTAAAAACGAGATTTAATCTCTTTTAAAACACATGGCGCGACCATCTATGCGGAAACACTATGGAACTAAAACTCTCAACATTTTCGCAATGAAGATGGTCCACACTCCATAGATATTTACTGGCTGTTTGAGTTTGTCTACATCTCATTAAGGAAATTAATAAACTAATTACTTTTTACTCCCTAGGGACTAAAGTGGTCACTTAAGTCCCGCTTCGTAGGGCTATATTTGGGTACTTTTAGAGCATGAGAAGTGAAAAAGAAATAAATACCTCAAGATATTTACTTCGGAAACTCACAAACTCAGCTCAAAACAGTTTGGTGGCATCGGGCGGTAATGCAAAACATTCTCTCCGGACCGGATATAGGGAATCAGGTAAAACAATTTTCTGGCAGTCAACTTCCTCCCTGTTTTTAGTTCCATCCCATTTTCTCCCGACAATCAAAAAGCTTGCTTTCAAGGCGTAAGTTGAAAACATTTTCCCGAACCTCTGACCCTCCCATCAACTAATACGTATCGCGGTGGAAGACACGAACGTAAGCGGGTAGCGGACAGCCACTAATTTATATATATATAATCTCTCACGCCTTTTATCCCCGAGGGGGTAGGCAGAGGTATTCCGTTACTGGATATACCCACATTTCACGAGATATATTGGACCCTTAAACGTGATAGGTGGTGAGCCCATCGCCGGACCGGGTCTGTTTACACATGTCTCAGAATTAATTCTGAGACCTGCGGGTTTCCTCACGATGTTTTCCTTCACCGTCGAGCTAGTGATAAATATGTACCTAAGTTTTGAAAAACTCATTGGTACATGCCAGGATTCGAACCCGAGCCTCACTGATTTTCGGCCGGCTCTTTAACCGTTCGGGCTATCACTGCTCATTTATTCCACTTTTATATGTACATAGGTACTTAAATAAATATTAAACACCTAGACATGTCCATCATCATCATGAACCCGTAACAGCCCACAGCTGAGCTAAGGGTCTTATCCTCACAGATGTTCCTCATCTGTGAGGATAAGACCTCATCCTCCTCATCTATGGGCTTTAATCTCCCACATGAGCCCACCGTGGATTGAGCGATAGTGTTAGTATAGAATATTTTAATCCACCCGAGTGGATCTGACATGGCTTAACGACTTCCGTTGTGCGTAACACAACGAAAACCGATAGACATCCAAGAAGGTAGGATTCAGTGGAAAAACTTTGTATAATTGTACTTAAAAAAAACTTGAATTTCACATAGGTACAAAATATATATGTATATTTTTTTTATTTCACAAATGTTGGCCTCGAGCGGAAATCGAACCTGCACGGCTGAGAAGGTAGGGTCATTATCACGGGCCCGTCGATGGCTTAGGGGGTAGCTCGGATACAGAATATTTTATCCGCGGCCGAGTTTCATAGATTCAAATTTTGATGTAGCCTTTTAGGACGAAATTTATATCTCAGTGCCCGCGATATATATAGATGATAATAAGACTATTCTGTCTGTGACCAAACGCCGTCCACTCCCGACTCGCGGCGACTCAGAGGGAATCCCTCTCACTAATGGGCCGCGGTTGAGAGCACCCGGTGTTTACTTTTATTGTCAAGATAAATCTGTCTTAACTGTCCCGATAATCGCTACTAACTGCTCGAAAGATAAATATGGACGGCGCACAGCTTAAGGCGTATTTACACCGGCGATTTTGCTATTGTTCCTACAGCTGGAGCCGCAGGCAGGCGTTGAGGTCTTTTTTTTTTTAAAGAAAAAAGAGGTCAAACGAGCAGACGGGTCACCTGATGGTAAGTGACTACCGTTGCCCATGGACACTTACAACTCAAGAGTCACAACTGCGTTGCAGGCCTTTGAGGTGAGAGTAGGGGGAAGGGGAGGGGGTTTAGGGGCCTCCGGTTACCCCACTCACTCAGCGAAATGCAATGCAAGCGTTGCTTCACGCTGGTTTTCTGTGAGGTCGTGGTATCACTCCTTGTTTCTACTGCTGGAGCCATAGGCTTTAGGTCTTCTTTCTACAGAAAATAAAAAATATATATAAATATATATAATCTCACGCCTTTTTTATCCCCGAGGGAGAAGGCAGAGGTATTCCATTTCTGGATACACCCACTTTTCACGAGATATTCTTTGGACCCCTAAACGTGATAGGTGGGGAGCCCATTGCCGGACCGGGTCTATTATCTCAGAATTAATTCTGGGACCTGCGGGTTTCCTAACGATGTTTACCTTTACCGTCGAGCTAGTGATGTACGTAAGTTTCGAAAAAACTCATTGCTACATGCCCGGATTTGAACCCGAGCTTCACTGATTTTCATCATGTGAAGCAGGCTCTTTAACCGTAGGCTATCACTGCAAGGCGATATTATCTATCTGTGAAAAATAAAAATCAGTGCCGAAAATTGTTTCTTGTTAATTTTTTGATCTACCATTTAAATATTTGCACTTAATTTAAAATGACCATGTATAATATTTCACTCTTAATATATAATACCTTTAAATATTGTGTTTTGCGTCTATAATAAGAAAATCCAATCAAATGTAAATGTCATACGAACCTTTCAAGATAATATTACCAATTTAAATTTGTCAATAAACGTAAATGATATATTGGTTCCACTGAATGAAGCTTAATTTAATGCAATCGACTCCGACTCTTAGGTTATTTAAAACACAAATTGAAGTGGAAATCACGAATGGCTATAAAACAAATTCGTGATTGTAAATATTTACAATTCTGCCAATTAAGTTCCTCCTGAATGAGGGACTCGCGGATGTTGAGGAGAAAGTGTCGGTTATTAAAGCAGCAGAATTCACTGGTAAACTTTCGACATCATAATTTGATAATTAAACACAGTCAAAAATAAAATATGATTAAAGTGGATTCAATATGGTATGTAAATAAACAATTGATGATCCAATTCAAAAACGATGTCGAAATATTAGATTTCTAAACGTTATTTTTATACTTATTTTGATTCTTTAATCTACATCGACACAATGTTATACAGAGGAAAGATTTGTATTTTTGTGTGTTTGTAACGAATAAACTAAAAAAATTTGTACCCATTAGTTTTTTAAGAATTCACGTAGGTACATATTTATAACTACCACGACGGTGAAGGAAAACATCGTGAGGAAACCCGCAGGCCCAAGAATGAATTCTGAGACATGTGTAAACAGACGCGGTCCGGCGATGGGCTCACCCCCTATCACGTTTAGGGGTCCAAAGAATATGGTGAAAAGTGGGTATATCCAGAAATGGAATACCTCTGCCTACCCCCTCGGGGATATAAGGCGGGAGATTATTTATTTTCTATTTATTATTATAAACTCACAAACTACAGAACCGATTTAAAAAAAAATTTTCACCATTAGGATTCTACAATATCCCCGAGTAACATAAGCTAGTAGTAGCCGAGTAACGTCTTATAAATCGAAGAACGCCGGCTGCACTCACGGAAAAGTGTCACGTTCCGCCCAAGCGCCCAGCGTGCAAGCGAGAGCGCTGAACAAACAATAGAGGCATGATCTCTCTTCCACTCCAGTATGCAATTTTTCATCAATGTTTTCTGACGTTATTTAGATAATTCATGGCTTCTAGATAACACACATGCTTCACACTCCACTCCACACCTCCAATTTTACGGTCAAAGGCATTAACTGGCACCCTAACTTTGCGACGGTTAAATTTTAACCGTCCAAGTTTCGGTTAACAGCTTGGCCCGTGTTTAGGTTATATGCAAACCCAGTCGTTAACTATATCACGGTTTTACGCGCGGTTTAATGCCTACCTTAATGTTATAGTTAGATTGCTTAATATAAAGTATATTTGAGGAAATGATGTAATCCGAAAATGAAGTGATTAACAAGGTGAGTTAGTAGACGTCGGTACTTTACGTAATTAATAACCAAAGAGATTAAAATATAATTGGACATAGAAACTTTGAAGCATGTTTGAAGCTCAAGCGTTATGTCAGTTAGTATGAACGCGAGCTGTCATTCGGTCGAAATTGTACTAGACTTATTCCACTTGGAATAACTTTTGGCTTCAAATTTTCCTCGCTTTGTCCCCTCTATGCCCTATTATATTTTAATCTCTTTGTTATTAACTGAGGAATAAACTTTAAGAGGTTATGGGCGTGACAGCTATTTTGAGGCTTGGGTTCGAATCCTGGCGAAGACATGTCGTACGAATGGGTTTCTCAAAAACTTACGTAATTTTTTTATTAATGATTTGATTAATTTTATTAAATAACTTCGGTAATGCAATGATAATTTCCATAAATAAAATCCTTTTCAGTTAAAGCTTATGTCATTTAAGAAAATATGCAAAATTTCGTGCTTCTAGACTCAACGGTTTTGGCTGTGCTTTAATCGATTAGTCAGTCAGGCAGTCAGATTCTTATATCTACACTAATATTAAAGACAAAAGATTTGTATGTTTGTATCTTTGTTACGAATAAACTCAAAAACTACTGGACGAATTTTAAAAATTATTTCACCAATAGACAGCTAGAATATCCCTGAGAACCTAACATGGGCTATATTTTATCCCCGTATTCCCACGGGAACGGGAATTACGCTGGTGAAACCGCGCAGAGCCGCTAGTTATATTTGAGTAGCTCATTTGTCATGCACGCGAAAGTCAACTCAAATTATATCACTATAAATTATTCTTTAGAACAGCAATCTGACAATGGCGGGGCTGTTGGTATAGTTGGTAGTGAACCTGGAGGTCGCGGGTTCGATACCCGCTCGGGGCCAACATTTGTGTGCATGAACATGTCTGTTGGCTTTGTGTCTGGCCGTTTAATATTTATTTAAGTATGTTTCTCAGCTGTTTAGTACCCATAGTACAGGCCCTGCCTAATTTGGGACTAAACAACCGTGGACGATTGTAAAAAAAAACTATTTTCCTATTTGAGAAGCAAGTGCAGTTGTACCACAGAATAAGTAATAGTACTTTTGTACGTTTAATTCATAGTGTTGCGATTCGACCGCCTACACAAGCTGAGATTGTATTTACTTTTAATTAGTTGCTAGCTACATTCTAGCTTGCTCGCACATTCGACTAATGGAACTACATTTGGTCCGAGAAAAATGCTCTCTCACTCACAGGCACGTATCCAGTGGGGGCGGACCCACTATTTATAAAAGTAATAATATTGTATTCAAAAAAATACACTTGGAAACTCCAATAGGCTGATAACAATGGATTCTAAGCTCGTCATTATTTTTGGTTATTATTCTTTACATACAGAAATATATAATTGTGGGACACAATTCACACATGGCTATTCAGTCCCAAACTAGACAGAGCCTGTACTATGGCTACTAATAAACTGATAGATATACTTAAATAAATATTAAATACCTAGACACGAAGCCAACAGACATGTTCATGCACACAAATATTGTCCCCAAGCGGGGATCGAACCCACCGAACCAACAGGCCCGTCATAAATCATAAATAAATGAATTATGACTTTGACTTTGGATTTTTGTTAGAACTCAATAAGCTTAGACACGACGTTCACATTTGAGGAAAGCTCAGTTGCAAAGAAATGGTCCCATATGTCCTGACTCGGTGCCTGGTGGAGTTAGCGCATTTTTTGCTCTGAACAGCTTGTTTTGACCCGTTAATCTGCTGTTTGCAGCAGGTAATGCTGTTTGTGTTTGTTCCGTTGACGTTAACGTTAAAGGAATTAACGTCAAGCGTACACAATTCCGCAGTAGCGTGAAATGTTTAATCTCACAAAGTCAAATAAACTCTCAATGGGTTCGATTCTGCATTACAGCGACGAAACTTATTTTAGTTTATTCCTGTCTTTATTTTACCTCAAAGAAAGAAAAGGGATAGAAGATAACCTACCGTATTTTTAGTCGTGGCAGAGGCTATATTTTAGTCGTGACTTATTTACTTATGCACTAAACACGTTATGAAATGCCTTAGTTGACAGGACTAATTTCAATTTGACAGCACTAAATATCACTCGTCTCTATTCTTCTCTGAGAAAGAAAATGACACGACTAAACTAAAATAAGTTTAGGCGCTGTAATGCAGAATCGAACCCAATATTAGTTATGTTTAATACAACAACATTTTGCCATTTACATTGAAACTATTGAAATACACACACACACTAACAGAAAGCGCACAAAAACAATTTTCGATTTTTTATGAATTCCCACGGGAACGGGAATAAAGGTGATCCGCGCACCCGCTGTTTTAGACTACTTTGAGTATTAAACCAACCGAAGACGCCACTGACAGGCGTTCCCCTCTGCCAAAAAAAGTGTCGGTCAACGATCGTACCTGTTATATACAACTAGTTTTTTTGAGTTCACGGAGTGCTCGGATTGGTGAATGTATTTGTGTGCATCTAGTTCAAGCTAGTGTTTAATTGTTTTGTCAAAAAATGCGTTTGTGTTAACGTTATTTGTGTACGTTTCCTCGTCCCCCGCGCAGAAATTGGCAGACTTTTTTGCAAAGAAACTAGTGCGCGTGACGTCTTCTGTTGGTTTAATACTCAAAGATAAAATATAATAACATGAAATAAACTAAACATTGATACCAAAATATAGGTACCTACGTAAAATTTACTTTATACAAAGTTGTGCTCGAATTACGGTTTCTCTAAAATCAATATTACAAAGTGATTGTGTTATAATTACATGGCTTTTAAAGTCAATTCCAGCACAATCTGAATCCTCACAAAACTCAATTCAATTTAAATTATCGACTCGATATTTAATTAAGTCTGACAATGTAACTCGTTGTGTTTCGATCATAGAATGCAGCGAGTAGACAGGTAATGAAATTTTGTTTGAAAATAACATTGAACATAGAATAAATAAAATAGAATAGAGTAAAAAAACCGACTTCAACTTATATGGTTTTCTCGTGGATGCCATTGTCAGCAGGCGTATTCACGGAGACTCGATACCGAATCTATCGACTTCGGAAACGAATCTATCGAGATGGGCTGATGTTGGTATCGAAAACTAATATCCTTATGTCAATTAAGACATTAGTTTTCGATACCAACATCAGCCCATATTCGACTTCGGAAACGAATCTATCGACATGAATCGAACGGAAACGGTATCGAGTCTCGTGTCGGTTTTTTACTCTATTCCATTTCTAAAAGCACCCATTTTACACTAGTGCAATTTTCAGAAGCCTATACAAAACAGGGGGCCAATTCCACTAAATGTCAACGGTTATCGTTGGATGACAATGACAATTAAATGGTCAGTCAATGGTGTTATTTTGGCACTTCTCAGAGCAAATAACACCATCGACTGACCATTGACATGTCATGTCATCCAACTGTAACCGTTGACATTTAGTGGAATTTTCCCCCAATTGGAGAGTCCTTTCAAAATAGGGTGCTGTGTAAACTTTCAAGTATAATTATTCAAGGTACACATTTATACAATTTGTAACAAAATAAGAGCAATTCCTGAAATTAGTTTGTTCAGTATCGACTACTTAATCGATTTCAGCTATTTTTAATGTGTTAATTTTTTCCGAAAAATGAATTAGCATAGCTGAATTCATTGATATGTATGGAAATCGTGCTATTATTGATCGATATTTAAGAAAATTGGTTAGACACAACTAAAGTTCGATTGCATTATATTTTTTTTAGGTTTGTTCCTCGTTGGTCCCAATCTGTCGTCCCACATTCCAAAAAAATCTTGTTTTGTCTCACATTGATGTTGGATTCCGTATTCGTCCCATTTTATAAATATATCAAAAGTACAGTCAACAAGTAAAATATTTAATATTACCAATGAAATATTAGGTAATTAAATAAATGATGAATAAATTAATAAGTATAACTGAATCTTTTAATTGTGTAAGGCTGAATTTTTCTGTATTGTTAGAAAAAAATAAGTAAAATATGCGAACAGATAAAAATAATGATAAAATAATAGACCCTGGAGAATATAAAATTAAATAAACGGTGTATTTATTTTATTCAATAATTTAAATTAAATTAAACTGAAGTTCTAACACTAAATCAACATTTATTATTTATAAAATAACACACTAAAAACAATTACATATTAACGTACTTAATAAAATATGAAAATAAACATTAGTTATATTTAAAAAAAAAAACAATTGCTTACCTAACTAGTTAAAAATGAAAGTCAACATTAATTAAACATTTAAGAAAAATGAATTCCTATGAAAATTTACGTATTTAGTAAAATATAAGGCATGTCTAATAATTAAAATAAAACTAAGGACAATTATTAGTTTTGTTAGTGCTGTTACGCTATTGGTCAATCGAACAATAGAAAGAAACCCTTTAATAGGAGAGCTACATTTTTTTACCTGCCTCTCCAATCCACCTCAGCAGCAAATCGGTGAAAACATAAAATCTAGTTCTAACTAAAATGACATCAATACTCTTTTAAATAAATAAATTGCTAAAATAAAACGAAGTGTTTTATGCTAACGGTACAAAATATTATGTGAAATTTAAGGCATAGCGAAAGTGGGACGAATCAGGCATATTAATTGGGACGAATGAGGAATAAAATAATAATAAATACAAACTGGGACGAATGAGGAATAAAAACTGGGACGAAACAAGAATTCCAATTTTGGGACGAACTTATTGGGACGAACAAGGAACAAACCTTTTTTTATGTTAATATACTAATTGGGGTGTATGACGAATTGCGCTTATTCTGTTACGCGTTGTAGAGAAGCCTTTACTTCTGACGACGAACAAGTACAAAGATAACTTAATCTCGCTGAAAGCAAATAATTACATTACAGCTTTGCGTATGTAACCCACAAAGGAGCCACGCTAATTTATTGCCAATACCCGCAAACTAGTATCCTATTGAAACAAATTAGTAGTAACTCGATTAAATTAAATTGAACACAGAAACTTGGCAAAGTAACACTGAATGGAAGCCACTGACTTTCGGTGAATTTATATATTAGTTTAACAATTTGCTTGAGTATTACTTGACGGTTATGTTGAGGGCGAGATGGAACCGAGAGAGTTCTTTGATCTCGTATTTGACATTTGATTTGTGGCTGGAATACTCACTGTTTAGTTTAAGTTGGTTAGTGGACAGACATTTCTATACTTAGATGAATACCAAACTTTATAATGGGCAAACAAAGTTCAATTTTCTAAAAAAAAATTAAAAACTTAACAGTGTGTAAATCAACCATATATTTAATATATTTACATATAATAAAACTGTAGCGAGACCGTGTCTGTACATGATATTTTTTTTAAATTTCGATAGTGTATAGATAGTTATTAGATACCAAATCTCCCATTTTTTTTTTCTGACTGTGCACACATCACGCAAACACTACAGGACGGATTTTAATAAAATTTGATTTGCAGATAACTGAGTAACTGGGACACTATTTAGTTCACTTTTTACTACAGGAAAATATCTCAATCCCCCGGGAAAATATAAAACTGTTTTAAAAGAGAAATACGTCCTGCTCCTAACGAATAACACCTAGAAACTTGAAATATGGTATGTAGGTGTCTTATAGGTAACCACTATTTAAGTTCGGGAACAACAATAAACTGAATCCGCACTTGCAACGCCTCTGGGGACGCCCTAGTAAGTTATAATGCTGAAAATCACTCAAAATATATGTTATAAAATATAAGTTAACATGTACAAAAAAAAGGAGCTACGTCTACGAAAAAACTGCTTTGCAGTTTGGCGGAGATAATAACGTGTCTTGCAAAAAAAATGTCTTTAATTAAACACTGTTTCTTTCTTTATTCTTTGTTTCTACTCGTTCCACAATCATTAGGAGTAGCGAGTTTTTATAATATATGAAGGTACAATCGTTATCACATCGTTTCTGTATCGGCCGTCTACATCACAGCGTCCCCTGCGTTTGCCAATAGTCCAAGTAATGCGGCGACCGCGACTCTCAAAGGGCGAAGTTACTAACTTTGATAACGTTTTAACGGATTTGCTTGCCAATGATGTTGTGTGCAAGTTAGCTCACCACTGGGGACTGACTTGTGCCTGTACTTAAGGTCTTTGGGGCTCTTGTAGTAGGGTTATTCCCAGTGGACTGACCCTTTGGCTATCTTGGTAGTGGTGACTTGAGTCAAAGGTTCGATTCTTGTCCCATGACTGATGTTTTGAACCAATTAGTCTGATCAAGTTATTACTTTTGCACATCGTTACCTTGTTTTGTACGAGTAAGTACCGATACGATAGCTGCTATTTTTTTATTGCACGTACCCTGAGCAATATTACAATAATTTATTTGATAGAGACCGAAAAACAATTCTACCTCAATTTCGGAAATAGAAACCATTAATCAAAATTCTGTATTAATATTTTTAAACTAAAGACGAATCACACGACACCTCGTATTTCAAACTGATACACACACTCCACATGACATACATAAAAATATCTAAAAACATTACCGTACTTCTGGCGCAGTTGGGTAAATTGATCAATAAACTATTTGTGTTTGTAAATGTTAGAGGACAGTTCAGTTTTACATATCATCACGCTCTTACCGTCGACTAGTGCATAAAATACTGTTTTCATCTCTCCGGGCGGAAAGCGTCAACTTTCGGCCCGATGCGTTAAGCGACCCGCTTTCCACCTCCGTCGAGCAAAAAAAAAGGAAACACACCTCGGGAAGTAAATAAGAAAGCCTCAGATCACATGTCTGTAGACCGTGACAATTACATGTGATCTGAGACATTTCCTATTTTACTTCCCTAGGTGTGTAATATACTTTTGTTTACTGTATTTCAGCGTCTTTAACACAAATAGGTCAATGACAAACAAGATAGAGCCGTATTTGTGACTTCCTATCCTATAAACTGTGGTCACGCGTCTTAGGCACTGTTCCAAGAAATAGAATATGGCTTACTTTTAACATAAGAGCGTCGGGGAAATTGCTGGGGTAAAAGCTCCCAAGTGACATGTTTGAAACTACTTTAACCGCAGCCGGTCACGTGGGCACTGCATTATGTCTAGCAGGAATATTTTTGTTTTTAATCGGAATGAATAGTCTTTTTACAAGTTTAACGCTATGAAACAGATACAATCTATCTACGAGTATCTTTAACTTCTTCTCCTATATCTATATAGGATCCTTAGTTCAAAATTTCATGCTTCTAGACCAAGAGGTTTTGATATAATAAGTAAGCCAGTCAGTTTCTTCTTACAGTGTAGAGCCACATTCCGGCGATGGGCTCACCACCTATCACGTTTGTGGTCGAAATACTGGGAGCCAATTCCACTAAATGTCAACGGTTATATTTGGATGACAATGACATATCAATGGTCAGTCAATGGTGCTATTTTCCAAAATAACACCATTGACTGATCATCCAACTATAACCGTTGACATTTAGTGGAATTGGCCCCTTGTTCAAATTCAAAAAGTTTAAGTTTTTTATTATTATTTTTAGTAGGTTTGTATGTAAACTTATTGATTTAGTTCTGATTTGTTCGTCACCTGTCTATTTAGGTATCAAAATACACTGTTGAAAATTGATATTTCCATTATATTATTGATAAATACGTCGCCAACCCTGTAGGGATAAAGGTTATAATAACGCCTTAAAATCTAACCTAAAAATCACCCACACATGGCTGGGTTTCTTAAAAATTACTAGCACTTCATGCGTATAATTCCCGCCTGTATATCATTACGCGTTAACACGCTCCTAAGCTCAAGCAATAAACATCATTGGAGGGTTCAGATAAGAGCTAATATCACCTTTAGGTTTATCACTGCGCCCCAAGCTCGTACAGTCACCCGCATAATAAAGTCGCAACCGAAACGGTAATCCGGTGTTATTAATCGAAATTTACGCAAATATTGCTTTAAGCCAAGGTTTTAGAAAATAGAATATAATATATTTATTAAAGGGCTGATTTTTCAAAAGTTATCTAAAGAATAAACATCACCTGTCACTTTTCCTTTCTATTGTGTCAGACAGTGACCGCATAATATATTATCCAGGTAAGGTTTATCTGACGATTGAACAATCAGCCCTAAGTAATAATACTATTTACTAGATTTTTTTGCATATTTTTTTGTAAAATTACACTAAAGAGTTGTTACTTACTATAGACTTATTTCTTTTTAATGAGGGGTTTTTCTTTTTTTTTTTACTCTTCCCTGTTCTCTGGATAGATGGCGCTGAACTTGCTAAGTTACTGCTAGGAACGGATCAACGTCACATCATTTTTTTGATATCGTAAAACGAAACGTATATAAAAGTAAATGTCACTGTCACACCAACGAGATTAAAATATAATAAGGCATAGAGGGGACAAAGCGAGGAAAATTTGAAGTCAAAAGTTATTCCAAGTGGAATAAGTCTAGTACAATTTCGACCGAATGACAGCTCGCGTTCATACTAACTGACATGGCAAGGACATGACGCTTAGGCTTCAAAGTTTTGTATGAAAATATTCCCAATGCCCCCTTTATGCCCTATTATATTTAAATCTCTTTGTGTCACACACATCACAATGACATTTAGTTTTTGAAAGTAAATAAATCTCAGTTATCTCAGCTAAAGAGCAAATAAATAAAAACAAGGAATAAATATTTAGCTGTCTTTTTATGGGTTTTCTGCGCCAAAAAGAAAATGTCCTAAGAAAAAAAGAAGAGAAGTCTGTGCTTTGTGGATTTATGTAAAAATGAAGGAATACACCTTTTTCCTAAAGATGAAAGCGCAATGGGTACAAGCCATCGTACATTTTAAACCTGGACGGACCATAGAAAAGCATTCGCATATTCGAAAGTGTCGAATCACATCACAGATTATAAAGATTAGGTCGTTCGCGAGTAATATAAGTTCACAGAATAAGGAAGTCGCGGTTACTCTATGGTGACGTGCCGCATTTAGTAGTAACGTAGTCAGTTCAACGCCATCTACAGAGTTCTTGCAAACTATGTTTTTTTTTTAATTCTCAAAAAAAAAAACCTCTCATTAACCTGCAATCTGCTTGCCAGGAATAATATAAAATTCTTGAAGTGAAATTTAATAAAAGAAAATACACGCATTTTATCTACGAGATGTTAGGTAGAGATATTCACATTCATCTATCCTAGTATCGTGGGAAGTATCTTTAAAATTCCGTCATTTTGCGAATCTGACATTTTGCGAATCCGTCATTTTGCGAATCCGTCATTTTGCTAATCTGACATTTTGCGAATCCGTCATTTTGCTAATCTGACATTTTGCGATGGTTCCATTCTGGGACCTGCGGGTTTCCTTACGATGTGTTCCTTCACCGTCGAGCTAGTGATGAATACTCGTATGTACCTAAGAAAATCCATTCCCTTTCCTGATTCATAACAAAGTAACTTTAGTTTTTCAATTATAATCGTATACTCGTAACTATATTAATTTTACTTACAGCAGTGCCAGTAATATCTATAAATTATTGAAATAATAAGATTTATTCACAGTCTTATCGAGTTTCTAAGTTTTCTAATTGTTTTCTAATCGAGTGAAATCCACTACATGTTCCATTACCGTTCACTCCAAAGCTTTCTATTCTTTAAGTATAACCTTTACCCAACAAGTTATAAACTTGATTACAATTAAAGAAACAGTAGGTATCTAATAGCCATTGTAAAACTATACAATTGCCATCCATAATCACTACATAGTATAAAACAAAGTCGCTTTCTCTGTCCCTATATCCCTATGTATGTTTAAATCTTTAAAACTAAGCAACGGATTTTGATGCGGTTTTTAGGGTTCCGTACCTCAAAAGGAAAAAACGGAACCCTTATAGGATCACTTTGTTGTCCGTCTGTCCGTCCGTCTGTCAAGACCCTTTTTCTCAGGAACGCGTGGAGGTATGAAGCTGAAATTTATATCAATTACTCAGGTCTACTGTCCCTTGAAGCTGTGAAAAAATCAAACTTCTAAGCCAACGCAATCAAAAGATACAGCCGTTTATGCCGCAAATTTTCGACACTTGCAAGGGAATCAAAACCTACAGGGTGCTTCCCGTGAACTCAGAATCTTGAAATTTGGTACGAAGCAACGTCTTATAGCATAGATAAAGGAAAAATTACGAAAACCATAAATTTGCAAGGTTGTACGGAACCCTCGGTGCGCGAGTCCGACTCGCACTTGGCCGGTTTTTTTAATAGATATAGAGTGATTCAAGAGGAAGGTTTTGGTATTAGCATTGCACCCGTGCGAAGCCGGGTCAGGTCGCTAGTGGTGTATAATATGATACGTGCAGATTTCCTTCACCGCGTAATATGACAGCAAAAATGTAACTAATTTTGGTATTACAAATTGTTTAATTTTAAAAATACAATATTGTGTATATAATTTCTTGCGTTGCTTCTTCTTTTATCAACTGGCCTTTGAAACGATGGTTTCTCAATATTTATATTTTAATTAATTCCATAATACAACTTTGAATATATTGGAAGAAAAATTCGCATTATCATACTTTATGATAGGAATAATTTGAATTTGAATTAAAATATTGCCACCAAACAAATGATAAATATTTTTCAACACACTTGCTCATAAAGTGGCTCTAATTTCACTGCAATTAGGCACATAATGACACCTATAATCAAACTGAGACTTTTTGTTTGCTATTATTCACTAGTGAGTTATAGATTTTTTTTTTCAATTTTGTTGCTAGAGTTGCTTTGTTCTTAAAAAAGTTTCGATACAAAAAAGATCGTATTCAATCGTACTAATAAATTAATACACAAATATGGCTTGCTCATTTCATGCAACTTCGTATTTAAATAGATCATTTCAACTTGTACGTGTTTAATAAACAAAACTTTCACTCAAATATAACTTTGGTTTTCTCTGTAAAAACTTTAAATACCCCATTTTGTACGTGGCTAAAACGCTATCCACGACAAACCAAAGAAAAAGAAACCTAATTTTTTTAGTCCATGGCCGATCGCCATTGTAAGATGCGAGCGCATAGGAAAACGAGGCTGTATGGGCCTAGATCCTTTTGCCTTTTCCAAATTATATAAATAAAAAATTGGAAAACCAATTAATTTTCCCCGCCATTGCGAATGATTATTTTAAAATGATTTTTTAGTATTATTTATTCACAAGTGTGTTGAAAAACGTCGTATGATACACGTGTGTATTGATGATTACCGTCCTCGGCTCTCTTATGACCCTCGCCTACGGCTCGGGTCTCAATGGCGCCTCAGCGGTAATCACCAACTTTACTCACTTGTACCATAATGTACTATTAACTTATAGTCTAGGCAATAAAGGTAGTGGACCCCAACATTAATTCCTCAGTCGATGAAACTTTGCAGGATTGTAGTATAGTATGAGACAATACTTGCATAAAAAAATCAAAAAAAAAAACCTAACCGAAGTTAGGTTTTTATACTAAAAAAAAAATTTTTTTTTGTTTTATAATTTGATAATTTCTGAAAATAATGTAGCGAGACGCTTTTTATCCTGGATTTTCCTATTGTAAGTCCACAGCGACTATTAAATGACATTCCAGTTTAAAAAATGGACTGAGCAATTTTCCCGAGCAAGGTACATATACGTCTGAGTTTTGTGGTTTCTACCAGGAAAATTTTTTTGGATATTTCGCATATAGCTTTCTTAACACACATGAATATTGCTGGCGAAGAAAATCTTGACTGAGCATTTTTCCCAACAAAGATATCAAATAAATAAGTATTTCATTAAAAATACCTAACTTCGGTTACGTTTTTTTTTTGGATTTTTTTATGCAAGTATTGTCTCATACTATACTACAATCCTGCAAAGTTTCATCGACTGAGGAATTAATGTTGGGGTCTTCATACAAAAATCCGCTTCATTGCCTGGACTATTATAATAGTACATTATGGTACAAGTGAGTAAAGTTGGTGATTACCGCTGAGGCGCCATTGAGACCCGAGCCGTAGGCGAGGGTCATAAGAGAGCCGAGGACGGTAATCATCAATACACACGTGTATCATACGACGTTTTTCAACACACTTGTGAATAAATAATACTAAAAAATCATTTTAAAATAATCATTCGCAATGGCGGGGAAAATTAATTGGTTTTCCAATTTTTTATTTATATAATTTGGAAAAGGCAAAAGGATCTAGGCCCATACAGCCTCGTTTTCCTATGCGCTCGCATCTTACAATGGCGATCGGCCATGGACTAAAAAAATTAGGTTTCTTTTTCTTTGGTTTGTCGTGGATAGCGTTTTAGCCACGTACAAAATGGGGTATTTAAAGTTTTTACAGAGAAAACCAAAGTTATATTTGAGTGAAAGTTTTGTTTATTAAACACGTACAAGTTGAAATGATCTATTTAAATACGAAGTTGCATGAAATGAGCAAGCCATATTTGTGTATTAATTTATTAGTACGATTGAATACGATCTTTTTTGTATCGAAACTTTTTTAAGAACAAAGCAACTCTAGCAACAAAATTGAAAAAAAAAATCTATAACTCACTAGTGAATAATAGCAAACAAAAAGTCTCAGTTTGATTATAGGTGTCATTATGTGCCTAATTGCAGTGAAATTAGAGCCACTTTATGAGCAAGTGTGTTGAAAAATATTTAATATCTACACTAGACAAGACATTTTTGTATTTTTTTTAATCAGCAATATAAATAATTGTGTATTGTTTTTGTAAAAATATTGAAATTTTTCAGTATCTGAATGATTGTGTTCCTACTTAAATAATGCTGATAAAAAACGTCTCGTCAGAATTAGTTCTGGGACCTAAACGGTTTCCTCGCGATGTTGTCCTTCACCGTCAAGCTAGTGCTAACGACATTATTTACAAATTTAAATACGTAGCAACCCGCTATCATAGCCAAAAGGATCTTACTAAATTATTGAATCAACAAAACGCCACTTTACCCACTTGACACGCTTAAGGGCTTGGCTTTTACGATATTCCAGATTTAAATATCGCTGACGCGGCGTGACAAGCTCGCAAATATTGCATGATCACGAAGAGATTAAAATATAATAGGACATAGAGGGGGCATTGGGAATATTTTCATACAAAACTTTGAAGCATGTTTGAAGCTCAAGCGTCATGTCAGTTAGTATGAACGCGAGCTGTCATTCGGTCAAAATTGTACTAGACTTATTCCACTTGGAATAACTTTTGGCTTCAAATTTTCCTCGTTTTGTCCCCTCTATGCCCTATTATATTTTAATCTCTTTGCATGATCACGACCGCCATCGTTTCAATGGGCAACTAATTTTACAGTCGCGTTGGCTTTGAGGGCTTTGAATTTTGATATTGACGCCTTTAGCTTGTCATGTGCACTGCCAAATGGGATTGTGCAGAGAGATATAGATAGAGAGAGATATAGCTGTGCTGCGGCCCGGTAGGTTATTTAGCGATGTTGACAATTTTGACACATTGGTCTTTGTAACGTTCTTATTACAATCGGCTTAGAGGTCAGACTCGTACTACAAGTATAAAGCTTCACGTGCCCTTGACTGTATAGGCAAAGTAGGTACAGGGAATTTTATTTTGGAAGAAGGAAACATCAATGTGCCAATATGTAAGTTTTATAAACAATATAATCTAAGTCAACTAACAAAATTATTTTTTAATTTTTTATTTTTCACCCTCGTAGTTCCCGTTTCCGTTATAATACGGGGGATAAAATATAGCCTATGTTACTCATGGATATTATACCTTTTTAATAGTGAAAGAATTTTTGAAATCGGTCCAGTAGTTTTTGAGTTTATTCATAACAAACATACAAAAATACAAATCTTTCCTCTTTATAATGTAAAGCGGGTATGCATGAGTCGTCTGATGGATGAAGCACGAGAAGTCTGTAAGGTTCGTAGCAAGTGGCATTTAATTATCTCTGCCTACCCCAATAGGAAATGGGCGTGAGATTATGTATGTAAAGTGCGAGTCTGGCTCGCGCATGGTTTCGTACCTCAACAAAATATTTATTTACTAACTTCAAGGCTTGAAACAAACATTGTTACTTTATCTTATACGAGATTAAAAAAAAAATCAGACTGTATTTGGGGCATCCTGGCACAAGTATTTAAATACTTAAGAGGTTGCCTTTACAATTACAATGTAATGTTATGCATCACTTAAAGTTAATAACGACGCTGTTGGCTCAGTTGGTAGTGACCCTGCCTTCTGAGTCGGAGGCCATGGGTTCGATCCGCGCTCGGGGCCAACATTTTTGTACAGGAACATGTCTGTTGGCTTCGTGTCTGGTCGTTTAATATTGATTTAAGTATGTTTATCAGTAGTTTAGTACCCGTAGTACAGGCCCTGCCTAGTTTGGAACTAAATAACCGTGTGTGAATTACATACATGCATACATAAGGCTCACGCCATTGTCCCACAGGGGTAGGCAGAGACGACGGATCGCCACTTTGCTCGATCTCTGCATACTTCTTTCGCTTCCTTCACATCCATTAGCCTTTTCATGCACGCTCTTTTATTCTTCGCACTCCGGACCCCATCTTTCTGAAGGACGTCACTTATTTGATCCGTGAACGTCCTTCTGGGGCGTCCTCTTTCCTTGCATCCTTCAACATTCGCACCATAAATCTCTTTCGTTACTCTTCTTTCATCTATACGTTTTACATGACCAAACCAGCGTAAATTATGTGTGAATTATGTCCCACAATTTATTATTAGATTGCAATTTATTAAGAGCAGTGATAGCCCGAACGGTTAAAGAGCCGGCCGAAAATCAGTGAGGCTCGGGTTCGAATCCTGGCATGTACCAATGAGTTTTTCAAAAACTTACGTACATATTTATCACTAGCTCGACGGTGAAGGAAAATATCGTGAGGAAACCCGAAAAAACATGTGTAAACAGACCCGGTCCGGCGATGGGCTCACCACCTATCACGTTTAGGGGTCCAATATATCTCGTGAAATGTGGGTATATCCAGTAATGGAATACCTCTGCCTACCCCCTCGGGGATAAAAAAGGCGTGAGATTATATTATTATTATTATATTAAAATAATTTTTAATTTTCATTTTCGTGTATAAAAACACAACAGTAAAAATAAAAGAGATCATTCTGTTGAAAATTGGAATATTTTCAACACTTCGCTATTTATTAGCCATCCCCACGGCATGGGTCGCAGGGACCCCTGCATAATTTCGTTTCAATTGCAAAACACAAGTCGTAAACCCAGCGACAGATTCATTAGCCGCCTATATTGGTATATTGACATGGACAACTTAACACTACATAGACCACCCGGACTATTGGTTACCCCGTTTTGTCACCCCAGGGTGCCCACGAGGATTTTTATTTACTCGTGGACCCTACTATGAAAATGATCTTACTTGACTGAATCGTAGATAGTGGAGTGCCACGTGGTAACCGTTTGGAGTCCATGAAATAATTGTAGCCGGTCATTCAACATTCTTGCTAGATAAATAGGTTATGAAGTTTTTATCTTGCGCTGGCAAAGCCGATGACCGGATAATGTAAAGGCCAAAATAAAACATTCTTAATCAACTTTGTAATGTAAAATTCGCTGATTGAAGGTTATACTAATTGTAGCGGACGCGCGACTCTCCAAAAAGATGACAATGTTTTTCTATTATTTATTTATACTTCTAAGAAAGATTTGTTTTGCTTTGCTCTTGGCTTTTTTTTTTCCTGCTTCATGGATGTATTTCTGATTTTATAATATAATGTTTTTCAAGTTTTGCGAGTTTTAACTAAAGTAAAGGCCGCTGCCTTTACACTAATAGTTACCTATCAACGCATTCAACACTTCGAGCTTGCTGCTGCTCTCGAAGACTCAGGTGCTGATAAAAAATTAAAGCGGCCTTACTATTTTGTTGAGGTTTTATGTCATATTTGCAAATGACTGCAAGTAATCTCTTAGAAGGATTAGCATAACTATTCAAAGAGAAAAGGTAATTAAGTCTTCTCTACATTGTAAATTTTAACGGGCTGGGTTGACAATCCCTTAAGCAGTCATAGAGCCTAAGCTTGGCGAGCGTTTCTGTCTTCATACGCGCGATCTATATGGTGTTCTGTTGTCTGTGATTGACATTTACGGAGCTAGATACGTATTTAATGGGGTCGTCACAGCGCCCGCGCCGCTCCCGGAGGTGCAGTAACTTCACTCATTAATTTGCTATTACGATGCGAACTTTGGATTCCCACCTTGTTTTATTACTCGGCTCGGATCATTTCAATTTTGGAATTATATTTTATTTTACACACATAAAATGTCAGGTAGGTACAGTGAACAACAAAATTACGTAAACCATCTCCGTTTTCGAAATGAACGAATGATTTTTGACACCCATTTCTAAAGTTGATTGTTCATTTTTTTATTTCACTTTACGGGTAGTCATTCCATAATATGCACTATTGCTGACGACATGACAAAACACAACGAATACTTAAATGGTATAACAATAACATATAAGTAAAAGGCAAATACCCAAATACCATTTCATTTCGTTTAATTTCAACTAAATCGCATGAGTTTTCCGAGGGGGTAGGCAGAGGTATTCCATTTCTGGAAATACCCACTTTTCACGAATATTCGACCCATAAACGTGATAGGTGGTCAGCCCATCACCGGACCGGGTCTGTTACACACTAATTCTAATAAACACCTAGGAAATCTCTTCCCAACCAAAGTAAATTTCATCAATTTACATTATTAATAACCAAAAACACGTGGTCTCGCTCAAGCAAGCTCACCGCTCCATCATCCCACAATATATCCGGCGAAAGAAACACCTACGTAACGACATATTCATTAATCCCCACAAAAGTGTCGTCTAGACTAGACGAATAAAAAGTAGCAACCAGTAGAGCGGACCGTGCCAAAACAACGGATATAGACCGATATCCCTATCTTAATAGCCTAAACTTCCTTGTAATATAATACTTCACACGGAGATAGCGCAAATAAATTCGGTGGTCGACGTGACCGCTTCCCGGCGGTGGGGCGCGAATCCGGTTTTTTGGTCAGGTTTTATTTTCGCCGACTGTACTTTTAGGGTTTCAGTCAGGTTGGGTGCGGTGTTAAAAGATTTTAATGTGTCTGCGTTTAGTACGTGAACGGTAGCGCCTATGTAATAAATTATCTGTACTTATGTAACAAGCTTAATTAGAAAAATTCAGAACCCGTCTGGTTAGAAAAGACACTGAAAGAGGAAAGTCAAAAAGGACACACATATTTTTTAAACGTCACAAATGCAATGTAAGAGCCTTACAGCGACAAATCCTACTAATATTATAAACGCGAAAGTTTTTATCTATAGATGTGTAGATGTATGGATGAATTGATGTTTATTCCTCTTTGACGCAAAAACTACCGAATGGATTTTAATGAAAGTTTACAATAATATAGCTTATACATTAGAAAAACACATAGGCTATATTTTATCCCACGAGAACCGCGAGGCGCTGCTAGTTTGATAAAACGACAGACAGATAGACGGATATAAAGGCACCATAAGGGTTTTTCAACTATTTAGTACGAAGCCCTAATAAGGTAAGATAACCAACCCAACCGTAGCGAAAACAACAAAAGTACGAAACATCGTCCATAATACATTACCTTATAGCGAAGAAAATTACTTAACTCTCCACTGGCGGCCTAAAGGCTAATTTGATATACTCCATTACTCGGTAACCTTTTCCTTTCTGCGTTCCTTTTTTTCCGATCAACAACGTGGAAGAGCAGTGATAGCCCGGACGGTTAAAGAGCCGGTCGAAAATCAGTGAGGCTCGGGTTCGAATCCTGGCATGTACAGTCAACAAAGTTGTTAGTGTTACCTACATGACCAGAAACTAAGATTCAGTTTTCTCTTAAAGCCTTAAATGTACTTATAGTTTTTTTTTTGTAAATTATAGGGATCAAAGATACCTTTTGAAATAAACAATAATGAATAAGATGTGGTTATGACTACCCCAGAAAAATGAGTTCTTAGTTACTGGCCATGTAACCCTAACAACTTTGTTGACTGTACCAATGAGTTTTTCAAAAACTTACGTACATATTTATCACTAGCTCGACGGTGAAGGAAAACATCGTGAGGAAACCCGCAGGTCTCAGAATTAATTCTGAGACATGTGTAAACAGACCCGGTCCGGCGATGGGCTCACCACCTATCACGTTTAGGGGTCAAATGTGGGTATATCCAGTAATGGAATACCTCTGCCTACCCCCTCGGGGATGAAAGGCGTGAGATTATTTATTTTTTATCAAAAACGTGGAACTGTAGGTCAAATGACTTCGTTTGCGCTACAATAAACATTATTTCATAGTTTATAATGGGCGTAAAACTGCTTCTGTTAATTAATATGTTTATTTATAGCACAGCCCAGAAGTGCAAATAATATTTTGAAGCTGTACGGAAGAAAATAAATGTTTTCTTTATATTTCTGAAAACCGATTACTGACCATCAGTGACTTAATAATAATCCTATTTAATACACACACCGGCACAATTAGCGGAACAGAAAAAAAAAGGGAGTATTTACGCATTTTTGCGTGTTACTGGCCGGCTAAACAAGCTTTTTTTAAATTTGGGTTTTAATTTAAAAATGGAATACTAAGCGACTGCCCTTTTTTTCATTCTTTTGTTTTAATTTTCATTGATTCATTTTTTCCACCGCTTGTCCGTTTTTAGAAGGTTCGTGAATTCCATTTGAAAAGCTTTGAATTGCAGTTTTTGAGGCTTTTGAGTTTTTTCGCATATTGATAATTTATGAGCATCTAATTATACCTGATTTAACGCCATCAGAAATCATTAGGGCAGATCAAATGAGGAGAAATGGTCAAACCTACAGATCGATTGCCAGAAGCCTTCGTCGATCGTTATCAACGATTTATCGTAGCATCCAACGATACAGATTGACGAATGCTCTAGTGAGAAGGAGAGGACAAGGCCGGAAAAGGTGTACTTCAAGGAGGGATGACCGTTTTCTCCAACTTCAAGTCCGACGGAACACGAGAGTAACGGCGGTGCAGGCTCGAAATTTACTGGAAGAGGTACGAGCAGTAAGGATGAGTGAGCGGACAGTTCGTAGAAGATTCGAAGAAGTGGGTATAGGCTCGTATGTGCCCGCCAAAGCCCCAAAACTTGAGAGACATCATCGCACAAACCGTCTACACTTTGGTCGTGAACATCGTGATTGGGACTTCGACGACTGGGGACAGGTTCTTTTTACTGATGAATGCAGAGTTATGTTAAATCAAATTGATGGAAGGCAGCGAGTATGGAGACGCAAAGGAGAACGGTATATCCAGTCTAATTTTGAAAATACAGTTGCATATGGCGGCGGTTCAATTATGGTCTGGGGAGGAATATGTTTAGGAGCTCGTACGGAGTTAGTAGTGGTCGATGGCGGGAATCTGAATGCTGATCGGTATATCAGGGAGATTTTAGAAGAACATGTTGTGCCATTTGCCCCCTTTATTGGTAACAACTTCATTCTAATGCAGGATAATGCTCGGGCTCACAGTGCTCGCACAGTACAGACATACCTAAACCATGTTGGTATAACGGTGATGGAGTGGCCAGCACGGTCCCCCGATATGAACCCTATAGAACACGTCTGGGACTTGCTAAAGAGGAGTGTAAAGTCAAGAATGCCCCCTCCCAATAATCTCAACGAGTTGCGAAACGCATTACTTGAAGAATGGCAGAGGTTGCCCCAAGAAACCATTGATAACATCATCCGCAGCATGCCCAGACGGATGGAAACCCTCATCAGAGCACGAGGAGGAAACACTCGATATTGAACAGTCATTGAAATTGTTGTTAAACTTTGGAAAATCTTGAATTTTCTGCTGTTTCTCTATAATTAAAAATCGAAGAAAAATGCATTTTGTTTAATTTAATTTTTATTTTTATAAAATTTTAAGTATGGTGTTACAAATGAATGTCAAAACATGTTAATTTAATTGTTGTTTCATTTTAAATAATATATTGTTTAAAAATTACATTCATTGTTCTAAATTCCCTCTTTTTTCTCCTTTTTTTTTCTGTTCCGCTAATTGTGCCGGTGTGTGTATTATAAACGCGAAAGTTTGTATGTATGGATGTATGGATGTTTGTTCCTCTTTTACGCAAAAACGTCTAAACTAAAACTCTTCCAGACAACCTTAGGATGGGTTAAACTGAGAGATTAGAACTAGGGTAAACGGTACACTAAAGTAGGTACTTAGTATAATATATCTATGAACTCGATTCTGCAGACCAGCTAAAATTCCTAATTTTAAGTTAGCTCTATTCTTTTTCACCGCTTTGGAAAGGAAAGGGACAGAAATAAGCGCCATATTTACTTACAATGTCACAAATGTCGAAATAAAAAAATTGAACCATATGAACGCATTCACATCGTATTCAAATACACTGTTTAGCAATTCTAGCAACGATGTAACAAGGCCATAGATAAAAGTGACCATCAAATTAGTTTGTTTTTACATGTTTGACATTACTCTATAATCTATGGTTTTTTTCTGTCCTTTTTCTTCCGTATTCTATGGAGAAGTATAGACTAACTTAAAATTAGGAATTTTAGCTGGTCTGCAGAATCGAGTCCTATATCTAACTATACTAATATTATACAGAGGAAAGATTTTTATCTTGCAACTCAAAAACTACTGGACCGATTTAAAAAATTCTTTCACCAATGGAAAGCTTAAAGATCTTAAGCAATACTTTGTTCCCGTATTCCCACGGGAACGGGAACTACGCGGGTGAAACCACGCAGAACCACTCCTACGTAAGTTTTTTTTTCAAAACCTTTTCGTAAACAATTATTTTTGTATAAAAGTAACGGGCTCACTTCTGCCAGAGCTATTGCTGCTGTTATTATTAAAATGTCTTATGGTAATTAGATACTACCGAATGTCTCTAACCTCCGATATGATAAATAACGCCAAAAAGCGATGGCGCCACACAAACCACAGATTAATTTTACATATTCAATTACGTATTCATAATGATTTTGGTTGTAAAATCTCAATAAATATATTTTTTAACCGACTTCAAAAAAAGGAGGAGGTTATCAATTCGACTGTATGTTTTTTTTTATATTTTTTTTTTTTTTTTTTATGTTTGTTACCTCAGAACTTTGGACTGGGTGAACCGATTTGGATGATTCTTTTTTTATTTGAAAGCTGGTGGTTTCAGATTGGTCCCATTTTAATTTAGTCCAGTTCTGACAACGGCATCTATGAGAAAACCATATAAGTTGAAGATTGAAGTCGGTTTTTTTTACTCTTTAGAGTGGTTATTGAATCTCACATAAACCGACAGGATTATCTACTCTTTTGAATATTTCATGTTCATTTTTTTTTTACTTTATTGTTGTTTAATAGACAAGACGCTCTTTGAGATCTTGTAACGGTCACACAGGATATCAATATAGAAAAATAAAATGTAGAAAAAATATGGTGTGACAGGTAAATGTAATGGATTCATTTACCATTGTTCCTTAAAAAATATTTTTTTACAGATCTCGTATAATTTATTTATTTTATTTATTTATTTATTTACCAACTTACAAACGACATATGTAAGTTACAGGCAATATACATTATTCAGTGAGAGTGCTGCGAGTAGCAGTCAACTCTACCTAGAGGTAGCGACATGCTGTAGATAGGAATCTCGGTTCGGTGTGAAAAAATATATCAAGAGATTGATCGTGCTGTAAGATATTGTTTATATGTGTGAGTACCAAGTATAAGGGACTAATATTAAGGGAGATTGTCTTTAAATTAGGTACATCAAATAGCGGTCGATGACGGGGGCGGAGAGATTTACTTACACATGATGGAATTTTCAGACATATGAAAGGTAGAAGTGATGAGTTTACTAAAGAGCCACGGATCAAACGGAAAAATTATTTGACTAGGCCATTTGACGCCTGGTTTCTAGGCTTTGGTAAGACACCATTCCTAGGACAAAAAGTGTTGGGTACAGGGGGCCAATTCTACTAAATGACAGCGGTGATGATTGTGGTCACTCAATGGTGATATTATGTCAAATTTTGACATAATATCACCATTGAGTGACCACAATCATGTAATTGTCATACAACTATCACCGCTGTCATTTAGTAGAATTGGCCCCCTGGTATGGGTAATATGTGTATATTTTCATATAGAGAAACTTTAGAAAAGATTTTTGGATTCTCTCCAGCTCCAGTATATACTTCTTTTCGTGTGGATTCCATATTAAAGAGTTTGTTTCTAGCAGGCTGCGAACATAGGCATTTTAAAGGACAACCAGGACATCAAGCTAACATTATACTAATTAATACACATTTCTTAATTTTAGTCAATATTACACACTGAAATATTTGAAATTGTGTTTTAAAAAGAAACGGGGTCGTAGCATCCATTCGTACGCAATATGCCTACAAAACAGCTGCTAATAGCAGTGTGCGTACTTTTCTAGACCTTTTAAATTGTATCTAGACTATATTTAACATTTAATGCTGCTTTATACGTCATTTTTTTTCCAGATGTTAAAAATTAACCAGTATTTCTTTCCTTCCTTCCTTTTAATAAGGTTTTGTATTTATTTTCGGTCGTCTATCTGTCCGTCCGTCTATAATAAGACTGTATCTTTTTTAGACGCCTTAGGTAATATAGGTACCTACTCATATGACTGCCATCACAAAAAAAAAAAAAAAAATTGGTGCATGAGTTCGACTAGCACTTGCGGTATCATTTCTTTTCAACCGACTTCAAAAAAGAGGAGGTTTTCAATTCAACTGTGGGTAAATTTTCAAACGTACTTTTTTAGGCGTCCTGTGCCCTTTATAGAAAAACTGACATTCAAAACAGACTAAGCGCATGCTTTTTTGAAAATATGTCTCGTAGCTTAACCATTTACATAAACCAATTAGAATTAATATTTAAAACTTATGAGAAACTGTTTTTTTTTCTCCAACGTAATCTTAGAGAAAATAAATAATTTCTCAAGATATAAGCTGTATTGCTGCTAAATCTCATCAAGATTGGTTTAGTAGATTTGCCATGAATTACCTTCTATGTAAAGTCATTTTGAGCTTCCCTTTGAGTCGGAAGTCGCGGAATCTATCCCCGCTCGAGGTCAACACTTGTGTGCATGAAATGTGCGTGTAAGTATGTCTATCAATTGTTTAGTAGGTAGCCATAGTACCTACGGTCCTGCCTAGCTTGGGACTAAATAACCGTGTGTGAGTTGTGTCCCACAATTTATTATTATATTTATTTTATTACAACTAAATCACGTCAATGATTACTCATGTTGTGATAGTCGGTAAGTAGGACATCATTTAACATTTATTATATTGTAGAATAAGTGACAGCCTTACGGTTAAAGAGACTGCTTCACATGACGAAAATCAGTGAGACTCGGGTTCAAATCCTGGCATGTACTAATGAGTTTTTCAAAAAATTACGTACATAATATTTATCACAAGCTCGACGGTGAAGGAAAACATCGTGAGGAAACCCGCAGGTCCCAGAATTAATTCTGAGACATGTGTAAAACTGACCCGGTCCGGCGATGGACTCACCTATCACGTTTAGGGGTCCAAATAATATCTCGTGAAAAGTGGGTATATCCAGAAATGGAATACCTCTGCCTACCTCTCGAGAATAAATAAGGCGTTAGTTTGTTTTTAAATCTGTCAAACTTAATTTGCTCTAACATTACCTTTCTTCTGGTGCAAGTAAAACATTCGATGTAGAACACAGCCACGCGAATACACTACTGACCTTCGTGGCTGGTGAAAGTCGTGATCGGCGCCGGCGCAGACGAGCTAATGGCCGATGGCGCCACCTAGCGGATAACGGCGTCCCTTGATTGGATAATTTATGTTTACACCTTCATTATACCGATCTGACCGCATGCTGCGGGCCATGGCCTGTAAGTTTTTCGAACCGTTTGTACCTACAGTTTTCTATTTCGTCATAGCAAATTATTTTGACCGATTAATCATTGCTGTCATAATTTAGTTGTAAATACTGCCATTATTGTAGAGGTTAAATTCTTTTTGCTGAGCCGACCTACACATACATCTGTTTTAATTTTAATAAACAAATTGAACAGGTGGAATTGTATTTTTTTTAAATAAACTTATAATTTATGTGGTGTTACTTAATTATAACCTCGCCAAACTTTTACGTTTGATGGCTAGAAGCGCTCTTTCACATATCGGTGAAAGAGCGCTTCTCGCCTTATGTACCTACCTGGGTCGTTCTTCTTTTTTTGTGACAATGAATTGGTGTTTTCCAGTTTTTCGAGTTTTTCAAGTAACAATATTTTAATTTCAGTGTTAGATATTGTTTTGCAAATGCATTAAATTTTCATGTGGATCATTTATAATCTTTGTTTTCATGCCCATAATGTTGGTTGTTTTGTGGCTATTTTCGAGAAAACACTGTGACAGAGTGGTCCTTTTTAGGTAGGACATCATTATGGATTACCACTCTGTCACGGTATTTAGTGAAAAATAAACACATGCAAAAAAAATATTGGCTACAGAAAGTTAAAGATTATTTAGTATTAAAAGGTACAAAGCGATGAGGATATAAATTCAAACAATGAATACATAATAATCCACACTCTAATCTAATATGCCACAAAAAGAGGTGAGTGACAAACTATTGTAGCTAATAAAGAAGAACGACCCACCTACGTATTAAGTACTACTTATCTATAGGTCTCAGAATTAATTCTGAGACATGTGCAAATAGACCCAGTCCGGCGATGGGCTCACCACTTATCACGTTTAGGGGTCCAATGTATCTCGTGAAATGTGGGTATATCCAGTAATGGAATACCTCTGCCTACCCCCTCGGGGATGAAAAGCGTGAGTTTTTTTTTTATCTATATAATCTATATAATAGGTCACCATTTTCATCTTAAAAAATGTATTTACTTCTATGTGTTTAATGTATAATGTTTTTTTCACACCACATGCTCGACAAAGCCGGATTATATATTATCATATAAACGTCACCGAAAGCAAGACATTATATTCCTTGGCTTTAACCGGGTTATAATGTTGTATGGAATTTCATTATAACCCTAGGTCAATAATGTCCTTATTGCTATGACGATAAAGTCTAATTTCGTTAAGCAAAATGTGGTGCAGTCGTGGCCAACTCGATTTTCGAAAACCGAAGCCGCGACCAACTAGATTCGCACGATCTTCAATTGTTAAATCAAGTACCTAGGTCACGCCGGCAGAAACAAGTTGCTGTATCCAATTTATAGCTTTAACATTTCAAAAAGAATATCGAAAATGTCGAGTGATGAAAGTACTTTGACTTCAGAGTCTATTATACTAGTTAGATGCCATAGGCATTGTCAATAATCTACTACCATGCAATTGCATTTTATTGTCTCGCATAAGGTGAGAAAAGTAGAGTATATAACTCGGGAATAACTAACTAACTAACTAACTGTTTTTGTCTTGGGCGCTTAAATCCCTCACTAAACTCAGGACTCAGTCTTAATTCCCTCGCTTCGCTTGGGAATGAAATCATAACTCCCTCGCTGCGCTCGGGAGTAAAACTGGGAGTCCTTCGTTACGTTCAGGATTCAATGTCGCGCCCGTGACATAAAACAGTGCTTTATTCCCTTGTTGTATAATCTACTATTAATTTTGTCCTAAGTGATCCTTCACTAATTTTGACTTTTTCTCGTAATAGATCTATTTTGTTAAACACTTTAGGTTCCAGATATTTAGATGTTTTTTCACCATAGAAGTTTGTTAATCATCATAATCATAATCACAATTTAACTTTTTTTTAGCTCTTTGAGAAGGAATAATTTATCGTAATCAGTCTAGTAGGTATACTTATCTTCCAAACATCTGGATGGATTTTAAAAAGCCAAGTGTCCAAAGATTAGTGTTTAAAAAAAAATGGGTACCCCAATTGCAAATTATACACCGAAAGAAAACATTACCCACCATTTTGAAAACTCATTGATACGTGCCTTCATCAAAATTTGTGTCAACTCGTGAAAAATTACAATTTCATCATTATCCGTTTTTGGGGTTCCGCAGGCAAGCTCCTTCATAAAATTTGTCTAACGGCAGTTTAGTGTGGATCTTAGCCAGTTCCGTAGTTTGTCGATCAGTCTGTCTGTTAGTTACTTAGCTCAGATACCCTAACTAAAAAGCTGTAATTTGGCAAAGGTACCTACACATATTAATCATGAAAAAGAAAAAGTATTTTTATAGACCAGTAGGTGAGTATGATTTTTTTTCTCCTCTTTATCAGAGTGTGGGTGTCGCTAGGTAGTTATCGCTCAAAAATATTACAATTGTGTAATATAATAACCATTATTCGATTCAGGGATTCTTTTGGGAATTATTAAGATTTAAAAAAGGTAATTTATTTGCAGTCAAGAGTCTCCATCTGCTACCTAAATCGTTGTTTTGGTGTGTCCCGATTCACACTTGGCCGGTTTCAAAAATTACTTTAATGTTATTAAATTATCACTGACTCGTCGACATCAAACAATTAAGCCTAGAAACTTGAAATGGGGGCGAGATGCGCCGGCGCCGGCGTTGAAAATTGATTGACCCGCAGACGACCTTCTTCACCTAATAGTATTCGATCGAGACCTCAGAGATTGGTAAATAATTAAATGTATCATGGTTCATGATAATAAATATTCATACTTTCAAATGATGACTCATATCAAAATTAGGCGGTGATTATTTAACTTACAAATTGTGTTTGAGAAGAATATATAGGTATTATAATTTAGTTGAGACTTTTATCAGTGTAATTGTGGTGTTTGCCTATAATTAGTTATACCTACAAAGAAATGTTTTCTTTTGCTAATATAGTATTGGAAGATTAATTAATAAAGCGATAGCCTTTCATAATATGATGGTTTATTATTAAGTTACAGACTTTCAGATACTCTAGCAAACATTTATATAAATTAACTACACGCGCCACAGCCTAGCTCGTCAGACATAATGCGCGGGATGTTGACAGTTCCTCGTGACGTCACGCGTAGAGACGTAGCTCCAATAGAGTTGCCGAATCGATATTTATGGGCTAACAATAGTACCTTCACTAAATAAATAGTTCTACCAATTTTTCTAACAAACAATTCATTTGGAAAAAAGGAATTGTGGTTAGAAAAATAGGTAGAACTATTTATTTAGTGAAGGACAACATTACAGGATTGAATGTAAAAAAACATAAAAATCAGTTGTTGCTATTTAAGGGGACCAACAATGACATTCATCAATCGTGGAATTGCCCTATAGATGATTTGACTTCAAGTACTCGGACAACGCCGGAGAGAAACTTCGAATTTTCAAATAATGGGGGGAAGGAGAGTGAGCGAGTGCCATCTGACGTCACGCCTCCAGTTAACCAACAACCGGAAAGCCCCGAAGATGACGAATTCCATGATACACTAGGAAGTAACGGCTCACCGCCGCCGTCTGAAGATTCTGACCCCCAACAAGATATACTGGTAAGAGGGCCCTTGGGAATGTTGTTGCGTCCAATACCTAAAGTTAATTATAGGCGATTATTTTGTGAACTTATAGTGTAGGTAATCATTGGTTAGATAATTGTCAATTATAAGGGAGGAATGTTATATATGTATGCATAGACCTATGCGTCTGTGTGCGTGAGTGGTTGCATCCACCAGCCTGTTTATAATAAGGGTACCTAACCGAATACACGTCAGTACTTAACAGCTTGCGTTTCCTTTCACTTGTCCCATATCTAACACTACTTAACTGTTGAAAATCTGGTGAAATGCTCTCGAGTCTTTTTTCGCTACACCCTGTACTGTTCCATTTCCTCGAACATGCTGTATATACTGGATCGTGTCTCATCTGTCTCAAGTACACGATGACACCCACAAAACAAAATAAAATTTATCTCGATGAAAACATTTTGACTCATGAAAACTTCGAAAACGATGAAAATGAGAACACACATTTTTTAATATAAAGGCCCTTTCACGTGCAACCTAATGACAACAATAAATTGACTAATAGAATGCCTTTGTAATTGAAAGTTATAGTGTAAAAATACCGTTACATTTGAATTTTGAAATATATGTTTTGAATTCGCAGCGATTGGTTAGGTGTGATCACACAGACATCGCAAAGCGCCGCTACAAACGCCACAACGACTTATTTCACAGCAATATATTACATGAAGCAGTATAAGGAGTAAGTGCGATGTCAAGTTTCTAGAAAATTACTAAATGAAGATAATAATTTTATGTATTTCTTTAATAACGAAAACTGAAGAAGGTATTTCCATAGGTATATTTATTTACAGATTTAATATTTTTGCATATTATTAAATAATAAATTAAGAGTAAAAAATATTTTTTAAAACAAGCTTTTATTTTAATGCGCTAAAAAGAATAAAATAAAGTTTTCCATTAAAACTTTGACTATCCTTAAACGTCATTACACAATTTACTATGTAATAAAAGTTTGTGAAAATATTTTTTACTCTTAATTTATTTTTTACTTTTTAGTTGGATTTAGAATGACGTCACATGGCTAACCATGCATATATACAAAAGTACTCGTAAAGACAAATCATACGAGCCCAAACTCGATGTGGTTGTGTCGTTTAATTACCTAGTTCCCATAGCCATCTTCCAGCTCCATCATCAGACCCTGGTTACCATCTAATGCCAAAGTACTCGTCAAGACGAATCATACGAGCCCAAACTCGATGGGATTATGTCGTTTAATTACTGAGTTCCTATGGCCATCTTCCAGCTCCATCATAAGAGCCTGGTTACCATCTAGTATCAAAATACTCGTAAAGACAAATCATACGAGCCCAAATTCGATGGGGTTGTGTCGTTTAATTACCTAGTTCCCATAACCATCTTCCAGCTCCATCATCAGACCCTGGTTACCATCTAGTATTAAAGTACTCGTCAAGACGAATCATACGAGCCCAAACTCGAGGGGTTTACGAGTAGTCATTGAGGAGTTGCCACATCCACCTCCTGGCTCCATCATCAGATCAGCTCGGTGGTGCCATAATATTGCATTGTCACCGAACTTACATAAGTATACCAAATTTCAGCTCAATCGGTTGAAGATATCTGCTTCAAAATTGAGTTGCAAGATTCCACCCGAACATACATAGTTACATACATACATTGCAAGTTAAATAAAAGCTTTTAAAAAGAATATTCTAGTGAAAAGTGGGTATTTCCAAAAATGGAATACCTCTCTGCCTACCCCCTGATAAAAGACGTTAGATTTTTTTTTAATAAAGAGATAATGATAAGAATGTTCCTATCTTTACCGAAACCTCTGTGGCTTTGTCCAATTTATTGATGCGATTTTCCCCACATCCTCTTCCGCAAACAGATTATTGTAGATGTGGAAGATCTGCAATTGAGCTGCACATGAAGCTTTACACTTGTAGTGCGAGTCTGACCTCTAAAGCTATTCTAATAAGAACGTTATAAAGTCCAATGTGTCAAGCTCTACGTTCTTTTGATTGTACCTTTACACGATTTTGTAGACCTAACTGTGCAAAAAATGTGCAGTCCAAAGCCAGTGGTACAAATGTCTCAAATCACCTAAATTTTAAAACTAAGCAAAGGATTTTGATGCGGTTTTTTTGAATAGATAGATTGATTTAATAGGAAGGTTTTTATATACCATATAAACCGAAGCGAATCAAAACCGAATGTAGTAATATTCGGTTATATATATATTTAGGTATATTTAGTTAAAGATTATTGTGGATGTGGCAGTACCTACAATTTCCTAGACCCACCTGTGAAAATGTATGCTTTTAAAAGCTAGTTGTACAAACGTCTCAAATCATCTAAATTTCAAACTACAGTGTGCAACAGCTTTAACAAGAAACAGCGTGTTTTCAACATGCAGGACCAAAACGAGTAACAATGAACAGTTTAACCTGTCGTCGCGGCCATATATTCTCATTAGCAGCCATAAAACAAAGTTTTGCGTCGAAATACAAACAATGATAAGTTACGCAAATAACTCGTAAAACACTCAAAGCCGTTTAGGTGAGCTACAAATTCAAATATAATACTACCGGCCTGTAACAGCCCACTACTGAGCTTATTGGTCTAACCTCATATAGATGAGGAAATGTTTGCTATTGTCAAAGTCAAAATCATTTATTTTCTGTAGGTACAGAAAATACAATTAGAAAAGTCAATACTCGTCTATAACAAGGTGTAACTCCTCAACCCTAATATCATATATAGAATACTAAAAGAACATAAAACAGCTTGGTGGGGCTGTAAACATGTAAACACATGTAAATATAGTCAGAAATAGAAAAATATTAAAACTTAGGAAAATACGAAAAATTATGAAAATTCAGTAAAATAGGGCTTAGTATGATCGAAGAGATGTTAAAATAGCATAAAAGTTTCATAAAAGTAGTTTGAAATTGGTTTCAGTAGGGTTCAGGAAAAACCGAAACTTGTTTAGTATGGAAAATATAGCGGAATAGTTCTTGTATTAAGATAAACCATTTTTCGGTTATAACTCCGGAACTATTGGAGCTAGAGAGATAAAAAGTATATCATTGTAATGCTATTCACGGACCCTACGATATGCAAAAGGTTTCATCCAAATCGGAGATGGTCGGGTTTTTCCGGCGCGGGACACGAAGAGGGGGTTCTGGCATATATGGTGAGGGAGGGTGCGCGGTCGCGGGGCGAGGCTGCCACCTCAACCAAAGGTTGGACCTAGGATGTATGATACATGGGTCAGTCCTGTTGAGCAATATGACATATAAATAAATAAATAAAATAAAATTATAAAACTCTCATATGGCGTTATTAGCTTGAAGGTTCGTTAATAACAGAAGTTATGAGGACAGGCAGGTATGGGTTCCCTGTCTGATTAATGGAATATGGTAGTTTTATGCAATATTCTAAACGACGAGGCAGGGGTTGTAGTGTTTGAGTTATTGACGGGGTGTGGTACTGCCCGAGTGGTGCAGCGGTTGTGTCAGTACGTTTCACCGCACCGCGGTCGGTGTTATTGGTGTCGGCACATACCAATGCTAGCTTGGCGGTGGCGATACTTCCGTTCTTTAACTTGCATTATGACTTGCTTGTGATGTTGGGGCTTACGCTTCGACTCACAATTGTCTTGTTCAACACTGTTTGGCGGTATAGTGCGAAAAGGTAAAAAGTCCGGGCCTCAGCACTGCCGAACGGTACGGCACGGTGATCTTATATGGACTTAGTTTTTGGACATGTTCCATAAGCTTCGTCTGATGTAACGATCGCTTTTAAATATTACACATTGGAGGTAGTAGCAGAATGACTGACGACGCACCTCTTAGCGCTGTCTTGTGGTTCATAGTAAACACCCTGGGACTACTTCTGAGCTTCTTGGTGCTAAGTAACGGAGACGATGGTGTCGACTAACACTTAATTGATGGAGGTTGATAACGTCTCTCATTGAAATGTGAAAAACAACATCTAGCTTGGTCGTGGACCTGTGCAGTGCGAATTGGGCATTAGCACAAGTTATCTTCGAGGAGTGTTGTTGGTCTAGTACGCGAACACTCGACCAAATCTTTGGGAGTAAGGCTCTTCGGAGTCTGGAACTGGAGTCATGTCGGTATTCGTATTGGCATGGTAAAGGGGTCTAGAATCTTGATTGGCTTGACGGGGATGTCTGTCATGCTTCTGTTGAGCTTGATATTATAATAAAAGTGATACCACGAATAACCGAGACACTGAGGAATGCCTCATACATCCTATGGTAACCATGTATTTGCAGAACGTACATTGGTTACTTCATACTATCATATGAGTGCGCGCGCGACGCGTTTTAATATAAATTAATGGTTTTACCATTGTAAGCTCATTCAGGGTGTGACAGCGCTTCTGATGGCTGAACGAGAATCGATGGCTCGTAGGGACCGAGGTCGGGTCACGACGAGCATTAAGAACTATGAACGAGTTGTCCTACGGGACTTATTGCCTTTCGGGGCTTACTGCAAATGATCCTGAGGTCTTAAAGACTATCTCATCACCAAGCGCCTTCGGGCGTAATTTTTTATTATCAATATGTTCGAGAATGCCTTTCGGGGCTTACTGTAAATGATCCTGAGGTCTTAATGACTGCCGTAACTCGCCTTCGGGGCAAAACTCGGCACCACAAACGACTTCGGTCGCAACGGTCCCTTCGGGGCAAAACACGGCTCCGGCCGCACCAATCGACTTCGGTCGCAACGGTCCCTTCGGGGCAAAACTCGGCTTCGGCCGCATCAATCGACTTCGGTCGCAACGGTCCCTTCGGGGCAAACCTCGGCTTCGGCCGCAACAATCGGCTTCGGCCGCAACAATCAGCTTCGGCTGCAACAATCGGCTCCGGCCGCAACAATCGGCTTCGGCCGCAACGATCCTGCTTAGGCGGGATAAAAGACCGGATGTCCGGCAAAACCGGGACGTTCGGGGGGGGTCGCAATCGCAGCTGTGGAATGTTGCGGGTTGGTGATCACCGTAAGGGGCGAGGTGGAGCTCCTTACTCTTCCCACCAAACACATTTTTATTTCTTTTCTTGAAAGGAGGTGAGAATGTGGGGAAGACGATTTATCTCGAGTCTGTCATCAGATAAGAGATAACAGGGGTGGGGAATATGAAGTGTCCTTCATGAAATATTGCCTTAGGCATGAATGGCGCTGAAGTGGGCAGCGCTATTAAAGATTAAAAGCGAGCGAAAGACAATTTTATAAATATGCGATAGAGAACTAACGGTATAGTTGAATCAAGTTAAGATTTCTTTTGATGGCAAACAGTAAATCATGATCCTCAAAAAGGATCTGGATTACTATTCACAAAGTAGTATCCTACACTACTAGACGATCAAATAAATAAATTACATGGCCAAAATTGCAGAAGTTATTTGTGACGGTGTCGACCTATTTAGCGATGCCTCCTGAGTTAATACTTTGGAGATCATCATGAAGGCTAAATTTTGAGGTCGTTTAAAATTATGCGTAGGACGTTTGGCGATTGTATTCGTATTCGTCTTTACGTGTAACATCAATACTCGCTTGCTATAAGATTAGCAGCGATTTGACATAAAAGTGGATTTTCTCTAATTCCGTGCGAGAGAACATGTTAACAAAATATTGAAACGATATATTGTGAATGAGATTCTTGCTTTGAGCTGTGCAATTCTAGCTTAGCATTATATGATGTTTAGCTTGTGTTGCAGCGTATAAATTTTAATACGTTGGAATTACGGTTCCTTCGTATAGAGAAATGTATCCATATTATAAGTAAGGTCTTAGGTTTAGTTACAAAGGCATTCTTAACTCGACCATGAAGATTGGCTAAATGTAAACAGCAGCCCATCTCCACCGACGCGTTGCTGGTTCCAAATGCAGTACCCCGAGAAGAGTCAGCAATAAACTCAAAGACAGCTCTTTTTAATCTCATGTCTTACTATAACCTTACATGGAAGCCCACCGTGGTTTGGGACTATTGGAAGACGGTGTTAGTGTAGTGGTCATCTTACTGTAATCATTTTTCAAACTATCCAAGGGTATCTGACATGCTTTAACGATTTTAATTGTGCATAAACATAAAAGAACTGACAGTTTAACATGCCCTTCCAAACATAAGGAGCTCGTGGCACCTAGGCAGTCATCCATTCGCTGATCGTGGCCAAAGAAAAAAAATAACTCGAATGAGTAAAAAACCGACATCAACGGACAATACTAAAAAAAATACAGTCGAATGGAAAACCTCTACCTTTTTTGAAGTTGACGTGATATTGCGTTATTCGTCCATTTGTCGCGCACACTTTATGACTTAGGTATAGTGTTTTCTCATGGATGCCATTGTCAAAACTGGACGAAAATTGGACCAATCTGGAAGCACCAGCTTTGAAATAAAAAAATAATCATCTAAATCATTGCAACAACGTTCATAACATAACCTAGAACTCTAAGGGTCTAAACACACTATGCCGAAAATACGCGACTGTTCATTATCTAATACATGCCACCGAACTGGCCGCACACGGTGACCAAAACAGATTTCAGGAAAAAATACCTCTCCACACACTAATTGGGGTCCGACAAACGCTTGGGCGGTACGATACAAAAATTTGGCGTAAAATCACTTGACTAAAATGAAACAAGTAGTCAAATACGAGCATCACAAGAGCAGTTTTACGCGGGACAAAAACATATTAGCTTCTCAGTTTTTTTAATTAATAGTTAGTAAAGTTTTTGTGATTTTTAATATGAAATAGAGTAAATATCTTTAAAATGAGATGTTTTGATAAATGATACGTTAAAATTTGGTGTCATATATAGTGAGTCGTTTTCTGAGCGCAATTTGAAGTGGGACAAGCCTCCCAGGGGTAGGCCGCCATACAAGTGGGATTATTGAGCTTGGAATTTCTTTTAAAACTCAAAAGTAACAAGTGCAAATGTACCTACCTACGTGTCTAAAAAAATTCACTCTCGAAGACTTAATAGAAAATCTCTGTTGAATTCCGTTAGCTTGTTGCCGAGGCTTATGTGGAACTCCGGAGACTCTAGTGACAGCATTACCATAATGTGACGTCCTTGATAGGGAATTTTATAGCTTACTTCAATAGTTGCTTTAGTGAGTAAATTTTATCGAGCGCCTGAATAAAAGATGAAGGCAATGTGTCATTGTGCGCTCTCCGCTGCCTAGACTTGGAAAAAAGTTAGGTTATTAGTGAAATATGAAATTTTATATACATCTATTTACTCTTGTAAGTCCCGTTCCCGTGGGAAACTTATAGCCCATGTAAGTAACAGAAAAGTAAGCTTAAAATCGGTAAAATAATTTAAAAAATCGGTTTAAAAGTTTCAGAGTTCAATACAAACAGTAAACACACAAAAAATCTAATATATGATCTTTATAATTATTACTATACCCGCCCGCGTAGTTCCCGTGTTAAAACGAGGATAAAATTTAGCCTATGTTACTCCCTGATAATGTAGCTTACCAGTGGTAACAGAATTTTTAAAATCGGTTCATATGTTTCGGAGTCTATTCCATTCAAATAAACAAACAAATCTTTCCTCTTTATAATAATTAATATTAAGTGTAGAAAACTAAGAAAATAAGAGCGAACCTCCATTATAACTTGAAATTATCAATCCTTTTGATTCGTAAGCAGAATTTATAACTAGATTTAACAGAAATATACAGCTGAATGCGCAATCTCTGGATCTAGCGTCAAGAGGTAAGCTGAGAGATGTGCATTTATTCCTTTAAGAGTAGCCTGAGATAAGGCACGTTGAAAGAGTTGAGGACCGCTGAATGGGACGAAGCTTGCGGTGGCTTAAACAAAACTGTAAAGCCTCACCACATTCAATGGTGTGTCTTTTTCAAGCACTTCCTTAAGCTTGATACAGACACTGGGCGAGTGTCGGCTAGTTAGCCGCTTGTGTTGCGTACAACTAGACAGTTTAGAGATAGTATCACGGTAATGTATTTGCGTTACTATATCACAACCAATAGTAGGTACCAATCGTTTGTAGTTTATATGTAGTTTCACTACCAACTGATGATGATGATGAATGTGATTAAATTTTGGACGTGTAGTATAGTATTTAAAAAAAATATATCGCTTATTATATGAATTCGGTACAGTCATAAAGATATTTTGCGGAAAACTGTATTCCAAACTATGTCGCAAGTATACTAGGTCTCAAGCACACACCGCATACTAAGGTACAGTATTTCTGTTCAAAATTCGGAAATAATCATTATTTTATTTTTTATTGTATAATATAAGTATATTATACAATAAAAAATAAATAAAACGTGTGTATCTATCTGTGTTTGTTTCAGAAATTGAGAAGTGGTTAGTTGATTTACTCTAATAAACAGAAAGGTCTCAAGGGACACTACAAATTAGAGCTCACGACATTATCTGTGTCTAACACTAGCTGCAATGCTCGTTGATGTTTAGTCATAGTCTGTAGAGGGCTTTAGATCCGCAAGCCACTTCCAGTTACAGACAGCTCGTATAGAAAAAATTGAGAGGTGGTTAGTGTCTATTTACTTTAATAAACAGAAAGGTCTCAAGAAACACTATTTTGAGCTTACGACATGATGTGTGTCTAATGTCTAGTTTCAGTGAGGCTCGGGCTCGAATTTTGGCATAAGTACCAATGAGTTTTTCAAAAACTTACGTACATATTTATCACTAGCTCGACGGTGAAGGAAAACATCGTGAGGAAACCCGCAGGTCCCAGAATTCATTCTGAGACATGTGTAAAAGACCCGGTCCGGCGAAGTGCTCGCCACCCATCACGTTTAGGGGTCCAAAGAACATCACGTGAAAAGTGGGTGTATCCAGAAACGGAATACCTATGCCTACCCGGGGATAAAATGCGTGAGATTTTTTTTTAATGTCTAGTTTCACGCATCACTACAGTACGCCCGTTTTTACTTGGCTTCTCTGAACATAGGCTTCGCCTGCGCAAACTCCCTCGTACCGCCAAATGGTCGCTCAAAAATGTTATTGCGCAGCCATTTGCGCAACTTCAGAGCTGCCAAGTTAAAACGGCCGTACTGTACCTGCTCGTTGATGATTGATCAACGTCAACAGAGGGCCTTAGATCCGCAGGCCTCTTCCAGTTACAGACAGCCCTATGTAGCAGTATTTAGGTACTTTCTTGAAATCAATCGTTAAAAAGACACTTCAATTTATACGGCTTGCTATTAATCCTGTTGTATTTTATGACTGTAAGATGGAAGGTATTAAGACGATAAATTCACTTATTTTCGCTTTAGCAAAAACACTTAGCGTTCAAGCTCGAAGTTGTTAGCACTTAGTGATGAATGGCTTTGATAGAAAACACTTTTTTAACGTTCGAACGCAAAATTCAAAATTCCTTGTCACTCTGCTATATTAGCGCTGCACAGCTCAACTAATAAATCAACTCTTTATTACTTAGAACATTTACAAAACCTATAGGTAACTTATTATATTTTTTATTGTAAGCGGAAAGTTGATTTAAGAATAACCACTCTAAAGAGTAAAAAAACCGACTTCAATCTTTAACATAAAATATGGTTTTCCCATGGATGCCGAACTGGACGAAAATAAAATGGGACCAATGTGGAAACACCAGCTTTCAAATAAAAAAAGAACCATCCAAGTCGAAAGTTCTGACACGTTGAAAGTTGTAACAAACATAAAAAAAATATACAGACAAATTGATAACCTCCTCCTTTTTGAAGTCGGTTAAAAAGAAAAATGTATTAGTAAAACCAAAACCACGGCTAAAATACATTGAAAATCTTTAAAAAAAATCAACCTCCAGTGCAGTTGCATAAAGTATACATTTAATTTACATTTGACATCTAAAATTCCGTCTTCACTCGCGATAAAACCAATTCAATTTTTTCACATTGCTGTCATATCGACCTCGCCGAGGCAGGCGTGACTTGAATACTAATACGGCTATATTGAAATGCAATGTTGCTCTTTGATTCAGCTGACGAGAACTAAGCCAGCCGATTTGGGAGATTTGTCTCCGAGTAACAGGTTGTCGAGTTAATAGGGTCTACTCCCGTGCAAATGATTTCATATTTCAACCATGTTTCCTTTTACAAATAGCTCCGGTTATTGAAAGTTTAAGTGTGCTATGACTTTCAGTCTATGCTGAGATAGATGTGTTACTATTGATCAAAGTATGGCAAGTAATGTCAGGTGGTTACCCGAGTTGCATTAGTTCACACCAAAGAGATTAAAATATAATAGGACATAGAGGGGGCATTGGGAATATTTTCATACAAAACTTTGAAGCATGTTTGAAGCTCAAGCGTCAAGTCAGTATGAACGCGAGCTGTCATTCGGTAATTGTACCAGACTTATTCCACTTGGAATAACTTTTGGCTTCAAATTTTCCTCGCTTTGTCCCATCTATGCCCTATTATATTTTAATCTCTTTAGTTCACACAGACCTGTCTTTAAGAAGATCAGTAATATCCTAACTTTATCCCTGGTGGGATATGTTCTAAGGGGTTCGAACAATGCTGTTGTTAAAAACCTCTTATGACCCCTCAGAGACAAGACTAGAGTTTATTTATTTATTTAGTTCATACTCGTATTAATATCGTGACACTGATTCAATTATTACCTAAAAGCCTTAGCCACTATGGTCTCTGACCTGTCAAAACGTATCAGTTTTTTGTCGCCATATATGTACTACAATAAGAAAGAGCCTGTATAGCTATAGAATTGTCATTGTAAGTGCCAATTTCTTTCGCTATAGGGTGCCAATGCGTGCCCTTTTTGTTGGCAAACGGCCACCGTCAGCAGGACAACGTAACCTCTAAAACTTTGTAAGACACAAGCAAGGAGAATGTTATACCGGCACAAGGTATATGCTATCTCATTGGTCCGAGACGTGATGGTGCCCTCTATAATATAGGACGCAAGGATGTGAACTTTTGATAGATCTGTGGCTGCAAGCCATTAAAGTGAAAAAAAAAAAAGAAAAAATTATGATAATTATGAAATGAGAGGTTTATTATTTAAATAATGCCCCAAAATAAAAAATGGCAGCCTATATGGTGAACCAAAAGATTAAATTTAAATTACTTTTCTGTTTTAATGTCAACATTATTATTAAGATAAAAAGTAAATACTATATTACTCAAAACGGCAATTGTAGGTATATGAAATAGCTCGTAAAAAAGTATACTTCTTTGAATTTAAAAGAACCTTGATCTAACTTACAATAGCTCTAAAAAGTCAAATTTTGCATAATTGAATATTGAGAGACAGTTTTGTAAATATTTCTTGTTAGCTTTCGTTAATCTAGCACTTCAAGTAAACTTTACAATGTCTCGAAAAAGATTGAAAGATCAAAGTGTCGTTAGCCAATACTGTTTTGTCTTCGACCCCCATCGATTAAGACCCGAAGACGTAGGATACGAATGGGATCGGCAAATAAATGGCTCGTTGGAAGCAAAAAAGACGAAACCCCTTCATCCAAGTTCCAAGGCGTATTCTATCTGTTTCAATTCTTTCATTAAGCACAACAAGAGTTTCACAATCAATTTCAAGCCACGTTTCGACTTCGCCGCGCTGCTTGTGCAGTTGCCATCGCCTCTATGCGCTTGTATTAAGAGTATATATCGTGTAATTTGGTTTGAAATATGGTTTGCGCAGCTCGGAGGCTGTCCATTCATTGTGGAGAGCATAGATTGATGGGCGTGGTTGGAGAAGCTAGGTGGGTGCCCGCAAAGTCTGAGGTTATTACGTTGGGCGACTGCCAGCAACTTTTTGTAGTTAGCCACGACTTTATGTTGTAGGAAGTCCATATTTACCATATGAAATCCTACTAATATTATAAACGCGAATGTTTATGTATGGATGTATAGCAGTTCAATAAAAAAATTCGAAATCGGTTAAAAATTGAATGAAATATGGTTTAACATACCAAGAAAAATTGGTTGTCTGTAAAGTCGATAATTTTACGTCATAAGAAATAGATGCGTCACAATCTGAACACTTAGGTCGATCGTGCCTCTCTATTGCTTGTTCCCGCTTGCACGCTCGGCTCAGGCGGAACGTGACAATGAGTCATGCTTCTTCGTGCGTGCAGCCGGCGTTCTCCGATATAAGACACTAGCTGATGCCCGCGACTTCGTCCGCGTAGAATTTGTTATTCCTTTGCGTTTCGAAGATATATCAAGAAGGATAATCCACACTACCTATCTATCAACACTAACATTATAAAGAGGAAAGATTTGTAGTTTTGTACCTATGTTTATAACGAATAAACTTAGAAACTACTGGACCGATTTCAAAAACTCTTTCACATACATTTCGTCATAGATATAGCCTATGCTATGACGAAAAAGAATTAGGAATCCTTACTAAAACTTGACTGTATATGCCAGGGTTGGAACCCGAGCCACGAATGAGAGGCGGGCTCTTTAGCCAGTGGACTACCATTGCTATTTATTTATATTTTTGTTATTCAAAACACCCTATATACAACGCATCCCAGAATAAGCGCAATTCCTCATACATACTAATATAAAAATATGCTAATGCATTCAGACTTTAGTTTTGTCTAACAAAATTTCTTAAATAAAGAGCGATAATTAACATTACGGTTTCCACAGGTAGCCCTAACTAAATTCAGTTCTCTGCTGATTCTTTTTTTAAAAAAAATTTACACATACGAAAAATAGCTGAAATCAATTATGTAGTCGATACTGATTGATTACGTATTGTATAGCCTAGCACACTCTCTGGTTTATAATTTTTTAATTTGTTCTTGATTCCAAAGGCTATGCATGTGCTCATAATAACAAACAATCGCAGGGGGAACACGAGTCTGTAGCGCAAATTTCTTCAAGGAACCCATAGTAAATTCTCAAAAAAAGAAGTGGACTTTGTATGAAGACTTTTGAAGAATATTATTTTGTGCCAAGTTTCAAGTTGATATACGTAAAAACAACGTCTCCATACAAAATCCCACCCCCTGTTTCGACCCCTCAGGGGGTGTTTTTTACAAAATCCAGAAATACATGTCTTGTGGTTTGCATTACAAACTCAACCCTTACTTTCACCCCGTTAGGGGACGATTTTCGGAAAATACAAAAACACGTTTCTCATTATTTATTTCTAAAAGTATTTGTGCCAAGTTTCAAGTTGATACACGTCAAGAACCACACATCTCTATACAAAATCCCACCTCCTTTTTCGCCCCCTTAGGGGGTGTTTTTTACAAAACCCAGTAATACGTGTCTTGTGGTTTGTTTTGAGGAGAATTTTTAGAAAGATTCGAATTGATACACCCAAAAATGAAGGTTTTCCATACATTACAAACTCAACCCCTACTTTAACCCCGTTAGGGGACGATTTTCGGAAAATACAAAAACACGTATCTACTCATTTATTTCTAAAAGTATTTGTGCAAAGTTTCAAGTTGATAGACGTAAAAAACAACACATCTCCATACAAAATCCCACCCCCTGTTTCACCCCCTTAGGGGGTGTTTTTTACAAAACCCTGAAATACGTGTCTTGTTGTTTGTTTTGTGGAATATTTCTAGAAAGATTTGAATTGATACACCCAAAAATGAAGGTTTTCCATACATTCCAAACTCAACCCCTACTTTCACCCCGTCAGGAGACGATTTTCGGAAAATCCAAAAACACGTATCTTCTCATTTATTTCTAAAAGTATTTGTGCCAAGTTTTAAGTTGATAGACGTAAAAAACAACACGTCTCCATACAAACTCCATCCCCCTCTTTCACCCCCTTATGGGGTGTTTTTTGAAAAAATAAGAAATACATTTCTTGTTGTTTGTTTTATAGAGTATTTTTACAAAACTTCGAATTCATACACCCAAAAATGAAGGTATTCCATACAAACGTTCAACCCCTTTTTCACCCCCTTAAGGGTTGAATTTCGAAAAATCCTTTCTTATTCCTACTTTACGTCCTAAAAACAATATATGTGAAGAAAATCAGTTTTCTAGGTTTAAGGGTTTAGGCTGGGTGTTGATGAGTCAGTGAGTCAGGACTTCTCTCTTTATATATAAGACATAAAGTAAGAGTTAAGCTGAAAACAAATTATCAGATGGATGGATGATTATAGGGATATAGATAATGTAGGTATGTACACTGAGCTGTGCAAACTATCGAGAGATAACCTCGGGCTGACCTTGAACCTTCGGACGTCCGACAGAAATATGGCGTGCTGGATTCAAAAGACTTTGTAAACTTATCAAACTGATCAGCGATAAAAATTGCAAAACTCATCTGAACACTTGAAGTTCGCCCCACGACATATCGTATTCGTGTCGTATGCTGTTAACAAGCCTGTGGTTAGTACAGATTACAAGGTGGAAGCTAAGTTGATGTATAAGGTGCTTCGTGGAATACGTGGAACTCCACGGAATAAGGAATAACATTGAATTGCATTTTACAACAGCAGACTGTGGAAAGATCAAAGATTTTCCATTTACGCTTTGACTGATGTTATTTTGACGGTCCTGTTGGCTCAGATGAATGATGAAAAAAGGAGAATGAAAGAAGAGTAACGAAAGAGATTTATGATGCGAATGTTGAAGGATTCAATGAAAGAAGATGCTGCAGAAGGAAAAGGCTGGGAAATGCTTTGTTTGTACACGGTAACCGCCAATATTTCAAGAGTCAATATGATGTATTTAATAGACAGACGAGAGCTAAGATAATGAATGCCATATACCAGCCTCCTTGTCACAGAGATATCTATAAAAATAATGTTTATAATATGTGCATTTTAATATATAATAAACTACCAGATAGTTTTAAACTTCTAAACAAAAATCAATTTAAACGTAATTTAAATGAGTGGCTGTTTGATCATTGTTTTTATGAAATTAGTGATTTCCTTGGACATACTTGTGACATAAAATGTAGAATTTAATTTAAGATTTAAAATAACTTTTGACATAGTTTTTGTGTAGTTTATATGATTGTAATTGGACAGAATGATAATGACATTGTATTAATATTAAATGTAGTAATTTGCACGCCTATAGTAGGTTGAATTAGTGTACTGGTATAATTAATCTTAAAATCTTTTGACATTGTAATTCCTGCAAATAAATGATTTCTGATTTCTGATTTCTGGGGTCCGGAGTGCAAATAATAAAAGAGCGTAAAGGCTTAAGGATGTATGTATAGGAAGCGAAAGAAGTATGCAAAGTTCGAGCAAAGTGGTGATTCATCGTCTCTGCCTACCCCCATAGGACAATAGTGTGAGCTTTATGTATGTTGGCTCGGTTGGTAGTGACCCTGCCTTCTGAGTCGGAGGTCGCGGCTTCGATTCCCGCTCGGAGCCAATACATATGATCACGCCTTCTTCCCAAAGATTTAGGCAGAGACAACAGCCTGCCACCTGCTACGATCCTGGCATACCGTTTGCGCCTCATCCACAGCCATCAATCGGTTCATACATGCTCGTTGTTCTAAATAACCGTGTGTGTATTATTTATTATTATTATTTGAGGCGTGTTAGCGGAGTTCTGAAAGATCTGCAACGCATCGGTGGCGTCTCTGGTGTTGTAGAAAACCATAAGGGTCTATGACCAATGACCATTTACCATAGGGTCATAGGGTTTGTTTTCTAGTTTGGTATCGCTTGAATTTTAATTTGCAATACACCTGTGGGTTAGCTATAATAAGACGTGAAAAATACCACTCACTTGTGGATTACGTGGATTTCAAATTAAAACAATTGTTGATTATCACCAGATTTTACTTATACTCGTACAATAATTACAAAACAGAGCTCCGTTCGCTTTCGTGGTCGAACCTAGAATGCCGCAGCACTGCACTATTACTCTGCGAGCGGAGAGTTAAATACCGCTCCCCACTTAGTGTTGCCAGTACAACACTTCGATTAATTGTAGACAATATTTGAAATGATATATTTTCTTAACTTAGTTACACAAAATAATCAAAAATTATATCTAACTAACAATATGTTTATGTCAATTAGCAATATTGCTAACACACTTGATAAGTTGCAATCCAGTTTATTAGTACTTAGGTGAATTATTAATACACTATTGATGGTGGAACACAATCATCTGCTATTTTATTTCTGGAATTACTTACTTACACTCTCATTACTCTCTCTTACTCACATAACGAAATCTTCGAAGCTATAACACCAAAAAGGAAAGGGGTTTTCGAAATTCCCGCGAGAAACGCAATAATGAGTTCCGCTCGGAAATGAAATTTTAAATATTAATATTTCCGGTTTTTTTTTATAAAAAGAGGTGGCTAACGAGCAGACAGGTTACCTGATGGTAAGTGACTACCGTCGCCCATGAACACCTGCAGCTCAAGAGTCACGAGTGCGTTGCCGGCCTTTGAGGTGGGAGTACGCTCTCTTCTTGAAGGGTTGAAGGTTGTATTTTAAAGATAATTCAAATAGGTATTACCAAAGTTTCTATGTCTGTTGTTATACAAAAGATGGATCGCGGTTAAAGCTAAAGTGAGATTTTTAATGCCGTGGAATTCTGTCGTCAAAAATAGTTAAGATAAAATAACATACAACTCTAAAGAGTCTAAAAGCTACTTCAACTTATATGGTTTTCTCATGGATGCCATTGTCAGAACTACACCAAATAGGACCACACGGAAAGCACCAGCTTTCAAATAAAAAAAAGAATCATCAAAATTGTTGGAACCGAAGAGGTTACCTACCGATTTAAATTTATAAAGAAATCTATGTTCTTCTGTTCTATGTCTTGTCCAGTTGACAGTCTAAAATAAATGCCCTTGCATCAAACTCTATTTTATTACTAAGTACGCTGATCCTGGATATACAACTTCCATCAAAAATCGGTTCATGCAGTCGAAAACTCTGCGGTAACAAACATAAAAAATTTAAGTCGGTTGAAAAAGCCTTCAAATTACAAAGAAGTAAAGAGATCAAAAAAGATTATTACTTTCTAAATCACAGCTGTCAGAATTCCACAGAATTAAAAATCTGAGTTTAAGTATAATATTTGTAATATTCTACTGAAAACAAACCAACAAAACTTGCAAAGAAATAAAATTCAGAAAGCCCCACAGCTTGGCTCCGCAGCAAAAAAGTACGTAATAACAATTCAGTGAAAAACAATAACTATTAACATTGTCCACTTTTGAAAATAATCCTAAAACCAACGGTCACTTTGCTGTTGTTGACTCTAATTAAAGTCTTATCACGTCGACATAAGTGCTAGGATGGGTAGCGAGTCAGTTTGCAAAGTGCAGGTGTAAAGTGGCGTGTAAAAAGTTGCGAACTTGGCAGGGTTGCCAGCTATGGTGGTCACTCGAGAATTGTTTAGTTGGCTGCTCTGCATTCAAACTTGTAGTGTTCAGCCCTGCCGGCTTGGCAAAACTTCTGGAGTACTTCGTACATTGCTACTCCATTCTTATATAAATCTTACGTAAAATAAAACTAACGAGGCCGTGTCTGCACATGAAATATATATATTTTTTTTATTTATGAGATAGTGTGGATAGTTATCGATATACATATCAAAACACAAATTTTTAAAATTTTTGTCTGTCTGTCTGGTTGTGCACTCATCTCGAAAAACCTACTCGACGGATTTTGTTGAAATTTTGTGTGGTGATAGCTGAGTGGCCGAGTTCAATATCTAAGGTACTTTTTACCACGGAAAAAGGTCTCATTCCCACGGGAAAATACTGGGTAAAAAACGAAATACTTACTACTCCGAAATGAAACTAGAAATTTGAAATATGGTATATAGGTGTATTTTATATCGTAGGCAATAACTATAAAAGGATTTTTGAAATTCCCACGGGACCGGGAATAAACTGGATCCGCGAATAAACTACACCAACGAGTTGCTGGTTTCAAATGCAGTACCCCGAGAACGGACCAGCAAGACACTCAAGGTCATGTAAAAAAATTAAATTAAATAATTAATAATCTCACGCCTTTTATCCCCTATAAGGTAGGCAGATGTACCTATTCCATTTCTGGAAATACCCAGTTTTTACGACCCCTAACCGCGATAGATGGCCTTTGCCGGACCGGGTCTGTTACACATTTTTTTTTCTGTTACACATGCCTCAGAATTAATTCTGGGATCTGCGGGTTTCCTCACTATGTTTTCCATCACCGTCGAGTGAGTAATAAATATTCAGGTAAGTTTTTGAAAAACTCATTGGTACAGTCAAACGCACACTGTAGTGCGAAGCTTTACACTTGTAGTGCGAGTCTGACCTTTAAAGCCATTGTAATAAGAACGTTACAAAGTCTTATGTGAAAAGCTCCACGTGCTCTTGACTGTACATGCAAGGAATTGAACCCAAGCCTCACTGATTATCATCATGAGAAGCGGGCTCTTTCATCGTAAGGCTATCACTCTTAAAGTACAGTAAGCAGACCAGCTTAAATTCTTAATTTTAAGTTACCCTATCCTTCTCCATAGAATACGGAAGAAAAAGGACAGAAACAAACCATAGATTGAAGAGTAATGTCAAACATGCAAAAACCAAATAATTTGCACCTTATGAACGTGCTTATCTGTCACTTTTATCCATGACCTTTTTACATCGTCGCTAAAGTTGCTAAACACGGCTTAGTTGACAGGACTAATTTTAATTTGACAGAACTAAATATCTCTCATCTCTTTTCTTTTCTAGGAGAAAGAAAATGACAGAACTAAACTAAAATAAGTTTAGTCGCTGTAATGCAGAATCGAGCCCATTGTTTTATATTGGTCAAGAGAGAAATTTTGTAATTCTATAGAACCTGAAGAGCACACAGCAGTGGAGCTGCAACAAAGCGGTAACATCGCAATCACACCCTGGGGCTCACGGCTGCACTGACAGAAGTGCCAATTTTCGCCGATCCACCGAGCAATATTGGAGGAACTGTGCGATTCCGAATTTTTTCAATGGACATTCGAATCGAGCCCTGTTAGTTTTAAAAGCTAAAATTTTATGGCTCTGAATTCTAAAAATCAAATAGTAATGAATATTTTGATTTTTGTAAGTAAAAATACACAACGCGTAACAGTACGTACACCCTAATTAGTATATTAATATAAAAAAAATATGATGCAATCGAACTTTAGTTTTGTCTAACCAATGTTCGTAAATATCGATTAATAATAGCACGATTTCCATAGCAAGCACTAAATTCAGCTACGCTAATTAATTTTTGGGAAAATTGCTGACATCGAATAAGTAGTCGATACTGAAAAAACTAATTTTAGGAATTGCGCTTATTCTGTTACATGTTATATAGCCCGCATTTTATCCCCGTGGTGGTAGGCAGAGGTATTCCATTTCTGGATATAAGCACTTTTCACGAGATATTCTTTGGACCCCTAAGTGCGATAGGTGGTAAAACATCTTTCAGAAATAATAAAAATAAAAAATAAAGAATATTTATTTTTATACAAAAATAGTCAGTAGTAGTAGTTTAAAGTACACTGCAAATAGTATACAATATGTAACAGAATAATTTGTTTGTACAGTATCGATTAATTATAATATTAATAATGTGTTAAATTTTTTCGAAAAATTTATTAGCTTGACTGAATTTAGGGCTACCTATGGAAACCGAACCATTATTGCTCTTGAATTAAGAATTTTTAGACAAAACTAAAGTACCAATGCATTATAATACGATTTAATAATTAGGGTGTATGAGAAATTGCGCTTATTCTGTGACGCGTTACATTCAAAGAGATTTGTCTGCATAGCTTGCTCACTGCGTATTGAGGGCGGACGCTATTGAAACTGTCGTCAAAGGGACGCGATGCACAGCGCTTAATACTGACAATTAGGGTCAAATCCCTCAAAGTACGTTCTAGTATACATGTAATCCATTCATCCCTTTGACGTACACCCTGTATAAGATCCCAGATAAGTTCTCAGATACGCTCGAGTTATATTGCTAAGGGAATGGGCTGTGATTTTATTTTGCGAAATTGCTTTCGAATTACAGATAGTCCAGTGGTTAAAGATCCCGATTTTCATTCGTGGGGATCGGGTTCGAATCATAGCATGTACCAATGAGTTTTTCAAGAAGCTTACATGTTTATCACTAGTTCGGCGCTGAAGGAAAACATCGCGAGGAAACCCGCGGGTCAAAGAATTAATTCTGAGGCATGTGTCAGTTTTAGGGGTCAATCAATTTCTGGTCTGTTGAGCTAGTGATAAAACGTTACACGCGTTTTATCACAGTTTTAGAAAAATCTCATTGGAACATGCCCTCATCAATATAATTATTATTATTTAAAAAATAATAAATAAATAATCTCACAATTTTACTCCCGAGAGGCAGAGGTATTCCATTTCTGGAAATACCTACTTAACCCACTTTTCACGAGAATACCTATTCGAATCCTAAACGTGATAGGTGGTGAGCCCATCCATAACACTCAAAGGCTCATCGCAGCACCGCGGCAGCGGGTCAGTTACACATTCCTCAGAATTAATTCTGAGACCTGCCGGTTTCCTCACGATGTTTTTCTTCACCGCCAGTATATTTAATTTACCTAATTTTAAATTGAATTTATAGATTTTTGTTTTTTTCGCACTTGTTATATTAAAGTGTGGATCGACAACCCTACTTCCTACTAATATTATAAACGCGAAAGTTTGCACGTATGGATGTATGGATGTTTGTTGCTCTTTCACGCAAAACTACTAAACGGATTTAGATGAAACCTTACAGTTATATAGCTTATATATCAGAATAACACATAGGCTATATTTTATCCCATTATTCATACGGGATCGGGAACTACGCTGGTGAAACCGCGGGGCACTGCTAATAATAATATAACTTCCATGCCTGCTGCAGAAAAAAAAACAATAAATTAATAATTAGATATTAATTTTAAATTGAATTTGTTTACGGATTTTCGTTCCTTTAACACTTGTCATATTAAAGTGTGGATCGACAACTATAAAAGTGCAGTGAGTCACACGCCGCAGCCGTGCGAGCCATTAATTACAATCACCAAGGTCTTCCGCGTTTCCACATGTTCTCGTAATGACCCGTTAGTCACTGCCGAGTTGGTTTGTCTATTTGATGTGTCCCCCGTTTGGGGAGCGTAGTTTGTAACGAGGTAGGTACTCGTTATCAGACCTCCTTTATCTTCCCTTTATAAACTTTTTGCCCTTTTAACTTCTTTATCTGACCACACATTCTAAATTTTAAATTTTTAAATTAGAACTACAGCACTCTCTTCTATTTTTCTTCTACCAGAAAATGACCTAGTATTCCGTATTCTAAATAAGCTTTTATACGTAGAAAATCTTTGCATGTTCTATATATCATAATACCTATGTTTCTACAAATTGTTCTGTAATAAATAACCCGATAAAACCGTGATACTGTGAACTGTTAATAAACCTTTTGGCTGCTGAAACACTCGTTTATCTTCATCGTCCTCTACGAACCCTCGACCCTCACTCCGTCTCCTCATCTCTAAGTGTCCTCATCTCTACGTGTCCTCATCATCATCCTCACCGCCGAGTGGGCCGCAACGCCGCAAGTTTATGGGGGCACCACGACTATAGTCTATTTCGCACCAAGTGGGTTCGGTGACAGTTCACATTTTTCCTTTTTACGCATACAACTTTCTAGTAAGAAAAATAAATGATTCCAAAAATAATGAATAATTTATTATTATGTAATTGCTAAAATACAATAATTGTCAACTCTAAAATTCTAAATTAAAATCTCAGACTGTAAATTAAGAAAAATATAAAAAACAATACATAAAAAAGATATCCTAAAAGTACGTATTGCGTGGAACGGAACTTATACTCATAGGGATTGACACTACTTAATCTACATTAAATCGATGAATCGAAGCTTTTTGGACGGAATCCGAAAAAAGATGCAATGTTTTTGTAAAATTTTCATTTTGTTGTATCTTTTGGGTTTAAAATAGTAATAGTGTATTATGTGGCAGGGGTCTGTGAAAGTGTGCAGTGATTTGTAGATTCGATAATGTATGATATTTTCGTATTGCATCAAAAAGTTGATGACATTTTTTTTTTATTTTACAATGTTTTTCCCTTATATAACCTGTGAAATATAAACATATTCAATAAAAAGTAATCTTGAAAAATCATTCTATCAATAAAGTATAAAATCGATTCCATTTCCTTTACAAACTTACTCGAAACTTTAGAAAAATCGATTGGATTTTATAAGGACACATCACTTTAATTGTCAACAGTGAACTGTCACCGAACCCATTTGGTGTGAAATAGACTATAGGTGACAGTTGTCGCAAGTTTCTATAAATGTTGGACGGGACTGTTGGTTGAGTTGGTAGTGATCCTGCCTGCTGAGTCGGAGTTCGGGGTTCGATATCGCCAACATTTGTGTGCATGAACTGTCTCATCTTTGTTGGCTTCGTGTCTGGGTGTTTGATATTTATAAGTATGATTTATAAGCTGTTTAGTACAAATAGTACAGGCTTGGCCTAGTTTGGGACTAAATAACCGTGTGTGAGTTGTGTCCCACTATTTTTTAGTATTATTATTATTAAGTTTCTATAAATGAGTAAACAGGCATCTTCTGGGCAAGCTCGTCCCAACGTAGGCCCCGTCTTTGCTCTCGGGCTAGTCTGGGGCCAAGAGCAAGCCCATTTTATAGTAAAAAAAAAATGTTGCAGAAAATAAATGTATATTTTTATCAGGGCTGTATCTTTTAAACCATAATTATAGTCAAAACCAATATAATAATAGAAAATGTTTACTGAGTTTGTATCACTATGGTCACTTTAAAAAGTTAAAAGTTAGGTGTCACATAATTAATTTTTAGTAAAATTCACGTCATTCATGACATTTTATAAGCTTTGTCCACAAACGTTATTCATTTGTAATACAAATACTAATGAACTAATTCAATAAAAAAAGAATCTCAAATAGAAAGCTATCACTATCAGGAAGAAACATAAGCTATATTTCATCCCTGCTTTCCCACGGGAACGGTAACTACGCGGGTACAGCTAGTCTATAATATTGTGAACAGAAAAGATTTGTATTTTTGAATGTACGAATAAAGTCAAAAACTACTAGACCGATTTAAAAAAATATTTCACCAATGGAAAGTTAGAATATCCCTAAGTAACATAGGCTATATTTTATTTCCGTATTTCCACGGGAACAGGAACTACGAGGGTTAAAGCGCGCGGAACAGCTAATCTATACATCTATACATATACACTGAGAAAACAGGTAATCATAAAAGACGTGAAATCAGCTTAAGTAAGATGAATTCACCTCAAGGACGGAGCATACTGATATCACCAAAAAGAAAGATGATAACACGTCTGATGATGATAACTGCATTTAAGATGACGTGTCACCATGGCTTTAGTCGGCCGAGCATACATAATGTGATTATGTTTACTACTATTTATGTTTGCTTTCATCATATCTCGAGTTACGTACTGTTATATTACCTACTATTTATCGAGGACTTCCTCATATTTCCAGTTTTGTAAAATTATAACACGCTAGGCTCGGTGGGGCGTCAGCAGAGGTGAAATAAAACTAAAAAACCGTGAGGATAGGACTTTTTTTTCAATTAAGGTGTTTTCGACAGACAAAGAGCCGGGCGCCGCCGTCCACTATATGCCTGTGAATTCCCTGATCCAGATATTGCAAAGGTTTCCAAAAGAGCCGAGGAACCTATCTCTCTATTACTGAAACCCTGCGAATATAATGTCAAATGCTTCTTAACTACTTATATCTAAACCCTGAGTCAAACGATAGTGCGTTTTAATTTGACCATGGCGCCATCTATCGAGAACGTATGACAATTGTTTGCGTTACGTGTGCGTTACCACCAGTGTGTTCCACTATTATTTTTCTACAATTTGCCGATGACTTCCTCATATATCCAGTTACGTCTAGTCCAGGTGTCGAGGGTCAGAGGAGTATGGAGGAGTGGAGGTGGAATCTCCATCGTGAAAAGGGAAGATCTTTCGCCAGGCGAAGTGATTGTGCCTGGGGACCTCGGTCCAACGGTTGATGTTAGACAGTTGTATTTATACAAACTCATTAGAAAACTTCGATAGCGCGGTTTAGAACTCGGCCGTCTATTGGCGCGTTCTATGTAGTGTCACTTATATTAATATGCTTAGCGCATAAAATAATATAACTGTAATATTAAATATGATGCTGGGATTTCATCGTATTTTCGGTGATACTTCTTCATATTCAACTAGGAAATCTATATAAGTAGGGTGACGGTGTCATTGTGTTTTATGTTTATAATCTTACTTATAAATACCTATTCCATCTTAACTTATTAATGCGATTATAGCGTAATATTAACCTATTTTTTCCTTATTGTACGACAATGCTCCAGTTTCAGACAAACGTCACGTTATTTTATGATAAAGAAGAATTAAAAAATATCATGTCTTTGTTATAATTATGTGAGCGGAATGGAGCGATTGGAGCTAGCGCCGAAAGTGCTGTCATCATATTTTTAAGGAATCACACAGAATGTTATGCATACTCATAGATGAGATTCTGTAGTCGTATTTTAGTAATCATTACTTATATTAATATGATGCTTACTCTAAAAATAAGATTCTGTAATCAATTTTAGTAGGATTCACATTATTCTATAAAATTAAATGTGGTGCTAGGACTTCATCGTATTTTCGGTGATACTTCTTCATATTCAACTAGGAAATCTATAAAAATACGGCGACGGTGTCATTGTGTTTTATAATTATAATCTTACTTTATCAATATCATACAAATTTAAAGTACAGTGAGTTATTATTGAAGAAGAGAATATTATATTGTGTGACAAATTTTTATGATGCTAAGAATCATAATATCGCATTACTTACTCAAACAATTCGATTCCAACTAATATATTTCCATTATAGAATAGTATTAACCTATTATTTCCTTATTTTACGATAATGCACCTGTTTTAGACCAACGTCACGTTATTTTATGATTACGCCAAAATGTCATTTTTTTCAGTGTAATAAAACTCTAACGGGGCCGTGTCTGTACATTAAATATTTTTTGAAAATTTTAACCGTAGTGTATATAGTTATCGATATAGATACCGAAACACCAATTTTTGAAATTTTTGTCTGTCTGTCTGTCTGTCTGTCTGTCTGGTTGTGCACGCATCACTCAAAAACTACTGGACGGATTTTGATGAAATTTGGTATGGAGATAACTGAGTACCCGGGTCAACATCTAGGGTACTTTTTATTCCAGGAAAATATCTCATTCCCAAGGGAAAATAAAAAAACTGGTTAAAAAGAGAAATACGTACTACTCCGAAACGATAACACCTAGAAACTTGAAATATGGTATGAAGGTGTCTGATATGTTACAGGAAATTGGTATGAAGGGATTTTTGGAAATTCCCACGGGAACGGGAATAAACTAAATCCAAGCGCAAAAACGCCGCTGGGCACCTGCTATTTGAAATATGGTATGTAGGTGTCTTAAGTATGTCGTAGGCAACCGCCAACCACTATGAAGGGATTTTCGGAATTTCCCACGGGAACGGGAATAAACTAAATCCAAGCGGGAAAACGCCGCTGGGCACCCGCTATTTGAAATATGGTATGTAGGTGTCTTAAATATAATGTAGGCAACCACTATGAAGGGATTTTCAAGGGAACGGGAATAAACGGAATCCGCGCGGGCAACGCCGCTGGGCATCCGCTAGTCTATACATATAATAAAACTCTAACGGGGCCGTGTCTGTATATGAAATATTTTTTGAAAATTTTAACGGTAGTGTATATAGTTATCGATATAGATACCGAAACACCATTTTTTTGAATTTTTGTCTGTCTGTCTGTCTGGTTGTGCACGCATCACTCAAAAACTACTGAACGGATTTTGATGAAATTTGGTATGGAGATAACTGATTACCCGGGTCAACATCTAGGGTACTTTTTATTCCAGGAAAATATCTCATTCCCACGGGAAAATATAAAAACTGGTTAAAAAGAGAAATACTACTCCGAAACGATAACACTTACAAACTTGAAATATGGTAAGTAGGTGTCTTATAGACGTATACAGGCAACTACTATAAAATGATTTTTGGAAATTCCCCCGGGAACGGGAATAACGGGATCATTGGGGACCTAATAAATTGGGTCTGCTAATTGTTATATCCATACTCTTTTCTGCTTTACTGCTATTTTATTTTTCTTTGACACTGTCTTAGTGACGTTTTTGATATTTGTTCAATGCAAATGTGAATTGAGTTTTGTATTTATTTGTTACAAAATGAAGAAGCTGAGAAAAAATATTACCAGAAGATCATGTTGAAACTGAAATTACAAAGAAAACCTAATAAATACCAATACAGAACAATACAAATGTCATGCAAACAGAAGGAATGCACGTACCAAGGTCAGTCATCCTTTACACATTCTGTTACTCCAATTAAAAACTGGTTAAAAAGAGAAATACCTACTAGGTACTCCGAAACGAACACATCGACTTGAAAAATGGTATGTAGGTGTCATATGTCGTAGGCAATCGCTATGAAGGGGTTCTTGAAATTCCCACGGGAACGGGAATACACTAGATCCACGTCTGCGACGCCGCTGGGCATTCGCTATCTATACATACAAATAATAAAACTCTAACGGGGCCGTGTCTGTACATTCAATATTTTTTGAAAATTTTAACGATAGTGTATATAGTTATCGATATAGATACCGAAACACCAATTTTTGGAATTTTTGTCTGTCTGTCTGTCTGTCTGTCTGTCTGTCTGTCTGTCTGTCTGTCTGTCTGGTTGTGCACGCATCACTCAAAAACTACTGGACGGATTTTGATGAAATTTGGTATGGAGATAACTGAGTACCCGGGTCAACATCTAGCGTACTATTTATTCCAGAAAAATATCTCATTCCCACGGGAAAATAAAAAAACTGGTTAAAAAGAGGAATACGTACTACTCCGAAACGATAACACCTAGAAACTTGAAAAATGGTATGAAGGTGTCTGATATATCATAGGAAATTGGTATGAAGGGATTTTTGGAAATTTCCATGGGAACGTGAATAAACTAAATCCAAGCGGGAAAACGCCGCTGGGCACCCGCTATTTGAAATATGGTATGTAGGTGTCTTAAATATGTCGTAGGCAACCACTATGAAGGGATTTTCGGAAATTCCCACGGGAACGGGAATAAACGGAATCCGCGCGGGCAACGCCGCTGGGCATCCGCTAGTCTTAAATAAAGAGCAACAATACTACGGTTTCCATAGGTATCCCTAAATTCAGTTACGCTAATTCATTTTTCGGAAAAAAATCACACATATTAAAAACTAGCGGTTCTGCGCGGTTTCAGTCGCGTAGTTCCCGTTCTCGACGGAATACATGGACTATATACCCTATGTTACTCAGGGATATTGCAGCTTCCCATTGGTGAAATAATGTTTTAAATCGGTCCAGTAGCCTTTGAGTTTATTCGTTACAAACATACAAAAATACAAGAATAAACCTTTCCTCTTTTTAATATTGGAGGATTTAGATTAGTGTAGATGTAGATAGCTAAAACCGATTAAGTAGTCGAAACTGAACAAACAAATTTCAGGAGTTGCACTTATCCTATCCTATCCTACTATCCTATCCTACTAATATTATAAACGCGAAAGTTTGTTTGGATGGATGTCTGGATGTATGGATGTCTGGATGGATGTTTGTTCCTCTTTCACGCAAAAACTACTGAACGGATTTTGATGAAACTTTACAGTTATATAGCTTATACATCAGAATAACACATAGGCTATTTTTTATCCCCGTATTCCCACGGGAACGGGAACTACGCGGGTGAAACCGCGGGGCGCTGCTAGTAAATAATAAATCAATTCCCTCATCCTAATTTAAAGCCTAATATACAGTTTCAATTCAATTTAAGCATAAATTGATAATTCAAATTAAACTCAAATCGAATTTCATTTAATGGCATCAATCGGCCGTGAGCGAACGAACCAGCCATCAGTAAACAGTCATCGCATCATATTCGAAATATAAATACATTCTAACTGGCCTGACTCACTGTGACTAACTCTGCTGAATTATCCTGAGGTATCTATTTTAAACTTAAACCGTCTTGGGCACGTGTCCTTAACGTCGATCCAACGCGTCAACATGCAACGGAATGACTCATGTAGCCTACGTATTATTTCAGTTCATAATTTCAGTGGCCATCCGTCTTTGTGTTCAACTACGCAGTATCTTTGACATCATTTGTTTTTTCAGAGTTGTAATAATAAATAGTGGGGCACAAATCATAAAATAAATAATATAATAATATAATCTCACGCCTTTTATCCCCGAGGGGGTAGGCAGAGGTATTCCATTACTGGATATACCCACATTTCATGAGATATATTGGACCCCTAAACGTGATAGGTGGTGATCCCATCGCCCGGGTCTGTTTACATATGTCTCAGAATTAATTCTGAGGACCTGCGGGTTTCCTCACGATGTTTTCCTTCACTGTCGAGCTAGTGATAAATATGTACGTAAGTTTTTGAAAAACTCATTGGTACATGCCAGATTCGAACCCGAGCCTCACTGATTTTCGGCCGGCTCTTTAACCGTTCGGGCTGTCACTGCTCCACACAATTCACACACAGTCAAAAACTAGGCATAGCCTGTACTATGGGTACTAAACAACTGATAAACATAATTAAATAAATATTAAACGACCAGACACGAAGCGAACCGACATGTTCGTGCACACAAATGTTGGCCCCGAGCGGGGATCAAACCCGCGACGTCCGACTCAGAAGGCAGGGTCTCTACTAACTGAACCAACAGGCTCACTAAATAAATAATGTTGGCAATAAAATTTGCAAACAATATTGTATGTACAGTCAAGAGCACGCTAAGCTTGACACTTTGGACTTTGAACCGGCCCTGTATTCTATGGCGCGCAGTACAAATCAGAGCTCAGCTTAAACTGGTAGTGTCAAGCTTGACTTGCTCTTACTGTACATACACGGTTTCGCTAGAGTTTTATTATGTGTAAGTAGGTATAGATGTTTTAAAAAACTTGAGACACATTTTTCTATTAAAATAGTGGTCTGGATAAAAACTAAATATTATTCAAAAATGTAAGTAAATTAGGTTGAAAATTTAGGTATTCAAAGAAATATAAATAAATTAATTATATATTTAATATTTCAGTTACAATTTCACTACACAATTTTATTATTAAGCTTTTCATCTTATCCAGGCCACAATGTTAATATGAAAATGTGTCTCAAATTTTCTAAACAAATTTTCTAATTTACTACTGACTCCTCGTCTCCGTGATTTAGGTCTGAGCCCGGACTAGATCGAAACCACAGACTAAACAATACGATAGACGATGTGTTTATCAAATGTGGTTTTAAAATAAAATTTACAGTATTAGGGCTTGGAAATGTCTATAAAAAATATATACATACATACATACAGCTCACGCCTTCTTCCCACAGGGGTAGGCAGAGACGATGGATCGCCACTTTGCCCAATCTTTGCACACAAAAAATATATGGGATATTCTGTAATCTACACTATCTACATCTACACTAATATTATAAAAAGGAAAGGATTGTATTTTGTATGTTTGTAAAGAATAAACACAAAAACTACTGAATCGATTTCAAAAAGTCTTTCACCAATTTTAGAAATCGATTTTAGAAGTAACATTGGCTACAATTTTTACAATGGAACCGGACTTCCTTCGGATGCTTCAGCTAGTATGTAATAGAGTCAAAAAAAACTTTTAACAAGAAAATGCGAATTGATCTGTGTGCTATGATCTTCATCATCATCAGCCTATCTTGGTCCACCGCTGGACATAGGCCTCCCTTAATGAGCGCTATAGCGCCCTGTCTTCGTTTGACGCATGCAGCATTTTATAGATTGTCATACGTTTGCCGAGTCGCGGTCTCCACTCCAGAACACGTTTACCCCAACGGTTGTCGGTTCTTCGCAAGATATGGCCGGTCTACTGCCACTTCAGATTGGTAATTCTTTGAGCTATGTCTATAACTTTGGTTCTCTGTCGGATGTATTCATTACGAATCAAGCATAGCTCTTTTCATAGCTAGCTGAGGGACCTTGAACTGGTAGACCAGCCCTACCTTATCCTTGCTTGTCTTAATAGTCTATATCATTATAATTATTATTGTGAACCATATTTACTAGTTAGACATGAGACTAAAAAGAGCTTGCCTTGAGTTTCTTGCTGGCTCTTCTCGGGGTACTGCATTCGGAACCAGCAGCTCGTCGGTGGAGATGGGCTGCTGTTTGCATTTAGCCAATCTTCATGGACGAGTTTAGTGTGCCTTGTTATTGACATTTCAAAGTGTATCTTGTATACCTACTGAAATAAATTAATTTTGAGTTTGAGTTATCCTATCCTAATATGCAAGTTATCTATCTGCCAAACTTCATTTAAGTTCGTTCAGCGCCTTCTCGGTAAATACGCAACAGAAAATAGTCCAAGTTAATAATTTTCGCTTTCATAATATTAGCAGAGATAATAAAATAAAGCGGGCTAGCCATCCCTAAATAAACCAAATGAGATATGTATGAATTAAAGCTAGTTATAGAGTACCCGAAACAGATGAGATCTGACAGGTTCGTAGTAAATGACAGTCTATTGTCTCTGCCTACCTCAATTGGAATTGGGCGTGAGATTAGGTGCATTTATTTAAGCAGACAATTTTGCGGCGTCTACATACAGTTTAGTAGTCTGTGCTGGGAATATATCCTAGACTCCACTGGGAGCGGACGACGTATTGCAAAACCCGTCATGATATACTGGTTCTAACTCCTTTCAGTATTCATTTACATTAAATCTATACTACCAATATAATAAAATTGAGGTGTCTGTCTGTGATTTCAAAATAAATGACAAAACTTAAGTGAAACCTGATGCTTATATGATGCCTTTCATTAGTCAGAAATGACCGTTTTTAGAATTTTTATTTGTCAGTTTGTCTGACAATAATTATTGTAATCGATACTACGTAGTACGTACGTATTAGTACGTAGTATTACCTTAATCTGTGTCGATACTTACATTTCCTCGCGAAGGCGTGTAACAATATGTTATTTTTAAAACTTCCATAACGCTAGCGAGTGCCCACGCGGACCTAGTTTATTCCCGTTCGAAAATACCCTTTATTGCGGTCGCCTACGACATAATTATAACTACGATACAATATATATAATAATAATATGATAATCTCACGCCTTTCATCCCCGAGGGGGTAGGCAGAGGTATTCCATTACTGGATATACCCACATTTCACGAGATACATTGGACCCCTAAACGTGATAGGTGGTGAGCCACTCGCCGGACCGGGTCTGTTTACACATGTCTCAGAATTAATTCTGAAACCTGCGGGTTTCCTCACGATGTTTTCCTTCACCTTCAAGCTAGTGTTAAACTCATTGATACATGCCAGGATTCGAACCGGAGCCTCACTGATTTTCGGCTGGCTCTTTCACCGTTAGGCTATCACGCTCTTACGGGTACGATACAAATATGTACGTATTTTTAAGCTATTGCATAGCTTCTATCGCGGGCCTTGAGCGCGGGGACCGAATCCAGAAATTCCGTAACGAAAAAAACCTCACGCTCCCCACTCCGACGGGCACGGAGGTGTGGCTTGAAGGCCGTGCATTGTCTAACGTCGTTTGTTTTCGGCAGTCTTGTTGATATTGTTTATTAGGCATAATCCAAACCCAAGTTATGATAGTAGATGGATGGATGGACGGACGGACGGACGGACGGACGGACGGACGGACGGATGGACGGATGGACGGATGCTATGCAATAGCTTTACCGCGGCAGTCCCCGAGTGCCACACGTCTTTTTTTTGAAATTTTACGTGCATTGTACTTACAATGTACATGCGCCTGATTCAAACCCTTGCCTCGGGCATGAGTCTTATTTTTATTAATCGTTAAGTAATCTAACAAATAAATTTACCAAGTATAGAGCATGTCCTTAAATCAACAGTTTCATATCTTGACACGGAAATGTCACTCAAAACTTTTCAGTCACAAAACAGGTTTAACAACAAAGAACAAGGAAGAAAACCTGATAATTTACGACTCAATTAAGGCTATTTCCACACACTGAGACGCTCGTAGCTGCGATTTTTTCCCGTACTATAGTTAAAAAAAACTCTCGGTTTGTATAGAAAACTCGAATTTTAGGCGGTAAACATTTATAATATTTTAAGTTAGACCTAATACAACTGTGAAAGCTGCATCCAATTTCGTGCAATAGTTTTGACGTGATGAGCGTACAAACATACGGACATATAGACAACAATTCTAAAAATAATTGGCTTTCATTGCTCTCAAAATCATTTTTTCTTAAAAATCTCTTATGTAGGTACAGATATCGGCCAGTAAACATTTTACTATACAGCTTACATTTTGATATAGATTTAGCTCGACGGAAAGAAAACATCACAAGAAAACCCACTGGTCCCAGAATTGATTCCTGTTCCCGTGGGAATACGGGGATAGAATATAGCCTTCGTGTTACTTAGATGTTTAGTCTATATAACTGTAAAGTTTCTTCAAAATCCGTTTAGAAGTTCTTGCGTGAAAGAGCAACGATTATACAAACTTTCGCGTTTATAATATTAGTAGGATGATATCTTAAGACGAAATACCTCGCCAAACATTACCATTTATCAGAAACAGTCGGGTAAGTTACATCCATACACACAAACTTTCGCGTCTATAATATTAGTAGGATGATATGCGAGATATACCTTGACAAGCATCACCATCTTTCTGAAATCGTTGTGCCTTGCGACGTAGTCTGTAGTGTCCCTAACGGAAGTCTATTTATCACCTTTCAGGCTTTTGTGGAGCGCCTATGACGTGGCGAATCACTTGCATTACAATGCACCGACGAACAACTGTGCCAATATTGACAATGTAGCAAATTGCTTTGTGCATCAAGTGCGTTGCACCACATTTTAGTCGTGCGCCAAGGGTTTTCGATAACGGAGCATTTTCTGACTCACGAATTTTTGTGCGCCGGCGCAAGTTGTAAGCTTCCGCGGGAAGGGGGCGCTAATTGCGCAGTTAGCATATTTGTGATTTATTTAGTTTGTTACAAGCAGCACCCCGTTTCGTATATAGTTCCCGTTCCCGTGGGAATAAGGGAATAAAATATAGCGTATGTGTTATTCTGATGTATAAGCTATAAACTTGTAAAGTTTCATCAAAATCCGTTAAGTAGTTTTTGCGTGAAATAGGAACAAACATCCATACATACAAACTTTCGAATATTAGTAGGATTACAAACAAAAATTCATATCAAACGCACGACGCAGTGAAGTATAGAAAATGATTACTAGATCCAGCTACTGTCTGACTGTCTGGATAGAGTGTGATGAGATAGATCTAAAAACTTGATGTTTCTAGGGTTTCTTACAATATACTCGTAAAGTCATCTGCTAAGAAACAGTTTCACGATATTCCCACAGAAACGAGAAAAAACGGGGTCCGCGCGCTTAGTTTAGTAGCATTTAAAACGAGAGAATGTAATTCTATTGACAAACTTCCACCTGTTTACTGCCAACAACAAAACATTTTTGACATTTTTGAGATTTTTGACCTTTTTGACATTTTAGACATTTTATGACATTTTTGACACTTTTTGACATTTTTTGCAGTTTTGAAATTTTTGACCTTTTTGACATTTTTGACATTTTAGACCTTTTTGACATTTTTTGAAGTTTTTGACATTTTTGACAGTTTTGACATTTTAACATTTTTGAAATTTTTTTTTATTTTTGACATTTTTGACCCACGGGTCTGAAATGCCCAGTCCCTTTTGACCCACGGGTCTGAAATTCAAACTCGATCGAGGTATTGACCTAAGGTATCTACTGACCGAATTTGAAGTCAATCGGTCCAGTAGATCCGGAGATATCCTGTCGACAGACACACACACAGACAGACAGACAGACATCCTACTCAAACCATTAACTTCCTCTTATAATGCTACGCAGGAGGAAGTTAATAAACTCGAATCGAACAATCTGCAACGACTGGATATGAAATTCTACTGGAATAATAATAAGGTTCATTTTCATGCCGTACCATTGCCGTTCAATATGAATAAATATTTAATTTTATTGTGTCCCATAATTTATTACTATTATTATTATTTGTTCCTATACATACCTACTTAGTTCTGTTCTATATTTAAGTACTACAATACTACTATACTTATTATACCGATCAAAGAGATTTAAATATAATAGGGCATAGAGGGGGCATTGGGAATATTTTCATACAAAATTTTGAAGCCTAAGCGTCATGTCCTTGTCATGTCAGTTAGTATGAACGCGAGCTGTCATTCGGTCGAAATTGTACTAGACTTATTCCACTTGGAATAACTTTTGACTTCGAATTTTCCTCGCTTTGTCCCCTCTATGCCTTATGATATTTTAATCTCTTTGATACCGATTGATGGATGGGCGCGAGAGGTTTGCTAGGATCGTAGCAGGTAGCGGTCTATTTTCTCTGCCTACCCCTTCGGGAAAAAGGCGTGAGCGTATTAAGATCATCACCTTATTACTAATTATGATATAACCAGTATAGAAAGAAATATTCACTATTTTTATTTTTTTTATTTTTCAAGTCTTCCTATGACTTGGACCAAAGTGTTTTAGTAATTAGTGGCGTGTGATCACCAGAATAAAGTGTTCGCTGTACGTTTCCCGCTAAAATTCATTGGTTCGCTAAATCCGTTCAAATGGTACACAATATTAGCATACTAATGCGCTAATCTGATATTCATCTGGACCAAACCAAACACGGTTACTAATGTTTGATTGGAAATTAAGTACCCAATTATACACGTTTGGTTATGGTCAATAATGGAATAGCATTGTGTTGAGAGAATAATAATAATAATAAATTGTGAGACAATTCACACACGGTTATTTTTAATCCCAAACTAGGCAGGGTCTGTACTATGGGTACTAAACAACTGATAAACATATTTAAATAAATATAAACGACCAGACACGAAGCCAACAGACTTGCTCATGCACAAAAATGTTATCCCCGAGCGGGGCTCGAACCCGCGGCCCCAACAGGCCCGTTCTTAATAAATAAATAACTTTGTCCCAAACTTGTCATATCCTAAACTAGGGGTACTACACAACTGATAAATATAGATACCAAAATAAATACCTATTTAAAAACCAGGCATGACGCCAGTAGCAAATCTTGGTCCCGAACAGCAATCAAATCCATGATTAGAATGTAGAGACACACTGAGAAAACAGGCCCATTATGTGTACCGAAATTGAATTGCAAGTAATCATTTAATAAAAAAATACTTCTAAAAATGCATTTCGATTTTTATTTTACAATTATAGCAAAATTAAAAAAAAAATAGTGGGGGAAACGACCTTCCACTGACAAGGGGTTAAGCAATTAAAAAAAATACACTACATTTACCATAGTAAGTTTTAATTTTGCGAGATATTAAAAAGTACCTCATTTGACTAGGCTAATGTATGTGTCCTAAAATATCTTAGTCGTAAATACTCTTGTTATATTTTATTGACCTCAATGCTTTGTGCAACAAAAAGAGCATCGAAAAGGTGCAAAAGGTGAACCAGGCTTTTTGAAGTCATCGATTAATTATACGATTCAATGAGATGAACTGAAGTGTTGATTCTCTACGATTCCGATAATTAAATACAGTTTTTAAAATCATATAACTTGATTGTTTTTATGCAGGAGTGGAGTTGGAATTCTTCTTCATTCTCTATCGCTTTTTCACAATAGAGTATTTGACTGCCTAATTAAATGAGTTACTTTTTATATAATTGTCATATCGAAAATTCATTATCGAAAAATGTACTTAATATTGAGTTGTGACGTCATAACTCATAGTACCTACTCAATTTCATCACTTTTTCAATACGTTTATTATTTTAAAATGAGCTATAATTGTAAAAAGATAATCAAAATGCATTTTTATATGTGTTTTAGGCTAGAATAATCTTTTTAATGAATTTCATTTGATACCTACCTACAGTCTAGGCAGATACAATAGACCGACTTTATATGTACGTAAAGTCAATAGTCTACTAAAAAGGCACTCTAAACTCGTCCATGAAGATTGGCTAAATGTAAACAGCAGCCCATCTCCACCGACGAGTTGCTGGTTCCAAATGCAGTAACCCCGAGAAGAGCCAGCAAGAAACTCAAGGGCGGCTCTTTTCAGGATGCGGAAGTCATTATAAATTATAGTTAACCTCAACAAAGAATGATCGAGCGGGTTGTTCCAAGTGCATTGTATAATGAATCATTGTGCATTTTTACATAAAGGCATATTGAAAAGGACTGCAGTCTGCAATAAAACAAAGAACTAAATTTAGGTTACACATAGTTACACTTTGGAATGTTATTGTAATGTTATATTACCTACCATTGTAACATAGCTGCCTGGAAGCAATGTACTCGTATACCTACAGCAAAAAAGGAGGACATTTCCTGTGTCTTTGTATTTTAACATGTGATGTTAGTATGTTCGCAGCGAATATACGAGTACAAGCAAACCAACGTTGGGTGCAATGTTAAACTTCCCAGTTGAGCGTCATCGTCTCATAGGCGCTGAAGAACAATAGATAATCCTCTTGTGTTTGCATTCTGTTACTTAACAGAAAAAAGTATCATAAGCTATCCAGGGGCCCAACACGATCTTTTAAAAATCTATTATACATAGTTCAAGAACTTATTGTTGCAAGCTTAAAACAATACGAGTATTACTAAGATTTTTACTATAAGGTCTTAAAACATTACTGTTTTATTCCTGAATTGTAGTGATAATAACATGTTATTGTCTCATTATTGTTTTATTACTGGATCGTAGTAATGTACAAGAACATTTATTGTCTTATTATTGTTTTCTCTGCTATGGATAAGAACAAGACACAGCTACAGTTTCATATAACATCATCTCTTTCGCACCATGATCCGAAACAAGCTGTAAATTTGATACACAAAAATGTCACAACAAGCTTTCTTTATAAAGACATCATCCACAAAGCAAGCTAGTCTGAAACAATACTGAAGGCCTAGCCAAGCGACTTTGTATAACGTCTAACGTAAACATCAGTCGAATAGAATGACAAATGCATGAGATTGACAGCCGTTCGACTTGTCATGGGCGCGATAATCGCCGAGTGAATTTTACGCAACACTCTAAAGAAGTAATGGTCACTGAAACATAGTTTTCTGCAAAGATATTATAATGTATTTAATAACTTTGTTTTTTCCACTGACTAAAAAAACGAGGAGGTTATGAATTCGACTGTATGGGTTTTCTTTTGTTTGTTACCTAAGAAGTTTCAACTGGGTGAACTGATTTTGATGATTCTGTTTTTATTTGAAAGCTGATGCTTCCTTTGCGGTCCCATTTCAATTTGGTCCAGTTCTGACAATGGCATCCTTGAGAAAACCATATAAGTTGAAGTCGGTTCTATAATCTTTAGAGATCTATGTTATTCAGTTTTTTGCTGGTTCCTCTTGGGTCTTTTGACGCATCGGGGTACTGCATTTGGAATCAGCAACTCGTCGGTGGATATATGCTGCTGTTTACATTTAGCCAATCTCCATGGCTGAGTTTAGAGTCCCTTGTTAATAATTAGAGTTAATATATAATTAGACTATTTAGGTTTCTAAGTTTATTTTTTTTAACTACACATCTCTTGATAGTTAGTATTACAATTATGTGAACACCGCCAGCTAAGCATGAAACTTCCGTTTGACCAAAAGAGATTAAAATATAATAGGACATAGAGGGGGCATTGGGAATATTTTCATACAAAACCTTGAAGCATGTTCGAAGCTCAAGCGTCATATGTCAGTTAGTATGAACGCGAGCTGTCATTCGGTCGAAATTGTACTAGACTTATTCCACTTGGAATAACTTTTGGCTTCCAATTTTCCTCGCTTTGTCGACTCTATGTCCTATTATATTTTAATCTCTTTGGTTTGACCCTTTGCAGTTGCTTCTTTTAAGAGATTGTTGTAGGGCTCTTGCCAAAGTCTTTTACGATTAAGTTCATCTCAATTCTTTTGTCAGTTTATTATAAAAGTATAATTACTATGGTTAATTCGTCATTGGTGTTCACCTCAGAAGTTTTTGTGGAAATCTTAATATAAATAAATACTAAGAATTCTGTCTTCAGATTATCTACCAGACCGTGAAGCATGCGTCATTTGAATCAAACCTTTTTCTTGTGCACTTAAATAATGATACACTTGTAATCGCGTTTGTATTGAGTCATATTTCAAGTTAAATACCTCATTCTTGTTCAAGCTAACAAATTGTGATAATTGGCTGACTACATGAGTATTTTGGTGAGGAAATTAGATTTAGATCTTATCTATGCTTATAGTAGAATTGTAACTTGCAAATGTCTAAACTGACTGACTGATTGGTAATATATCAACCAGGCGGCGTCAAGTGGGTATGGGACTTGGGTGTCATACCTAATGGGGAATCTTCTGTGTGACAAGTTAACTCAATATTCTATAAAGGGAGTATTTAAAAAATTGTTTTATATATAATAATGTATAATTTAATTATATGTATTGTTTTCTAAAATATGTTAAAAAAAATAATTCAAAAATACATAAAAAAGTATTTATGTAAGAGAACATCATTAAACATTGGCAGCCCCATGGCATACTGTCATCATGATGTCTCGTCTGTCATGTCTGTGGTTTTTAAAATTACAATTTACAGTTTTCTTTTCTTCATTATTGCCTCATATATAATAATGTACTCTGTGATTATTGCATTGAGTTGAGCCGTGGTTGAGTCTTTGTTCCTCCGCATTAGTATTGACGTGCTTGCTATAGTGCTAGCGAAGTATTTGTGAGATAGAGACTCGAGGAGATAGAAAAGGTGTTTGTGTTTTGTTTGTCGTTATGGCTGATAACATCAGAAGAAAATGTTTGAAATGTGGGCTAAAGCCGAAGGAAGATTCGGACATTAAAGCTTACAGATTTCCTAACCCCGGGGAGCAACAAATATATTGAGGTAAGTATCAATATTTACACATTATTTTTGTATGTATCATCCTGGCAGCGCCACACTACTCTGGGTACGAAGTAGTCTTGAATTTCGTACCCTCGCGGTTTAGCAGATATGGGGGGGGGGGGGGTTGGTGGTTTTGCCAAAATGACGTCTTTACAGCAGCACCAAAACCTGTATCCGTAAATAAAGGTCATTTTTTTTTTCATAGTATATAACTTCACCAACATTTAGTACTCGTGAGGACGTTAGTACGTAATGTTTCATGGACGAGTTTATTAAGCCTTGTTATTAGGCTATTGGCATTTCTAAGTGTAATTTTAATTACCTACAGAAATAAAAACATTTTCATTTCATTTTACTTTACTAAATCAGATGACATGTCTAGTAACCATAGTACAGTCTCAGCCTATACTTTTGGATGAAAATAACCATTTGCCTGAATGTAGCCCTCATTTTTCTCAAAACCACTGCATATAGATCTGTAATAATTATTTTAATCATAATTATTTTTCTAGGACCCCTGATATTGAGCAATTCTATATAACTGTGACTGGAACAATAATGAACAAGAATACTGTGGAAGAATTTAAAACTAGTGACAAAGCAGCTTTTTTAAACTCCGTTGGAGAAGTGATGTGGGCTAATATTAAGAAAAAGACCTGGATCACCAATCCTGTATTGAATTTTATTGTACTGGCTTTTGCTGTAAGTTGATGAAGTAATTTAAAAATTAGTTTTTAGTATGTCATCGACATCATCGACAACCCGTAACAGCCCACTGCTGAGCTAAGGGTCTTTCCTCACACTGAGGAAGTATATGGGCTATAATCTCCCACGCGAGCCCACCGCGGATTGGGAGATTTTGTTAGGCTAGTGGCCACCTAACTGCCGGAATTTTTCAAGCCACCCCAAGGTATCCAACATGGCTTACCGACTTCCGTTGTTCGTAAACAACGAAAACCGGGACCAACACTTTAACGTGCCTTCCGAAACACGGAAGCGCTCGTGATATAAATGCCACTAGGCGGTCACCCATTCACTGACTGACCGTGCCCAACATTGCTTAACTACTTTAGTATGTACCTTCTTTGATTTATTGAAGCCAATGACATTTTATCGATAGATAAATTATGATTGTATTATAATATGCTAGAAGCGATATCTAGTGGATAATTTTCTTTGAAACTATTTTGTACCCAGGCATCTTAATATGTTGCAAACATATTTTAGAAATATGATGTACCTACTAAGATGTATATATTTAAGTCCACGAAGAATTTAGTGTGAGTTCTACTCCCTTCCTAAAAGTACAAAATAGTACGAAATCGTGTAGCCTAAATGCAGAAATATGCTATATATCATTTTGGCATCGCCACCAAACTCTACATCTGCTGAACGGCGAGGGTACGAAATTCAAGACTATTTCGTACCCAGAGTAGTGTGGCGCTGCTAGGATGATACATACATTATTCTTATGTCAATTTTGTCGTGAAATGTTTGTAAGAAAGATTTTAATTTGTTTTCAGCTATGAATCTTGGGCCAAGTTTTTTTCCCGGATCTGGGGGCACGGCAGTGCCCCCGCCAAGTCGAGCAAAAAGCGGCACGGCCGTACCATCCTCTTCTCGAAGCAATTCACGCACTTTTCGATCCCCTATAACTTCGTTGTGGATAAACCTAGAAGCCTGAATTTTCAGGAACCAAGCATGCATTGTATAAACACAGTATATTTCAAAATTCATCCAATTTGAACCAGCAGTTTTAAAATTATAAATATTCAAAGTTTCGTAATTTTGTCACTCACTGACTGACTGACTGACTGACTGACTGACTCACTGACCGATCATCAAAACTCTAAGGCACTTCTAGCAGTCGTAGAAGCTTCAAATTTAGAATACAATTAGGGTTTAGTGTATAAATCAAGGAAAAACTCAAATAATTTGCAATTTCGGTCTAGGTTTCTAGATACACTAACTGCATAAATAACTTTGTAATCCCATAATAATTGTATAGGATTACAAAATTAGATGTTCAAGTGGAATCTTGCAACTCAATTTTGAAGCAGATATTTTCAACCGATTGAGCTGAAATTTGGTATACTTATGTAAGTTTGGTCACAATGCAATATTATGGTACCATCAAGCTGATCTGATGATGGTTTAAGGAGGTGGATATCGCAACTCCTCAATGACTACTCGTAAACCACTCGAGTTTGGGCTCGTATGATTCGTCTTGACAAATACTTTGGTGCTAGATTGTAACCAGGGTCTGATGATGGAGCTGGAAAATGGCCATGAGAACTTGGTAATTAAATGACATAACCCCATGGGACCGTGGGGGCCTTCAGATGACCAGAGGGCTGGCAGCTATCTCTGTCAAAGGATCAACCTAGATATCCAGAGAGGGAATGCAGCCAGTCTTCTGGGCACTGTCCTACATGGTTCCTCTTTAGATTTCGATTATCTAAAGTTACCAAATCCTTGACCAACATTCATGGGATTAACCGACTCGACGCTATGTAAGGCTATTAATTATAATTATTATTGCAAACCATATTTATTAGTAAGACATGAGATTAAAAAGAGCTGCCCTTGAGTTGCTTGCTGGCTCTTCTCGGGGTAGTGCATTTGGAACCAGCAACTCGTCGGTGGAGATGAGCTGCTGTTTACATTTAGCCAGTCTTCATGGAAGAGTTTAGAGTTCCTTGTTATTATAAACTATTGACTTTTCTAAGTGTAAATTCAATACCACCTACTGACAATAAACGCCTTTGACTTTAGAGGACATTTTTTTATCTGTAATTACTGTAATTGAATACGTATATTTTCTTTGTAAATGAATGTATATTTTTTTTGTAAATGAATGTATTTTTCTTTGTAAATGAATGTATATTTTCTTGGTAAATGAATGTATATTTTCTTTGTAAATGAATGTTTATTTTCTTGGTAAATAAATGTTATATTTTAGTAAAACAATACCTAAGAAAGTTTTTTTTTAGCTAAATTAAGTTTTTTAATCTTGTGTTTAAATGTATATTCAGAGCCTGTCCATATACTTCTAAGGGGTATTATTCATATCATATTCTGAGAAGTTATTTAGTAAAACTTCAATAGAATATAATATGAATAGTACCCCGGGAGAAGTATATGAATAGGCTCTGAATATACATTTAAACATTCCACTATAAAATTCAAATATCCCGCCATACGGTGATACGTCATTGGTTTTTAGGGTCATCACAGAGATCGCGCTGTAGGTCGAGTTTTGTCGCCATATTTTTGTATGAGGTTGGCATTCTTCTCCGCTAGGAGTAAAAGTGTTCTGTGATATCAACGCACAGCCTAAACCGCTGGGTCTAGAGACTTGAAATTTTGCACATAGATAGCTTATACAGTGTAAGCATCCATTAAGACGGGATTTTGCAAAATTAAACCCCTAAGGGGGTGACATAAACGTCCGCGAGTGAATCCGCGGGCAAAAGTTAGTATTGTAAATATTTATTTACTACTTATATTTATTACTTACTATGAAAGGTCTTTATAACATCAATAGAAACCAAATATTTTATTTTTGTCTGTGTTTGTAGGTCGGTATAAGTGTACCTACGCGCATCACGCAAAAACTACTGCCACAAATTGGATGCGGTTTTGTTGCAGTTCAAAGTAACAATTGTATTGTTGCCGTTCTAACTTAAGGTCAGATATATGTTTCATCTTGATACGCCTCCTATAAGCCGAGTTGTCTATCAAGCAATATGTAGTTAGATATACAACGCGTAACAGAATAAGCGCAATTTCTGATACACTTCAATTAGTCTATAGGTAGTACTAAACTCGGCTATCTAATTCATTTTCGGAAAAAAAATACACATTAAAAACTAGCAGCGCACCGCGGTTTCACCCGCGTAGTTGCCGTTCCCGTCCGAATACCGGGATAAAATAAAACGTATGTGTTATTCGGATGTTTAAGCTATTTAACTCTAAAGTTTCATCAAAATCCGTTCAGTAGTTTTTGCGTGAAAGAGGAACAAACATCCATGTATCCAACTTTCGCGTTTATAATATTAGTAGGATAGCTGGAATCGATTAAGTAGTCGATACTGAACAAACTAAGTAATTTCAGGAATTGCGCTTATTCTGTTACTTATTGATTTATTTATTGTTTATTTGGGAAACAAACTGTTAAAATAATGCATAACTAGCGTTTGCCGGCGACTCCGTTCGTATTCTAAAAATAAAAGTAGCCTGTGCTCTTCCTCAGGATCCAAGCTATATCAAGTTTTTGTCGTAAAAAGGTGACAGACAAACATACATGGTAGCGTTCACATTATATTAGCAGCGATATTCAATGGAATTAATGCTCAAGCTCAAATCCCGTTAACCCAATTCACGGAACCCTAAATTGTAGCGCCTGACCTCAAACCTGACATTTTTCTGATTCAACTAACCGTGAAATTAAACTCTGATTTTCGAAGAAACAATTTTGTACGAACATTTTAATTTTCCTGTTCGTGTTCACGAAAACGTGGCTCATTGTATTTTTTCGTCGGTTAATTGATGGATGCTCAATTTGAGGTGGCTTAGGATTGAAAGAAAATTATTTTTTTATGAATTAAAGGAATAATTAGAGGTTGCCTCTTCGTAGCGGAAGTCAATAATTTTTATCCTATCTTTTTTAGGGTTCCGTATCCATGCAGATCAGTGTATTGTACCTGTGGCTTGGCCTAGGCCGCGGTGCCATGGCTGGGTCCGAAGCGGCGAGGAGGAACACATCAGGGTTTTTAGTGGGTATGGCAGCACTAGGCTGCAGAGCCCCACATAACCCCCCCCCCCCCGCGCGGACATTGTTGGGCTCTCTGTTGAGCGATCTGTGGAGATAGCCTGCACAGAGCTCGAGCGGCTTATTGTAATGAGCGTGTACAGACCCCCCAGTTCTTGTTATGAACACTTTGAGAAAATCATGGATGAAGCCATATGTAAAATTAGCAATAAAAATAAATACATTGTTGTTTGTGGAGATTTTAACATTAACCTTTTAGATACTTCATCCAGTATTGGTAGTAGGCTTGTATCATTTTTCAAATGCCATAATCTTGTAAATCTTTTTTCAGTGCCTACCAGAATTACTGCGACCACAGCAACATGCATCGATAATGTTTTTACAAACCTCGTGCCTGATGATACAGCCGTAATTAATAAATTATCCTCAGATCATTGTGGCCTGATGGTAACTTATCAGATGTGTACTGAAAAGGCACTAAAGAAAGATATTAAATACAGACCAGTAACGTGTACTCGCCTTCAGCAATTTAGAAATAACATAGAAAATAAACTTTTAGATTTTTCATACTGTGATGACCCTAACGATTTGTACAAGTCAGTATTAACACTAGCTAAGAACGAATGTAATAATGTTTTTAAAACAAAAAGTGTAAAAATCAATAACAACCTAATGTTCAGTGATTGGGCGACGGTGGGAATTCATAAAAGCAGACAAAGATTATATGAACTATACGAGGAAAGGAAGTATAACACTAGTGATGCCTTTTGCAATTATGTTCGTCAATATTCAAAAGTCTTTAAACGTATTTGTACCGCGGCTAAAGCTAACCATGTAAGTAATAAAATCAAAAATAGCACAGACATTGTAAAAACTACATGGAAAATTATAAATAGCGAGACTGGAAAATTAAAATCTCAACATTTTGACTTTCAGTTGAAAGTTAACAATAGAATTTTAAGAAATGATAAAGATATATCTGAAGTGTTTGTAAATTTTTTCTCTGATATTCCAGTCTCGACGACCAAGTCACTTAACTCGTCACCCGCACTCGCTGAATCGCTACTACAAGAACATACCGCTGCATGTAATACACGCAACTTCGTATTCGATCATGTAAATCCTTGGGACATCCTAAAAGCATTCAAATCAATACAAATGAAAAATACTGCCGATCTCGACGGCTTATCTGTAAAAATCATATCATCCATAATAGACTTAATTGCCTCACCTCTAGCTTGTTTATTTAATAAATGCGTTGATGATGGCGTGTTTCCTGATCTGATGAAACATAGTAAAATTATTCCATTATTTAAAGCCGGTAGTAGATTAGACCCTTCTAACTTCAGACCAATATCAATTCTACCGACTCTTAGTAAAATTTTTGAGAAAATTATTCTATATCAGTTGAGTGCACATTTTTCTATCAACAGTATAATGTCTGTAAAGCAATTTGGATTTACTAGGGGTCGCTCGACAACCGATGCCGGTGTTGAGCTAGTAAATCATGTGTTTGATGCCTGGGAGGAGTCGCAGGATGCTGTTGGGGTTTTCTGTGATTTATCTAAGGCATTCGATTGTGTCCATCATGAAATTCTCATCAGAAAACTACGTCATTACGGAGTACAAGGCCGCGCTCTTGATTTAATAAAGTCCTACTTGAAAAGCCGGATACAGTGTGTTGATGTAAACGGTTCAAGATCGTCTGGATCGGCGGTTTGTATTGGTGTACCGCAGGGCTCCATTTTAGGCCCCTTTCTATTTCTGGTCTATATAAATGACCTACCCAACCGAGTGCAACATGATATTGTACTGTTCGCAGATGATACATCTCTACTTTTTAAAATTAAACGACCTATTAAGTCTTATGACGAAGTGAACAGTGCAATTAATGATGTTGTCAGTTGGTTTAACGTTAATAATCTACTTCTCAATGAGAAAAAAACTAAATGTGTACATTTTTCTTTATCAAATGTTAAACGAACTTTAAACTCAGTTACAGTTAAAAACGAAAAATTAGAATGTGTAAACACTACAGTATTTTTAGGAATAACTCTAGACTCTAAGTTACAGTGGGGACCGCACATTGATACGTTGGCGAAAAGGCTCAGTTCTGCTGCATATGCCGTAAAAAAAATACGTCATATGTCAAGCGTAGAAACAGCTAGACTTGTCTATTTCAGCTACTTCCACAGCTTAATGTCATATGGCATTCTACTGTGGGGGAATGCTGCTGATGTCCAGAGAATATTTATTTTGCAGAAACGAGCCATTCGTGCAATTTATAAAATGGGGTCTAGGATGTCTCTAAAGGAAAAATTCAAGGAAATTAATATACTGACACTGGCGTCACAGTATATTTACGAAAACGTATTGTATGTTAAAAAGAATATATCACTTTACAAAAAAAATTGTGACAGACATTGTATAAACACTAGAAATAAGAATGAACTGGCTGCTTGTGTTAGTCGATTATCTAAAGTTACCAAATCATATAAGGGTCAATGTATACGCTTTTACAATAAGATTCCCATTGAATTACAAAATTTGCCTCTTGACAAATTTAAAATAATAGTTAAGCAAAAATTACGTAAAAAAGGCTACTATAAAATTACAGACTACTTAGTAGACCAACATGCATGGGATTAACCGACTCGACGCTATGTAAGGCTATTAATTATAATTATTATTGTAAACGATATTTATTAGTAAGACATGAGATTAAAAAGAGCTGCCCTTGAGTTTCTTGCTGGCTCTTCTCGGGGTACTGCATTCGGAACCAGCAGCTCGTCGGTGGAGATGGGCTGCTGTTTGCATTTAGCCAATCTTCATGGACGAGTTTAGAGTGCCTTGTTATTATAAAATATTGACGTTTCTAAGTGTATATTTTAATACCAATAGAAAATAAACGATTTTTGAATTTGAATTTGAGTTTGGGACTGAATAACCGTGTGAATTGGGTCCCATAATTTATATTTTATTATTATTTACCTACCCCGGAAACCCGCAGGTCCCAGAATTAATTCTGAGACATGTGTAAACAGACCCGATCCGGCGATGGGCTCAACACCTATAACGTTTAGGGGTCCAAAGAATATCTGGTGAAAAGTGGGTATTTCCAGAAATAGAATACCTCTGCCTACCCCCTCGGGGATAAAAGGCGTGAGATTATTTATTATTTTTATTATTATTATTTACTTTGCAGTTGTCCTCGCAACCGCTTAGTATGCGTTAGGCATTTCTCCGCATGCCAAAGAAAAAAAAGAGTTCCGTGTCCAAAGGGTAAGACGGGACCCTATTACTAAGACTCCTCAGTCCGTCCGTCTGTCAGCAGGCTGTACCTCATGAAACGTAAATTTAAGGGGTCTCCCACACAACAAACGTGATTTTTTTGCCGTTTTTATAGATAATGGTACGGAACCCTTCGTGAGCGAGTTATTATTGCCTTTTAATAATTTTATTTTGATGATATTGCATATTATTTCCACATGATTTCACCTGTGAATTTTCACAGGCAATGTTTCTATATTGAAAAATCTGACGCAACTGGAAATTAAATATGAACAAAGAACTCATCCGAGTAAAAAACCGACTTCGACGAATAGCACTAAAAATATCATGGATTTTTCTTTTTTTTACTTTTGTTCCTTCATTTAAAACCGCTTGACCGATTTTGATAAAATTTAAATAGGACTACCTCTGAAGTAAGATAAAAAAACTCAAGCATGTAATCCCCGAGGTGGTAGGTAGAGGTATTACATTTCTAGAAATACCCTCTTTTTCACAGTACATTCGACCCCAAACCTGACAGGCGGTGAGCCCATCGCCGGACCGGGTCTGTTACACATTTTTCAGAATTAATACTGTTTCATGTTTTCCTTTACCGCAAGTCTTAGAAAAATTCATAGTTACATAATAATAATCACCTTTTAGATTACACCATGAATTACCTCTTAAAAACGTTCTGTAGAGTAGGGACCAACTTAAAATTATATTAAATTTATTTTAAATTTACGTCATCCACATAAGGCAGTGAAATTATGAGTAATACTGATTCAAACGTTTAATCATTTAAAGCGGTTTACAATAAATTGTTACTTCACTAATCTTGTAAATAACGATTCAAAACATGCCCTAAATCGCCAAATTTGAGCTCCAAAATTATTATATTACACTCCATTGCAAATTCATCACACGAAGCCCAATGAAACATCAAAGGATATTTTAATAGCCACTCGTTATTTATTATTTTGGTGATTCAAAAACTTGACTTAAACGATTTATGCTTCGAATATTTCTGTTGAATTAAATTCCGAATACGACATTATTATCCGACTAAATTAATATTTTTGGGATATTTATGTTATTTGAATCCTTTATGTTACACTGGGTATAGATTTTTTTAAAATAAGTCTTCATCTAGCTAGTTCATCTTAGGTATATCAGTATGGCCGATCTGGCCGACCAAAGTATTGTAGAAAACTACCATAGTTCAAAAATCTGTTTTTTTTTATATAAGAGAAGGGGGCAAACGAGCAGACGGGTCACCTGATGGTAAGTGACTATCGTCGCCCATGGACATCTGCAACTCAAGAGTCACAACTGCGTTGCCGGCCTTTAAGGTGGGAATGTTTTTATTCAATTTAGGGTCTTGTAAGTCTACTTTTTGAAAGTCATTGCGACTCCACCGCTTCGGTATGTATATAGTTGGGAAGAAGCGGGGCAAGAAACTCCTGAACACATTATTCTTTTAAACAATTAATACAATATGAAGTACAAGGTACAAGGATAGTGCTTTGATGTGCTGGAGAAAATTTGAAGGGATAACAAATTTCTTTTGGACAGGAAACGTTTTTTACACTCGATTATATACAATAAGTAACAGAATAAGCGCAATTTCTGAAATTAGTTTGTTCAGTATCGACTACTTAATCGATTTCAGCTATTTTTAATATGTGTTAAATTTTTCAAAAAATGAATTATCGTAGCTGAATTTAGTGCTTTCTATGGAAATCGTGCTATTATTAATCGATATTTAAGGAAATTGATTAGACACAACTAAAGTTTGATGGCATCATATTTTTTTTATATTATTGGGGTGTATCAGGAATTGCGCTTTTTCTGTTACGCGTTGTATAAAATACTAGTTTTCACTTGAGAAATTCAAGTTCCTTAAAATATCGCCTATGTTTCTCAGAGATAAATTGTAGCTATCCAATGGTGAAATAATTTTTAAAATCTGTCCAAAAGTTTTTTTTTATTATCATTATTTCTTTTACAAATAATACCTAATACAATTTTAAATTACAATGCAGTTTGTCGGCGAGAATAATTTTGAGTTTATTCCTTACAAAAACATAAAAAATTTTGCTTTTTCAATATTAGACCAGATTTGTGGGACCTCAGCTTAAGCATTAGGGGTCCCTGACTATTCATGGGGGGATGTTCTTATCCACCAAAACCTGTCCCTCTAAAAAGTTGCTCACAATTTCACTTCCAAATGTTTGATTTAATATGCTAATCTAGTCTTTATACCAATGCATTAAGCAGCAAAGACCTTTGTATTTTGTTTATTGCGTCTCTTGGTTTGTTTTGTATTCTGTGATTGTTAACAGAATAAATACGAACTTAAAATCCTCTCTCTAAATCTCGACTCCGTCGGCGTCCCGATATGAAAAGTATCATATTCGCTAATTCAGGTTATACAATCTGTGTGCCAAATTCCATATTAGTCCGCTCAACCGCTTTTGTGTGATTGAGTACCTATATAATATACCAAACTTCCAAATACATATACCTACAAAACTAGCAGTACCCCGTGGTTTCATCTGCGTAATTCCCGTTCCCGTAGGAATACGGCGATAAAATATAGATTATGTGTTATTCTGATGTAAGTAAAAATTCTCAAGTGAAATCGTGTGGATATATAATTAGTTTGTAATATTAGTAGGATACTGCTCGTATTATAGTTTTATTTTTCTTATTATCAACCCGGCAGTATTTTGCTACGGTTTATATGATATATAAAAACCTTCTTTGTCTATCGCTCTTTCTATTAATGAAAACCGCATCAAAACCGTTACGTGGTATGTACGTACAGACGGCGGGAAGCGACTAAGAGCTCAAAATCCCCCAAACAAAAGACTACAGTCCGAAGTTCTCCACCAAAGAAATGGTCTTCCACACTTACACACACACTAATATAACCCTGAAGTCGGCTAAAAATGGTTAGCAATTAATTTAAAGCAGCTATTTCTACTTAAACACCGAGCTTTGGATTCAAGCAAAGATTGTGCAGATAAAATGCAATTATGAAATTCCAGCTAAACTGAACAAACGTCATACAATGGTCATATTTAAATCCAGTCTAGCTATTTTTTGCTTGCAAAATGAAATGTGGAACATGGAATACGTATATTAATCATACACGAGGTCGCACGCGAAAACACCCACACATTAAGTTTGGAGACAAAATTAGGAACACCAACATTTTGTCTTAATTTTTTAGTGCCTAATACAATACAATACAATACAATAACTCTTTATTGTACACCAAAAACAACACAATATGGATACCAACATTAACTAAAGTACAATGGGCGGTCTTATCGCTTTTAGCGATCTCTTCCAGACAACCTTAGAATGGATGAAACTGAGAGATTAGAACTAGCGAAGACGGTGCACAATACATTATTGAATACTATTACATAAATAAATATATAGGTAAAAATATATACATAATATATATTAAATAAATTAAACAATGAGTTTTTCAAAACTTACGTACATATTTATCACGAGCTCGACGGTGAAGGAAAAACATCGTGAGGAAACCCGCAGATCTCAGAATTAATTCTGAGGCATGTGTAAATAGACCCGGTCCGGCGATGGGCTCACCACCTATCACGTTTAGGGGTCCAATGTATCTCGTGAAATGTGGGTATATCCAGTAATGGAATACCTCTGCCTACCCCCTCGGGGATGAAAGGCGTGAGATTATATTATATATATATAAATTAAACAAGAATAGAAAATACTTACACACATTCACACATGCTTGAGGATAAAAATAAATAATAATGCATAATTATAACATAAAAAGAGCAGAAAATTAATTCACCTCCGTGCTTGCAAGATAGTGAGCCTTCAGTCGAGTTATAGGTAATATCATACTACTCGTATCTAATATCATAGTTTACTTAAATTCAAAATGTTTTATTTAAAGTATGGACTTATAAGTCCATTTATTGAAAGTCAACTGCTTCAGCATGTACGGTTGAGAATAAGCGGGGCAAGAAACTCCTCAACACATTATTCTTGTACTGTAATCAATTCTTACCGAATACTATAGGTATTGGGTTACATCATTTGGGTATTTTTTGCTGTCTGAAATCTGTTCCGAGCATATATAAATGACAATGATGCTCGGAACAGATTTCAGACAGCAAAAAATACCCAAATTAGCTTTTTACTAGATTAAAAGTAGACCATGTGTTATTCTGATATAAGATGTTTTTAGATCAGATGCCACTAATATTCAGTTATATTCGGTATTCGGCCTATTCGGACATTTTGTTTAACAATATTCATTACAAAAAGTCAAACATACTACTCAAAAATGCGATTGAAATGTTTTAATTTTGACGAACATGTTGATATTTTTAAGCAATACATACTGTTAAAGACTATTAGAAACACAAACTGACGTCACAATAAACAAATAATGTTTTGACGGGCCTGTTGGCTCAGTTGGTAGTGACCCTGCCTTCTGAGTTCGGGAGCGGGTTCGATACCCGCTCGGCAACAGTTGTGTGCATGAACATGTCTGTTAACTTTGTGTCGGGTTGTTTAATCTTTATTTAAGTATGTTTATCTATATATTTAGTTTGGGACTAACCGTGCCTAAATTGTGTCCCACAGTTTATTATAATTATGTGACTCGTGAATTTAACAATCAAAATTCCATACTAATTAGGTACCTTATTTATTAATATTTATTCAGAGCAATTATGTTTCGCATTGAATGGGGTAGTTGACAGCATTGAAATTAAATTGCGAGTGGTCATTCATTCAAAAGATTATCCCAAAACACCTTTGAACATGTATTTCGGTTTTCACTTTACAATTATAGCAAATTAAAAATAATAAAACAATAAAAAAAAGTGCTGCAATTGAGTACTAGAAACTATGACGTCACGCCTTGCTATTTCAGTACATTTTCCATAGTAAAATTTCGTTTTGACAGATCATAAAAAGTAACTGATTTGACTAGGTAGGACACTACCCTAATGTAAGCTATTATTTAATAATGTAATAATTTATTGGCTTTGTATTAATACTATTAATCATGCAGTACAAATAAAAGTACTTACATGCAAAAAGTGATAGTAGACCAGTTGATGTGCGGTGATTGGGTGTGCTACCGCGCGTCTAGTCTATAAAAACTCTATCAGTGTTATGTAAGCTTTCACTCTGTATTCTGAAGTAGCGAAATAAACGGAACCATCGCAAAATGACGGATTCGCAAAATGTCAGATTCGCAAAATGACGGATTCGCAAAATGACGGATTCGCAAAATGACGGAATTTTAGATACTTCCCACGAAACTAGGATAGACGAATAATAAACAACTGTGCTGTCACTCTGCTGGTTTAATTTCATACTATTGATTACATGTCATGCCATAATAATAACCTAAAAACCTACATCACAAGCGACTTCTGAGGTGTGGATGGCCTGACCACAGCTTACACCCACCATGTACAAAGACCCATCATGTTTGCAGTACCAAAAGCTTTCAGAACCCACTTACTGCATCACAGGTAGCGGGTTACGTCGGCTATATCAGCCAAAGGAAACTTCCACAACGCGTAACCCCACATCGTCTAAGCGGATTACAAACTCGTCTGCTGCCAACTAAGTCTTAGAGCTAATGCAAAGTTGTGATGTGAAATTATTTAATAAATATTTGAATACCACACAGGGTGGCAAATGGTCAAAAGATAGATCTAGGTGTATGTTCGTAGGTCTCCTACTCTTAATGCTACACCTTCATAGCCTAGTAGCAAATCAAAAATCGAATAAAAAAAACATTGTTTTTATTTAGGTAAATATCTATTTATTTTATACATGTCAATACATTTTATTTGTGTACAAAGAATTATCCGCTACGAGTTTCGTCAAATTACAGTATCTGTCAATAACAATACATTAAACAATAAATATTTATTTTCAGTAGGTACAAAAAGTACATTTAGAAAGGTCAATAGTCTAATAACAAGGCACTCTAAACTCGTCCATGAAGATTGACTAAATGTAAACTGCAGTCTATACCCGACGAGTTAGGTACTGGTCCCAAAGGCAAGGCAGCACTTTTTGATCAAAAGAAAGTTTTATTCTTAAAAATATCTTTAGTGCTCACTTACGTCATTTAACGTAATGTTTTAACTTTATCTATACTAATATTATAAAGAGGAATGATTTGTATATTTGTATGTTTTTACGAAAGAACTGAAAAACTACCGGACTAATTTTAAAAATTCTTTTACCAATGGAACGATAGAATATCCCTGAGTCACATAGGCTACATTTTATTCTCGTATCCCCACTGGAACGGGACCTACGTGGGTAAAACCGCGCAGAACCGCTAGTATTCTATAGTTGTAGGTCTCCCTAAATTAAGTAAATAAATAAATAAATAATATTACACTGGTGGTATATCTTTAATTTTCCACTCGAGGCTAAAACAAACCTATAGGAAAATTTAGTTTTTTTTTTTATTTATTTCCACAGAGTACAACAAATAGCATTATAATTAGATATCGCGAAACTGCATTACAGTTTCTGGCGAAGGTTTCACTCACTAAAACGTATATTATCGTATGGACCATGGAAGGACAAAAACACCACTAATCCATCCTTAACCACAGTTACCAACATTAAACTGTCTGTTTCATTTTACATCGACAATAAAGCATCCAATAACATAGCTGTGGCCGATGCACTGGCCGGTATTGTATATAGTTTTAATGTTTTAAATTCAAAATTAGTTTGACGTTTTTTTTTGGCGTGCTTTTGGGATCTTTGCTTTTTTTGTTTTTCTGAACTGTGAACCGGTATTGAACCATATTAAATAAATAAAATTGTTTTGCATAATAAAGCCTTTACCTGAGGTCGCAGAGTTCACAATAGCTTTGAGTTATGTATTTGTATTCTACTCAGACTTTCCAAATCATGATTTGGAAATGGACGCGTCAACAATTTCTATAAGCAGATCTGTAATTTCGTCAAAAAGAATATTGGAAATCTATGTGAGAATAAAATTGAATAGGTTGCGAGGTAGCGAAGTCTGGAATTGAAAATATTTTGGAACAATGTCTTTGGGGCTTACCAATGAGTTATAGAGACGTAATCATTTGTATTTTTACCCGACTGCTCAAAGAAGAGGGTAATATTCAAATCAAAATAACATATCAGACCCATATATTCTGGTATGTACAAAAATCAAAAAAGAACAAGCGGGACAAGAAACTCCTCCACACATTATTTTAATTATGTAAGTCTTAAAATACTAAATTGAGTAACACGTTTGTTTATTTTTCGCTATCGTATTGCTGTGCTGGGGAAAATAAAATAAAATAATATTTTTGAATTCTCAAAATAAAAAAAAAATCTAAAAAATCTGCTCCAAGTATTGTGATTTATATAATATTATGTCAAGCAGAAATCATGTATAGGTATGCATGTATGAGACATCAGATAGACGAGGTCAAAATAAAAACAATATGGTGGATTTGTGCGTTTTGTAACCTCCTGTAGTTTTGTCAGATTTAAGGTGTCGGAAGCTTTGTTTAAAATTTTTTTCATTTAATTTTTTTAAATATTAATGCAAAGATCCGGATATATTCGAAGCAACTAACTAATCGATTATTTTACTATTACTCAAAGAGATTAAAATATAATAAGGTATAGAGGGGACAAAGCGAGGAAAATTTGAAGTCAAAAGTTATTCCAAGTGGAATAAGTCTAGTACAATTTCGACCGAATGACAGCTCGCGTTCATAGTAACTGACATGACAAGGACATGACGCTTAGGCTTCAAAGTTTTGTATGAAAATATTCCCAATGCCCCCTCTATGCCCTATATTTAAATCTCTTTGCTATTACTACTTCAGACCGAGCGCATTTCTACTGTATTTCTTCGACTCCTATACTTCTTCTACCATTTATTAACGTTACTATCATCAAGACAAGTGATTCCATTTATCCAATAACTATACCGTGGAGTGGTTTCTGGTACTGAATAAAAACACTGGATTAATGAAAAGCAGTCATAAAAAGAGCTTCTTTTAGCCAGTCGAGTTCGCAGTAATTTGATTCAATTCGAAGTAGTCAAGCATAATTTGTTTGGTTCGTACAATACAACTACTGTCGCGCCAACTACTAATTCTCATGAAAAGGCGGGAATAAGACAAAAACGTCTGCTTAGAATTGGTCTACGCGATGGGGTTCCGTAGGAAAGCTGAAATAAAAGGTAATACTGTTTTTTCACCTTGCCTAAAACTATTACTATCGTTTATATAGTATACATTTTTGAGATAATTTTGTATTGTTTTTAAATATTGGTGCTGTATTTTGCATGCCTTAACAGGTAAAATGTGAGGACTACCTAATTTTGTACGTAACACCCCCCTGTAACCACATTTTATGCAAATAAATTATTATTATTATTATTAAATCTTATATTGTATTTTGAACAGGAATTGATAGAGATTTTGGTTTTCTAAATAAATAAAAAATATTGTATGTTATTAAAATGTATTAAAAATTCGCCAAGTGCGATTCAACTCTTGTGGCAAGGATTTAAATATTTTGTTTTATTAATTTACAAAAATAAATTCTTAGCGTAAGCTTGACTTAAACTTGAGAAAATATACATGTGAAAAGGGGTATTTTTTGGAATGGAATACCCCTCGGGGCTAAGAAGTATATATCTATCTGTTTTATTTATTCGAATCAGCAATTCAATTTCTTTATTATATTATTGCGGACCTACAATATATACCTAGGTAGGTACGTATCCCTAAAAAACATCACAAAACAGACTGCCTACGGAACCCTAAAAAGGGTGTTCAAAAACAGCAGCGGAGTTGCGGCGTCGCTGGTAAAATCAATCAGGGCGGTCGCGTGCCGCTGCACCGCGACATATGCCACTAATGTTAATGCCCAGCGCTTTTTACACCGACTGTACTTTAGAATTTTAAAACCCGGTGCACAAGACACGCGAATAGAATTTCAGGTGCAAAAAATTTTGCTTGTTTAACCTGCTTATTTGGATTGTAAACATAGATACATGTATAAGGTAATTTTAAATCTAATGCAAATATTTTAAGAGTAGATATACAAAGACAGTAAAAATTTTTTTTTTTTTAACAAAAGAAATATTATTTCTATAATTTTTTGATTGAGTACCTAATGTGCGTGTATTATTTATGTAGGTATATGGTGTTAGTTGTTTTTTTATTTTTTGAAATAATCGATGTTATCTAGTAAATCAGCGTATAGTATGAAATATTAAATTCATTACCGAAAATGCCGCAAATGCCGCAAACCACCTCTAAATATAAAACCCGCAGGTACCTACCTACCTAGGGTCTGATACGTGTAACAGAGTAATAGCATACCGCTCCGGCAATAGGCTCACCACCTATCACGTCCAAAGAATATCTGTTTGTAACGTTGGTATTTTCTTGGGGATAAAAGGTGTGAGATAATTTAATAGTTAAAGAGTCTCTGCTCCTCAAATCCTGGGATGTATGTACCAATGAGTTTATCAATACTTATAATAATATATAATAATCTCACGCCTTTTTTATCCCCGAGGGGGTAGGCAGAGGTATTCCATTACTGGATATACCCACATTTTACGAGATATGTTGGACCCCTAAACGTGATAGGTGGTGAGCCCATCGCCGGACCGGGTCTGTTTACACATATCTCAGAATTAATTCTGAGACCTGCGGGTTTCCTCACGATGTTTTCCTTCACCGTCGAGCTAGTGATAAATATGTATCAATACTTACGTATACATATTTATTAGTAGTAGTTATTAGTAGTATATGTAGTTCCCGTTCCCGTTTGAATACAGGATTCAAATATAGCCTATGTGTTATTCTGATATGTAAGCTATATAACTGTACAGTTTCTTAAAAATCCGTTCAGTAGTTTTTTAATTGAAAGAGGAACAAACATCCATACATCTATAGTATTCCCGGATAAAAGGCGTTAAATTATTTATATATTTATTTCATTTCTAATAAATCATCTTTTTTATGTGTGACAGAACGTTTTAACAATAACGTAGAATATTGCTATTGAATAGTTTGTATGGTGAAATATTGCGTAATTGTCGGTAATAAACTACTGGCTCAACTTTTTTTGACGTGATGACGTCTTATAAATCGATCGAAAAAGCATGACGTCACATTCCGCCTGAGCCGAGCGTGTGAGCGAGACCGCAGTACACGCGATAGAGACGCACGAGCTTCATTAATGTTTTCTTTTGACGTTATCACGTAAAATTATCTATCGTAAATCGACTTTACAGACAACCAAATTTAATTATTATATTCAATCAAAATGAGACCTCTAAATATTTATAAATCATTGTTCAAGATGATTTTCATTGTTTAGAAGAGATTCATGGCTTAGAAATAATCTTTTAATAAAATATTAATATAAGTAAAATACTTTCAGTAAAGTTGTGTTAAAAATACTCGTGTAGGTAAGTCGCGTTCTCTTAGGAAAATTATAACCGGTGTTACACCCATAAAAGTAAACTTTCCAGTTACTATTTCCAGATACCTACTTCTGATTTTTATGTTTTTTATTCACTGACATAGATAAACTATAAAACATGAAAAACATCCGCATCGTCATCCAATTATAATATTGTTTTAGAAACATTATCAAAACCAACGATTAATAAGTCAAGTACCTTTAGTGATACTAATATTAGTAGAATTGCTCGACGGTGAAGGAAAACATCGTGAGGAAACCCGCAAATCCCAGAATATTTATTAAATTTAGGTAATGTTTTTTTCGACAAAAACGTTATTTATGTTTCAAACCATGTGTACAACGCTTTACAAAGTTAAATGCGCACCACGTATAGCATTACTCATTTGAACGAGCGCGGTGGATGACGGGGAGTTAGTGTTTTTTTTAATCGCTATAGTAGCAGCGAAATGTTCGCTAAAATAACGCGGCCATTCGCGACGCTTACGTTATTGCTGGTCAGCAATTTGTGTGTCATCACGCGCGGAGTGGTGGTATAGGGGATTTATCATAGCGCGAATCATGCTCGAATCCTATTACTTTATTGTATACTAGCGGTTCTGCGCGGTTTCACCCGCGTAGTTCCCTTTCCTGTGGGAATACGGGAATAAAATATAGCCTATGTTACTCAGGGATCTTCTAGCTTACTATTGGTAAAAGAATTTTTGAAATCGGTCCAGTAGTTTTTGAGTTTATTCGTAATAAAAATAAAAAAAAAATTCTGTCTAAAATATTAGTATAGTTGTATTTATGTTTTACGGTGACAATATACAAATACAATACGGGCGGTGACGGGCTTGTTGGCTCAGTTGGTAGCACCCTGCCTTCTGAGCCGGAGGTAGCGGGTTCGATCCCCGCTCGGGGCCAAGATCTGTGTGCATGAACATATCTGTTGGCTTCGTGTCTGGTCAGTTGTTTAGTACCCATAGTACAGGCGCTGCCTAGTTTGGGACTAAACAACGTGTAAGAATTGTCTCAATTTTTTTTAAAGAATATCTCGGGAAAAGTGGGTATATCTAGAAATGGAATTCCCTCTGCCTACCCCCTCGGGGATAAAAGGCGGGAGACTATTTATTTATTATTTAATAAAAATTAAAACGTGATAGTTGAGCCCATCGACGGACCGAGTCTGTTATATATGCCTCAGAATTAATTCTGGGACCTGCAGGTTTCCTCACCATGTTTTTCTTTACCGTTGAGCTAGAAACAAATATGTACCTAGGTTACGTATAGCTTTTTTAAAAGGCCTCTAACCCGAGCCTCGCTAATGAGAAGCGGGCTCTTTAACCACTGGGCTCACTACTCTTTATACAAGTTTGAAACACTGAAATTGGTGTTGTGAGCAGTCTTGCACAACATAAAGCAGCAACTTGAAAAGTAGATTACATTGTCTTGCGGACAAGAATGATAGTTTATTGTACTTTCAGGAAAGTTGCACTTTCTCTTCTTGAACATTGTCATCGTTAAAAGTTTTGTTTTTGATTACTTGTTATACATGTTTAGAGAAGAGTAACGAAAGAGATTTATGGTGCGAATGTTGAAGGATCAAATTAGTGACGTCCTTCAAAAAGCTAGGGTCCGGAGGTCGTAGAATAAAAGAGTGTACATGAAAAGACTTCTGTATGTGAAGGAAGCTAGATGGAAGGAAATAGGAAGAGAAGGAAGGTGGAGATCAGGCAAAGTAGCGATCCATCGTCTCTACCTACCCGAGGGAAGAAGGTGTGAGCTGTATGTAGGTATGTATGTATGTAAAGATGTGTATAAGGATTCCCATCAAAACATTAAAATGTACAAAAATCCACGCGTAAGGCAACTTCTACACTTAAAAGTTGTGAGATGTAAAGCCAAGTTTGTAGTCATGATTGCATTGAAATTCCACAATTTTGGTGTTTTATGTACATTTCCTTATTGTAAACCATAGTTATTATTACTAGTAAGACATGAAATTAAAAAGAGCTGCCCTTGAGTTTCTTGCTGGCTCTTCTCGGGGTACTGCATTTGGAACCAGCAACTCGTCGGTGGAGATGGGCTGCTGTTTATATATTTTTTTTTTTTTTTTTTTTTTTTTAGGTTTATCTGCAATCAGTAATCTACTATAAGCAGGTTTGTTAGAAGATGTGGTTGGAGTCAGATCGAGTGTGTCTTCCAATGAGGACATCTACTCAGGAGCCAACTGTGTCAGTTTGTTGGGTGCATTTGGAATATGTGTTTCCGTTTCAGACGCTTAGCACAGCTCTGTCGGGAGAGTTCAGTCGCAAGTGCATTCGGGTGCTTTTCCAGTCGTTTCTGGTATTTGTTGGTGAAGGCTTGAATTTCCTCTTTTACAGTATCCATTTGTAGGTGCCTATGGATCTCGTTGTTGGTAACTAGCCATGGTACTTGAGATATTGTTCTGAGAATAATATTCTGCATTCGTTGCAGTATCATGATATTGGAATCACTGGCGCTACCCCACAGTTGGATCCCATATGTCCATACTGGCTTGAGTATTGCCTTGTAGATCAATAACTTATTATCTGTAGATAGCTTGCTGTTTCGTTTCATTAGCCAATATAGTTCTTTATATCTGATGTTGAGTTCCTCTCTTTTAGCTTTGATGTGATGCCTCCACGTCAGCCGCCGATCGAGGTGTAGGCCTAGATATTTGACAGTATCCTTGTGTGGCAGTGTCATGTCCTCCAGTTTTACTGGCGGGCAGTCTCCCTTTCTCAGGGTGAAGGTGATCTGTGTGGATTTACTAGCGCTGGCTTTGATTTTCCATTTGTGAAGCCATTCCGTTACTTGGTCAAGTCCTTTTTGCAGGATATCTGTAGCCTTTTGAGGGTCTTTGTTGTTGACCAATATGGCCGTGTCATCCGCAAAAGTAGCGATGGTGGTATCTTCTATTTGTGGTAGGTCCGCAGTGTACAAGATATATAGGACAGGTCCCAGCACAGATCCTTGGGGCACTCCTGCCTTTATATCGTATAACGTTGACAACGCATCAGCTTCTTTTACATAGAATAGTCTATCTCTGAGATAAGAATTCAGCACCAGATAGTAGCTGTGTGGGAGATTAGACTTAATCTTGCAGAGCAATCCATCATGCCAGACGCTGTCAAAGGCTTGCTGTATATCAAGGAATACAGAGGAGCAGTATTCTTTATTTTCCAGTGTGTTTCTTATTTTATTGTACACTCGGTGAACCTGCTCCACTGTGGAGTGCTGCTCACGGAAGCCAAATTGGTGGTCAGGTATAACATTATTTCCGGCTAATAAGGGTAGTATCCTTCTGAGTAGGACCTTCTCAAAAACTTTTGAGAGAATTGGGAGTAGACTGATAGGCCTGTATGACGCGACCTCGTTGGCTGGTTTTCCAGGTTTACGTATCATTAGTATTTGTGACACTTTCCACAGTCTGGGAAAATATTGAACTCTTAAGTTTCCATTAAACAATATGGTTAAGAACACTATTGCCTTTCTTGGCAGCTGTACTAGCACTTCCTTGGTTATGAGGTCAAATCCTGGCGCTTTTTTGTTTTTTAGGTCTCGTATCATTCTGCATACCTCACGTGGTGTTACTGGTTTTGGTGGAAGCGATAATTGGAGATCGTGTTTGATACACTCCGTTTCCTTTTCATTCTGTTGATGGTGAATATCATGTGGAGTGAATACTTTTGACAGGTGGGCAGCGAATGTATCAGCTTTTTCTTGCGGTGTTCTTGCCCAACTGTTGTCGATCTTTCTGATCGGAGGTTTTGCTTCCTGTGGTCTATTGTAGGACTTCGTGAACTTCCACAAGGAGTAGTTTGTTTCATTCGTTGCAGTAAGAGAGTCTAGTTTTGATTCCAATGCAGTGTTGTGCCAATTCTGGATCGTTGTCTTCAATTGCTCTGCAGCGGCATTCAGGGCTTTCTTGTCGGTTCTGTGCCTAGTTAGTTGCCACACTCTTCGTAGTCTGCGTTTTTCCAATACTTTTTGCCTTATTTCCGCAGGGAAGTTTGTTGCTACATTTTTTTTCTTTATGGCTGGTGTGTTAAGCCAGCAAGCTTCTTGGATAAGATTGGTGATATATTTCGTCGCCGTTTCTAGGTCGTCCGGTGTTTTTAGTGGGATTTTCAGGTCTATCTTTTGTTCTAGGAGTTCCCGGAAGGAGTGCCAATCTGTATGCTTATTGTACAGTCTTTCGGGCTCGTTATACTCAATAGGTAGAGTACTAATAGTCAATAATACCGGAGTATGGTCAGAGGCACTATCATAGCATGACGTGGCTTTAAAGTATTCTCGAGGCAATCCTTTGACTATGTAGAAATCCAGAAGGTCAGGTGTTTTGTTTGTGTCTGCAGGCCAGTAGGTGGGCTCTGAGGTGGATACCGTAGTATAATTATTGGTATCTAGGCATGTCTTGAGTTGTCTGCCTCTTGTAGTTGTTAATCTGGAGCCCCAGAAAGTGTGCTTAGAATTCCAGTCCCCACCAGCCAGGAAACGGTTTCCGAGTGTGCTGAAATATTGTGTGAACATTGTGTCTGTGATCTTATGCTTGGGTGGACAGTATACAGCTGACACAGTGAAGTTACCACAGTTCGTTTCAATGGCTATTGTAGTAGCCTGTATATGGCATGTTTGGAATGCGGGCAACAGGTGATGTTTAACAGTTTTTTTTACAATAATGGCTGTGCCAGCATGCGAGGTACCATCCGGGTGACCAGTTAGGTATGTTGTGTATCCTTGGATAATAATTTTAGTAGAAGAAGTGCAGTGGGATTCAGATATCAAGATGATGTCTAGGTTATGTTCCTTTATCAGGGTTTCTACTTCATGTGTATTCGGCGCTAGGCCGTTAATGTTCCAAGTTGCAACGTTGAGGGTGGTCATTTAGTGATTTTATCAAACAGTTTAGTCATGAGGCTCATCATAGCACTCATTTGTTGTAGGATGAGATTAAATTTTTCGGTCTGTTCAAGTAGTAGTCGTTCCAGTGTAGTCTGTGTTGTGTGCGATTCTTGTGGTGCTTTGACAGTTTCAGCATAAGTTCTTTCGTGGGGAACACGAGTGTTGTATCTTGGTTTTCGGTGTTCAGGGGTATTTTCATTTTGCGTTACTATAGGGGTGGTTTTTTTTGGTAACGGCAGTGGTTGTTTAGCGGTTCTCCTGGCTAATATTTCCTTGTATACCTCGCACCCTTTGTAGTTAGCTGGGTGGGGGCCCTGACAGAGTGCACATAGAGCAGGGGTATTTCTGTCAGTTTTTGGACATGAAGATGTCTTGTGTGATAGTGCACATTTCACGCAGCGGTATGGTCTCATGCAGTAGTTTTTTGAGTGGCCGTACTGCTGGCATCTTTGACATTGGACCACTGATCGTCTTTTTCTGGGATCTTCAATTACTACGACTTGGCGGTCAACAATTTTTATTTCCTTGGCAAACTTATTATTTGGGCCGGGTAGGATATTCACAAAAAAAGTTGATGTTGGTTTCTTATCCGGGCCATATTTGGCATTTATTATTTCACCTGTAACGGTGTTACCTGTTGCCTCGATGGCCTCTTCTATAGCAGAATGTGAAGTTGTTGGATGAAGGTTCCTGATGACTATTCTAAAATATCTTTCATCCTTTCTATTAAATGTGTGGCCTATAAGTCCATTCTCTCTCACCACTGTAATGAGTTTCTTGTAGATGTCCATTTCCATGCAATTTATTCTGAGCTGGTTTCTGTTTATAATTTTGTATGAGAATTGTACTCGACCAGCTACTGATTCCAAGAGTTGGGTTAGTTTGTCGATTTCCTGCACACCGTAGAGGATAATTGGTGGGGGTTTGGGGGTTTTTTTTACAGGTGGTGGAGCACCATCGTCTTCGGGTGAGTCTATGGGAAGTCTATCAAATCTATTAGACGTTCTGGTTCTTTCAGGGGAAGGAGTTTGGGATGTTTTCTTTCTTTTAGGATTCCTGGTAGTTGGAACACGCTGCCAAGAAGGTGGTGCGATGGTTTCTTGTCCGTTGTTTGTAGCTGTGTACTGATTTATGTTTGACTTTTTCTGTATTTCACTATCATTGATGTTTCCAGTTACAGGGACTGTACCCAATGGCGCACTTCTTGGTCTAGTAATAAATAGACTAGGGTGGAATGCCTGCTGCACCATTTTTTTGCCACCAGTAGCATTTACTTCTATAGAAGCCTGGTCGCTCGCTCCTATAGACTCTTCAACCGTGGTAGGATCAGTCCTATGATTTTTACCATGTAGCAAAACTGTGCCCCCCCCCCAGAATACGATGGGGGCTTCTGCCTGATAAATCAGGGAGGGATTCTCCGGCGACGCCGGTACCCTCCTGGGGTAGATTCTTTTGCAATCTTGCTTCCATTGTTAAATCACTCCTCTTGCTCCAGACATTTTTAGGGTTATTTAGGCCCTAGGGCTCGCCGTAGCCTCATAGGTGAATGGTTATACCGCCATTTGCTCGGTCGCCATAGCCTCGTTCGTTCTCTAGCAGGGAGCACCACGGGAGCCATATTGGCCGCCGTCGCCAACGGGCGCGCGCAGGTGAGGTTGACAGTTGGGTCGGTTTAGATGTTGGTACCGCTCTCCCCTTACTCCCCAGTTGCTTACTGCTGTTTATATTTAGACAATCTTCATTGACGAGGTTAAAGTGCCTTGTTATTATGCTATTGTCATTTCTAAATTTTTTGTACCTACAGAAATAAATTATTTTGAAATTGTATTATTATATTGTGCATTTTTTTAATGTTATTTTTTTACTTACTTTTAGAAACCTAGAAGTCTGAAACTAATTTATTATTAGACATTAATGTCAAAATTCAGTACCACATTAGCAAATGAAAGCAACTTAATTTGCGAGAATAGTGTCCACAAGCACTTAAAGGTCTACAATGCATAATTGTATGTCATACAATTTATACGTTTAATAAGCGAATTCCCTAAGCTTTTCGCTAGTTGCAGCAGGTAATCCCATTAGATTAACTGTCCCACCCTAGTACATCGATTCGATAACCAATAGATATGTTTTTTTTTATTACTAAGGATGATTACAACAACTTTTGTTACCAATTTTGGGCACCTTGTCCCAACGTAGGCTCCTGTCTTTGCCTTTGTCTGTCGTGAAAAGTAAGATCATCACCATAATAAAAAAACCAAAATATAAATGGTGTACAGCATTCATAGAACTGGGGAAAATCACAATTCACACAAGAATTCTCATATCAAAATCTGTCAAACGTGTTGGCTTCAGAAAATCACAACGTAATATGAAATACCCACAGGCAGGTTACTTATACCGTGTCGTTAAAAATACCTAATTTAAGCAAAATATTGTAAATAAAAAATATCTTACGGGCTTTACCCCTCGGATGGAGCCAGGCAGATTTTGGATAAAGGACCCATGTAAACCTATCTATTACAGAGCAAGTGTTTCACTTATCGATGGTCTGCTTTTATTGCAGCTCTAGCGTGACTGCATTTCATTTGAGTGCATTTTTCAGGCTTGTCTCGTGTGTCTCGAATATTAATAGCATTATGTGCATGCAAGTAAAGTATGCACACCTTAGGCCCTTGATAAATGCAGAAATTAGAAATACCCAAAAACACGACTCCATGTAAAACAGGGCCTTTGCAGTGCAGTAAAAAGTGTTTCAGTCTACACTAGTCGATGACCGCGACTTCGTTAGTAGACTCAGTACAAAAACACTATCCGAGTATACAGGGTGACTTTTTTTACCGTCTGGTCTGAAAAATATGGTCTGATAGGTAAGTCTAATAGATTCATTTGGCACTGTTACTTAAAAAAAAATTGTAAAAAAAAAAAAAATTTCATCCTTAAACTAATATAAATTACTCAATTGTAGTCAATATTACACACTGAAATATTCGAAATAGTATTTTAAGAAGAAACAGGCTCGTAGCTTCCATTTATGCGCAATCTAACTACAACCGCGAGCTGCTACATAGCAGTGTGCGTACTTTTCTAGATTTTGTAAATTGCATTAAACATGACTATATTTAACAATTAATCTCGTGTATAACTTCGGCTCTAGATACTTTATACGTCATATTTTTTTCCAGACGGTAAAAAAAATCATCTAGTATACATAAATAGGTAACTCGGGCCCCTAGAAACAAGTGCCTGATTTCAAGTTAAACCGGCAACCCGCGTTCAATTTGGTGCAGAAGTTTTTGCGAACAAACGAACAGACAAACATAAAATTTTTAAAGTTATATTGATTTTGTAAAAACTCCATATATCTATCTTTAAGTACAGATATCGGCCATTACAATTTTATTATAATATGTATGTATGGATTGGAATTGTGAAATTCTCATAATGAAGGTCAATACTAATAGTTGACCATTACTGCTTCAGATAGTGTTCTGGCTGACGCTACTAAGTTGCAGCCGAATTTAGGGCGAGGCAGGGAGTTACTATACATGACACTATTTTTAATTATTATACTGCGGTGTGGGACTTGGCGTGACACCACGCCGTGCGCCCTAAATAATAGATTAGAGGCGTAAGCTGACTTTGCGCGGCGCAAACATATAAATTGGCCGAAAAAATACACCTTAATAAATAGTAAATAGTACATTGTAGTGTGTGTTGAGTAAATTTTGTACTAACTGCGACAGAGTATTAAGCGCTTTGCCCTGGCTATAGGTGACGATTAGGTGATTTTGATTTTAAATATATTACTAATACTTATAGTTTTTTTATCCGATATATGATGCTGAAAATAGGCCAAACATTACTTTCATTAACACAGTGTCTTCGGATAAGTAGAATTCCGACATTTCGCGTATCCGACATTCTGCGTATCTAACATTCTGCTTATCTTACATTCTGCCCCTGCACATTCCGCTTATCCAACATCTCGATCCGACATTTTGCTTATCTAGTATTTTGCATAATTATTCGAAATTCTGAATATATTCCTAGTCATCCATTGCTAGCAATGCATAAAGTCTGTTCTTTTTATTTTCTTAATTTATTATTAAAGTGACCGGCCCTCGCTTCGCTTCGGTTTATTATGGTGTGTAAAACCTTCCTCTTGAATCACTCTATCTATTTAAAAAACCGCATTCAAATCGGTTGCGTAGTTTTAAAGATCTAAACATACATAGGGACAGACAGACGGGAAGCGAGTTATTGTTTGTTACTAGTGATAGTGAAAGTGAGGATGCTAAATTTTGACCAAAGGATTTTCAGATCGCCAAATGAAATTGATTCATAAACGAAACGTTTATCAGTCCATTTTCGACTACGACCTACACTTCCTTAAGAGGAAAAGGCCATCTCAACACCATATTATAACGGCGAACAGTGATTTCCTTACGGTTAAAGAGCCTGTACCACATGATGACAATCAGTGAGGCTCGGGTTCGAGTCCTGGCATGTACCAATGAGTTTTTCAAAACATACGTACATATTTATCACTAGCTCGACGGTGAAGAAAAACGTGAGGAAAACCGCAGGTGACAGAATTAATTCCGAGACATATGAAAACAGACCCGGTCCGGCGATGGGCTCATCTATCACTTTTAGGGGTAGAATATTCTCGTGAAAAGTGGGTATATCCAGTAATGGAATACCTCTGCCTATCCCCTTAGGGATAAAGGGGGGGGGGGGGGGCTTAGGGGGTCTAAATCCCCCTCCACTTCAGTTGCTGTAGCTGTTACACAAACCTAACTGTATTGCCCCGTGGAATCACTTTTTTCCGTTCCTGTGGGAATTAAAAACCCTTTCTAATGGACGCCTGCTTCCTACAATCTACCTTCGCATACAGTTGTATGTACTGTTTTATGAATAAAGATTGATTGACTGAGCTACATAATACAACGCGTCACAGAATAAGCGCATTTTGTCATACACCCTAATTAATATATTATAATTTGAGATTATATATTTCATACCTATTATAAGGGTTTGATAATAATAATGGTGGCTTAACAGCAACAGGATACAGCAAGGCTTTCGTGTCCGTTTACCCATCACGCCACCTGTGTCGACACTACATCATATATCATGCATTTGCCTAATTGCCACCACAATGAGGAGTGGCGAATCGTGCAGCAAAGTCAGGAATATTTAATGTATCCGTCGCAGGGTTAACCGTGATATTATAACTTCACTAGCGGTTATATATTTGCAGAGAGCAGTGATAGCCCGGACCGTTAAAGAGCCGGCCGAAAATCAGTGAGGCTCGGGTTCGAATCCTGGCATGTACCAATGCGTTTTTCAAAAACTTACGTACATATTTATCACTAGCTCGACGGTGAAGGAAAACATCGTGAGGAAACCCGCAGGTCTCAGAATTAATTCTGAGACATGTGTAAACAGACCCGGTCCGGCGATGGGCTCACCACCTATCACGTTTAGGGGTCCAATATATCTCGTGAAATGTGGGTAGATCCAGTAATGGAATACCTCTGCCTAGCCCCCCTATACGTACAAAATTTTAAAAGGGTCTCATATTGGTCAGCACGGCACTGTTGTCATTGAATCGGTTAATCACAAGGCTTCAGGAGGCTTCCCACCAAGTGTTTCTGGAAAAAAAATCTCACGCCTTTTATCCCCGAGAGGGTAGGGGGGAAGGCAACAGTATTCCATATCAGGAAATACCCTGTCCCTATATCCCTATGTCCCTATGTATGCTTAAATCTTTAAAACTATGCAACGGATTTTGATGCGGTTTTTTTCATAGATAGAGTGATTCAAGAGGAAGGTTTAAGTATTAGCATTGGACCCGTGCGAAGCCGGGGTGGGTCGCTAGTTCTTAATAAGTCAAAATCATTACATAATACATTTCAGTCAAAAAAGTAGCTTAAATTATATCATTTTTCTAATAACAAATTCATTACTACCACTTTAGATAAAAGCATAAGAGGAATACCACTAGTGAATATATATCATCACGGTTTTTATAATAATCCTGCGACATAATATGTTGTAAACTGTCTCAAGATTAAGTAGTTAGGGAGTGTAGAAGATATTTGTGTTTTTTTTGTGTGTATTTCATCTCTAGTTTTGCCCAATAGGGCTGACATAAAGGTTTTTCTTTAAAAGCCCGTTTATAAATGATTTAAAAATATATCGACGGTTGAAAGGCTAATTGGTCTTGCGACATTTTTTGCGATATTGAGTTATATACATATTCGGAATCAGCAAATTTTTCTCCATCGTTTGAATCAGGTTTCAAATTTTTTTGACAACTTCTTTGGCGCTTAGCACCCACAGCAAAACAGGCCTCATTTCTGAGCTCCTTGATCTATACGACACAAAATTATTATTTTAGGACTTGGAATTAATATTATTATTTGAGGACTCGATCACTTAGGGCATTTGGCTTTTTCGCCATTGTTGTGGTTTCGTCGTTTGGCCTATTTTGCATTAAACCAAAATAATAAGCTATGTCGTTTGGCCCATTTTGCATTCAACTACAATAAAAAAGCGTGTCGCTTGAACCATTTTGCATTAAGTTCTATGAATTAAATAAGTCTCTTGACCCATTTATCCTCTATTAAGAATAATGAGTGATGTCACTTCGGCTTTTTTTACCTAAATATCTCATTAGTGTTATGGCATTTGAAACATTTTGATTCAATTCAGTATACGTAAAATTGGCATTTCCATTATTTTATCAAATCGGTTTTAACACATAGGCCGTCCAATAAATTATGAGATTAGCTACACCTTAGTCGCTTGGGAGTATAAAAAAAAACCGGCCAAGTGCGAGTCGGACTCGCGCACCGAGGGTTCCGTACAACCTTGCAAATTTATGGTTTTCGTAATTTTTCCTTTATCTATGCTATAAGACGTTGCTTCGTACCAAATTTCAAGATTCTGAGTTCACGGGAAGCACCCTGTAGGTTTTGATTCCCTTGCAAGTGTCGAAAATTTGCGGCATAAACGGCTGTATCTTTTGATTGCGTTGGCTTAGAAGTTTGATTTTTTCACAGCTTCAAGGGACAGTAGACCTGAGTAATTGATATAAATTTCAGCTTCATACCTCCACGCGTTCCTGAGAAAAAGGGTCTTGACAGACGGACGGACGGACGGACAGACGGACAACAAAGTGATCCTATAAGGGTTCCGTTTTTTCCTTTTGAGGTACGGAACCCTAAAAAGTAAGAATTATAAGTTCAATTTATTACGCGCGCTGTGTAAGTATCCGTTACGAATATCTCACCTACCCGCGCGGACGCGTCAGTCAGCTGTTAACATTAAAGGAACTGCGAAAGGCTTAGGGTGATATACCACCTTCTTCTATCTTAAGGGTTTGGTTTCCGCACTTAGTCCCTAAATTGGACCATTGTACGTGAGTGAGCCATGGCAGCCGATTATTCCAACCAGCCCACCTCCCTACAGAAGCAGATAAAACTTCCGAGTCTACTCAGGACATCCGCAAAGGATTCTAGTGTTCCAAGAATTTCCTTGCGGATCTGGGCAACAAAGAGATGGTAGTGCATGTGCTCTTCGAGTGCGTTGGGCACTCTAGGAGCACATGCGCTACCATTTCTTCCACCTCGATGCACGCTCAGCATAGAGGACTGTCAGTAATACCTAAGGTGTGTCGGTGTTTATTCAGTGAGCAGTGTCCGGTGATGGTCCCCGAAACAATTCATAGGCTGTCTCTGTCCAGGCGCTGAAGGCGTTTACTCAGCTCGTGTCCAGGGATGGCATAGCCTCCTTGGATTGCCTACATCCTGGCGTTGAGGTCTACCATTTCTCCGCTTGCATTTGTGTGTATTCCCTAAACCAGTTCGTAAGCTGGTTAAACGGAATGGGTACAATGGGTTCGGGTTCGATGGCCTTCGTGTCAGAACCTCTCCTGGCGAGTTCATCCGCTGCATCGTTTCCACGCCAGCCAGTGACAGTTGAAGTGTCACTGTATTGTGGTTTAGTACCGTAACGTGTTCTAGTGCATGATGGCACTCCAATATCAGTCTCGAAGTGATCTAGTTTTTCTTTAAGGATTGAAGGACTGAGGCACTGTGGAAGAGTATACGGATATGGGTATCCGTGACTTCTCTGGCCTCTCTGACCACACATTCTGCTTGATAGACAGTGTTGAGCATTCCTAGTGGTCTGGATATTCTACTATTTAGATCATCTGAGTAGACTTCAACTCCAGTTCCAATGTTGGTTTTTGATCCATCAGTGTAGATCCTTAGCACTTTTGGACCTGCTGTAAGTTCTACGTTGTAGTGTTTTACGAAACAGTGTATTTTCTGGGTCCTATCGCTCGGTGATGCCATCACCGGGTGTCGCGAGATTGCATCCTCTTTTAAGTTTTTTTTGTGTTTGATTCTGGAATCTCTTTACACCTGCCTGAACGTCACTAGGGATGCTTCTTCCCTTTACGACAAGGTGCAGGGGCGGCTACCCCACCATCGCCTGTAGGGCAGCAGTAGGTGATATTAGCATAGGCAAATCTTTGCCTGCGTAACAACTAACAATGACCGGAAAAATGGAAATTTCCGAAGGGGCCCGTCCCAAATATCTCGGTCACAAGATTCTCTCCAGGGTCTTCTGTAGGAATGATGTCAGACTTATTGGCCTGTTCGCCTTGGGTTGTTAATCGGTTTTGCCTGGCTTAGGGATGAAAAGCCATAGTGTGAGGAAATCCACTCCCCATTGCAGTAGGGCAGTGAAGATGCCGTCTAGGCCTGCGGATTTGTAAGGCTTGAAGGCTGTAATTGCCCATTTTATTAGTTCCTCTGTTACTACGGTAGGGGCTCTGGACCTTTCTTGGTTATTAGGTATGTGTGATTACTTACTTGCCCATGTATTGTCCTTGGAGAGGCTGCAGTCTAGGAAGTGTGTTTCTAGAAGCAGTTTACTTATTACACGGTCTGATTTAGTGTACTATGTATTGTCTGGGTTTTTCAGCGAGCGAAGGGTGCGGTCTTGATCCGTAAATAGGCTCTTTCTTTTTTTATATAGGTCCATGTCTTCTGGAAGCCTAGAATCTTTGCATCTGTGGAATTGTTTGCTCACCGTTTGCCTGAGCTTACTAAGTTCTGTGTTCCACCAAAAGTTTCCCTTGCTTTTGGTGTTTGAACCTATTTGTTTACAGCAGTCGTGGTACCTATGCTTCTGTTATATACTCTCGGTGTTTTCGAATCATTTGGGCTATCCAGGCACCCAACACCCTTAAACCTAACGGACGGTTTGAGTGCTAGAAGGCGTTTGTATAACCAGGTATGTCGGTTCGGCGTGGGTAGCGTCTAGCTTTGGTCTTTTTTGTGTTAGCTGATAGTGAGAATCGAATCCCCCTATGTTCGGAACAGCAAGGTTCATTAGATACATGCCAGTTAGAGATATGATTCGTTAAGTTTTCTGAATTATTTGTCCGCGAGCTGTGACCCTAGTGGGTTTCGACCCGCGATTTGAGATGTTAAGGTTAGTAGTAAAAAGGTTTATACTATACCACTTTATCTAATACTTTGCTCCAAGACACATTGAATCAACAACTTGAATGATTCCTCTACACAAAAATGTTTTTTTTTTATACAAAATATACAAAACACTGTCTAAAATAGTATAAAGTGCCATACCAACCTCAAAAATATCTTCACAGGCTGTTTCTGTTCAGGCGCTGAAGGCGCTTACTCAGCTCGTGTCCAGGGATGGCGCCTCCTTGGATTGCCTACATCCTGTCGTTGAGGTCTACCATTTCTCCGCTTGCATTTGTGTGTATTCCCTTAACCAGTTCGTAAGCTGGTTAAACGGAATGGGTACAATGGGTTCGGGTTCGATGGTCTTCGTGTCAGAACCACTACTAGCGAGTTCATCCGCTGCATCGTTTCCACGTCAGCCAGTGACAGTTGAAGTGTCACTGTATTGTGGTTTAGTACCGCAACGTGTTATAGTGCATGATGGTACTCCAATATCAGTCTCGAAGTGATCTGGTTTTTCTTTAAGGATTGAAGGACTGAGGCACTGTGGAACAGTATACGGATATGGGTATCCGTGACTTCTCTGGCCTCTATGACCACACATTCTGCTTGATAGACAGTGTTGAGCATTCCTAGTGGATATTCTACTATTTAGATCATCTGAGTAGACTTTGACGCCAGTTCCAATGTTGGTTTTTGATCATTCAGTATAGATCCTTAGCACTTTTGGACCTGATTGATCATACAACTCTGCTGTAAGTTCTACGTTGTGGTGTTTTACGAAACAGTGTGTTTTCTGGGTCCTATCGCTCGGTGATGCCATCACCGGGTGTCGCGAGATTGCATCCTCTTTTAAGCGTATGTGTTTGATTCTGGAATCTCTGTTACGCCTGCCTGAAGGCCGCTAGGGTTGCTTCTTCCTTTACGTCAATGTTCAGGGGCGGCTACCTCACCATCGCTTGTAGGGCAGCAGTAGGTGATAAATCTTTGCCTGCGTAGCAATGACCGAAAAAATAGAAATTCCCGAAGGGGCCCGTCCCGAATATCTCTGTCACAAGAGTCTCTCCAGGGTCTTCTGTAGGAATGATGTCAAACTTATTGGCCTGTTCGCTTGGGTTGTGTGTAATCGGTTTTGCCTGGCTTAGGGATGAAAAGCCATGGTGTGAGGAAATCCACTCCCCATTGCAGTAGGGCAGGGAAGATGCCGTCTAGGCCTACAGATTTGTATGGTTTGAAAGTTTTAATTCCCCATTTTATTTGTTCCTCTGTTACTACGGTACGAGCTCTAGACCAATCTTGGTTATTAGGTATGTGTGATTACTTACATGCCCATGTATTGTCCTCGGAGAGGCTGCAGTCTAGGAAGTGTGTTTCTAGAAGCACTTTATTTGTTACACGGTCTGATTTAGTGTATGTATTGTCTTGGTTTTTCAGCGAGCGAAGGGTGCGGTCTTGATCCGCAGATAGGCTCTTTCTTTTTTATATAGGCCCCAATCTTCTGGGAGCCTAGAATATTTGCATCTGTTGAATTGTTTGAACACCGTTTGCCTGAGCTTACAAAGTTCTATGTTCCACCAAGAGTTTCTCTTGCTTTTGGTGTTTAAACCTATTTGTTTACAGCAGGCGTGGTACCTATGCTTCTGTTATATATTCTCTGTGTTTTCGAATTCTTTGGGCTATCCAGGCACCCACACCCTTAAACCTAACGGACGGTTCGAGTGCTAGAAGACGTTTGTATAACCAGGTATGTCGGTCCGTCGTTGGTAGCGCCTAGGTTTGGTATTTTTTGTGTTAGCTGATAGTGAGAATCGAATACTCCTATGTTCAGAACAGGAAGGTTCGTTAGATACATGCCACTTAGAGATATGAGTCGTTAAGTTTTCTGAAGCTAATGTTAAGTCAATAATTATTTGTCCGCGACCTGTGACCCAAATGGGTTCCGACCCGCCGCGATTTAAGATGTTAAGGTTAGTAGAAAAAGGTATATAATATACCACCTTATCTAATACTTTGCTCCAAGAGCTCCTTTGCTCCACATTGAATCAACAACATGAATGATTCCTCTACACAAAAAGGTTTTTGTTTTATATTAAATATACAAGACACTGTCTAAAATTGTATAAACTGCCATACCAACCTCAAAAATATCTTATGGATGTTGCTGAATTACGATGGCCTAAGCTTCAATATCTACTATAATCTAGTAAAGGTTCATTTTGTTTCATCCTGCAGTCAATCTAATGAGCATCTGTATCAAACTACTTCACTCTGGTGCGACACTATCATGTTGCTTCGGCTCATTGGGCATATTCAACTGTCAGTTGACTTGGCACTAAATTCATTTTCTCTCAATCATTCATGTTGTTGATTCAATGTGGAGCAAAGTATTAGATAAGGTGGTATATTATATACCTTTTTCTACTAACCTTAACATCTTAAATCGCGGCGGGTCGGAACCCATTTGGGTCACAGGTCGCGGACAAATAATTATTGACTTAACATTAGCTTCAGAAAACTTAACGACTCATATCTCTAAGTGGCATGTATCTAACGAACCTTCCTGTTCTGAACATAGGAGTATTCGATTCTCACTATCAGCTAACACAAAAAATACCAAACCTAGGCGCTACCAACGACGGACCGACATACCTGGTTATACAAACGTCTTCTAGCACTCGAACCGTCCGTTAGGTTTAAGGGTGTGGGTGCCTGGATAGCCCAAAGAATTCGAAAACACAGAGAATATATAACAGAAGCATAGGTACCACGCCTGCTGTAAACAAATAGGTTTAAACACCAAAAGCAAGAGAAACTCTTGGTGGAACATAGAACTTTGTAAGCTCAGGCAAACGGTGTTCAAACAATTCAACAGATGCAAATATTCTAGGCTCCCAGAAGACTGGGGCCTATATAAAAAAGAAAGAGCCTATCTGCGGATCAAGACCGCACCCTTCGCTCGCTGAAAAACCAAGACAATACATACACTAAATCAGACCGTGTAACAAATAAAGTGCTTCTAGAAACACACTTCCTAGACTGCAGCCTCTCCGAGGACAATACATGGGCATGTAAGTAATCACACATACCTAATAACCAAGATTGGTCTAGAGCTCGTACCGTAGTAACAGAGGAACAAATAAAATGGGGAATTAAAACTTTCAAACCATACAAATCTGTAGGCCTAGACGGCATCTTCCCTGCCCTACTGCAATGGGGAGTGGATTTCCTCACACCATGGCTTTTCATCCCTAAGCCAGGCAAAACCGATTACACACAACCCAAGCGAACAGGCCAATAAGTTTGACATCATTCCTACAGAAGACCCTGGAGAGACTCTTGTGACAGAGATATTCGGGACGGGCCCCTTCGGGAATTTCTATTTTTTCGGTCATTGCTACGCAGGCAAAGATTTATCACCTACTGCTGCCCTACAAGCGATGGTGAGGTAGCCGCCCCTGAACATTGACGTAAAGGAAGAAGCAACCCTAGCGGCCTTCAGGCAGGCGTAACAGAGATTCCAGAATCAAACACATACGCTTAAAAGAGGATGCAATCTCGCGACACCCGGTGATGGCATCACCGAGCGATAGGACCCAGAAAACACACTGTTTCGTAAAACACCACAACGTAGAACTTACAGCAGAGTTGTATGATCAATCAGGTCCAAAAGTGCTAAGGATCTATACTGAATGATCAAAAACCAACATTGGAACTGGCGTCAAAGTCTACTCAGATGATCTAAATAGTAGAATATCCACTAGGAATGCTCAACACTGTCTATCAAGCAGAATGTGTGGTCATAGAGGCCAGAGAAGTCACGGATACCCATATCCGTATACTGTTCCACAGTGCCTCAGTCCTTCAATCCTTAAAGAAAAACCAGATCACTTCGAGACTGATATTGGAGTACCATCATGCACTATAACACGTTGCGGTACTAAACCACAATACAGTGACACTTCAACTGTCACTGGCTGACGTGGAAACGATGCAGCGGATGAACTCGCTAGTAGTGGTTCTGACACGAAGACCATCGAACCCGAACCCATTGTACCCATTCCGTTTAACCAGCTTACGAACTGGTTAAGGGAATACACACAAATGCAAGCGGAGAAATGGTAGACCTCAACGCCAGGATGTAGGCAATCCAAGGAGGCGCCATCCCTGGACACGAGCTGAGTAAGCGCCTTCAGCGCCTGAACAGAAACAGCCTGTGAATGGTTTTGGGGACCATCACCGGACACTGCTCACTGAATAAACACCGACACAACTTAGGTATTACTGACAGTCCTCTATGCTGAGTGTGCATGGAGGCGGAAGATATGGTAGCGCATGTGCTCCTGAAGTGCCCAACGCACTCGAAGAGCACATGCGCTACCATCTCTTTGTTGCCCAGATCCGCAAAGAAATTCTTGGAACACTAGAATCCTTTGCGGATGTCCTGAGTAGACTCGGAAGTTTGATCTGCTCCTGTAGGGAGGTGGGCTGGTTGGAATATTCGGCTGCCATTCCTCACTCACGTTCAATGGTCCAATTTAGGGACTAAGTGCGGAAACCAAACCCTTAAGATAGAACAAGGTGGTATATCACCCTTTCGCATTTCCTTTTATGTTTAACAGCTGACTGATACTTACACAAAGCGCGCAATAAATTCAACTTACTGCCAAGCGACTAAGGAGTAGCTAATCTCATAATTTATTGGATGGCCTATGCGCTAAAACCGATTTGATAAAATGATGGAAATGCCAATTTTACGCATACTGAATTGAATCAAAATGTTTCAAATGCCATAACACTAATGAAATATTTAGGTCAAAAAATCCGAAGTGACATTACTCATTATCCATAATAGAAGTTAAATGGGTCAAGAGACTTAGTTAATTCATATAACTTAATGCAGAATGGTTCAAGCGACACACTTTTTTATTGTAGTTGAATGCAAAATGGGCCAAACGACATAGCTTATTATTTTGGTTTAATGCAAAATAGGCCAAACGACGAAACCATAACCATGGCGAAAAAGCCAAATGCCCTAAGTCATCGAGTCCTCAAATTTGTCTAATTTTGTGTCGTATAGATCAATGAGCTTAGAAATGATGCCTGTTTTGCTGTGGGTGCTAAGCGCCAAAAAAGTTGTCAAAAAAATTTGAAACCTGATTCAAACGACGGAGAAAAATTTGCTAATTCCGAATATGTATATAACTCAATATCGCAAAAAATGTCGCTTAGACCAATTAGCCTTTTAACCGTCGATATCCAACCACTTTGGATTTCGTGTGTAGCGATACGTTTGCCCTAAGCATGATTCCCAAGGGAAGTTGTTTCCGTGTTGAAAAAAGTTTACGCAGTATTTATGGATATTGCTTAGACAAAATTGCAAGGTAAACTTTATTAAATACTTGGGAATTAACGAATGAGCCCTCTACCGTCTGTAATAATAATAAATCGTGGATTACAAACGGTTATTTAGTACCAAACTAGACGGAGCTTTTGGGCATGTTGGCTCAGTTAGTAGATACCCTGCCTACTGAGTCGGAAGTCACGGGGTCGATCCCCGCTCGGGGCCAACATTTGTGTGCATGAACATGTCTGTTGGCTTCGTGTCTGGTCGTTATGTTTATCAGTTGTTTAATACCCATAGTACAGGCCCAAATAACCGTGTGTGAATTGTGCCCCACAATTTATCGCTCCAGACTTACCTTCACATTATTCTGCCACATCAGTGGGAAGGATAAGAAACTTTATTCCTATTCTTCACTTTTACACTATCACTGAACGTCGTCACACTAGTGTGAACGTTGGGAAAAGATTATTCCTTACATTACCTTTTGCTTCCACACTATAAAAGAATATGACTAACGGACACAATGATTTTTTTAAAGTTATTTTATTAAATAGTAAACTGTTTTTTTTTCAAGTTGCTAAACGAGTGTTATTCAGTTCGAAGATTAAAAATTTTTATTTTTTCATTTATTGCTTATGTATTTCTCTTGCCGATATAACAACAAATATTTTCAACGATCTCTACTATTAGGTACATTTAAAATTATAAAATTCGAAAGTATATGAGGTACCTATCTCTAAGTAACGCTTGCACTATTTAACCTTAACCTTAGCCCATTTAACGTGCGATAAAGAACTTCGTTCTAATAATATTAGGAAAAGATTATACTGTTCTTTTAGATAGTGCTGTGACGGTTAAGAATTGATCTTCTGACAGGCCTACTAGTGTGATAGTGAGAAACACAAATTCTCCACCTTCACACCGCTCTGTCACCCCGCCTTACACTAATGTGAAAGTTAGGATTTTAGTTTCCTGACATACACACTGATGTGGCGGTTAATAATAAAAAATGACAGTTAGGAAATCGTTTGTCTATCTAACACATTGGTAGTAAGGGTAGGATTTTTATTTCCTTTCCTTCACACTGATGTGGCAGAATAATGTGAAGGTAAGTCTGGCGCGCAATTTATTATTATTATTACTTTTCGTCCGTGACTTCACGCCATAATAAGAAAGAATTGTAAGCGTCAATAAAATCGAATGGAAATTACATCATATCATGAAACATGTGTGCAATTTCTGGACCCCCAACCCCCCCTCCCCCCATTGCTGATAACTACACAAACCTGACTACATTGCCCCGTGGAATCACTTTTTTCCGTTCCTGTGGGAAATAAAAACCCTTTCAAAATGGACGCCTGCTTCCTACAATCTACCTAGATAATACAACGAGTCAGAAAATAAGCACAATTCGTTGTACACACCAATTAATACAAAACAATATGATTCATTCGTACTTCAGTTTTGTTTAACCAAATGTCTTAAATAAAGACAAGAAAATTTTACGTATTAAAAATAGCTGCAGACGATACTGAACAAACTCACTTCAGGAATTGCGCTTACTTTGTTACATCACTTCATAGTATAAAACAAAGTCGCTTCCCGCTGTCTGTCTATCCCTATGTATGCTCAGATCTTATTCATCGAGCACCACCCGGTTCAAAAATCAATTGTGTTTTATTTTATTGGCTTGAGAGGTTAAAACTACGCAACGGATTTTGATGCGTTTTTTTAAATAGATAGAGTGTTCCAAGAGGAAGGTTTTAGTATCATCATTGCACCCGTGCGAAGGCGGGACGGGTCGCTAGTATTGTATATACCTAAATATAAGAACACTGTAAATTAAATTCATACTAATTCCCGTAACGTCCACAGTTTATGGGGCACGGGATTAAACCTGGCTTATAAATTGTATGTACACTACACTGGTCTTAATTGGACGGCGATGTTCGATACCATTGCTATTTGGGGGCCACTCGTATATAACATGACGTTAGTGTAGCAATCAATTGATACTGCGGCTACGTGCACCAGGGACGAAGTTAGGGCCTGGAAATAGGGGCGCAAATTCTGAGGGGCATTTTTATCCTTTAGAATACAACAAATTTAGATAATGAGCCACGGAAGCGCATGATTAAGGGCCTGGCACAGGGGCGCTAATTTCGGGGGGTATTTTTATCTTTTAGTATACATATTTAGATATTCAGTTACGGAAGCTATATTAAAAAAAATATGATAATATTATAAATCATTAAACATATTATGCAGCTCATCTCTGAATCTGTTTAAATGCTGTAATTTGGTATTAAAATCATATGAAGTATGTACCTAATACCGAATTTTATTTTTTAAGGATTCTAAAGAATATATACTGGTGAAAAGTAAGTAAATTCAGAAATGTAATACCTCTGCCTGCCCTCTATGAGATATCATATATACCCCTAGGCGTGATATTATTTATTTTTTAAATTTCTTTTGAGGGCGCGGATCAGATCTCGCCCTGGGCGCTAATGACCCTGACTACGGCTCTGGACATTACAACAATATACTGTTAGGGTTCACTGCGACCATAATACTACTAGCATAATTACATTAGTTGGTTATTCTATTAACTATTAGCTTTTGTCCGTAACTTTGTCCCTGAACTGAACCAGTTAAAACACTGAATGTGTAACTCGACTTCTAAGCGTATGGCGTATCAAGATGAAACATCTACCTGATTTTATATTAGACCTGCAACAATCATTTGTGGACACCGCATCCAATTTTGTGAAGCATTTTTTGCGTGATGCTCGTACCTTGTTACGGAAACCCCTTCATATTGAGTTTACTTATATTTCTTGTGTACATTTATAGGCTAGTTACAATTATATTATATGTTTAGGTAGATAGAGATATGAGATAATTAGATAATAATATTATACTTTAAACTTACAAGCTATTGAGTACTAGCGACCCGCCCCGGCTTCGCACGGGTGCAATGCTTATACTAAAACCTTCCTCTTGAATCACTCTATCTATTAAAAAAAACCGCATCAAATTTAGGCATACATAGGGACATAGGGATATAGGGACAGAGAAAACGACTTTATTTTATACTATGTAGTGATAATAGTGATGCCGACCTCCAAAAGTTCAAACGCCTACCAAAAACACAATATCAAAACGATAACTAAGTGTATAAAATATTGCTTATTTATTTATTCAGGCGCAATACTCGCATCGTATTTGTTTAACAGCCAAGATAGAAATCAATTTAATCCTTGACATTGAAAAGTCAGTACAAATGCAATCGTAAAAGAGTGGCGCACCGAACGGTGCAGACCGTACAAGTGGCTTCTTTCGATTTTACGAGCAGTGGTGCTCACTGCATTTTTATGTGTTTACTTACTACATTGAATAAGAAAATATCGTCTGGTACATCGATTTCTTCCCCGGTTCTGAGGGTTTCTGTGTTTTTATCTTTATCAGGGCAGTGATAGCCTTATAAGATTAAAGAGCCTGAGTGAGTTTTAAGAATTACGTAAATATTCATCACTAGTTCCATGGCATAGACATTTCCACGAAGGAAAACATCGGGTTCCCCGTAGATTCCAGAATTAATTCTGAGGCGTGTGTAACAAAACCGGTCCAGCGATAGGCTCACCACATATCACGTTTAGGGACCCAAATAATATTTCGTGAAAAGTGTTTATTTATTACATTACATCTTTACCAGACGACCTTTTTCAGTGATAGGCTTGTGGCTAGTTGAGATGGGTTTAAATCATGGTGAGGGCATAAACCAATAAGTAGTTATCACTATCACTACACTATAGGGTAAAATCGTGAGGAAGCAGCAGATCCCAGAACCGATTCTGTGACATGTTACACATGCCACAGAATCAGCTTGTCACGTTTAAGGGTCCAAAAAGTATACTGTTTCCAGGAATGGAATAAAGACGTTAGCAAAACTATTACGGGCAAAGAACGAATCAGTTTCTATAACTAAAGTTGTTAAATGAAATAGATATTTTAAGACAAGAGACTCAAATGAGAAAGGGCACCTTAAGCAGAGTTGGGAGCGGACAGTAAGTAATGGGATCATCCAGTGACAATAAATCACGAACCTAACCGACTTCGAATAGAAGAAGGTTCTGTATGTTTTTAATGGCAGATTAAACCCAGTTTTCGGTCAGACATTAGGAGTTTTGAAAAATTCTGACTGTTAGGTAGCCACTAGTGTGGCAAAAATAAATATGATCACTTATTTTAGCCTCAATTGGGTAGACAGATATATTACATTGCTAGAAATACCCGTATAAGTGACAGGTGGTGAGTCCATCGCCGAACCACGATGGCTATGGCTCATACTTCCTCATGTATGAGGAAATACTCTTAACATGGCTGTGGGATGTTACGATATGATGATAGATTCATATAGATAGGTATATAGATAGTTTATATCAAGAAATCGTCAATGAAGATAATTCATCTCTACCTAGCAAACCGCTAAGAGAGCTTAGTAATTTAAAAATGTTGCATCTGCCGTAGATAAGGTAGCGTCAGCAAATATACGTCTTACTATCGGCCACTCACCGCCGCGGATTTGTCAGACGGCTGCCGAAGAGCGTTGCGACGTGCTCGGTCGGTACCGTTGGCAAAAAAAATCAAAATTATAAAAAAAACTTGGTCAAAAATGTACATGTTAATATAATATGCTCACGCCTCTATCCCCGATGGGGTCACGGAGGTACAGTCAACAGCACATGAAGCTGTACAGTTGGAGTCGGACCTCTAAAGCGATTGTTATTTACGTTACAGAGTCCAATGAGTCAAGCTCCACGTTCTCTTGACTGTAACACCACTTTTGAGTACCTATATTTCTGTAACCCATAAGCGTTACACGTGTCTCAGAGTAAATTTTAGGTCTTGCAAGTCACCTCAAAACATTTTCCTTTAGCGCCGAACCAGTGATATTTTAAGTATGGGGGGCAAACGAGCAGACTAGTCACCTAGTGGTAAGTGACTTCCGTGGCCCATAGACACCTGCTACTCGAGAGTCACAAGTGCGTTGCCGGCCTTTGAGGTACGTTTTCTTGAAGGTTTGAAGGTCCTATCGGTCCGGAAATACCGCAGGCGACAATTTGTTGCACAAAACAATGGTGGATTGCCAACTATCTAAGTGACGTAGATGATAGTTTGATGTAATTGCGTACTTACTTCAGCCTAGTGATAAGAAAATCCAACAAAAAGTATTAATTTGTAGGAGCTACTAATTGGCAAAACAAAAGCAAAAAAACAAGTAAAGCAAGACATAGTAGGCAAGTAACAAAAACAAGTTAAGTAAAAAAAATACTTTCCTCTTTACATCTCTCTAAAAGAATAAATAAACAACGACACTAATTAGGGAAGCCAATCACAGCAATTTGCTTGTAAAATGGTGAAATGATTTATAAAATGTAGGATTTCGAAATACGAATTTACCTCACCCTTCTAATCCGTCAAAATGTTTAGACTACAGGAGTAGGACTAGACAAAGAGCCCACTATATTCTAAGTCAAAGTCAAATGCATTTATTTTCAATAGGTATTGAATATACACTTAGAAAAGTCAATCTATAATATAAAAATCAATGCCACTTTTCGTTGTTATTTTTTAACTCAAGAACGGGCTCACCTATCCAAACCAAATTTTTAGGCTTTATTCGGCCTATTTAGCAGACGGTTTACGTAAAGTTTGCTTAAAATCAGTTAAGTGGTTCTTCATTTATCACGTTGCGAAGCACGTACCCGGCCGCTAGTAGTTTATAAATAACAAGGCAGTCTAAACTCGTCCATGAAGATTCGCTAAATGTAAACAGCAGCCCATCTCCACTGACGAGTTGCTGGTTCCAAATGCAGTACCCCGAGAAGAACCAGTAAGAAACTCGAGAGCAGCTCTTTTTAATCTCATGACTTACATATAATATTGTTTAATGACGTCACCAAATCTACTACTCATCATCATCAACCCGTAGCAGCCCACTGCTGAGCTAAGGGTCCTTCCTCACACATGAGGTATGGACTTTAATCTCCCATGCGAGGCCACCGCGGATTGGGAGATGGTGTTATGCTAGTGGCCACTTAACAGTCAGAATTTTTCAAGCCATCCAAGGGTATCTGACATGGCTTAACGACTTCCATTGAGCGTAAACACAACGAAACCCGGGACCAACAATTTAACGTGCCTTCGGAATCTACTACTACTACATATTTACTGACGGACCTGTTGTCGAACGAGGTTTTATGCTACTTTTGAATAAAATTCGTGGCTGCTACGATGCTGCTGTAAAAATAAATAAAAAACCGGCACGGACACGTAAATACTGTAGAACAGATGACGTATTTTACTCCCACACAATACAACTCGTAACAGAATAAGCGCAATTCCTTATACACCCCAATTATTATATTAATATAAAAAAAATATGGTGCCTTCGTACTTTACGTGTGTCTAACCAATTTTCATAAATAAAGAGCAATAATGGTATGATTTCCATAGATAGCACCTAATTTAGCTATGCTAATTATTTTTTCGGAAATATTTAACACAAATTGAAAATAGCTGAAATCGATTAAGTAGTTGATACTGAACAAACCAATTTCAGGAATAGTGCTTATTCTGTTACATCCTACTAATTATATAAATAAGAGAGTTTGTATGGATGGATGTTTGTTCCTCTTTCACGCAAAAATGACTAAACGGCTTTTGATGAAACTTTGCAGTTATATAGCTTATACATCAGAATAACACATAGACTATATTTTATCTCCGTATTCCCACGGGAACGGGAACTACGTGTGTAAAACCTCGCGGCGCTGCTAGTATTGTATATTTGTGTTTCATATTTACCCCGTTAAACCACTGCCCGCCCACCCCCTCGGGATTAAAGGCATTAGCATATATATTTATATAAAGTGTGTTATGTGTTTTATTAGACATTTTGCAAATCCGTCATTTTGCGTATCTGACATTTTGCGATGGTTCCTTATTTACCTAAGTACCTACATAGCTTAATAACCTTAATATTGGATGTTAACTTTAGTAGTACACAAAATTACTACATTTCATCCATTTACCTCAGTGACAGAGAGCCTGCTTTACATGATGATAGGCTCGGGTTCGAATCCTGGCATGTACTAATGAGTTTTTCAAAGTTACGTACATATTCATCACTAGCTCAGCGGTGAAGGAAAACATCGTGAGGAAAGCAAGTCCCAGAATTAATGTTCACCACCTATCACGTTTAGGGGTCCAAAGAATATCTCATGAAAAGTGGGTATATCCAGAAATGGAATACCTCTGCCTACCCCCTCGGGTATTAAAGGTGTGACTTTTTTATTATTATTTTTTATCTCAGTGACATCCATTCCAAGGTTATCTGGAAGAAATTGCTTCAAGAAAACCGCCCAATGTACCGACTCTTTTTATGTAGTGCATTTTATATTGTAGGTGTACAATAAAAGTTATTATTTACCTATGACTTAGTTACTTACTATAGGTACCTAATACTAAAACCATACCTGCTTTACACTACCTACCTACTTCGATTTGCATAAAAAACTATTAAGTATTGCTAATTTTCGACAGCATAATTGTCATCCCGTATGGTCTAGTGGCTAGGATACCTGGCTTTCACCCAGGAGGCTCGGGTTCGATTCCCGGTACGGGAAACCATGGGGGCATTGGCGTTTTGTTTATTTTTATGTATTTTTAATCAAGGGACTAAACGAAGAAGTCTATGATACCGAGGGCATATTAAATTTGCGTTTAGTCTAGAGGTGCAAACTGTACTTTTCACTTTGAGTGCGAGATTATTTTGTCAATACAACCAAAAAAATCTTATTCTGATGCAGAGTGAAAGTCTTCTTACCGACCACTTCGTGTAGGCGCAGATTGTCAAATGCGCAAAATAGCTAATCCGCCAAATGTCAAATTTGCTGACTGACAAATTCGAACTGAGCAGTGATAGCCCGGACGGTTAAAGAGCCGGCCGAAAATCAGTGAGGCTCGGGTTCGAATCCTGGCATGTACCAATGAGTTTTTCAAAAAAACTTACGTACATATTTATCACTAGCTCGACGGTGAAGGAAAACATCGTGAGGAAACCCGCAGGTCTCAGAATTAATTCTGAGACATGTGTGTGTGTAAACAGACCGGTCCGGCGATGGGCTCACCACCTATCACGTTTAGGGGTCCAATATATCTCGTGAAATGTGGGTGTATCCAGTAATGGAATACCTCTGCCTACCCCCTCGGGGATAAAAAAGGCGTGAGATTATATTATTATTATTTAAATATTATTATTATATATTACAAATTCGAAAACTGTCAAATTCGAAAAATGTCAAATTCACAAAATGTCAAGTTCGCAAAATGTCCAACTCGCAGAATGTCAAATTTTTATTATAAACATGTCGGATCAGTTGTTCTGGCAACCGTACCTTACCCACGGGAGCTTGCCAGATCCCCTCTCGCCCAGGAAATTGAGTGAATGTTTTCCAATTTAATCGCATCTGATACTCGAAACGCGACTGTGTTTTTCAAAGTCGAATGCTCTACGTGTTGGGACTTTAATCCGGCAGCGCTGATTATTGTCTTGTTACCTTAGTTTTTCGGCAGTGATAGCCCGAATGGTTAAAGAGCCGGTCGAAAATCAGTGAGGCTCGGGTTCGAATCCTGGCATGTACCAATGAGTTTTTCAAAAACTTACGTACATATTTATCAGTAGCTCGACGGTGAAGGAAAACATCGTGAGGAAACCCGCAGGTCTCAGAATTAATTCTGAGACATGTGTAAACAGACCCGGTCCGGCGATGGGCTCACCACCTATCACGTTTAGGGGTCCAATATACCTCATAAAATGTGGGTATATCCAGTAATGGAATACCTCTGCCTACCCCCTCGGGGATAAAAGGCGTGAGATTATATTTTTATTATATTATTATTACAATACATTAGTTTTAAATCTTGGAGAGACGGCTGTGTTAGGAGCAAAGAGTTTAATATAATAGGACATAGAGGGGGCATTACGACTATTTTCATACAAAACTTTGACGCTCAAGCGTCATGTCAGTTAGTATGAACGCGAGCTGTCATTCGGTCGAAATTGTAATAGACTTATTCCTTGGAATAACTTTTCGGCTTCAAATTTTCCTCGCTTTGTCCCCTCTATGCCCTATTATATTTTAATCTCTCTGGTTAGGAGTAAACCCGCCTGTCATTCTTACAGCAGCTTTTCAGATAACATTTGACATTTTTCGAATTTGACAGTTTTCGAATTTGTAATATATATTACAAATTCGAAAACTGTCAAATTCGAAAAATGTCAAATTCACAAAATGTCAAGTTCGCAAAATGTCCAACTCGCAGAATGTCAAATTTTTATTATAAACATGTCGGATCAGTTGTTCTGGCAACCGTACCTTACCCACGGGAGCTTGCCAGATCCCCTCTCGGCCAGGAAATTGAGTGAATGTTTTCCAATTTAATCGCATCTGATACTCGAAACGCGACTGTGTTTTTCAAAGTCGAATGCTCTACGTGTTGGGACTTTAATCCGGCAGCGCTGATTATTGTCTTGTTACCTTAGTTTTTGGGCAGTGATAGCCCGAATGGTTAAAGAGCCGGTCGAAAATCAGTGAGGCTCGGGTTCGAATCCTGGCATGTACCAATGAGTTTTTCAAAAACTTACGTACATATTTATCAGTAGCTCGACGGTGAAGGAAAACATCGTGAGGAAACCCGCAGGTCTCAGAATTAATTCTGAGACATGTGTAAACAGACCCGGTCCGGCGATGGGCTCACCACCTATCACGTTTAGGGGTCCAATATACCTCATAAAATGTGGGTATATCCAGTAATGGAATACCTCTGCCTACCCCCTCGGGGATAAAAGGCGTGAGATTATATTTTTATTATATTATTATTACAATACATTAGTTTTAAATCTCGGAGAGACGGCTGTGTTAGGAGCAAAGAGTTTAATATAATAGGACATAGAGGGGGCATTACGACTATTTTCATACAAAACTTTGACGCTCAAGCGTCATGTCAGTTAGTATGAACGCGAGCTGTCATTCGGTCGAAATTGTAATAGACTTATTCCTTGGAATAACTTTTCGGCTTCAAATTTTCCTCGCTTTGTCCCCTCTATGCCCTATTATATTTTAATCTCTCTGGTTAGGAGTAACCCCGCCTGTCATTCTTACAGCAGCTTTTCAGATAACTTTACAAACACAACGACACTGTTAAGCGTTAGTAAATTTTTTTAGGAGATCTTGTTAAAATCTGGAATAAACTTGAACGGGACTGACGCAGGTGAAAGCGCGGGGCGCTGCTAGTATTAAATAAATAAAACTGCTTACGCAGCTTTATATAACTCTCATTGAAAATGAAAATGTATTTATTTCTGTAGGTAATTAAAAAATAAACTTAGAAAAATCAATATTCTAATAACAAGGCACTGTAAACTCGTCCATGAAGATTGGCTAAATGTAAACAGCAGCCCATCTCTACCAACGAGTTGCACTATTATGTAAAATGCAAAATTTTGGATGTTTAAATGTTTGTATGTTTATTGAACAGATTTAGATGAAACTTGGCGGGTTAGTCTATAATGTCCTAGACACAATTTCATCTTTTAGAGCTATTGAGACGCTGGTCATAGACGAGAGAGAGAGAGGTCAGAGACGCTACATACATACGTAATCTCACGCCTATTTCCCATTGGGGTAGGCAGATACCCCTAAACGTAAAGGCTTATCGCCCAACCGGGGTTCTGCTACACAAGATTTGAAACCCATTCCTTACGATGTTTTCCTTTACCATGTACTTCTAGTATTAAATATGTACCTAAATTTTTCAATTATTTGAGAAATGCCAAAAGTTTATAAAATCTTCTTGAAACTCCCTTATATGAGACCGCTGAAAATGCTGTTATTATGTGTTAACTTAGCTGTAATATTAACTTTCAAAACACCAAGGGAAAACAGCTACCTACTTCGGCGAGACTTTTAATTATACATAATCAAATTAATTATTCTCATATAGACTACCTCATTCGCTAAGCTCACATACTTTAAAGAGCTTAATTAAAATTATTGGAAAATGTAGTCGAGGTAAGTGTTCTCGTGCTGAGCTGAGGATGTACCATCGACAGGGAAAAGTAAGCTAATAGATGGTATATATGGCTTCGTGTGTTCAAAACCAGCCCGGTTGCCGTCCGGGTCGAAGCATATAAGAATAAGAAGGGACCTAGAAGAAATATCACAGCCTCACTCAATCATTGTGAAATCTCCGAACACAGAATTACAAATTACATTTTGAAAGATATTGTACATGCTCTAAAAATCCGCTAGACGAGTTTTTTTTTATTCTGAAGGAAAAAAATAAAAATAAGTACAGTATACACACACATCCTTTATTTGCTTAGAATAGGTTCACAGGGTCTATTTACCGATATGACAAACATTATGACATATTTCTGACGTTTCATGCATTAGGATAGGATAGAATTTGTACCATTGTACTAAAATTATTCATTTTAACCGACTTCAAAAAACGAGGAGGGTTCTCAATTTGCTAGATTTTTTAAATGTTTATTGTCCCGTTCTTATCAAAATCCAATTCTGATGATGGGATCTACGAGGTATTGATTTTTGAATTTTCTAATGATTGTGGTTGTTTAAGAGGTTTGTATTACAAAATGACATCATCAGCTTTTATTTATTTATTTATTTATTTATATACATTTAGGCAACAGACTTACAGTGTAACCCTTACCCTTAACCCTTACTTACAGTACTAAAACATTAAAATTACAGACGCCACAAATACATTCAGCAGCTTATTAATAAACACAGCCAAATATTCGTCAAAAATGTCACCACTTTGATCATTTAACCATATCTATTGGATGAAATCCACATCGATGATTTTCGTGCTGAACAGAAGGTACTACGAAGATTCATATGAATAATTTAGTAGAAATTGCAAAGTCACGTACAAAGCTAATTTGAACTAAAGCGCGCAGAAATAAAATACCTACATAGAGCTAATAAAACCGACCGTTGTCCTTAACTAAATTAAGACTATTTATTCTGGAACCATTTTCTTAATCCAGCTTCATTAGTGGAGTGATGATTGTTATTTTCTCTGCAACATTCGTGCTTGTTTTTTGTTTTGTGTCCTGTGTATAAAATAATAAAAAAAACTGACGCCTTTTTTTCAGAGGTATTTTTTTACTGGATATACCCACATTTCACGAGGTATATTGGACCCCTAAACGTGATAGGTGGTGAGCCCATCGCGTCTATTTACACATGTCTCAGAATTAATTCTGAGGCCAGCGGGTTTCCTCACGATGTTTTCCTTCACCGTCGAGCTAGTGATAAATATGTACGTAAGTTTTTGAAAAACTCATTGGTACATGCCAGGATTCGAACCCGAGCCTCACTGATTTTCGGCTGGCTCTTTAACCGGTATATATATATATATAGTAAAGCCAAATTTAAGCGATATAATTAGGTGATGTAGTGTAATAAAGTAAAATAATTATTTACACGCCTTTATCCCCGAGGGGGTAAGCACAGGTATTCCATTCCTCTAAGTACTGTAAGGTACCAAATTAATAAAAAACGGCCTAGTGCGAGTCGGACTCGCGCACAAAGGGTTCCGTACCATTGTCTATAAAAACGGCAAAAAAACACATTTTTTGTATGGGAGCCCCTCTAAAATATTTACTTTATTTTTAGTATTTGTTGTTATAGCGGCAACAGAAATACATAATTTGTGAAAATTTCAACTGTCTAGCTATCGCGGTTCTATATATAAAAGAAAGTCGTGTTTGTTACACTATTTATAACTCAAGAACGGCTGAACCAATTTGACTGAAAGTTGGTTGGAAGGGAGCTTAGAACCAGGAAACGGACATAAGATACTTTTCACACCACATGCTCGACAAAGCCGGATTATATATCATATAAACGTCATCGAAAGTAAGACATTATATTCCTTGGCTTTAACCGGGTTATAATGTTGTATGGAATTTCATTATAACCCTAGGTCAATAATGTAATTTTCACTTTTCATAATCCTTATTGCTATGACGAAAAAGTCTAATTTCGTTAAGCAAAATGTGGTGCAGTCGTGGCCAACTCGATTTTCGAAAACCGAAGAACCGATCTTCAATTGTTAAATCAAGTACCTAGGTCACGCCGGCAGAAACAAGTTGCTGTATCCATTTTATAGCTTTAACATTACAAAAAGAATATCGAAAATGTCGAGTGATGAAAGTACTTTGACTCCAGAGTCTATTAAACTAGATGCCATAGGCATTGTCAATAATCTACTACCATGCAATTGCATTTTATTGTCTCGCATAAGGTGAGAAAAGTAGAGTATATAACTCGGGAATAAAACTGTTTTTGTCTTGGGCGCTTAAATCCCTCACTAAATTCAGGACTCAGTCTTAATTCCCTCGCTTTGCTCGGGAATTAAATCATAACTCCCTCGCTGCGCTCGGGAGTAAAACTGGGAGTCCTTCGTTACGTTCAGGATTCAATGTCGCGCCCGTGACATAAAACAGTGCTTTATTCCCTTGTTGTATAATCTACTATTTTATTCCGATATTCCCACGGGAACGGGAACAACGCGGTTGAAACCGCGGGACGCTGCTAGTCGAACATAAAAATAGAATGTCTCGTTGACCATAACGTGGAAATATAAAATCTTCACATCAGTTCCAGAAATGGAATACCTCTGCCCAGCCCTTCAAGGATATAAGGTTTAAGTTTTTTTTATTTTATCTCCTAGTTTTCACCAGTATATTTTTGAAGCCCGAAGCATGACTAATTAATCTAGGTGTGTGTTTTGCACATTTTCTCTTTGAAACCGTTGAAATAACTTACATTTTTTGTCCCTTTCATCAACTGAAATGGTTGTCATTATAGAGAGAGCTTTACACGACATAAACAAACAAAAATAAGAAAGATTTAGACTTTTTCCGGAGCTAGCAGTTCAATTTTAGATAAACAACAAACGTATATTACACACCTTGGCTTTACCTCCATAGACAATTAGTTACATGTAATTTGAGGCTTTCTTATTTACTTCTCGAGGTGTGTATACATTTTTTATTATCGACGGAGGCGGAAAGCAACAACTTCGCTTAGCGCAGGGGGCCGAAATTTTGCCGCTTTCCGCCCGGAGATATGAAAAAGTAGATTGTTATACAAGGGTCGGAAGGAATCAATTCCCATACGAGGTATTTAGACGCCCGAGCGTAGCTAGGGCGGATATAGTCTGAGTAGGAATTGATAACTTCCACCCGCGTTAAACACTCTACTTTTCATTTCGAATTCAAGCAAAGTAAACAAAAAAAAATACTATTTTACAAAAATTCAAACATGCAAAAACGAAATAACACCTCTTAAAAAAACAAAATTGTCAACAATAGGTACAACCAAAGAGGTTGGAAGAAAGAGAAACTTTTTCTTTTAAACGTCTTTGAATACTACATCATAGAGTACCTAACCTAAATAACATTACAAAAATAATAAACAAATCCTTCCTCTTTATAATAATATGTACCTACCTACTTTTAGCCGAGTAATAGTGTTCTGTGCTTATTAGTGTCGATGAAAAACAAGATTTAAAATTTCGGAACAGCTTACCAAATTATTATTATTTTTTAATTTTAAATAAGGAACGCATACCGCCCCGCGCGCGGCCTATTTTCTGTTGTTTATACCTACACTCACAAGGCCGCACCTTTTTTTCTTATTCTAATTGATGTAAAAAGTTTCGTATCCCTACTAAGTACCCAAAGAGGTTGGAAGGAAGTCATTCTCTTTCCTAGAGAAACTTTTTCTTTAAACGTCTTTGCCAAATGTAGTAGGTACTATTTTTTTAAATTCATTCCCGTCCTAAGGCCGGAAGCAATTACTATGAGTCTTTCCCGACCGAGGGCGGGAATCACAGCCCTGAATCTCTCTGTGGTGAGAATCATCGCTTCCGACCCGGTATTCAGATCAAACATACACTACTTTCCGAGTATGAGATATGAAAAAACTTATGTAGGTAGTTACCTATGTGTATAATAATACTATGTACTCGTTATACTTCCTTCTACGTTGTCGCGCCCCGGGCAGTTCGTGTGCAGTGTGTATCGCTGGCTTGTCGCAGTCTCGTTATTATGATCGATGCCCGAACCGTACGTACTGAGTTAATACGAGAACAATTTATTTTCCAGAAGCCGGAAGAGGTGTGCGGTAACGTTTATCTGTCTAAATAAACGGATTGTTACGACTACTAGTTGTGTGGCTGACGGGATGTAGAGAAATTATGAAGTTTCATAAGTACTTACACAACTACAACAAATTATGGATCTCCTGTTGTCCGAAAATAAACATTTTTATTTATTTTATTTTATAAGTCAAAGTCAAAGTCATATGTCAAAAGTCATAAGTCAGTCAAAGGTCAAAGTCAAAAGTCAAAGTCAAAGTCAAAGTCAACAGTCAAAGTCAAATGTTTTTATTCAATGTATGTCCTCTTATTTGAAAGTCATTGCGATTCCACCGCTTCGGTACCTACGTATAGTTGAGGAGAAGAAGATACTCGTACACATGCACACTTTTATCCACTGTTGAACTAGGGGATGAATTTTTAAGAAAACATTTTTAAAGTGGACTTGCATGGCTCGCGACTGAAGTCAAGTCCATCATCAGATCAGTTAGATGGCACCATAATATTGCATTGTCACCGAACTTACATAACTGTGCCAAATTTCAACTCAATTGCATATCAGCAAGTAATTTCAAAAATGGTTTCCAAATTTTTAAAGTTAGGTACTTTCATCTTATTATATTGTTATGGGGACCTTTGGGTCGGAGGTTATCCGGAATGGTTTTTTTTAGTTATACCTAGCACAAGTAAAAAAAAAATAATGTTATATTTATTTTTACAGATTTTTGACGAAGCGTGTGCGGATTCACTGATGTATTTGACGAAGCCTGGGGTGGATAATTGACTGTTATAATTCTAAGACTTTGACGAAGCCTGTTGCGGATTATTACCTTATTACAATAATGTGCATGACATAATTACTTCTAAATAAATATACTTGTACTTCTTATTATATATTAATGTACTAGCTTTTACCCGCGGCTTCGCTCGCGCACGTTTATTTCACTCCCTTAGGGGTTGAATTTTGCAAAATCTTTTCTTAGTGGAAGCCTCCACGTTTAAACTATCTATGTGCAAAATTTCAAGTCTCTAGACCCTATATATATATATATATATATATATAGATTATTTTATTTTATTGTTAACTGACTCGGTCTAGAGGCGTGAAATATTGTACAATAGTATATTTTATATCGAGGGACTTAACGAAGCCATTATAAACCAGAGGTGGTTTGACTCCCGAGCTTGCGAGGGAGTCATAAAACCGAGGGTATATTAAGTTGGCGTTTAGTCTCGAGGTGCAAACTGTACTTTTCACTTTGAGTGCGAGAAAAATTGACAATTTAGTACAAATTTATTTAAAACCCAACAAATTTACACTCGACAAAAATTCAGAAATTTTCGCGGTCAGTTTTTTCTTCTAAACCTGTCAGGCTGTCACAGATTAGCAAAGAGATTTAAATCTCTTTGCAGGTAAACAATTTAAAACACATGACCACCTTCTTCGCGGAAAAACCATGGAACTAAAACTCTTCACATTTTCGCAATGAAGATGGTCCACACTCTACAGATATTTACTGGCTGTTTGAGGTTGTCTTTTTCTAATTAAGGAAATTAAAAAAAATATTACTTTATACTCCCAAGGGACTAAAGTGGTCACTTTAGTCCCGCTTCGTAGGGCTATACTGGCGTACTTTTAGAGCATGAGAAGTGAAAAGGTACGTTAAATGACGTAAGTGATTTCTAAGAAAAACAAAAAAAAATTATTCGAACCAAAAAAAAATCAAGAAAAGTTTCTAAAATTCTCACGGGAATGGGAATGATTAGGAATATCAGACACCGTTGCTAGGTTATTACATAAAAACAAAAGATACACTTCACTACATATAAAACAAAGTCGCTTTCTCTGTCCCTATATCCCTATGTCCCTATGTATGCTTAAATCTTTAAAACTACGCAACGGATTTTGATGCGGTTTTTTTTAATAGATTTTGAAGAGATAGAGTGATTCAAGAGGAAGGTTTAAGTATTAGAAGCCGGGGCGGGTCGATAGTATATTATAAAAAGGACAAATTTGTATATGTATGTTTGTAACCAACAAACTCAAAAACTACTAAACCGATTTTAAAAATTCTTTCCCCGTTGGAAAGCTACAATATCCCTGAGTAACATAGGCTATATTTTATCCTTGTATTTTTGCGAAACCGCACAGACCCGCTAAATAAAAGCTTCTAAAAACATTTGTTTATTGAAAGTCTGGTAGAAACACAACTGTCTGTTTTTAGTTTGAATAAAGACACCCACGTATCCAAAGATATTAAAGTAAGGATGAGTTATATTCATTCTGCTTGCGTTTGAAAATTGATCCCCTACGAGTGTGCTACAACATGTACATACTTACTTCTTAGCGTATTTATAGGATACAACAATGACGGGGAAAGATGATACGGAACGAATAATAAAGAAAAAGAGAGCTATCTGTTATGAGTTGCACTTAAAATGCGACTTGAAATACAATGCGACTAAATAAAATGTGGTTAATTAACTACATTTGTCGGCCTCATTTTCTGAGCTTTAGTAACATATATACGTCTTTCTATTTATAATATCTTTGCACGTATCTAACAAAAATACTATTACAAAGTTTGGGTGAGAATTCGCATAACAATAAAACATATTCAAGACATTTAAAATTATTACAGAAACCGTCAAGTCATAAGTAGTGAAAGGAGTTAAAATGGCGGCGTTCCCGACACATTACGACTGGCTTATCCGAGCGGTACTCGGATGCAACCATAAATTGAATCCGCGCATGATTTAACTAGTGTTAGCACCTAGCTTTTACATTTTTATATCTTCTTATCTACTGGAGGGCACGCGACGAGAAAAGTGAAATGAAATATGTTTATCTAGGTACTAGTAGATAACGCGAATCCCGTTTTTCTCTAAAAAACTTCTGAAAATTACTTACTCGTAGTTGGTGGGGCTTCATACTCGATAGATACCTAAAATGTTTCATAAAGTTTCCTGAAATGACGTGAGTGACCACTACGGTTTGGATTTCTTTTTATTCGGGAACGGGAAGAAACGGATTCGACGCGGGCAATGTATCGCGCATACTTTTAGGTTTTGCCTGTGCGTTGATGTATCAGTCAGTCAGCCATTCACTTTCTTTTTTCATACCATATTAGCTGTTAACCGCGGTTTCACCCGCGTAGTCCCCGTTCCCGCGGGAATACGGTAACAAAATGTAGCCTATGTGTTATTCTGAGCCTAAAAATAAAATAGTATTCAAGCTTCTAGCTTTTAAAATGACGTAATTAAAAAAAAAACTCAAGTCTTTTTGTCCCCGAGGTGGTAGGTAGACAAACATACAAACATCCATACAAACTTTCATCATCTATTTCAACCCCTTACAGCCCTTTTTTCGCATTAAAAAGTAGGCTATGTAATTTTTCAGGCCTTATACCATCTCTGTACCAAATTTCATTTATATCAGCTCAGTAGTTTGGGCGTGATTGCGTAACACACAGACAGACAGATTTACTTTCGCATTTATAATATTGGTACCGATAGATGATTACCACATATAAAGCTTGTGCAATAAATCAGCACACAATCTCGAGTTTTACTCATCACAGCTTTAAGCCGTCCAAAAAGCATTTCCAGTATCGCATTTCCGCGCGAGCGTACATCTGCATATATTTGCCATATTTCGCGGTGCGCTCTCGGACATACATTACGATGCGAACGTATAATGCGGCGATAACTAACCCTGTCCGAGCCATAATCTAAGATCAAATCTGAATAACTTGCGAAGAATTTTGGTAACGGCGATCTATAGTTAATGGTGGTGTCGCTGTTTGTTTTCCTTCTTCCATAGCCAAAGTGTCAAAAAGGTTGGCCTACTACTTTTACGTGCCGGACGGAAAGCGGCAACTTTCGGCCCTCTGCGCTAAACGAAGTTGTCGCTTTCCTCCTCCGTCTAGCAGAAAAAAAGTATACACACCTCGAAAAGTAAATAAGAAAGCCTCAGATCACAGTTATGTTTATAGACGTCGGCTTCGCTTTGGTCGACTATTAGGTACACGTGATCTGAGACATTTCTTATTTTACTTCCCTTGGTATGTAATAGTATATTTTATATAGAGGGACTAAACGAAGCCATTATCTACCAGAGGAGGGTATATTAAGTTGGCGTTTAGGCAGGTACTAAAGTGGTCACTTTAGACCCGCTTCGTAGGGCTATATTGGCGTACTTTTAGAGCATGAGAAGTGAAATATACTAATAGAGTTTATATTTTTACTAGCGACCCTCCCTTGCTTCGGTTTATATTATCAGTGTTTTTCCACTATATTACGCATGTATTATATGCATATAAAACTTCCTCTTGAATCACTCTGTCTATTAAAAAACGCTACAAAATCCATTGCGTAGTTTTAAAGATCTAAGCATACTTATACACTTATACTTAGACAGACCGGAAGCTACTTTGTTTTATCCATGTAGTGAAGCAAAGAGATTTTAATATAATAGGGCATAGAGGGGACAAAGCGAGGAAAATTTGAAGTCAAAAGTTACTCCAAGTGGAATATGTCTAATACAATTTCGACCGAATGACAGCTCGCGTTCATACTAACTGACATGACAAGGACATGACGCTTAGGCTTCAAAATTTTTTATGAAAATATTCCTAATGCCCCCTCTATGCCCTATTATATTTAAATCTCTTTGTATTGAAGTGATAAGTTACATTTTAATAGGATTATTGACATTAAAATTTGAAAATTTTTAAAACTCTATTGATATATGGTTGTTTTTCTTTAAAAAAAAACAAATACATATTTAATGGGGAGACCGACACGTGAAATTTATGTATTCCTATCGTCCCCACTGCCGCATCCCTATTAGTTTGGACGGAAAGAAATTTTTTTGACTTCTCGCTGTCCCCATCATAGGGATACGGCCAGCCTACGTTTTGGTGTATCAGTTGCTTGCAACAAACTTCCCTACCCGCAAATTTTCGTATTTTACTAGCGGTTCTGCTCGGTTTCACCCGCGCAGTTCCCGTTCCCGTGGGAATACGGGTATAAAATATAGCCTTTGCTACACAGGGATCTTCTAGCTTTCCACTGGTGGATGGATTTTTGAAATCGGTACAGAAGTTTTTGAGTTAATTCGTAACAAACATACAAAATATAAAAATACAAATCTTTCCTCTTTATAATATTAGTATAGAAGTAGGTTAATTCAAGGAGGTAATAATTAAACGGAATTACCTTATAACTCGACATAATCCACTTTATTTTCACACATCAAAATTAAATCTTACATTCTTTATCAGAGTGCCTCGGTAGAACAGCCCTTGAATATTTAATATCCCCCAAACGCAGTAATCTCATAACAACGTAAATTTTCCGAGAATCTGCCTCATAGAAATACAGGTTAATACTTTAATCCCACTTACATTACCATGTAGTCATTTATTAAAGCTTTAAAGTAAATTTCCCTGTTTATATACGAAATATTATTTCCATGTTTAATGTTACCATGTAAAAATTTACCTATCCTTCTTTTAGAGAACAATCCACGTAAAAATTTGCCTGCTAGATTATGATTGCTACTTTTAAATAATTTTTGTTTGATGAAATTAAATATATTTTTACGAGATTCACATTATTACTTTGAAAAATCACACTTGCTAATAATAATAATCTCACACCTTTTATCCTCGAGGGGTAGGCAGAGGTATTTCTGGATATACCCACATTTCACGAGAATATTCGACCCCTAAACGTGATAGGTGGTGAGCCCATCGCCGGACCGGGTCTGGTTACACACGTCCCTGCGGGTTTCCTCACGATGTTTTCCTTCGCCGTCGAGCTAGTGATGAATATGTACGTAGGTTTTTGAAAAACTCATTGGTACAAGCCAGGATTCAAACCCAAGCCTCACTGATTATCATCGTGTGAAGCAGGCTCTTTAACCGTAAATAAATACATTTAAGGCTTTAAGAGAAAAGTGAATCTTAATTTTTGGCCATGTAACACTAACAACTTTGTTGACTGTACATAAAACGCGTAAGATTTTTCAGGCTCCTAAAAGTCTTATTTTTGCCTACCCTGACAAGATAAAGGACTCGATTCTGACTGACCACTTAAAATTCCTAATTTTAAGTTAGCCTATCCTTCTTCATAGAATACGGAAGAAAAGGGACATAAACAAACCATGTATTGAAAAGTTTATGTCAAACATCTAAAAACCTACAAATTTTAACTACGAACGTGCTTAGCTGTCACTTTTATCCATGACCTTGTTACATCGTCGCTAAAATAGCTAAACACGCCATACATGAGAAGACTAATTTTAATTTGACAGGGCTAAATATCTCTCGTCTCTTTTCTTTTATAGGAGAAAGAAAATGACAGGACTAAACTAAAATAAGTTTAGTCGCTGTAATGCAGAATCGAGACCAAAGGCGTGCGATATATGTAACTAACCAAAAATTGCGCTCCTTTTATTTCGGGCCAGTAACAAGTCGTCTTAATTAACCGAAAACAAATCTTTAGAGCAATAAAGTTGATTCATTAAACAATTTTAATTTGCAGTAATTCATCGCTCCCGCTCGCCGCCCCCTCTAAATCACGGAACCAAAGCATAAGCTGTAGCGACAGCGATATATTCAAAGAGGTGGGAAGAAAATCATTCTCTTTCCAAGGAGAGAGAGTTTTTCTTTAAACGTCTTTGGATATAATACTTAACTAGACAGTCAAAAGTCAGCGTCCTCCTCATATACTAGCGACAATTAAACAGTGTTTCTTTCATGTTTATGACTATTTATTATCGATGAATTTTTCGGAGTGGAAAAAAAAAACGGTGTTACTGGCTTCTGATTGTGTAACTCTAATTAGGGGCGGGGTAATAAAAACTTGAGCTTTCAAGCGACAATTCTCCCAAACGTATCAGGTTTACCGTTTGTCGATAGTACCCACCATACATTTTAGTTTTAATTCAATATTAACTAATAATAAATAGCTGGCGTCGTCGAAATTGCGTCTTAAAGGCTGATTCATGTTACAACGGGGCGTCCTTGACACGGTCAAAATCTATAGTATACTTTTTGTATGAAGCGCTGGCCCGGACAGGGCACGGCGTCGACATGTCGAGGCGTATTGTTAGGATGATTCACCCCGGACGGGGCACGGCCCGTTGTAACATCATCAATCATCATCATCAGCCTACATTCGTTCACTGCTGGACATAGGCCTCCCCTAATGAGCGCCATAGCGCCCTGTCTTCGGCTTGACGCATCCAACATCTGCCTGCAGCCTTTTGCAGATCATCATCCAATCTGGCCTGAGGGCGTGCTACATTACGTTTGCCGAGTCGCGGTCTCCACTCCAGAACACGTTTACCCCAACGGTCGCTGTAACATGAATAAACCTTAATGAGGCAGAGCTCTTATCGCTCTCGCTCGACACTCAACACTCGGACCACACCATAATAGAGCTTTGAGTTACATCATTGGAATATTAATTTTTGCCCTGAGAAGCGTTTCGTGATGAATTTTATTATCAGAAAACGCCGCTGAATCCAAATTGAGCCATTAGTTCGAAATTGATAACATACTTGAGCGGAGTGATCATTCCTTTAGTCAAAGTATTTCGGTGATTTAGTATTGGCACGTGTTCATTAGATTCGGCGGAAAGAGTAGCTTAAGAAAGGTGTACTTTATTACCTTGTTGAAGATTTAGACCTCTATGTCTTACCCGACTGGTTCAGAAGGAGGGTAATGTTTTTACTGTAAGCTGTACATACACATTTTCTATCTGTAGGATTTTAGCATTTGAATATTTTAGTTAATCCTAAAACACAGGGAAATCTAATTCAGGCATTTTTATTGTAAATGTATGAACATCATATTTTTTGTCTAACCCAGTATTTTTTTGTCAATCCTTATATCTGTAACCCAGGTAGTAATTAATTAATCATGTGCACAGATAGACCGACAAAAAGTTTAAAAATTAGTATTTTGATAATATATACTACTTACCATTAAAAATAAAAAAAATACATACACCAAAAAATAAGTTTAGTAAATTTCTAAATTTGATTGTTTGAATCTTAGTTAAAATATAAGTATCTACCTTAATATTAAAAAGTAAATTTAAACAGAAAAGATTTTGTTGTAATATTTAGGACAGACAATACTCGTAGCTTATATTTTATAAAGTATCCTCAATTTGTAAGTCGTTTTAATGAGGTATTTGAAATATTGTGCTCCGGGGGCGTTTTTAGCACAAGAGGAATATTTAGTAAAGCTTATAATTATCCCCTCTTTCCTTATTTATGAGTCCATCAATTTATTTATCGTTTCAGAGAAAACCTTGTAAAGTGTTCCTTGGTGTAATTTTTTATGCCATCTTAAACACTTCGGCTTTTCTTTTATATTATACTACTCGCTGTTCCGCGCGGTTTCACCAGCGTAATTCCCGTTCCCGTAGGAATTTGGAGATAAAATATAGTTTATGTACGTTACTCATCAGACGGGCCTGTTGTTTCAGTTGGTAGTGCCTTCTGAGTCGGAGGTCGAGGGTTCGATCCTCGCTCGGGACCAACGTTTGTTAACATGTCTGATGGCTTCGTGTCTGGTCGTTTAATATTTATTTAAGTATGTTTATCAGTTATTTAGTACCCATAGTACAGACCCTGCCTAGTTTGGGACTAAATAACCGTGCGTGAATTGTGTGAAAAAAAATCTTATATTGTCGAAATCTTGATAATGTAGCTTTACATTGGTGATACTTTTTTTAATAGATTTAGTGGTATAGGCGTAAAAAATCGGTGCAGTAGTGTTTGAGTTAATTCGATACAATACACAAATAAAAATCATTCCTCTTTATATTTTAGATGTAGAAGTGTAGACTATTGACCATAAGCCATAATACATTTATTTGTTTAGAACAATCTACCAGGCTCTTATAATTACTATATAACTTCAGCTGTTAAATTAATGTTACATTCTCGTAATACAGTAGTGTAATACAGCGTACTTGAAACCACTAGAAACACTCGCAGTTTGATTGAGAGTTAAAGGTAGGTATCCATTTTCGCCACTCCAGCGAATCCGATATTGGATATACAGCGAATACTATATTATGTGTAATCAATGTATATCAAGAAGCCGTTAAGCCGCAAACATGGAAGTATTAAGACTGGACTGGAATTATCGTTTGAATATTGCGAACCGAAAATCAGTGAGGCTCGGGTGCGAATCCTGGTATGTACCAATGAATTTTTCAAAAACTTACGTACATATTTATCACTAGCTCGAAGGTGAAGGAAAACATCGTGAGGAAACCCGCAGGTCTCAGAATTAATTCTGAGACATGTGTAAATAGACCCGGTCCGGCGATGGGCTCACCTATCACGTTTAGGGGTCCAATGTATCTCGTGAAATCTGGGTATGAATGAATACCTCTGCCTACCTCCTCGGGGATGAAAGGCGTGACATTATTTTTATTTATTTTTTAATTTTGCGAACCCTAAGTATAGTTGTATCACCAAGAATAGAATTGGACTGTTTGACTAGTTTGGACCCTTAAACGTGACAAGTTGTAAGTCCAACGCCAACGAAGTGCTGCTGCATCACCTAAGAATCTATTTGTTTCGGGTTTCCTCAGTTTCCCTTCACCGTCGAGCTACTATAAGTATAAAATAATATCTCATTTATCCCCGAGGCAAAAGTATTCCATTTCTGGAAATACCCGCGTTTCAAAAGATACTTTTGGACCCCTAAACGTGATAGTGGTGAGCCCATCGCCGGACCGGCTCTTGCACATGTTTCAGAATTAATTCTGGGACCTGCGAGGTTCCTCACGATGTTTTCCTTCACCATCGAGCTAGTGATATATTATGTAGATACGTTAGCTTTCGAAAAACTCATTGGTACATGTCAAAATCATCATGAAAAGTGGGTTCTTTAACCCCATGGTTAAATTATTAAGAAGTATGTATCTAAGTTTTTAAAAAACTCATTAGTACATGCCTGGATTTGAATCTGAGCATCACGTATGAGAATCGGGGTCTTTAACCACAGAGCTATCACTGCTCTTGCACCAGAAATTAAACTCTTAACAGCATGGCAACTCATTCAAAAGTCAAAAACCATTTATTTCCTGTAAGTACAAAAGGTACACTTAGAAAGGTCAATATTCTAATAACAAGGCACTCTAAACTCGTCCATGAAGATAAACTAAATGTAAACAGCCATCTCCACCGACGACTTGCTGGTTCCAAATGCAGTACCCCGAGAAGAGCCAGCAAGAAACTCAATGGCACCTCTTTTTAACCTATCATTGGGCTCGATTCTGCATTACAGCGACTAAACTTATTTTAGTTTAGTCCTGTCATTTTCTTAAAAGAGACGAGAGATATTTAGTCCTGTCAAATTAAAATTAGTCCTATCAACTAAGGCGTGTTTAGCAATTTTAGCGACGATGGTAAAAGGTGATGGATAAAATAGACAGATAAGCACGTTCAAAAGGTTCAAATTAGTTGGTTTTTACATGTTTGACATTACTCTTCAATCTACGGTTTGTTTCTGTCCTTTTTCTTCCGTATTCTATGAAGAAGGATAGGCTAACCTAAAAATTAGGAATTTTAGCTGGTCTGCAGAATCGAGTCCATTGGTACATGATACCAGAACACCAGTAATTATTGCAAAATTAGTTAGTACAATGTCCATTGTCCAGTGCCGTGGCAACGTAATTCCACGGTCGCTATAACTATCTAGTCCAACGTATATAAGGGCAGACATATCAATTATTGCGGACCGACATTTAGCTAAATTATGAGCCATTACTGAGCGTAATTGGGGAACCCACTTGCGTCAGGATTATGTTACATTGACACATAATGTATATGTGTATTCAATGTATAGATGAGAACTCTGGAACATGGGGTAGTTTTTAAAAAAAAGAAGCTATAGAGCTGTGATAGCCTTTACGGGTAAAGACCCGTCCGAAAATCAGTGAGGCTCTGGTTCGAATCTTAGCATGTATCTACCAATGAGTTTTTCAAAAAAACTTACGTAGATATTTAATTACTAGGTCGACGGTGAAGGAAAACATCGTGAGGAAACCCGCAGGTCTCAGAATTAATTCTGAGACATGTGTAAATAGACCCGGTCCGGCGATGGGCTCACCACCTATCACGTTAAGGGGTCCAATGTATCTCGTGAAATGTGGGTATATCCAGTAATGGAATACCTCTGCCTACCCCCTCGGGGATGAAAGGCGTGAGATTATTTATTTTTTATTTTTAAGCTATAGATAAAGAATATAGAATATGAGAACAAATAACAGAACTCTTAAGAGTAAAAAACCGAATTCAACGAATTATACTAAAATATTGTCGAAATGAGAATCTCTTCCTTATTTGAAGTCGGTTAAAAAAAGAAACATCGAAATCAGTTGGCGTGATATTGAGTTATTCGTCCATTTGTAGCGCACATACTTAATGCTAAATATAATACTTACCTATATGGTTTTTTCATGGATGTCATTGTCAGAACTGGACCAAATTAAAACGGGACCACCCGGGAAGCACCAGCTTTCAAATAAAAAAAGAATCATCCAAATTGGTTCATCCAGTCCAAAGTTCTGAGGTAACAAACATAAAAAAAACACGTGTCAAATTGAGAACCACCTCCTTTTTTTAAGGCGGTTAAACATATAGTCTTTGTCACCCAGACCGTAAAGCATAGATTTCCGACCAGTTAAACTGGGATAATAGAGCTACATGACTTCTTAAAACAAACCTACCTATGGATTATGCCGCAGTACATACATGGGGTAAGCAGAGACGATGGATCGCCACTTTGTTCGCTCTCTGCATACTTCTTTCGCTTCCTTCACATCCATAAGACTTTTCATGCACGCTCTTTTATTCTTCTCACTTCGGACCCCAGCTTTTTGAAGGACGTCACTATAATTTGATCCGTGAACGTCTGGTTACGAACGTTCTGGGGCGTCTTCTTTCCTTGCATCCCTCAACATTCTCACCATAAATCTCTTTCGTTATATTTTCGTCATATTGCCGAAGTCCGTTAAAAAACTTTTTGACACAGAAAACGTTCAAAACAAGCCCGTGTTTATAAACAGGGTGATAAATTATAAAACTTGAGATAGGTAAAATCGGACTAAGTGACTTTCCGAACCGATAGTCGGGAGGGAAACTGATCGCGGAGAGGATTCAATTTCCTGCCGCACCGAGAGACTCTTTCAAAATTTATTTTAAGCGATCATTTTCCTTTGCCGCTCCGCCTTTTCGAACAAAACCGGCATTTCGTATACGGAAAACCGGTTTTTTTCTACTAGCTGACCCGCGAATTTCCAAAAAATCTTAATAAGTTTTTCTGTCTGACCACAAGAACTTGCCCTTACATCGTAATCGTAAGAGTGCCATATGATAGAACAACATTTTGACATAATCTGATTAGATGTTTGGGTAATCCACCAGATTTAAGCTAAAATCATTCAATACAAGAACGTAAATGTTAACATCAAAATATCTTTAGGAAACCCCCAGGCCCCAGAATGATTTTTAAGGCATATGTAACAGCATACCGGTTAAGCGAATATCACGCTAAGGGATCCCATAAATACAAAGACAAGAATAAGAACAGTATAAGATTGACACTTGTAGTGCGAGTCTGACCTCTAGGGCGATTGTAATAAGAACATTACAAAGTCCAATGTGTCAAGCTCTACGTGCTTTGACTGTACTTCCAGGAACAAAATTCCTCTGCACACCCCCTCTGGGATAAGGCCTAGAGTGCAATAGCTCGTAAATGTGTAAGTTGTAAAAACAAAAGAATCACCCAAAATTAAGTCAGTTAGACTTACTTTGGTTGCTTCTATTGTTTAAAACGAGATTTTGTTTGCAATATTATAAGACAAGAAAAGGTTTCATTATTTAGGTACTACCTTTAACTTTTTTAAATTAAAAGAAGTCTATACTCTTCCTGAAGTTGCTAGTTTACTCCCTGCATTTTTTTTTTGTCAGAGTCAAAATCATTTATTTTCTGTAGGTATAGAAAATAAACTTAGAAAAGTCAATATTCTAATAACAAGGCACTCTAAACTCGTTCATGAATATTGGCTAAATGTAAACAGCAGCCCATCTCCACCGACGAATTGCTGGTTCCAAATGCAGTACCCCGACAAGAGCCAGCAAGAAACTCAAGGGCAGTTTGTTTTTAATCTCATGTTGAGATATTTACATATTCATGTATTATTATTAGTACCATAATAAGGTTTACAAAAAAGTATTTTTGTTTTGTAAAGTTTGAACTTCGAATGCAGGCTTTGATTAAGCTATAAATAAAATATAATAAGCGAAACATTATCGCAACAGAGTAATTGCAAAAATACAAAATTAAAATGAAGCTTCAATATTAAAATGAAATATTGAGGAATTAATATAAAGAGTCCTTTCATTATGGCTCGAATACGCGGATCATTTTATACGTATTTTTGCAGTATTATGTCCGTAATTATGACGCGAATCTGAGCTGAGCATGAATGGGGTCTGGACAAAGCTGGTACTTTACAAAGACCCTTATTACATGCCCACAAAGTTTATTATATAGAGAATAAATATTTATTTGCAATATTTACATATAAAAATGACCTTCAAAGAGGAACCATTTGTGGGATAGTGTCCAGAAGACTGGCCGTCATCCCGTCACAGCCCTTTGATCCAAGATTTGCAAAGAAGCAAACTAAGCTCTTCACAATAATTACGTAATACCCTCTTACAGCGCCTACAGGATATGTAGAGGCACTCACATAACTAGTATACAAGCTACCGTCTACCTTCTCGGTTGTTTTCGTAGTTAAGAAAACAATTTCCCACTCGAGAGTCAACAGCGGCTGTAAAGCAGCTACCACAGATATACAGTTAAATAGATACCGAAGGCTTGTGACATTGAAATAGGGTGACTGATGCCACTGTCACGGCAGATGGCGCGAATTATTAAAACGGTATTTATACCCTTCATTTTATGCAAAGGTATTCCTGCAGCAACCGGAAGGCAAAGCGTGGATAGGCATTCCACAAGGTTGTCAGATAACCTGGTGAAGGTCGCAGGTACACGCTAGGTGCAGAAAGCACAAGAAAGGTCATTATGGCGAAGTCAAGACGTTTTTATTGAATGTAGGGGCTTATAAGTCCACTTATAGAAAGATATTGCGACTCCACCGCTTCGGTATATAGTTGAGGAGAAGAAGCGGGGCAAGAACACAGTATTTTTTTGAACAATCAATACAATACAAGGTACAATATGCTTGGGGGAGGAAAAGTTTTAAGTGGACAAGATAAGAATTGTATTGGATGACTGGGGAAAGTGGACGAGTTGGGAATATGGACGACTTGGGAAAGTGGATCTTGTCATCAGGAAGGGTTTTAAGTATACCGCGTTATTTGACTCTACATCTGTGGTAGCGGCACTTGGAATCGCGCCCGCGTATTATTAGTGCAAGGCGATTAGTTGTTTTGAACTTGAGAATTTATGAATAATTTGGTTGGCTCCGTAACCATAACCAGTTGAGGAAATAATACACTTCCAGGGGTAGTTGGCTATATGGAGTGTTTAAGAAAATAGAGCAGTCAGGGAATTTATCCAAGAAACTGAATCTAAATGTGTATGTGATTAAGGCACTCCAAGCCATTTGAACGTTCGTCGTGATACTCAGAACACTAAAGTGTTTCTTTAGGATTTACATGCTGTCCACATATTCGGATGGAAATAGAAAAAAAACAGGCTTGACGCGAGTAACATTCACTGACTCACGCATAAAATCTCCGTAATATCACTTATCACTTAGAAGCTACGACTATTATACCTAACTTAATCCAGAATGATTGTCAAATTAGAGACAGACTGGTCAGACGGGAATGTGGCATTTTTTCTGGTTTTTTTTTTGTACAGTGGTACAGAAACCTTATTATGCTTTGCCGACTCCCACTTGGCTGGTTTTTTATTATTACTTTTCAATTGCTTCAGCTTTTTTTATTGTTTTATTATTAGTCGGACGGAGGTAATACATTTCGGGAAATACCCGCGTTTCACTAGTACCTCTATTTTTTACCCCTTAACGTGGTGATGAGCCCATAGCCAAAGCGGGTCTTTTACACATGCCTTAAAATTAATTCTGGGACCGGTGGGTTTCCTCACGATGTTTTCCTTTTCCGTCGAGCTAGTGATAAATATTTAAAAACTTTCGAAAAACTCATTGGTCATACATTTTTAGATGTACTTTGGGAAAATCATTCTAATGGCAGATTACTCGCAAATAAACTTCGACACGGATCCCACGTAACCGTCTGTCCATTATAACTCAATCACTCTAACAAGGTGCAAGCCACAAATATACTAACAAACGAAACGTGCCTGGAACACGATCGCGTTTGCAGCGAAAGCGACGCTGGACAGTCTCTATTAATATAATCAAGTTAAACTCGCCACGCCCGTCTCAGCATTACTCGGCTGAGGTGTGGTGCTAGTGTTGGCGTGCAAATATATAAAAACCGGCTAAGTACAAAAACCGGCAAAGTTCAATAAACCGGTCATGTACAGTACATGAAAACCGGCTAAGCACATAAAAACCGACTAAATGCTACTGGAACTCACGAAGCAAAGGTTTTGTACCAACACAAAGATATTATATGTAAGTGTAATGCATTTATTAAAAAAAACCGGCCAAGTGCGAGTCGAACTCGCGCACGAAGGGTTCCGTAGCAGTATCTATAGAAACTGCAAAAAAATCACGTTTGTTGTACGGGAGCCCCCTTAAACATTTATTTTATTCTGTTTTTTAGTATTTGTTGTTATAGCGGCAACAGAAATACATCATCTGTAAAAATTGCAACTGTCTTACTATCACGGTTCATGAGATACAGCCTGGTGACAGACGGACTGACAGACAGACAGACGGCTGGACAGTCCATGTGTAAAAAGACGGGTAACTGTAAACTCGTCACATTTTCGTGTCATAATTAACATTTAGCGACACTACATAGGACGCGCCAATAGACGGCCGAGTGCTAAACCGCGCTATCTATAGTATATATTATAATACAGATGTATGTAGCGACACCTACTAAATAAAAATTGTTCTAAACCGCGCTATCGAAGTTTTCTAATGAGTTTGTATAAATACAACTGTCCAACATCAACCGTTGGAAGGCGGCGGAAGATCTTCCCTTTTCACGATGGAGGAGTATTCCACTTCCGCTCTTCCATAATTAGTTAGAACATTCGCCATATTCTGGTATCTAGTCTAGATCACAGATTTTTTAAAAGCAAACCCCGCCAATACAGAGGCTGTACCTCTCGGCATTTGCAATGCTTGTTAATGTTAATAGGGAATTTGAATTCAGCCGGTGATCGCTTTCCGGCTTACTGAATATCCATTTTGGGTGCATTACTGTATTTAATGCATCTATAATAACATTAATACTGCAATATTGTATGTTCAATTTAACAACTGTAACGTGACTCGTCAAATTGCCTGTGTCATAATATTTCAATATATAAAATGATAAACTGGGTGATTGATTGGTGATGTATCAACGCACAGCCTAAACCGCTGGGTCTATAGACTTGAAATTTTGCACATAGGTACTCGTAGACAGCTTAAACAGGTGTAGGCATCCACTAAGAAAGGATTTTGAAAAATTCATTCCCTATCGACTACTTAATCAATTTCAGCTATTTTTAATATGTGTTAACTTTTTAATAAAAATGATTAGCATAACTGAATTACCTACCCTACTGGGCTACCTATGGTTACCGTACTATTATTGCTCTTTATTTAAGAAATTTGGTTAGACAAAACTTAATCAAGTAAGTAACAACTTTTTATTGTACACCAATAAAAATATGAAACAAGTGACAAAATGATCCAAAAAAAGTACAAAGGGCGGTCTTATCGCTGAAGTACGAATGCATCATATTTTTTTTGTATTCTGTGACGCGTTGTAAGTATTGCAGAATTGACAGTAGGTATCTTGTGAATTGTGATGTTTTGAAATTTTTTCAGTTTGTTTTGAATATTCAATATTAATTTCATCTTGATCACGAATTTCTGAGAAGAAGATCTTGACAGACAGACAGACGGATAACAAAGTGTACGAGTAACTATACATGTTCCTTTTTTCCTCCTTAGGTATGGAACCCTAAAAAGCAGAACATATAAAAACCTCAAAAGTTTTATAAAGTTTCGTAGAGATTTAAACAGTTTTTTTGTTAGTAAACAATTTACCTACTCCATCGCAAAGGTCTAACTAAACAAATCTAAAAGTTGAACTATTGTGCGGTTATCTGCTGGTACAACGCGGCTCAAAAGTTAGGCAATTTGTCTTAACTTTTTATCGGTATTTGCAATATATTTTCAGTAATATCCATTACTATTATTTGTTGTTAAAACCATGCAAAATTTACATTTTCCCCGTAGCAAAAAATAATAATTATAATGATGTCACGCCTTATATCCCCGAGGGGGTATGCAGACGTCTTCCATTTCTGGATATACCTACCCACTTTTGTGGCGACGCGTGCGGCTGACGTCTGCAAAGATATTAAGGAATATGACGCGGGGCAAGTCTCCGGGCCACGATGGGCTCAGCATCGAACACCTGCTATACGCCGGCGCACACCTGCCCAGAGTGCTCGCTATGCTCTACACATTTTGTATTCGTCATTCGTATCTCCCAGATAAATTAATGAAAACCATTGTTGTTCCCATAATTAAAAATAAAACGGGAGATGCGAGTGACAAGTGCAACTATAGGCCCATCTCCCTCGCGACAATTGTAGCGAAGGTGCTAGACGGTCTGCTGGAGCGTCAACTTCGAAGCAAACTCAACCTGCATGATGCGCAGTTCGGTTTTAGAACAGGACTTTCAACAGAAAGTGCAATTTTGACGCTTAAGCAGACCGTTAGGTACTATGTTGATAGGAAAACACCTGTATATGCTGTTTTTCTCGACCTGTCCAGGGCATTTGACCTAGTGGATTATAAAATCTTATGGTCGAAACTGAGTGCGCTGGACTTGCCAAGAGAGCTTATTAATATCTTTAGATATTGGTATTCCAACCAAACCAATGCTGTCAAATGGATTGACCAACTCTCAGAAGCATATAGACTGGAATGCGGTGTGAGGCAGGGGGGACTTACCTCGCCCGCGCTTTTTAATATTTATGTCAACCAGCTGATCGCTGGGCTCAGCAGCACCATGGTTGGATGCTCTATTGATGGAACCATGCTCAATAATATAAGTTATGCGGATGACATGGTCCTGCTGAGTCCATCGGTCAGTGCACTCAGAAAGCTTCTGAAAGTTTGTGAAAGTTATGCGCTGTCGCACGGCCTCAAATATAATGTGAGAAAAAGCGAGCTGTTGGTGTTTCGGGCGGGACATAGGAGCCTTTCTTGTGTACCGCCGGTGACACTAAATGGACTTGTATTAAGCAGTGTCACCCATTTCAAATACTTGGGCCATTATATTACTGAGGATCTGTGTGATAGCATGGACGTGGAAAGGGAACGCAGGGCGTTGGCAGTAAGGTGCAATATGCTTGCCCGCAGGTTTACACGCTGTTCCAGTGCAGTCAAAATTACCTTGTTTAAGGCCTTTTGCCAATCATTTTATACCTGTAACCTGTGGGTCAACTATACACAGAAAGCTGTCAGCGCCTTGCGAGTCCAATATAATAATGGATTTAGGATGCTGTTGGGGCTGCCGCAATACTGCAGTGCATCAACGATGTTTGCTGAGGCGCACGTTGACGACTTCTATGCGTTGATTAGGAAAAAAGTTGCATCCCTGATGCACCGTACTCGTGGCAGCGCCAATAGCCTCTTATGTGTTATAAGGGACAGGATGGATAGTCCCATAGTTAAGCACTGGGTGACTGTCCATCTTGCCCCAAATCGTAAATAAGTATCATTAAATTGTAATTATGTGTAAGTACTAACCTATTTATTTCCTTTGTGTATTACTAACCATTTATATGAACATCCCATGGTTCGAAATAAAAATTATTCTATTCTATTAAAGTAAGGATGAGTTATATTCATACTGCTTGCGTTTGAAAATTGATCCCCTACGAGTGTGCTACAACATGTACATACTTACTTCTTAGCGTATTTATAGGATACAACAATGACGGGGAAAGATGATACGGAACGAATAATAAAGAAAAAGAGAGCTATCTGTTAAGAGTTGCGCTTAAAATACGACTTGAAATACAATGCGACTAAATAAAATGTGGTTAATTAACTACATTTGTCGGCCTCATTTTCCGTGCTCTAGTAACATATCTACGTCTTTCTATATATAATATCTTTGGACGTCTGTCATTTTCATACCTTGACTTGTCGCATCACCCGCGCGTCAGTATCGCGCGGATAGGCCGCAACCCACGGAAGTCTAAGGCAGCAATTCGTGGCCCACATCACCCGCCCGATACCTGGCGTTGACAGTTTCGTTTCAACTGAAACTTTTCTTTGTTAAACCCCAAGTCGGGCGACTTGGCGGAGTTGGCTCGTTAGTTCCGCAAACTTCGGCGCCGGCGAAATAGGCGTGCCGATGCGCTTGTCTCGGACTTGTTGTTCGTCATTTTGTTAGTTTTTGTTGGCCTTTTAGTGGGGAATAAATAAATTGTGGGACACAATAATAATTCACACAAGGTTATCTAGTCAAAAAGAAGGCAGGGCCTGTACCATGGATACTAAAACAGATAAACTACTATACTATAAAGAGGAAAGATTAATTTTATTAACCAACTTCAAGAAATAAGGAGGTTTCTCAATTCGACCGATTTTTTAAGTACCTATGTTTGCAGATAACTTTGTCGTTTATGAAATAAGAAAATTGTAGCCCATGTTACTTTGAGAAAAGTTATCTTTCCATTGGTAAAAGAATCTAAAAAATCGGTCCATTATTTTCGGAATTTGTATATTATGACATTGTATAAGACAATACAAACAACCAAAAAATCTAATATTTCCTCTTTATACTTAACTAGCAGCACCCCGCGGTTTCACCCGCGTAGTTCCCGTTCCCGTGGGAATACGGGGATAAAATATTGCCTATGTGTTATTCTGATGTATAAGCTATGTAACTGTAAGATTTCATCCAAATCCGTTCAGTAGTTTTTGCGTGAAAGAGGAACAAACATCCATCCAAACTTTCACGTTTATAATTTTAGTAGGATGGGATATTAGTGTAGATGTAAATGGACATTAGGTACTTACTGAATGCCATACATCCATTGAATTGTATTGACTGAACTTCAAAAGAACGATTTTCGTTGATTGTCACTTGTCAGTCCTCGTTGGTCCATAGTTTTTTGTATTTTACATTCAGCAGGTTGCTCTCAAAAATGCTTTCTGTATTCTGCCTTAGGGCTGGAATGCGGGACAGACACTTTTTTCTGTTCTGTCTAATCTTTTTGTACACTTACACTAGATTTCTGTCCCTGCTGGGATACCATTGCAATCTCTTTGTAAATTCGCTTTGATTTTTTATTAGTCTGTGAATTAGTCCGTTTCGGATTCGTTTTAAGTTCAGTTTTGAATCGAGGGCATTTAACAATGAGTTTAAAATAAATTTAAGTACATATTTATCACTAGCTCGACGGTGAAGAAGAACATCGTGAGGAAACCCGCAGGTCTCAGAATTAATTTTATTCTGAGACATATTTAACAGCACTCCGATCATCGCGTTGAGCTCTCTACCTATATCACGTTTAGGATCGAAAAAATATACTGGAATATTTCAGAAATGGAATACCTCTACCCCATAATGATGATAATAATCATTGAAGCTCGGGTTCGAATCCTGGCATGTACCAATGAGTTTTTCAAAAAACAAAAAACTTACGTATAATCACTAGCTCGACGGTGAAGGAAAACATCGTGAGGAAAGTGTAACAGACCCGGTCCGGCGATGGGCTAAACACTTATCACGTTTAGGGGTCCAAAGAATATCTCGAGAAAAGTGGGTATATCCAGAAATCTACCTCTGCCTACCCCCTAGGGGATAAAAGGCGTGAGTTTTTATTTTTTTATTTATACCATGTACTCGCCACACAAGTATGGAATTAAATGAGTAGCGCCGCAATGCTAGGATCCATCAGTTGTATTCAGTTTTTTCACGAGTTTTTTAAAACATCGATTCCCTTTGTACCGTGTATTTTTCAGTGGGATTACAGTTTTCATCGGAATAAGCAAAAACTTTTTATCAACAATTCTGTTTGAGAGTAACATTTTTTTATTTCCAATTTCGGGTTATTCATGCGGTTTCGATATTTAATGAAAAAGCTTCGAATTTCATGGGCCTTTGTAATCCTTGTTCCATGAAATCAAATCAATATTTTTTTCATATTTATCATCAGCAGCTCAATGTCAGCAGCCCGTAACAGCCCACTGCTAAACTATGTACCTACTATTTAAATACCATGTTTTTAAAGTAGGTAAATAAGATAACGTATTAATAAAAAACTTAATAGTAAAACGAAGGCCATGATAACACAGGTACCACCAATATTTAACGTAAATCTTTGCCATCACTAAACTCCCGTTAAATTATGTAGTCTTTTTTTTTTATGAGAGAAGGGGGCAAACGAGCAGACGGGTCACCTGATGGTAAACTACTATCGTCGCCCATGGACACCTGCAACTCAAGAGTCACAACTGCGTTGCCGGCCTTTGAGGTAGACGCCTTATTATATTATTATTAGTGTCCGACCGAAAGTTCGGTTTCGGTTTCGGTTAATGGACGAACGGGCACCGAGTGGACGAACGGGAAAATGGACTAAGGGTTCCGAAATGAAAAATAGCTCTTAACATTCCGGAGATGAAAATAAATTTCATTCTATATTTCACAAAGAAATATTTGCATTACAACCGAAAAATAAGACTCTGCTTCTGGTGCATTCCGGTAAAAACAATTGCAAGTTCTCTTAAAAGCTAAAGCCATCACAAGTGAAGTTTGAGATGCAATTTGAAGGAAACACCCGAACGGTCCGTGGTGCAAGTACCCTCGGTATAAGTGGGTACACACAGCCGAGTCGTGGCCGCTAAGTAGCCTGGCACTCAGGCGCGCACCATCCACCGCTAAGCTCATTTCCCCGTTTTGGTTTTATAAAACTGGGTAAATTCCTACACAAAAACCGTGGAGCCACTCGCTGGTAGGAGGAGGCAGTCGACGCAAGATTAAAACGACGGATACAAAAGTAAAATTAGTAATATTAGTAAAATAATGTGGAGGGATGAGAGAGAATATTGTAAAAGGAGTGCTTGATATGAATGTGAAAGTAAGTAAGACGCGTAGACTAAAGAAAAGATTGATGGATTGAGTGAAGGATTATGTTCTTGCTCATAGGAAGTGAATGCAAATATAGAAAGAAACAAAAATTTATTATGGCGTAAGGGGAACCAATAACACAACATGACATAACATGGTCTCCGCTCAGCATGTGCTACAGCAGTACAGGTATTTCTGCAGTGCTGATCTTCCGTAGCGCCAGAGTAAGAGTGAAACTGCGCCGTGACACGACGAGCGTATTGCTTCTTATACAGACAGGTATACAAAATTGAAACCTATACATAAATGGTATGAAGTAAAACAATTTATGAATGAATTTATCAATGAATGAATGTGGATTTGACGTGGAACGAAAAGACATACTGTGCCGACCCTAAATAATGGAAAAAGGTCTAGAAAATGATGAAGAATATTGGTAAAGAATATTTCACCAGTCGAGTTCTTGCACAATTGATCTTAAAGGTAACTAATATAATATAATTTGCACGATATGATGCGACCTTCGAAAATAACATAAATAGAACATTACATATACCAGAAGGGAGGCGCATTAAAATTTTAATCAATACTATGAAATAGGCGTCCCTTTTCAGTTTTCCAAAATAAAAGGTAAGTACATCACAGATACTAGTTTTCCGTCATCAATTCTCAAAAACGCCACCGCTGCTCTATTAGATACTATAAGTGCAATAGAAGTAGTGGTCATATTGTTATCTGGTGGACAAAGTCAGTCGAAACCCAGATAGAACATCATGATCAACAAACCTATTGAGGGAAAGGAAAGCAAAGAACGTGTTTAATAGATAGAAAGACACAATTAAGAAGGAAATACTGTTAACAAATATAGATAGCAAAATACTGAATGACCAGAACCAACGATGGTTGATGCACCAAGCATGAGATAGCGACCACGAAAGAGATTTTGTAACCACAAAATTTATCATCCGAACGAAATCCTACTTGCAAAGGTTTGCTTTCAACGTCAGATTACTTTAGGCTCTATATTCCAGCCATTGCAGTAAAAACACGACCATAATCGGATTAAAATCGCCCGTTCGCTTTGTAAACAAGTACCCATTGCCATTTTTTCGAGTTAGAAATGGATGCAGAAGATAAGCCGTCTAGGACTATCGATTCATTCATATACGAATCATTATGAGCTTAATATCAGTCCACTGGGCTATCTCTTCTAATGTATGAGAGTATGAAGGCTCAACCTTCAAGCTTTTTAAAATACCCAAAAGAATTGTCATTTTTCATAGTGGGTAATATTAAATGAAACCTTCCAAAATGGCTGCCTGATTGATCACATATAAAAGTTTTTATGTACAAGTATTAATGACCCTTTTGAATACGACACGCAAGACGGACTTAAATTTCCAAGTGTCATAATCAGATCAATTAATAAACCTAATTATTAATATCCTATTTATTCTTCAATGAAAACCCGATTATTTTCTATAAAGTTATCGCCTACATAACTTACAACTTAGTTTTGCTATTTTTCGCCTCTCAAAACATAAATTATTTGTTCCAAGTTCTAGTTCCATTCCAGAGGTTTTGGAGATTAAATAAAGTGCCTTCTCCAGAGCAGTCGTTATTTTCGCCCACACATCCCTCCGTCTCCCCACAGTCCGCAAGCTGAATGAAATTTCAGTAATTTGGTAAAGCGAATGCAAGGTACGGGTCTCGAGCGGGATTTTCTTACAATCCGTGCTTTGTTTTGAAGTCTATTTGAAGTGGAAAGCCCAGTATAACCAGACCTCCCTTCCCCTTCCCCGATAAAAGCTTTTGCTGGAGAAAGGTGTAAAGTAATGGACGCTTAGGGATCCCTTTGTCTGGTTTTAATGTGTTAATAGTATGCGGTCGAAGTGGGACTTAGTGAATTAGTAATAAAGGTTATTATTGCCTGCCCCCAAACGCAGTTGGGGTGGTTAAGCCTTCTGAATATTATATCTGTTTGGCAGATTAAGGAATGCTGCTGGCTTGATGTTCGTTTCGTTATTGTTATGATTTCCTGGGTGTTATTTTGGGATATTATGTACGTAATCCTAATTTATACAATCCTGTCCTAATCACGTAATTCGGTAACTTTCCCTTTCACTGCTTTTAATTGCAGCAATGAAGGTTTTGGATTTAGAAAGTTGGACACTTTATCGCTTTCTTTAAGAAACTTGGCGCTGAGAGTGCAAAAACCGAGCAGGGAGCTCGACAAAGGACTTTGTTTGTGCAGCGCCATTAGCTGCACTAACTTTTGCAGAACGTCATACCGTGACATTGGACGAGTCCTTGCATTAGAAAGTACAAGGTCCGTGCCACTCGACTGGCAATGTTATGTTCCACCCACCCAGAGCATAGAGTAAGCAGGAGAGGAAGGCACGTTTCAAATGTCGGTCCCTCGGGAGTAGTTTCTGGAATCTCTGCCTAACACTCCATTAGGGGTTTGGGATCGATTCGAACTTGCGTAGGTATAGCTAATACGTGCTTAGGCATTGAATTCGATTCTGTAACTTGTTGTTTGTTACTGTTCGCAAAACACAAGTTTTGCTTCCGTTAATGTTACATGTAATCGTCGATATTATTATTGATATTATTATTAGAATTAAGTTTGTTTGTACCTAGGATTTCATCATAAATAATATCAAAATTGTTTATGAAAAGCAATACAAATATCTAACCCCACATAGGTAGCTATATACCTATTACCACATTACTAAGCACAGCATTTTTTACTATAACATATTTTGAAGCTTGCGCAAAGAAAATGTTTTGTACGAGTATACTAAAAATAATACAAAATATCATCACTTATATACTTTGCTCTTATGAAATTTCCATACCGTGTTTATTTATGGTTGTTATAATAAGTGCATGTCAGATGCTTTGGGTGGCATGAAAAATTCTGACAGTTAGGTGGCCCATAGCCTAACATCATCATCCAGCCACGGTGGGCTCGCGTGGGAGATGGCCCATACTTCCTCTGTGTGAGGAAAGACCCATATAGCTCAGCAGTGGGCAGTAAAATATACTTCCGTTTCATCATAAACGTGATTCACCATCTAATATCATCATTTTTTACATCTCTTGTAGTTTAGTTTAGTTCGTAGTTTTAGTTTTACTCTTAATTTTACTTTTAGTTTACTTTTACTGTTTGGCCGGGATAAAATTTCAATTATTAATATATTATACAATCCTTTCATTTGTTATTTTCAATTTTCAAATGTTCAATCATTTACATACTTACCCAAATTCTATTAGGTGCCAATCCAATCAACCAAAGGGATCTGTGCTGATAATTTTAAATCAACCCCCATTCCCATTGTAAAGAAAATCTGCCAAATGGAAAGCTTTTAGATCAGTTGATCCGTCCGTCCCTTAATTAATTCTGTTAGGGACCTACGAGTAAATGAAACAAAATTCGTTCGGCTAATCACTATTACTGGACTAACAGGTCCAGAAGGCAAATTATCCACAAGCGCCCGGTCTGTTAAAGCAGCTCATTGGCCAATCTATGAAATTGAGTGAGCAAATGCAACGAGTTAGATACAGAACGTAGTGATATCGTGTGTAGAAAGGACCTTGTTCCCTTTCAATAAAGGCCAAGGTCTCTGTAACAATCTCCAATGTCGTTATGGAAGGAAATCTGAACGTTGAAAGGAAATTGTGAAGTCATTCAGTTACATCTAAACAATGAATTTCTAGCCACGTGTAAAGCATTTGAATATTGTAATTCGAATTAGCCGTGTCTTAAGGTTCAGTTTTCGGTGTATTGATTTTTTGCTGTGTCTCATGTCAAAGAACTTGCGAATTGGAAGAGTGACATCAGGAGCTGGGAGGAGCAGTGATGGAGTTAGGGTAGGGAAATGGCAGCCTAGGGCCCTGAATAACCAAAAAAATACACAAGTAGAATTTCTATATCGGATAATGACCAACTGAGGAATCCGTTTTTCTTGTAGAAACTAAAGTAAAGTGTATAATTATCAAATGAATTATATCACTGAATAGATTATAAAATATCACCATCTTTCTAGTGCAGTTAGTTAAATGAAGTTAAAAAAGACAGTCTTGAAATTTCAAAAGTCAATCCGTTTAGGACAAAGTAAAATATGCTCACATACATGTACATTGTACGTACATACACAATAAAAATATATCAGTCCTTCTGGTAGTCATGCTATATTTCGGGGCTACTGGTCGTCATGCTATATTTCGGGACTTTAACTCATATTAGTTATAGTATATTAAGTGTCAAGTGTCCTTGAAAGTGTGCAGTAAATGTTATAATCGATAAAATGCTAGGAACGGACATTTTTGGATTGCCTCATGAAGTACCTAACAATGAAGTCTTCAGTAAAAGTGCTATCATTTTTACTGTTGATGACCAAGGGATGAAGAAAATGATGAAGACACTGAATTTTTGTGAATAGTCTCTGAAGCAGAGCCATTTAACTGAGATTAGAGTATAAAATAAAGACTGTCAGTGCGTTTGGTCGAGGCTGCAGGTGACCAGCTATCTCTGTCAAAGGATCAGCAAAGCTATCCAGAGAGGGAATGCGGCCAGTCTTCTGGGCACTATCCCTCATGGTTCCTCTGTCGAGGACATTTTTCATCTGTAATTATTGTAAATGAATATATATTTTCTTTGTAAATAAATGTTATTATTCCTTTTGCAAATAAAGACTTGAAAACTAAATTAGTTGACATTGGCTAAATGCAAAATACGGTGCCAAAAAATACCTAAATACATTTGCCACGGCCTAATTCCCCTGAGTCCAGCACTGGTAAATAGATGTTTTAAAGCGATTGGCAGTGGACGCTGCCATCAAGCTGAGCACGTGATGTATTGGCTCCATCTCATCAGCTCCACCAATCAGTAATCAGCTGTGATGAGTTTGGAACTGATCGAGATGCTGGAATGAACGCTGTGTAATTTAGGCATCGAATTTTTCGGCTCAGCTTAATATTACGACGACTTTTGGTAAAAGTATTTTGTTTTTGTTGTAATGTAGCAGATGGAGGGTATATAATATGTATACATACATAATTAAATTATTTAATTAAATTAAAAATTAATAATCTTACCTTACTAATATAATTAAAAATCAATAATCTTATCTTACTTAAATAATTAAAAATTAAAAAGCAGTGATGGCCTCGGCCGAAAATCAGTGAGGCTCGGGTTCGAATTTTGGCATGTGCCAATGAGTTTTTCAAAAACTTACGTACATATTTATCACTAGCTCGACGGTGAAGGAAACCCGCAGAGACGAGATATATATTGGACCCCTAAACGTGGTAGGTGGTGAGCCCATCGCCGGGCCGGGTCTTTTACACATGCCTCAGAATTTATTCTGGGACCTGTTTATTTCCTCATGATGTTTTCCTCCATCGTCGAGCTAGCGAGTAAGTTTATGAAAAACTCATTAGTACATGCCTGGATTTGAACCCGAGCCTCGCTGATTATCATCAGGAGAAGCGGGCTCTTTAACCGTAATGCTATTACTGCTCTCAAACGTAAGTATTTCATATAAAAGATAAATGTTTACTGGAACAAATCAAGTCCTCGAGTCCTCCTATAATACATAGAGACACACAAACGTTGTGTCTGTATGTACACAACACAACTCGGTGCACAAGGTAGAGGTAAATACAGTCAATAAACATGCTTACTTACTGCCAAACTCCCCCAGGAGTATATTGAAGCATATTTTTCCTCTTTTCAATCGACCCTCGTCCTCAAAACAAATGTCTTTTTTTGCCATCTCGAGACCTCCGTCTCGCATGGTTTTACTTGGAGTACAAATTAAAAATGGCGGATCGTATTCTCGAGTTGTTATCAAAACTCTTTTATAGAAAAAAGTCAAAAAATCATATATTTCTGTAGGTATGAAAAGTACACTTAGACATGTCAATAGTCTAATAACAAGGCATTCAACTCGTCCATGAAGATTGGCTAAATGTAAGCAGCAGCCCATCTCCACCGACGAGATGCTGGTTCCAAATGCAGTATCCCAAGAAGAACCAGCAAGAAGCTCAAGGGCAGCTCTTTTCAATCTCAATGCTAAGCGAAGAGTCTCCTCATACATGAGGAAGTATGGGACATAATCTCATACGCTAGCCCACCGCAGATTGGGCGATGGTGTTAGGCTAGTGGCCACCTTACTGTCAGAACTTTTCAAGCCCCCCAAAGTATCTGGAATGGCTTAACGACTTCCATTGTGCGAGAACGAATAATAATTAAATTACATAATATAAGTACACTATTAAAATTGATTCAATAATCTACGTTAATAAAGAGGAAAGCTAATATGTTTGTTTGTAACCAATTTTTAAACCAAATTGACTAATGGTAAATAAGCTTACTTTGTGGGAGTGACATGGATCATTTTTTTTTTATGACAAAAAAGGGGGCAAACGAGCAGACGGGTCACCTGATGGTAAGTGACGTCTGTCGCCCATGGACACCTGCAACTCAAGAGTCACAACTGCGTTGCCGACCTTTGAGGTGGGAGTAGGGGGAGGGGAGGGGAGAGGAGGGGAGGGGAAGGGGAGGATTGGGGCCTCCAGTTACCTCACTCACTCAACGAAACGCAATGCATTGCTTTACGCTGGTTTTCTGTGAGGCCGTGGTATCACTCCGGTCGAGCCGGCCCAAGCGTGCCGAAGCATGGCTCTCCCACGTTAATTTTCCCACGGGAACAGGACTTACGCTGGTAAAATCTCGGAAACAGCTAGTCTATATAAAAAAAAGTTAGATGTGTTACCTGTCCTCCAAAGAACGGCAATTATAAATTAGGTATTTTCAGGAATTTGAACTAAATCTTATTTTCTTTAAACCTTTATTCTAAATAACTGGCACTAATTGGCAGAATTACATCGTCAAAGGCTGATTGAGCCAAATTAGACCTTAAACTTCTAGAACTTAAGCAGCTTATAGATATTGAATTTCCAGTTAGTTGGTAAGAACATCAAAGTAAAACTTGTTATTTACAGTAACTTATTTCGACAGGACGTTAAAAACAGAATTATTTTCTGTTACACAGTTAGCGATTGCTATCTTTAGGCTAAATGATTTTAAATTGATTTATTATAAATAGCTCATTTATTTATCACTATCTCGACGGTGAAGGAAAACATCGTGAGGAAACCCGCAGGTCCCAGAAATAATTCTGATACATGTGGTCAGACCCGATCATGCGATGGGCTCACCACCTATCACGTTTAGGGATCCAAAGAATTCTCGTGAAAAGTGGGTCTATCCAGAATTGGACCTCTGCCTACCTCCTTGGGGATAAAAAGCGTGAGTTTTTTTTATTTTCTTTTTTATTTTAAATAGCCCTCCTTCCAGTACAGTCGGGTAAAACATCTGTCGCACCCTTAAAGTCGGAGAAAGGGTTATTTCGCCTTCCAGTGCGCTGCAGTGTCGAACAATTTCCATAATACACCCCAGGTGGGACCCCGCGTAAGTTACACCCTTCGCTAATGAACGGGATTCTTTTTCGATTTTCATCTGAAACAAAAGGAATATTTTGGGCAGACGGTATAGCTGGATGTGGAGTTTCCATTGATATGAGAACCTATAGATATAGCTATGTAAGGTCGAGATAGGCTCACCGCCTGTAACGTTTAGGGCTCGTAAAGTATATAATTGTAAAAATGTACTTATTAGTAAAAAGTTGGTATTTCTAGAAAATAAACACGTCTAATAACCCTTTCGGGAACAAGGTCATAGTAAAGCATGTATTTTTTTGACGTGACAACGTCTTATAATTCGATGGAGCCGGCTGCATGCACGAAAAAGTATGACGTATGCGGCGTTCCAGTGCAAGCAAAAGCGCGCAGCTAGCGACAAAGAGGCACAATTCATTCCATCAGTATTTACGAAAAAGTATGACGTTGTCACGAGTTATTACCTTAGCATATATTTCTCTAATCATCGTATTCTCTCTGCGGTGCTTCTTTTTGCAGTGAGTTCTTTTACGATTATTCTTAATACAATTACCACCGCCTCACGTTCAACTATCGTCAGTAAACCGACTTTACAGACAACCGATTTTTTTCTTATTTTTAATTTAATTGAAGAATAAGTGGATAGGGCAGTATTCTGTGGTAGAATCATCAAATTAATAAATTATTTTTGAAAAATACTAAATCGCGCACATTGTTAAAACACTTTTAGTCCTCCCGCCAGTCCTGTCATTTAAAAAAACAAAAAAAAACCTATAGCGTAGGTACATACTATTAAGAGGATTAATTTATAACGCGATAGCCTTATGATGGTTTATTATTAAGTCACAGACTTTCAGAGACTCTTTCAAACATTTATATTTGACTGGCCTGTTGGCTCAGTTGGTAGTGACTCTGCTTTCTAAGTCAGAGGTCGCGGGTTCGATCCCCGCTCGGGTCCAACATTTGTATGCATGAAGATGTCTCTTGGCGTCGTGTCTGGGTGTTTAATATTTATTTAAGTATATTTTCATTTGTTTAGTACCCATAGTATGCAGGCTCTGCCTAGTTTGGGATTAAATAACAGTGTGTGAATTGTGTCCCACAATTTATTATTATTTATATCAATTATCTATACGCGCCTAGCTCGTCAGCCATAATGCCCGAGATTTTTTTGACATTTCCACGTGACGTCACGCGTAGAGACGTAGTTCCAATTGAGTTCGCTCGAATCGATATTTATGGGCTAACAATACTAAACACTACTCTCTTTTTGGAAGGGCTGATAATGGCTCCGTTGGTGCTTTTTAACCCTACTACCCAGGCAGTTATAAAACAAACGGCAACGTAAAACAATCTACTAGAAATCCAAATATTTTTATGTCGATGGTTTTGCACATATTTTCACTGCTGCTCATTGAAGCGAGAGTTATGAGTGTTTTTGTATAACAATTTGAGTGTTGGTGCTGGCACGTTGTTTGGCTTGATGGGCTATAGAGGAAGACAATTGGAAAATAATGGTCGTGTGTTTTAGATCCTTTATCAACCGACTTCAAAAAAGGATTAGGTTATCAATTCGATTGTATGTTTTTTTTAATGTTTGTTACCTCAGAACTTTCGAAAGCTGGTGCTCTCCGTGTGGTCCCATTTCAATTTGGTAAAGTTCTGACAATGGCATCCGTGAGAAAACCATATAAGTCTTAAAGAACAACGGCAGCTTTGGTACCCACTGAAATAGACACCCACGGGGTATCACACTATGCTTGTTTTATTGACTCATAACAAGTCGAAATTTTCAATATTTTTAAATTAATCTAGCAGTTGAAAATATTGAGTCAAATAAAACAAAAATATCATAGAAACACGAATCGATCGATTGGGAAATCTATTAATACCAAAGAGATTAAAATATAATATAAGGCATAGAGGGGAGAAAGCGAGGATTATTTGAAGCCAAAAGTTATTCCAAGTGGAATAAGTCTAGTACAATTTCGACCGAATGACAGCTAGCGTTCAAAACTAACTGACATGACAATTTAAGGACATGACGCTTGAGCTTCAAAATTTTGTATGAAAATATTCCCAATGCCCCCTCTATGCTATTATATTTTAATGTCTTTGATTAATACAAAAACTTTTTTGTTGTTGTGGTAAAATTGAGCGTCGTGTCATCACGTCAACCGTGTCATTCACTAGGGATGGCCAAGTGAAAAAATAAATTGATATTTATCGTATCGACATTTCTAAATACTATAGATAAAAATCGAGTGAAAAATATTGATATATCGTCAGTTTTTACATTATTATTACTACATATACATATTCCCAAATTCGTAAAAAAGGACGATCAAAATAGTTTTTTTTTAAATGCTTGAGTCAGCAAGTATCTAGTACCTAACATGAAATGAAACACGAAACCAGAATTGCGTTAAAAATATATTAAAATTGATTCGAATTCGATACTGTAAAATAAATGTCGATATATCGCCATTAAAAATATCGACGATATACATATATAGCTAATTATGTATTTGGAAAAATATCGATATTTTAACATAGGTATCGATATTTTTTGCCCAAGCCATCATTAACTGCCACTATGTGGCATAGAGTAACTTGTATGGCATGTGGTAGGCAGTGCTATTTTCTAACAAAGAGGTTGGAAGAAAATCATTTTCTTTCCTAGAGAAACTTTTTCCTTACACGTCTTTGGTACCTAAAATCTCATAATAACCTACAAAATTCACTAGGTAACGAATAACTTTTAAACCTCAACTTATAAAAATGTGGTATGATTACATATTATCTTAGTCTGTCCAAGAACTATCGATTTTACACGGTTTCGTCTTCCGTGGGCAGGTGTAAGTGGGGTACCCAAAACACATGGACTTTTGCCATTGTTATTTGCATAAAGTATGTCCGCGACAAATGGACGAATAACTCAATATCACGCCGACTGATTTTGATTTTAACCGACTCCAAAAAAGGAAAAAGTTCTCAATTCGACTGTATTTTTAACCGACTTCAAAAAGGAGGAGGTTATCAATTCGTCAGTTTTTTTTATGTTTGTTACCTCAGATCTTTTGACTGGGTGAACCGATTTGGATTTTTTTTTTTATTTGTAAGCTGGTGGTTCTAGATTAGTCCCATTTTAATTTCGTTCAGTTCTGACAACGGCATCCATAAGAAAACCATCTAAGTTAAATATTGAAGTCGGTTTTTTTACTCTTTAGAGTGGTTATTTTAGTATAATTCGTTGAATTCTGTTTATAACCGACTTCAAAGAGGAGGAAGTTATCAATTCGTCTGTATTTTTTTTTATTTTATTTTTTTATGTTTGTTACTTTAGAACTTACGACTGGGTGAACCGATTTGGATGATTCTTTTTTTATTTAAAAGCTGGTGCTTCCAGATTGGTCCCATATGAATTTCGTCCAGTTCTACAATGGCATCCATGAGAAAACAAAAATTAAAAAAAAAAATTCAAAGTCGTTTTTTTTATAGGTATTAAATATACACTCAGAAACGTCTATATTTTATAATAACAAGGCACTCTAAACTCGTCCATGGAGATTAGCTAAATGTAAGCAGCAGCCCATCTCCACCGACGGGTTGCTAGTTCCAAAAGCAGTACCCCGAGAAGAAGACGAATATTAAGTTCAACAACTAGGGTACATTTTATTCCAGGAAAATATCTCATTCCCGTGAAAAAATATAAAAACTAGTTAAAAAGAGAAATACGTAATACTCCGAAACTATAACACCTAGAAACATGAAATATGGTATTTAGGTATCGTAAATATGTCGTAGCCAACCACTATGAAGGGATTTTTGGAAATTCCTACGGGAACGGGAATAACGGGATCATTGGGAACCGAATAAATTGGGTGTGCTAATTGTTATATCCATACTCTTTTCTGCTTTACTGCTATTTTCTTTTTTTTTTGACAATGTCTTGGTGACGTTTTTGATATTTGTTCAATGCAAATGTCAATTGAGTTTTGTATTTATTTTTTACAAAATGAAGAAGCTGAGAAAAAATATTACCAGAAGATCATGTTGAAACTGAAATTACAAAAAAAACCTAAGAAATACCAATACAGAACAATACAAATGTCATGCAAACAGAAGGAATGCACGTACCAAGGTCAGTCATCCTTTACACATTCTGTTACTCCAATTAAAAACTGGTTAAAAAGAGAAATACCTACTAGGTACCTACTCCGAAACGAACACATCAAACTTGAAAAATGGTATGTAGGTGTCATATGTCGTAGGCAATCTCTATGAAGGGGTTTTTTAAATTCCCACGGGAACGGGAATACACTAGATCCACGTCTGCAACGCCGCTGGGCACTCACTATCTTAAAGAGCAACAATACGACGGTTTCCATAGGTATCCCTAAATTCAGTTACGCTAATTCATTTTTCGGAAAAAAATCACACATATTAAAAACTAGCTGTTCTGCGCGGTTTCAGTCGCGTAGTTCCCGTTCTCGACGGAATACATGGACTATATACCCTATGTTACTCAGGGATATTGCAGCTTTCCATTGGTGAAATAATGTTTTAAATTTTTGAGTTTATTCGTTACAAACATACAAAAGTACAAGAATAAACCTTTCCTCCTTATAATATTTGTGTAGATGTTGATTAGTGTAGATGTAGATAGCTGAAACCGATTAAGTAGTCGATACTGAACAAACTAATTTCAGGAATTGCACTTATCCTATCCTTTCCTACTAATATTATAAACGCGAAAGTTTGTATAGATGTGGATGTTTGTTCCTCTTTTCACGCAAAAACTACTGAACGGATTTTGATGAAACTTTACATTTATATAGCTTATACATCAGAATAACACAGTATTCCTACGGGAATGGGAAGTATTTTATCCCCGTATTGCTACGGGGACGGGAACAACGCGGGTGAAACCGCGGGGCGCTGCTAGTTCGACATATAATTGCTTGTTTCCACTAACCTTGTTTCATGACAAAAACTTTTAAATTATCTATAATTTTCCATTTAACATTCGACGGCAAACGAGCAATGGCCAAAGCAAACAAGTCTCATGGCAACAAAAGGAAATGGCTCAATACTCTTCAAATAAACATTATCGGGGAATCAGTAAACAAAAGGGCAATTGACATAATTATGCCATATCGATCGCGTAATGAATATAACGTTTATAGTACGATGGCATGTCAACCAGCCATAGTGACCGGCTCAATTCTAAACTGTAACATTTTATAACCCCATAGAAAATAATGCTGGCATTAAGCGAATTACGTAATAGGACCCATGCCATGGCGACTTTTGACAGTGCTTCTGTACCCAATGAGTACAGTCAGCAAGAGCAAGTCAAGCTTGACACTACCAGTTTAAGCTGAGCTCTGATTTATACTGCGCGCCATAGAATACAGGGCCGGGTCAAAGTCCAAAGTGTCAAGCTTAGCGTGCTCTTGACTGTACCCGATATTGCTAAGACTCCGCTACCCGCCCGTCTGGCCGTCCGTAGGTCAATGGACTGTATCTTATAAACTGTAATAAGTAGACAGAATATGTAGTTCTGTTGCCGTTATAACAATAAATAATAAAAATTTTGATTTAGAACAAGAAAGTTTTTCGAAGGTTCCCCTCGATTTCTTTGGGATGCCATCATCAGATCCTGGTTTCCTTATCATGGTACCACCGTTGTAATATCACCTTTCCAACAAAAAAAAAATCAAAATAGGTTCATAAATGACGAAGTTATCAGCGAACATACACGAAAAAAATAGATAGACATGTCCTGTGTTCGAAAAACAAAAAAAAATAATGAAAACTGCTGAAAGGTTTAAGAAACATTACATTTCTACCTTTCTAGTGCAGTTGGATAGTGTAATTTTACCTATTACACTCCGGAAATGAAATGCAAAGGAATAATCTCACAACCATTACTACAAACCCCTTGTAGTGACATCTAGCAGTTCTACATAGAACTAACGAAAGCGCCATAGAAGTTCTAAACCGCGCTATCCAAGTGTTGTTTAAACACGAGTTTGTATAAGTACAACTGTCAACATCAACCGTTGACCGCGGTCAGGCACGATCATCTTGCCTGGCGAAAGATCTTCTATTTTCACGATGGAGGAGCATTCCACCTCCGCTCCTAAACACTCTCTAGGGCAGTCAGGTAAACATTACGCTCGTCTGTTCTCAGCCTAGTGTCCAATTCTCCTTAGTACGATAACTCTAATCGAGGTTAAAGAACGCGAATCGATGTAACGACTCCACTACTTTCATTATTATCAGATTTTTCTCATTCATTAGTTTTCATGTTACATTCTTTCTGAATTATCTGAGTCTGAATTATCTCAGATGTGGCTGTAAACAACGGTAACGAGCTCGTGGAATGATCCCACTATGCCGGGAGATAGGGGAATCGCCACATTCAGGCAAAACCAAACGTTAAAACTTTCATGCGATGAAATTCGCATTATCTATTGATATAGTTATGTTACATCGATTGCATGTTCAAAGAAATTGTAGTGTAGGCATAGGGGGTAATCTATCAATTAATTTTAATAGCATAATAAAATATACGAAATGTAGGTTTAAATTCAAACCAAAACCATAAACATGCTCACGCCACGCTAACGATGAGGCAAGAGACGGCCTGCTTCGATCCTGGCACACCTCTAAGGCTTCATCCTAAGGTATGTAACAATGAGTTTTTCATAATCTTACATAATCACTCGCTCCACGGTAAAGGTAAACATCGTGAGGATATCAACAAACCTCAGAATTCTGAGGCATGTATAACTACTTACTAGTAGTTTATTTGAGGAAAATCAGCAAGAACTCACTAGAACTTCCAAACGATTACATTGAATTTGGAAAAGTAGTTTAGTAATAAACATTATAATAATATTATCATCTAGTATACTAACATAAATTTGGGCGGAGATACTTAACACAAAATTAATAAAATATGCTACTACTTTATTCCTGGGGGACTTCAGAGGTTGTCGTGAAGCGACAATTTTAAAAGAATAAAATAAAAAAAGAAAATATGAAGAATGAGGATATTTTTATATTTCGATAAATAATATTAAAAAAACACTATTTACATCAGTTTTTAAAGAAGGGAATTTGTGAAGTGGGTGTATGGGCGTGTGATGCGTGGTAAGCGGTATGTGTCAGTGGAGTTGATGACGGATGGATGCGGAGAATAGGGGCACGACGTCAGCACGGCCGGGGTGAAGGAGCTGCGCGCTTGAAGGCCGCACAGCTCGATGTAATCAGGCCAGATGTAGTGAGGCTCGATGTAGTCACGGCAGGGGTATGCAGCAAGGCAGAGGGGCCTGCGTGCGCCTGCCAACGGCAAGGCGGAGGGGCCTGCGTGCGCCTGGCAACGGCAAGGCGGAGGGGCCTGCGTGCGCCTGGCAACGGCAAGGCGGAGGGGCCTGCGTGCGTCTGGCACTGGCAAGGCGGAGGGGCCTGCGTGCGTCTGGCACTGGCAAGGCGGAGGGGCCTGCGAGCGTCTGGCAACGGCCAGGCGGGAGGACACACGGGAACCAAGATGACTCACACAATGAGGGGCTCACACACGGTGAAGATTTTTAGAAGGAGGCACTGCAGGGTCCCGGGGTCGCTCGACCCCGGGATAAGGCCTTTAATTAGAACTTTCTTTAATGAAAGCTGGAGTAAGACTTGATTTGCTCTTCCGAATCCTCTGCCTTTTATAGAATTTTGGCAGAGGAATCGTAATTTTGAATTTAGAAGTATTTTTTTACGAATGGCCAGCCCAAAATTCACAATTTAGCGAAAGATCACATAGGAAACATCAGGCCACTAATAAAATGAGAAAGAAATTGCCATAACAACCGTTATAAACAACAATGTCAGAAGTGTCAAAATTACCTTTTTAGCAAAATAAACAGCAAACCAATTCAAAAAATCAAGAAATAATAGTGAATTGGAATAGGAAAAAGTAACACGCATCTGTGCGCTCGAAGCCCCAAGTTCTAGGAGTATAGTGAACACGTGAAAACTGCGCTGTAAGTAATTGGAGCCAAGACCGATTTATAAAGGTTCTTGTAATGTGAAGATACGATGTGGTAGCGCAGTGAAGATGTGTTTTTATAACGTTAACACGTTTCAGGGATCTACAGAAATGAATGCAGCGAAAAGGAATGATATTAAGAGAAGTGCGTCGATAGACATATGAGATGATGTCACGAAAATGGGAGAGCAAAGGTAACCGTGAGTAGTAATAATACTACATTTTCCCCCCGACCCTAGAAAATTTTCGGCTCAGAGAAAATTTTGAGAACTGTTCGAGAATAAACCATAAAAACACAGCTTCGCAGAAACAGACTTCACCAGACAAAACAGGTAAACAATTCCTTTCATTCATCATCTTCATACTGGTAGGGGTGGAGTTCACATTCAATGACTACCACTCCAGAAGTGTGTTTTAAAAATGACAATTAAGGCTTATTTATGGAGTAGTCATCCGCTCCTGAGTGGAAAAAAAAAAGATGGACCTAAGGCTTATTTAGGGAGTAGTCAGCCGCTCCTAATTAAAGATAAAGAAAGAGAAGCGTTAACTTCAAGGTGAAGAAAGCCCTGAGCGGTAGAGCTCAAAGCCAGTTATCGGCAATTATTAACATATTTACATTTATACATATATACAACACGGTATTTGCTGGCTCCTCACCTCTAAATATCACCTCATATTCGATGCATTGTTAAATAGTAAATAAAAGTTTTTTAGAGAAAGTTTTACCTTTGTTTTCCTATAAGAAAAGAAAGGTTAGGATTAGAGAGTGTGTAAGTAGAAGAGTGTATAGTTTAGTATAGATGAAGTATGGTTGTCCAAATGAATAGCCAAAAATTTAGTTGTAGTGAAACACTAGACAAAGTGTTGTTTTAGAATTTAGAAAAATGCAAAAAGGTTGAATGTAGAGAGATGGCAAAGAAAGAAACAGAAAAGAGAGAGCAAATGAGGAGGAAAGGACAGGCGCAGATAGATTAGAAGGAGAGAGAGAGAGAGCTAATTTCTGTTGGGCGCCAAATGTCGTGAAGCGACAATTTTAAAAGAATAAAATAAAAAAATAAAATATGAAGAATGAGGATATTTTTATATTTCGATAAATAATATTAAAAAAACACTATTTACATCAGTTTTTAAAAAAGGGAATTTGTGAAGTGGGTGTATGGGCGTGTGATGCGTGGTAAGCGGTATGTGTCAGTGGAGTTGATGACGGATGGATGCGGAGAATAGGGGCACGACGTCAGCACGGCCGGGGTGAAGGAGCTGCGCGCTTGAAGGCCGCACAGCTCGATGTAATCAGGCCAGATGTAGTGAGGCTCGATGTAGTCACGGCAGGGGTATGCAGCAAGGCAGAGGGGCCTGCGTGCGCCTGCCAACGGCAAGGCGGAGGGGCCTGCGTGCGCCTGGCAACGGCAAGGCGGAGGGGCCTGCGTGCGCCTGGCAACGGCAAGGCGGAGGGGCCTGCGTGCGTCTGGCACTGGCAAGGCGGAGGGGCCTGCGTGCGTCTGGCACTGGCAAGGCGGAGGGGCCTGCGAGCGTCTGGCAACGGCCAGGCGGGAGGACACACGGGAACCAAGATGACTCACACAATGAGGGGCTCACACACGGTGAAGATTTTTAGAAGGAGGCACTGCAGGGTCCCGGGGTCGCTCGACCCCGGGATAAGGCCTTTAATTAGAACTTTCTTTTATGAAAGCTGGAGTAAGACTTGATTTGCTCTTCCGAATCCTCTGCCTTTTATAGAATTTTGGCAGAGGAATCGTAATTTTGAATTTAGAAGTATTTTTTTACGAATGGCCAGCCCAAAATTCACAATTTAGCGAAAGATCACATAGGAAACATCAGGCCACTAATAAAATGAGAAAGAAATTGCCATAACAACCGTTATAAACAACAATGTCAGAAGTGTCAAAATTACCTTTTTAGCAAAATAAACAGCAAACCAATTCAAAAAATCAAGAAATAATAGTGAATTGGAATAGGAAAAAGTAACGCGCATCTGTGCGCTCGAAGCCCCAAGTTCTAGGAGTATAGTGAACACGTGAAAACTGCGCTGTAAGTAATTGGAGCCAAGACCGATTTATAAAGGTTCTTGTAATGTGAAGATACGATGTGGTAGCGCAGTGAAGATGTGTTTTTATAACGTTAACACGTTTCAGGGATCTACAGAAATGAATGCAGCGAAAAGGAATGATATTAAGAGAAGTGCGTCGATAGACATATGAGATGATGTCACGAAAATGGGAGAGCAAAGGTAACCGTGAGTAGTAATAATACTACAAGGTTACTTTCTTGAAAAAAAATAACAATTTTCTCCAGTTCTTTCTTTGGAACAGGAAACATACCGCAGAATCAATTCTAAAATAAAGAACCTTAAGAGGTTTCCTTACTCTACTTTTCTTCACCATCGAGCTGGTGATAAATATGTTGTACCTAACGTAATACGTGAAAAACTCATTTGTTCCTCACAAGGATTCGAACCCGAGTCTCACTAAGAGGCTCACTAACCACACAGCACTGTTCCACTGAGATCCGTTTCGAGGTTATTCAATAAAAAAATACAATTACATAATTTTCTAGGGTTGCTCCGTCCGTGGACCGTATTCTATTTTATTACAGTAACTGACAGTAATTGAAAGGCATTCTGACAGCCTTCGTTCATCCTTCCTATTGTTTCGAACGTTCTTACTATAAGTTATAAGTACCTTCCATACGTCAATTTCACCCTAATCTCATGTTACCTTATTAAATTTATTTCAGGAAAATAGCATCAAGTATCTAGTAAAACCTTACAGCTAGCAAATATACTGGATGATTTTTTTTACCGTCTGGAAAAAAATATGACGTATAAGGTATCTAGAGCCAAAGTTATACACGAGATTAATTGTTAAATATAGTCATGTTTAGTGCAATTTACAAAATCTAGAAAACTACGCACATTACTACGCGCAGCTGGCGGTTGTAGGTAGATTCCGCATAAATGGAAGCTAAGAGCCTGTTTCTTTTTAAAATACTATTTCAAATATCTCAGTGTGTATTATTGACTACAATTGAGAAATGTATATTAGTTCAATTAAGAACATTGCCAAATGAATCTATTACACTTACCTATCACACCACATTTTTTTCCAGACGGTAAAAAAAGTCACCCTGTATATGCGTATAAGAAAATACGAGAAAATACTGTATATATTTTTAACCGACTTCAAAAAAGGAGGAAGTTCTCTTTTTTTTTTGTTTGTTACCTCAGAACTTTTGACTGGATGAACCGATTCGGATGATTCTTTTTTTATTTGAAAGCCTCGTCCTGGTAAAAAAGGCTACATTTTTCTTTAGTCGGGTTTTAGTTTTGCCTATTTTCTTCCAGTCATACAAGTGAAAATTTAATATTTTAGTCTCTTTAGTGCTGTTTCTTGAGTCAGTTTATATTTTTTTAGCATTGTAATTTAGCGTCTGTAGAAACGGCCGGTTAAACATCAGTGTCCCACAGGGGCTCAAGGACGATTGAAACCTAATTAAATTGTGTCTGCATTTCGTTACCTGACTGGGAAAGTAGTTAAGTTAGCATCTTGAGATTGGTTGACTAAAGCGTGGGGGTAAGCAAAAACCATGTTTGTTTTCTAGACACGGCCCGCTTTAAGCCGTGCCATCAAAAAGCCGTAAAAACACTATCTCCACCCTAAGCACTGCAGCTTAGCTAACGCGGTGCTAGAATACCTAGGCGTTGGCAATACCTTATCGCCGGGAGCAGGGGGCAATTAAGCAGATTGCATTTATATGGATTCCACATAAATCAGGATGGCTGCGTTCCGCGTCGGGTGTGAATTCCCCCGACGAACGCCACTAAAGTGGCGATTCAATATCGCTGCCATCAATTTTTTTTTCAGAGATACAGTATACAAATTCTAACGAGGTATTTAGGTAGACTGCCGTGGTGTGCGGGTGATCGCAGCCGCGCGCGATCGATAGTCAATGTATATGAAAATGTACGGCCTACGATAGACGTTGGCCGCACGCGTCTGTCGCAGACTTCGGAAGTCTCACCATACATTTTTATACGTTGACTCTATTGTCGCATCAGCCGCCCGCGTCAGTCGCACGCAATCGATCGCGCGCGGTTGCGATCAGCCGCGAACCACGGAAGTCTACCTTTAAAGGGGGATTTGAGTGGCCAAAAGGTAGACGGCGACCAAGACGTTCTATGGTAAGGGTTAATGGTCTTAAAAAATACACAAAAAAAAAAGCACTTGCTGTTTCAATGGCCCCACATCATACTTAGCGACATGTCTTCGAGTGATTTAGTTCAGTTGCGTAATTAACGCATTTCAGTAGACACTTTTTGGGTTTCCCTGAATGATCCATGTTCCTCGTCTTAATTGCCCATTGGACTGAATGAACGCAATAACCAAATTGGATTTTGGATCATTAACATCAGATTAGCGTAAATAGGATCAACTGGGAATTAGACCAGTTGCAATTAAACGCGCTATAGCGCTTTATCCAAGAGGAGGTGGGCAGAGGTATACCATTTCTGAAAATACCCACTTTTTCACCAGTATATTATTTTTGAACCCCTAAACGCGACAGGTATAGAAAAAATAATAATCTCACGCCTTTCATCCCCGAGGGGGTAGGCAGAGGTAATCCATTACTGGATATACCCACATTTCACGAGATACATTGGACCCCTAAACGTGATAGGTGGTGAGCCCATCGCCTGACCGGGTCTGTTTGAACATGTCTCAGAATTAATTCTGAGACCTGCGGGTTTCCTCACGATGTTTTCCTTCACCGTCGACCTAGTGATAAATATGTACGTAAGTTTTTGAAAAACTCATTGGTACATGCCAGGATTCGAACCCGAGCCTCACTGATTTTCGGCCGGCTCTTATATTTTTTATTTATTTATTTAACTTCATGTACCAAGAAAATGTACACATGGCGAACTTAATGCCTAAAGGCATTATCTACCAGTCAACCATCAGGCTAAGCAGAAATAATTTGGCGGAATTGGCCGCAAATAGTAAAAAAATCAATTATAATATTACGGTAAATATAAATATATATATATATATATATATATATATATATATATATATTTATATTTAATATATATATATATATATATATATATATATATATATTACGTAAATCCTAATACATATATATGTTGATAAAATAAACTAATACATACTATAATATCGTAACAAACATAAAACAAAAATACTTACATAAAATAATCTAAAGATGATGATTTTCTTTCAAACAATTTATGTTTGACCTGATAAAAACGCACGAATTTTCCTCTTAAAAGAAAACTTGCATTGGGATTTTCTAATGCAAACGGGGAGGGTGTTCCAAAGCCTGATGGCATGCACAGTGAAAGAGTTGGACACAAAACCAGTACGGTGAGAAGGCATATGTAATAACAGATGATTGCGAAGACTTCGACTGTGGGAGGAGCCCAAGAGCTGGAATCTACATTTCAAGTAGTTAGGAGAAAACGGATCGTTGAGAAGTGAATAAAGCATGCAAAGCATCCGAAGCTGTCTTCGCTTTGGGATGGGTAGCCAGTTAAGCTGAGAACGGAAGGTAGAGATGTGGTCATATTTGCGTAAACCGAAAATAAATCGGATACAATTATTTTGGAGGCGATCCAGTTTATTTATTTGTGCCTGGGTAAGATCGGAACAACACACATCAGCATTATCAAAGATAGGAAGTAGGAGAGATTGGATCAGAAGTATTTTAGTGGAAATTGGAAGAAAATTTTTAAGACGGTATAGAGACCGGAGGGAGCAGTAATTTTTCTGCTAACCTCTTTAATATGCTTATCCCAACTGAGGGAGTTGTCTATATATAAGCCTAGATCTTTTACGTCAGAGCAGAAAGGAATGACGCTACTATCAAAGAGAATCGGTGAGACGGTCCTTAGATCAATTTTACGTAACTGCCGTGTGCTGCCCAAGATAATGGCCTGACACTTGGTTGGATTGACAGACACTCCAAACCGGTTGGACCACTGGCAGATCGAGTTAAGGTCACGATTAAGTCGCAGAACAGCGTCGCCTGTGTCGGCAGCATCGGCCTGGGCGTAAAGCTGCAAGTCATCGGCATACAGATGGTAAGAGCATTTCAGGTGGGTGGTCAGGAAATTAATGAATATAGAGAAGAGAAGGGGAGATAGTAAACCGCCTTGAGGTACGCCAGTGACTAGGTCACGCCACCCGGAGAGCACCCGGCCGGTGCGAACCGCCTGCTGACGACCGCGGAGATAGGAGGAGAACCAGTCTACTGCCGAGGAAGAGATTCGCAGATGAGCTAGGATAGCCAGAAGAATATCGTGGTCGACGGTATTAAAGGCGTTGGAGAAATCAATTAATACAAGAACCGTTAATTTTGAGTCTTCCATACCTTGTCTAGTGTCCTCCAGGACCTTAAGGAGAGCTGTTGTTGTGCTGTGACCTGGGCGAAAACCTGACTGAAGAGGGCTCAAAAGACGATTCGAATAAATGAATGTTGATAATTGTTTGTGCACAACAGCTTCGATGATTTTGGAAAGAAAGGGGAGTATAGAAATGGGTCTAAAGTGAGATACTAAGGTAGGGTTTGACAATTTTGGCAGTGGAAGGATGAATGCTTTGCGCCAAATGCTGGGGAAAGTGCTGGTTGACAGGGAGAAATTTACAATGTGTGTAATTAAAGGGAGAATGTGGTTAAGTAGAGGCATGACCATAGATCTGCTAACGTCATCGCAACCCACTGCCTGAGATTTGATGGAGGACACTGTTTTATGGATCTCTTCCTCAGAAACTGGGGAAAATGAGAAAATGTCAATAGTGAGAGGATCCAAGGAAGAAATTTCAGAGATTGTAGACGATTTAATAGCAGCGTTCAAGGTAAGTGCGGCAGAGAAGTGAATATTTATGTCATCAAGGGAAAAGTTATGATTGACAAGGGACTTCGAAGATTTCCCAAAACCCAGGGATTTGAGAAACTTCCAAGTATCGGGAGAAGAGGAGTTCAAGAGATTACATACATACATACATAATCTCACGCCTATTTCCCATTGGGGTAGGCAGAGACAACAGACCGCCACTTGCTACGAACCTGGCAGATCTCACGCGCTTCCTCCACATCCATCAAACGACTCATGCATGCTCGTCGGTTTCGGGTACTCTTTATCTGGCTTTTCTTCAACACATCGCCGATCTGGTCGATGTAGGTACGCCTAGGTCGTCCTCTACCGACTCGCCCATTCACAACACTCTTGTATATTTGTCTCGTTAGACGACTTTCATTCATCCGCTCAATGTGACCAAACCACCTGAGCATTCCTCTTTCAATCCTAGTTACTATATCATCTTTCAAGCCGCAACGCTCTCGGATCACACTATTTTTCACTCTATCTATCAATCTTACTCCACTAATGCTTCTTAATGAACGCATTTCGACTGCATTTATTCTACTTTCATGCTTCTTCTGCCATACCCAACACTCACTGCCATACATCAACGTAGGTACTAACACACCATCATGAACAGCCAGACGTGCTTTATTTGTCACATTCTGGCTCTTCATAAAGGAGTGCAAAGCTCCGTTAATCATGTTCCCTGCATTCACCCTTCTTTCAATATCACTGTCACACTTTCCGTCTCTTGTAAACTTACTTCCCAAATAAACAAACTCTGGCACTTGTTCTACTTTCTCGCCTTCAATCATAATATCACATTCAGACATGTCCCTATCTTTCTCCAGAACCATTACCTTCGTCTTGCTTACATTCACTTTCATGCCTTTCTTCTTAAAAGCCTCATTTACAAGAGTTACAGTGTCCTGCAACTTACACGCCGATGGTTCAAGTATTACTTGATCATCGGCGTATAACAGGCATTTGACACGTACCTCTCCCATTCGTACTCCACAATCTCGCTCTTTCAAATCTGTCAAACAGCTATCCATGAAAAGGTTGAAAAGCCATGGCGATGCTACACAACCTTGTCTAACACCCACAGAGATGTCAAACCAGTCCGTGTAGGCGCCATTAATTCTGACACAGGCTCTAGAATCCCTATAGAGGGATTTCAGACCCTGTACCAAAATAGGGTTCAACCCATGCATGGCCAGTGTTGACCATAGCTCATTCCTTCTCACTCTATCGTAAGCCTTTTCCAGGTCTATAAAGGCGCAGAATATTTTTTGGTCTTTTGCCAAAAATTTCTCAGTGACGCACCGTAAGGAAAAGACTTGATCCATGCATCCCATCTCCCTTCTAAAGCCTGCCTGAACATCCCATATCCTCTCATTCGTTTCACTCACGACCCTATCAATCAATATCCTCGCATATAGTTTGCCGACCACACTTAAGAGACTAATGCCACGATAGTTCTTACAGTCCTGTTGCGACCCCTTTCCTTTATATAGTGGTACAATTACCGCCTTAGTCCAGTCATCTGGTACTCGGCCATGTTCCAAACACAGGTTAAAGAGTCTTTGCAGCAGGCCTGTTACCAACGTGTCACCGGCCCGTAACATTTCTACCGTCACGCTATCATATCCTGCAGCTTTACCTAGTTTCATACTTTTTAGCGCTTCCACAATCTCTTTCATACTTATTTCGAAATCTTCCGGTGGAATTGATATCTCACAAATTTCACTCTCATGCTCATCCTCTTGCTTTTCAAACAGACTTTCAAAGTATCTTTTCCACCGCTCTAGTACATGCCGTTCTTCAATCATAGGTTCACCACTTTCATCACGTATTACACTCAGAGAAGATTTTGTGGATTGCCCCTGCGCTTTCCTTACAAGTTTCCAAAATAACTTTATGTTATTTCGAAAACTAGAGCAGAATTTTTGATCCAACTTATTATTCTTCTCTTCTTTCTTTCTCGCCACGCACTCTTTAACTTTCTTTTTAAACTCTGCATACCGCTCTTTTGTTCTTTTTACATTCTCCCTATTTTGTTCACAATCATACACTCTGCAGTCGGCTTTCACCGCCAACAAGTCCAGCCATGCTTTCTTCTTATCATCTACTACACTTTTCGTCTCCCAATCCCACCAGTCAGCCATCATGTTCTTTGCATTCCTCCTTTTACTTACACCACACACCTCCTTCGCAATATTTACCGCATTCTTCTTCAAAACATTCCAGATCAAATCAATATCATTTCCACAGTCATCCTTCAATTCTTTTTCAAAATTTTCTCTCATTTTATTTTTATACTGCTCTTTCACGTCAGGGTCACTCAATCTCTCTACTTTTATACGTTCTGGCGCAGTCACATTTACTCGTGCACGGTTCTTCCAACGTGAAAACAGACCGCTAATTCGACACACTACCAAGTAATGATCTGTGCCCACGTTGGCCCCCCTATATGCTCTGGTATCTGTGACTTTGCTTTTCAGTCTTTCATCTACAATCACAAAATCAATCAAGCTTCTCTCATTACCTCTCTGCCACGTGTACAGATGGACCTGTCGGTGCTCAAACATAGTGTTTGTCACATTCAGATTCATCTCTGCACACACATCTAACAGTCTTATCCCATTCTCATTAACTCTTACATCACCGAAAGCCCCCAGTACCTTTTCATATCCATCCCTTTTCATGCCAACCCAAGCATTAAAATCCCCTAACATTACCAATCGTTCATTGGGCTTTCGCTTCAGACATACTTCTCTTAGACCTTCCCAAAAAGATTCTCTTTCTTCTTGAGGTTTTGACATGTCGGGAGCATATACACCAATTATAAAAATGGATGTTATGCCCACTTTCAGTCTAGCCCAAAGAAGACGAGAATCTACACACTCATACTCTCTCATGCCTATCATCATTCGCTCAGAAAGGACAAGTCCGACACCTCTACTGCCATATTCATCATCAGCGACCCCTGACCAGATGGCTGTGAATTGGCTATGCGTCGACAAGTCCTTCCCCTTTCTCTTCGTCTCATTCACACACAGGATATCAATATTCCTATCACACATCATCTCACATACTTCATCTAGTTTACGCTCCATTCCTCCGCAAACATTCAAAGTAGCAAACCGGCACTCTGCCGTCCGCTTTTCGCCCCTCCGGGAAATGTTTCGGCGTGACGAGTGGCGAGCTGCGTCGCCGCCTACAGAAAACGGAACTTTGTCCCCCCCAGATACGTCGGGACTGCCCTCACCGAAGACGTCGAGTGAGGGAAAGGATTCTCCGACCAAGTCGGTACCTTTCTGGGGCAATGCGTCTTTTAAAGCCGTTTTCATTTTCCCGTACTAACATTTTTTCAAGAGATTTTCATGAAAATAACGACGTTTAGCAGCTCTTACCATCTGGTTGCACCTATTCCTCGCAACCTTAAAGGTAGCCCAAGACTGTTCACACCGATCCTTCTTGAAAGCACGAAATGCTCTATTTCGCCTCGCCATGGCCATCCGCACTCCTCTGGTCAACCAGGGGGCAGGCGGGCGCTTCACCCTGACAGCCCGCACCGGAGCATGCGCATCGAACAATTCTAATATTTTGGAGTTGAGAAGAGAAACTTTATCATCAACTGTCCGTGCGCACGCAACGGGCGACCAGTCAGTGCTAGCGGCATCCTTATTCAGATTTTCTAAATCAAGTCGAGCAAAATTGCGGATGTAGACGAGCTCAGGTTTAGTTTTGGGTGGCTTTAGTTTATAGGATAGGAAGAGAAGATCATGACGAGAAAAACCACTGGCGGCAAGTTGGCCGTAATTATTCACATTTTTGGGAGAAGAAGTTATAATATGGTCTATCCATGTGTCCGGTGAATTTATATTATGATGTGTAGGTGAAAGAGAAAGAAGAGAGAGGTCAGCTGAGTCTATAATAGAACGCAGTTTGCGAGATTGCGTCGAGTCTTTTAGAAGATCAGTGTTTAAATCACCCATGATTATGAGATGTGCGTGTTCAGAGCCTAGGGATTCGAACAGAGATTCTAAATTAGAAAAATAGTCAGTAGACGGTGGACATTAAACTACACCCAACACGGCTGTGGAACTACCGACCCTTACTTTGACAAAAAGATATTCAGCAGAAGCAGAATATTCCGTAGGTGAACTAGCTACCACCTTGTATTTAATATCGCTTCGTAAATATATGGCTTCGCCACCACCACCCTTCCCAGTGCGATCATTACGTATTAGAATATACCCAGGTAGACTATATGACGACGAAGGTAGGCATGGTTTAAGCCAGCTCTCAGACACGAGAAGTGCCGGTGTGACGTTGCACGAGAAGCTCGCTAAGAGATCAGAGTAAAATTATACTTATACGTGACAGGTTTTGAGCCTATATATGTATATGATGCATTCGTCCTTTACTTTTGTCTAACCAATTTTCGTAAAAAAGAGCAATAATAGTACGGTTTCCATAAGTAGTATAGTAATTCAGTCGCTAATGAATTTTTTGAAAACAATTAACACATATTAAAAGCAGCTGAAATAGACTAAGAAAAAAACAGTCGAATTGATCCTCCTTTTTTTGAAGTCTGTTAAATTAAAACGTCGTGAACTGAAGCAACGGTTCGCAAGTGGGCTCTAATTGGCGGCACTCGTCTGGGCTGTTATGGGGCTCCAACCCGATTCCCTATTTCCTGGAGTGTTCCTGCAAAAAGTTTGCTACCGAGCCATGAGCTGGAATCCATTCAAATGCATTGCCATTGACACAGAAAATGGTAATGGGCTGTTTATCTATATCCATACTGTTAGCCCATAAATATCGATTGGAGCAACTCTATTGGAACTACGTCTCTACGCGTGACGTCACGAGTAACTGACAATAATCCCGCGCTTTATGTCTGACGCAAAGATATATACAACGCGTAACAGAAAAAGCGCAATTCCTCATACACCCCAATTAGTATATTAATTTAAAAAAAATTATGATGCAATCGAACTTTAATTGTGTCTAACCAATTTACTTAAATATCGATTAATAATAGCACGATTTCCACAGAAAGCACTAAATTCAGCTACGATCATTAATTTTTGACGTGATAACGTCTTATAAATTGATGGAGCCGGCGGCATTCCCGAAAAAGTGTGACGTATGCGTCGTTCCAGTGCAAGCGAGAGCGCGCAACGAGCGACAAAGAGGCACAATCCATTCCTTCAGTATTTTCTTATGACGTTGTCACGTTCAACTATCGTCCGTAAGCCGACTTTACAGACAATCGATTTTTTTTTGAAAAATTTAACACATATTAAAAATAGCTGAAATCAAGTAAGTAGTTGATACTGAACAAACTAATTTCAGGAATAGCGCTTATTCTGTTACATGTTGTATAATATATTTGGTCTGACGAGCTAGGCTGTGGCGCGTATAGTACATAATTGATATAAATGTTTGCCAGAGTATCTGAGTCTGTAACTTAAATAATAAACCATAATATGCAAGGCCATAATAGGTAATACTTATATACCTATATAAAAAGCACGCCTTATATCCCCCAGGGGGTAGGCAATGGTATTCCATATCTGGATATAGGTACAAACTTTTCACGAGATATTCTTTGGACCCCTAAACGTGATAGGTGGTGAGCCCATTGCCGGACCGAGTCTGTTACACATGCCTCAGAATTAATTCTGGGACCTAAGGGTTTCCTCACGATGTTTTCCTTCACTGTTGCACTAGTGACGAATATGTACGTAAGTTTTGAAAAAAACTTCTTAATCAAAAATTTTTAGATTGTCAGGCAAAACATAATATAGAATAAACAGTTTATATTTCCACGTTAAATAAGCCTCAAGCGAAAAATTGCCAAAAACAAGTTGCAAAAAAAAATAAGGCAAATATTTTGCACGAATACAGCCACTGCTTCTAATGAATTTATGTTTTGTTTCGGCGAATTTCATTAGCAATTAGATTTGATAAATTGTGGCTTAGCGCCTTATATTAAAATTTAAAATGATTTGTTGCCAGTTGTTGTATTTATTTACTACACATCGCATGTTCCAATGGCACATTAGTTTGAATATAGTTTTTAACTGTAAGTACCAGACGGGGTCTTTTTTATTTTTAAATCTTTTGATGCCCTTTTTACACCTAGTTGCGTTTAGTATTTTAATTACTAATTGCAACTCAATTTTGAAGCAGATATCTTCAACTGATTGAGCTGAAATTTGGCATACATATGTAAATTCGGTGAGAATGAAATATTATGGTACTACCGAACTGATTGATGATAGAGCCAGGAGGTGAATATCGCATCTCCTCAATTTGATTTTTATTACACGTGCCATATGGGATACAAAAGCTTGTTTTTTTTTTGTTTTCATGAACCATAATACATATTTATATTTTGTATCGAGGCACTAAACGAAGCTATGTTGCTAAGTTGGCGTTTAATCTCGAGGTGAAAACTGTACTTTTCATTTTGAGTGCGAGAAAAATAGTCAATTTAGTACAAATTTATTTAAAACCGAACAAATACACTCGACAAAAATTCTGAAATTTACGCATTCAGTTTTTTTTTCTAAACCTGTCACAGATTAACAAAGAGATTTAAATCTCTTAAAAAAAAAAAGGCGCCACCTTCTATGCGGAAACACTATGGAACTAAAACTCTCAACATTTTCGCAATGAAGATTGTCCACACTTTACAGATTTACTGGCTGTTTGAGTTTGTCTACATCTCATTATGGAAATTAAAAAACTAGTTACTTTTTACTCCCTAGGGACTAAAGTGACTTTACTCCCGCTTTGTAGGGCTATATCGGCGTACTTTTAGAGCATGAGAAGTGAAAACTTATTTTGTGCCCTCTCTGCCTTATGCATCACAAGCTTGAGTTATTCAAGTCAATAGAACTTAGGATGAGCTAAGCAGCCAATTTAGGCATATAGCTTGTGTATGCGTATGCGTATAGAGAAATCTAATCACATGCTACAATGATTAATCCATTCTGCTTAATCAGATGCCGGGAGTGATGAACTTGATCAATACATTATAATGAGTACTAAGCCCGATGTAGTACCACTGGCGCTGTCTCTGTGCATTGTCGTTCAGAACGGACACGTGAATTTGAATGAAGACTAGAAAGGCTTGATTAATATATTGTGGGATACAATTGTCATACGGTTACTTAGTCTCAAACCAGGCAGAGTGTGTAGCAGCCCATCTTGCTGTGAGTTGCTGGTTCCAAATGCAGTACCCCGAGCAGAACCAGCAAGAAACTCAAGGGCAGCTCTTTATAACCTCATGTCTTACTAGCAAAAGACTTGAAAGGCTTGATAAATATATTTTGGGATATACAGAAACCAACAGACACCAGGAAGTGTAACTACCAACTGAGCCAGCAGGCCCGTGATGCTAAACCAGGCATTAAAACTTTCATGTGATGAAATTCGCATCATCTCTTGATATAGGTAGTACAATTATTTCGACTTCATATTCAATAACATAGAACTCTAAAGGGTAAAATCCAACTCCAACTTATATGGTTTTCTCATGGATTCCACTGTCAGAACTGAACCATGACCAAATGGGAGCACACGGAAAGCACCAGTTTTTAAATAAAAAAAGAATCATCACAATCGGTTTATTTACCCAGTCGAAAGTTCTGAGGTCACAAACATAAAAAAACATACAGTCAAATTGAGAACCTCCTCCTTTTTGACGGGACAACGTCTTATAATTCGATGGATCCGGCTGCATGCACGAAAAAGTATGACGTATGCGGCGTTCCAGTGCAAGCGAGAGCGCGCAACGAGCGACAAAGAGGCACAATCCAAAAAGTATGACGTCGTCACGTTCAACTATCTTCAGCAAACCGACTTTACAGACAACCGATTTTGACGTGACAACGTCTTATAATTCGATGGAGCCGGCTGCATGCACGAAAAAGTATGACGTATACGGCGTTCCAGTGCAAGCGAGAGCGCGCAACGAGCGACAAAGAGGCACAATCCAAAAAGTGTGACGTCGTCACGTTCAACTATCTTCAGCAAACCGACTTTACAGACAACCGATTTTGACGTGACAACGTCTTATAATTCGATGGAGCCGGCTGCATGCACGAAAAAGTATGACGTATGCGGCGTTCCAGTGCAAGCGAGAGCGCGCAACGAGCGACAAAGAGGCACAATCCAAAAAGTATGACGTTGTCACGTTCAACTATCTTCAGTAGGTAAACCGACTTTACAGACAACCGATTTTTTTTTGAAGGTTTTTTTTATATATATAAAAAAGGGGGCAAACGTGCAGACTGGTCACGATAGTAAGTGATTATCGTCGCCCATGGACACCTGCAACTCAAGAGTAACAACTGCGTTGCCGGCCTTTGAGGTGGGAGTAAGCTCTCTTGTTGAAGGGTTGAAGGTCGTATCGGTCCGGAAATACCGCCGGCGACAATTGTTCCACAGGTTAAAAAGGAACGCAGATAGAGCTTAAACGCAACTGTCTCTTTCACCCAAAGCCCGCATAAGAGTCCATGGTAGGCCTCAATGCCGGTAATGCCACCTTCAATTTCCGGCTAATTCTGTCTCTGGCCATTTCCCTGGCAATCTCCCACAGAGCCGCTAAGTGAATCGTGATTAGCAGCGTATTAGGCGAATTAATTATAGATGGACGGCTTGTCGTCATTACTGATATTAATACATACCGACGTATGCATCTGCTGTGATCAAAGGGCGGTTTAATTACTAATATCTGTTTACAATTCCAGAGATAGACGTGGGAGAGCCATGCTTCGGCACGCTTGGGCCGGCTAGACCGGAGTGATACCACGGCCTCACAGAAAACCAGCGTAAAGCAATGCATTGCGTTTCGTTGAGTAAGTGAGGTAACCGGAGGCCCCAATTCCCCCTTCCCCTCCCCTCCGCTCCCCCTACTCCCACGGACGGACGGACGTCACTTACCATCAGGTGACCCGTCTGATCGTTTGCCCCCTTTTTTAACATAAAAAAAAAAAGATACAAGATGTTTGTATGATAACAACTGAATTGAAACGCATGTTGGGGATAGGAAAAAAACATACGGTTAAAGAGCCCGCTTCTCATGATGATAATCAGTGAGGCTCGGGTTCAAATCTTGGCATGTACCAATGAGTTTTTAAACTTACGTACCTACATATTCATTACTAACTCGACGGTGAAAACATCGAGGAAAACCACAGGTCCCAGAATTATTTATTAATTCTGAGGCATGTAACAGGCCTGGTCCGGCGATGGGCTCAACACCTATCGCGTTAAGGGGCGAATATTTTCGTGAAGTTATGGAATACATCTGTTTAAAAAACCGTTTTTTTTTTCATTTAAAAAAAATATGCTTATGTCTTTATTCCCGAAAGCGACAGCGGTATTTTATTCCTGGACATACCCTTACATCAGTATACTTATTTTTGTTTAAATCAGAATTATCTCTTCTGTTTCAGTTAATGCATTTTTTTAGTCATTGATATACCATTCATAACCTTACGCCTTTTCCCCGTCTTGGTAAGAAGGGAACAATAAAGACTCTCGTGCTTCATCCATATCCATCAAACGACTCATGTATTTTACTCTTCTTCATTACATAGCTTGTCTGGTCGATGTAAGTACGTCTAGGCCATCCTCTACTCATCCATTTACAATGCCCTTGTATACTCTTATTGCGCCGCTCAATATGACCTAACCATCTCAGCACTTAATTTTATTTTATTGTTTTTTGGTTATATGTAATGTATGTATGTACTCGTATGTGAGCCGATTTTTCTGGCACTAAGAGCCTAAACAGGCTGAGAGCTTTTTTTTAAATTTGGTATCATTAGATTCATTTTTATCACTAAAATAACATGGTTCAAATTTTTTGCCGATTATCTACTTCAGAAAAGAGGTAATGTTTTTAAAACTTTATACAGCCTATTATACTCAGTCGGGTAATTTGATGTTTAATTAATCTTTTTCTTACTATATCGTCTTTAATGCCTCAACTCTCTCTATAAACCCAATTATTCATAAGTTTCGAACAATCGTATTCCAATTTATGCTTCTTTTGATCGATGTATTGTCACCCTAAAATATTTACATACTAAAATAGTATATTGCACACCAAAACAATTCACAATAACCATTTAACGTGGGCTATAAATAAGACTTTTTAAATGGGCTTTCAGTCCCCTTCCATAGTTGTGTAATTTATTAATTTTATTGCGAACGTTATTAATCGATTAATATTCAAAATGCGTAGCTTCCCGGCAATAACAGTTACTCAATAGAGTTGTACTGTTTTATAGCCCTATCACGATTGGGCTACTTTACTTTCAGTGCTATCAGATTGTTTTAGGTGAAGGGAAAATGTAGTTTTATCGCTTTTACATTCCTTTTTGGGTTGACACTTTATTTTATATTGTTTAAAAATTAAAAATAAGTAATCTCACAGCTTTCATCCCCGAGGGAGTAGGCAAAGGTATTCCATATTTGCATATAAGTACCCACTTTACACTAGATATTCTTTGGACCATTAAACGTAATAGGTGGTGAGCCCATCGCCGGGCCGGATCTTTTACACATGTCCCAGAATTAATCCTGGAACCTGCGGGTTTCCTCACGGTGTTTTTCTTCACCGTCGAGCTAGTGATAAATATGTACGTAAGTTTATGAAAAACTCATTGGTACATGCCAGGATTCGAACCCGAGCCTCACTGATTATCATTATGAGAAGCGAGCTCTTTAACCGTAAGCCTATCACTGCTCTTCTAAATAGAAACCTTGCAAGTGCAGTCCAGCGAAATAATTCTAAACTCGCTATTAGACATTGGAGCGATCAAATACTCTAATGGAATCTTCATTCCCGCAAATGCATAAGGTAGAAAAAAGAGTTGTAGCCATGATTCTAGGCTCTTAAAATATTACTTCGGGTCTATGACGGAAATGTGTGGTGCAAGTCAGCAACTGATATCACGATAAGTTAAATTATTAAATAGTCACATAATTATTTTTTAAATTATTAGTGACTATTATCGTAGTCCTTTAAGCTATGTCAGATACCCATGGGGGACTTGAAAAATTCTGTTAGGTGGTCACTAGTTTAACACCATCTCTGCGGTACGCTCGCGCGGGAGATTATTTTATTTATTTACTTTTTGAAATATAACAGCTTTATAACACATTGTCTTTATGGTTTAAATAAAAATATGCACACTCCTCACACTCAAATATCCACCTATACCCCATACTTCCTCATGTGTGAAAATACCCTTAGCTCAGCAGTGGACGGCTACGGGTTGATGATGATAATGAAAAACGTCGCGGCAATAGTCCTTGCAAAAATTGTTATTCGTGGTGCGCACCAGCCAACTCTCCGTCATGCACCTGTTAAAGGCATGCACCAATGAGTTTTTCATAAACCTACGTACATATTTATCACCACCCACGGAATTGATTTTGAGGCATGTCGGTTTAAAATATACTGGTAAAGATTGGGTATTTCCTCGACCTTGGCGATAGAAGCGTGATCATATTTATTTATATCATTTAAACAACCACGCGACTTATAAGAGCTACTTATATAAACAAAACTTGAAAGTTAACAATTCGTCGCAGCTCCTCATATGTATTAGGGATCTAATGGATAGCCCCATTAGAGTTGCTTATGGCTTGTTACCTATCAAAAGGGTTCCGTCTGAGGCACTCGGGGGAAATCTTTTCGACGCCAACAAGGGTGAAGTCAGGATTAACTTTCGCTTAATACGTCTATGCTGCCCTAGTACATGCATTTTACATTATCAACTATCCTACCTTTATCTGCTGTTATTTAAGTCGCATTTGACATTTCCATACCGAGGGTTATTGTAAACCTGTCGAAACGTAAACTCGTCACAGATAAAATCATGTGTGTAAACTTGCCACAAAGGAGACGTTCCATCTTGGGCCTGCACATTGTACACCAGCGTGAAAGATAGGGAAAAATCTAGTGATTATCAGAAAAATATTTTAAAAAAATCATTCATCATCTATTTAACTTGCACAAAAGTAATGAAACTTCATGGATCTGCAATGAATCATATTGAAATAATACTATTTCTAACTTTTGAAGCCCAATTTCCATGTTATTGTGGAATGTAAGTTGTAAGTTGAGTGTAATTTAAAATTGTATTGTTATTTGTAAAAAGAATAATAAAAAAAGACAGCTGTCCTCGTAAAAAGTCACAGAAAATTAATTTTCCCGTATACCTATTCAAATTTTTTTGCTCCGTACACCTGCAGTAATGTAAACTTCTTAGAAATCCCTAAAAACTTTTCCAATAATGCGATTATGAATACAATACAAGTACTGCTGCTTTAATAATACAGGATGTACTCTCATGCTTTATTTAAGAGGGGGTTGGCAGAGGTATTCCATTTCCGAAACACGGAAATTTCACAAGTGTATATTTCTGATCTAAGTCAGTCTGACAATATTTCGTAAGAAATTCTATAGGAATTTCCGTCTAGCTACAGTAATGAGGACTTTTATGTGAAATGCCTTAAAGCAAATACTATATCTTTTAGCCGTCAGTGTTTATAATTAATCTGTGATAATTGGCTAGTCTGTACTAGCCAGTTCCCTCGCGATAACTATCGCTGGATACTGGCTCCAGCAATTCTACTGTAGTGGCACTTAAAAAAGCAAGCTAGCTTGTTTCAAAAGATTTTCTTCGCCCAAAAGTTGCCACTGAAAGAGATCTCTACGAGTGATAAGGCCGTAGCAACTTGGGGCTCTTTTCTCGTGAAGATTGCTACGTACTTAAGTTTTCTTGGTAAAGCGTCTTGAGTTTCAAGTTTATATTTATTTTTGAGTCGAGCTCGTTGCCCGATTATTCTTAAGCACATATTTTCACTGCTTCCCTATTTAGGGTTCCTTACCAGAAGGACGGGAGCCTAATAACTAATTGACCGGCCTGTTTTCTCAGTTGGTAGTGACCCTGCCTTCAGAGTCGGAGGTCGCGGGCTCGATCCCCGCTCGGGGCCAACATTTGTGTGAATGAACATGTGTGTAGTCTCCGTGTCTGGGTGTTTAATTATTTGTTTAAGTATGTTTGGTATTATTTAAGTATGTAGCTGCATACTTACAGTTGGTAGGTTTAAAGACTCCGTAGGACTTTTACATCCCGTATAGCTCAAACTTTCTACATAGCCTACAAAACTTAGATAACGCCATTAGATAACACGAGTCATTGACCCCGTCATGACGTGTTTGCAAGTGCATCGTTAACGGGGCCTCAGACAGTAAAAAACAACGCGACATCTCAGGGGGTCGGCACACAAATAAACAGTGTAGACACCCCTTTTGATCTCTCATACTCCGGGCGGAGTAATGAGTCCCCCCCCTCGAGCCTCGCCGAGATTTCGGTATGATATTACCGACTCACAACTGCAGACACTTAGAGAAAATTACGGCGAAAAGGGATTTTCGACGTTGGAATCTCGCTTGTGCTCTCGCTGACGGTATAAAGTTTTTATTTTAATTCGAGTCACTAATATTCCTGGAAATAAACATTGCACCAGTATATGACTGTGGTAATTAAATATTAATGAATTATGATACAAATTACATTAAATATTGATGCTTTATTGTAATAACATAATAATATAATATAAATATATAATAACAAATAAATTGGGGTAAAATTTCAGTGAAACTGTTATACCACTCTAAAACCTACTATTTCTGAAGAGCAATTTAAAAAAAATCGCCTATTTTATCCCCGAGGGGAGGTATTCTATTTCTGGAAAATCCGACTTTTTACGAATATATTCGACCTCTAAGCGTGATAAGTGGTGAGCCCATCACCGGACCGGGTCTGTTACACATGTCTCAGAACTCAACTATTGAACGTCATTACAACTCCATCGCTTTAACATGTATGGTTGAGGCATAAAAATGAAACGTTACGGTAAAATCGTTAACCCTTTTTTTCTTATATTATGTTCACTAAAGATAGATTATTTTAAAGAATTCGATTTGATACAAAAAGAGATGGTATTCAAAACTGTAAGGAAACTGATATAACTGTTAAAGAACTACCACCGCTATTTCCAACTGCCCCACAAAGCACTTGGAACAAGAGAAATGCATAATTATCTAGCTCTACCCTTACTCATATGCAACAGGCGAAGTAAGGATAGCCTTAGGCACGGCTAAGGGAGCTTTCACACAGGGACCAGGTAACCGGCGACGATCTATTAGTCTAGGCAATGAGGCGGATTTTTGTATGAAGACCCCAACATTAATTCCTCAGTCGATGAAACTTTGCAGGATTGTAGTATAGTATGAGACAATACTTGCATAAAAAAATCCAAAAAAAAACCTAACCGAAGTTAGGTTTTTATACTAAAAAAAAAATTTTTTTTTATTGATAATTTGATAATTTCTAAAAATAATGTAGCCATGTATGATTCCTGTGACACAATAATTACTACAAACGATGTTATAAGGCTTTGTTTTCTAGTTAGTACATATACCTGAGACTGTAAAAAACATAAAAATATTATATAAATCTTACAAAATATATGAAAAATACTAAATAACTTACGACGTCCTGTCAGGAGGTCAAGGGACGCAGCTATCTTTCCAGTGTGTACGCGACGACTGAGGCATTTTGGCGCGAAAACTATTTTAAACCGGATTCTTGATAGACTCACGGTCGTGTGATTTCGCGTTGGCGCTTAGAAACGGATTTCACGCCACTCTAGAATTTTTCAAAGTAGGAACTCACGATCGTGTGACTGAGGTGCGAAAGGGTTAGATATACATATAACAAAAATATATAGGTACTCATAAACTTCTAAAAAAACTTCCAGGAGTTTTCTTTTTAGCGTATATTTACATCTGATTTTGTGTTTGTCCAATAATATAGTAAGTATATATTATATTACACAATTTTATTTTTGAGCTATTGCATAGCTTCTATCGAGGGCCGTGAGCGCGGGGACCGAATCCAGAAATTCCGTAACGAAAAAAAACCTCACGCTCCCCACTCCGACGGGCACGGAGGTGTGGCTTGAAGGCCGTGCATTGTCTAACGTCGTTTCTTTTGGGCAGTCTTGTTGATACAAAATGCTATGCTTTACCGCGGCAGTCCCCGAGTGCCACACGTCATTTTTTTATTTATTTTTTTGGATAACCAACAAGACATACACTTATACAATCTTAACGCTAAAGCTGTAAACATTTTAAGAGTTGTCTTAATTAAAGGTTACCACAACATTCACAACAATAGACGTTCTAAACTAAGGAATAACTAATATTGTAATTAAATAATTTAAATTTAAATTTTTGATAAAGAATTACAGTGAGACAAAATATTAACAAGTAAACTTTCAATCGGTCTGTAATTTTTCCCTTGTTTTTTTTTCTAAAAGTAACCAACGATAACGGGGACAACGGGGCTGGTTACATAGCAATCATACGTAGATTAAGGTTATAAAGTAAGCTCTATATGTGATTGTTTGTTGTCCTAAATAAATAAAATTAAATTAACGAAGCAGCTAATATATCGATATCAGCATTGGTCCAATTTTGGGATTACATATTTTCTTGTTCATTCACCATAGTAATTGTTTTTTTTTCAACGGTGTTGCCACTTTTCACTACGGCGGTGTCACTTTTCACTACGGAGGTGTCATTTTTCACTAAGGTGGTGTCACTTCTTGACATGGATTGGTCTAATTGGTTTTTTGTTTTGATTGGTTCTCTATAACAGGAAATATTTTTGGATAAAACCCACTTTTCACGAGATATTCTTTGGACCCCTAAACCTGATAGGTGGTGCCCATCTCCGGACCGGGTCCTTTAGAAATAAATAAATAAATATTATAATTAAGCGTCTATTTGCTAGCACAAGTCACCACATCAAGCCCGATAGATCTAAGATGCGTTACCTGCATCACTATCACTACATAGTATAAAATGAAGTCGCTTTCTCTGTCCCTATATCCCTATGTCCCTATATCCCTATGTCCCTTTGTATGCTTAAATCTTTAAAACTACGGAACGGATTTTGATGCGGTTTTTTTTATGAATAGAGTGATTCAAGAGGAAGGTTTTAGTATCAGCATTGCACCCGTGCGAAGCCGGGGCGGGTCGCTAGTTCTGTTATATGTGAAAGTGCCTTAAGTACCGCCGTGCCTCCGGCGCTCGGCTAAGAGCCCGGCCCCAGGTCTTAGAGAGGTGCTTTCGTCGAGGGGACGGTACAAAAGACACCGAGCAAGCGCGTTTTGTTGACTGTAATTGCAGTTTTGAAGCAGATTTTCTAATACCCCTTGTGAATAAAGAGAAGTCGCCTTTAAAAGTGAAATTATAGCTATTTACCCTTTAGGTACATAAAGACCACTTCCCAAAATGTCCGCTTTTTATTTTTGTGTCAGTTGGTCGAGTTCCCATTATGACAACATTTGAAAATATTAGTTCTTATAAAGACCACTTCCCAGAATGACCACAATTTAAAATGCACTTAGGTACATAAAGACAACTTCCCAAAATGTCCGCTTTTAATTTGTAAGTCTGTAATGCATTCTCTTTGCGAGAATTGATTATCGTAGGTACTTCTTTTATAATTCTTTGATGTTGCTTTGATGATATTGGCCACTCAAAATTATTTTGACACTGGGACAATGCCTAAAACTGTCAGTGTCGCATAAATTGAATTTAAGTTTCAAATCATTATGGATATTGTAATAATTAAAAATCAGAAAAGCGGAGAATCTTTGATTCGTGACGGTTACCGTTACAATAAGTGCAGCACCAACAAAAACTCTTCACGATGGCGGTGCGTCTTCCGCGAGGAGTGCTCTGCCTCGATTACTTTATCTTTAGAGCAAACGGTAAAAAGGGAAAAGGGTCATACTTGCAGGAGGGACATCGTGAAAACGGATGTTTTTAAGGCCCTGCAGCAGTGTAAACAGGATGTTTGCTCTGATTTGGGGCCGGTACAAAAGATTTTCGAAAGAAATTTGGAAAATTTGGAAACCAAACACGCTGCTTCAGAGATACCAACATTTTCTTCTGCCAAAAGTTCTCTATACCGAGAACGTAAAAAGTTTTTAAATGTAAATAGATTAGTGTTTGAAAAATTAGAAGAAAAAAATTTTAATGCTGTCGTTTGGAAGTACTTATACTTTCCTCATGGTTGATGATGTCGTTTGGATTCCTAACCTCGACCTACTGCTTATCGCACCACATGCAGTCTTTAATGTTATACGTAATTTGTTGACGGACATTATGGGAAACTGTCGTTTTAGGAAACGGACATTATGGGAAACAGTCGTTTTAGGAAACGGTCGTTTTGGGAAACGGACATTTTGGGAAACGGTCATTTTGGGAAATGGTCATTTTGGGAAACGGTCATTTTGAAAACGGACATTCTGGGAAACTGACATATTGGGAAGTGGTCTTTATGTACCTAAAGGCTATTTACTTGTTAAAGCAATGAGAAATTGCCGTAGACTTATGGTTCAACCAAAGTTGTATTTGGCTACCTGTTGTTGTACATCTTATAGGTGTTGATATTTTATTAATTACTAGCTTTTACCCGCCGCTCCCTTAGGGGTTGAATTTTGCAAAATCCTTTCTAAGGGGATGCCTACACTGTATTTTAGCTATCTATGTGCAAAATTTCAAGTCTAGACCTAGCTGTTTAGGCTGTGCGTTGTTATACTCATATCACCACTCAGTCAGTCAGTTTATCATTTTATATACCTACTTACTAGCTGACCCGACAGACGCTGTCCTGTGAAAATGTGATAAATGAAGAACCACTCGACAGATTTTAAGCAAACTTCACATAAACTATCTGCTAAATAGTCCGAATAAAGCCTAAAAATTTGGTTTGGATAGGTGAGCCAGTTCTTGAGGCACAAAATAACAACGAAAAGTGGCATTGATTTTTATATTTTAATATTTAAATTATTTTTAATACATTCGTTTACCAATTTTTTACTGGCTAGACAATCTTGTATCTAAACTGAGAAATATTAAAATCAGAAATCTGTTAAAAAAAACTCATCTAAAAAAACAGCAGGTCAATTCCTAATAATATACAGAGGGTAAAAGATACCTGACGGTAAATCGTTCTGATGTATGCGGGGTCCTCACGATGTTTTTTACGAGCCTATACGACATTGTACGAGATGTATTTTTGTTCTAAGATGTACCGTATTTTCTCTGTGTGTCATTGAAGACACGAATTAACGTTTTATATTGGTTACGTTTTTTTCTTAACTCAAACTCTTCTTATCCAACTCTTCATACCTTCTCCATGAAACACAATTAATTCTGTAAGGCATCCGTGAATAACAAGAGTAGCGAATAAAAAGCTGATAGGAGGGAGCATTAAGCGGATTTCACGAGGGGTAGTGTCATAAACTATGCATTAACAAAATACGGAAGCCGTGTGCATTATTCTCTGTGCTGACTGCACTGCACCGAGCGGACGAAGGAAACGGATGAACATTCATCTTGTATTTACAGGATTGAGTCGGGAGGAAGCCGGTAGCTGGAAAAAATGGAGTGCAGCAGGATTTTGATGAAAGTTATCAAAGAAAAATGTAGTTTCCATTAACATTTTCTCTTCGAATTATTTAAATATGACTTTTATGTAAAAATACATTCATACCCTTTCCCTGGAGGTATTTTGTTTTGAAATATAATCACTTTGAATTACTGTCACAGTTAGTTTTAGGATATTTTGTTTGAAATCGCGCAATACTATCGAATTGCGTGCATGTGGACTTCAGAAAATAAACACAGCCTAAGGACGCTGATGTTTTAATTATATGAGTACCTATTATACGTGTGGTACACAATAATACCACGTCTATTAGACTGTCTAACAGTCGCGCTAATATTCCGCGATCATATAGCTAGCTATATAAAATAAAATGAGGTGTGTCAGTACCTCTGCGGGCCAAATTAGCGCGATACCGCGAACAATGCAGGAACTTTCAGAGTGAAGCCAAACCAGAAACAATAAGCAAACACAGTGGAAAGCTGTAATGGTTCTGCAGTTTTAAATGTGTAATTGCTATGGTTAATTTCCCCTGGGAATCTCCACTTACACGGGCCGGCTTTCAACATTTAAAACTCATACAGACTAAACTAACGTTATACAATACTTACGTTCACGATTTTTCCCGACGGGGTAGGCACATACAATAGACCGCCACCTGCTACAAACAATGGGCCTACAGTTCGTCTGCTACTTTGGACTTAGTAAAAGTGACACCGGGCCATAGTAGAAGTGACACCGTGTCATAGTAAAAGTGACGCCGTGTGAAAGTGACACCGTGCTGACACTCGGCATAGTAAAAGTGACACCGTGCCGTAGTAAAAGTGACACCGTGCCGTAGTAAAAGTGACACCGTGGCATAATAAAAGTGAAACCAAGTCATAGCAAAAGTGACACCGTGTCATAATAAAAGTGACAATGTGCTTTAATAAAAGTGACACCGTACCCTAATAAAAGTGTATCAGTCCTATAAATCAATAAAACTATGACATTGAAGATCATAAGCGAAGATTTAAAATAGAAGAACTGTAAACACATGACAGTCAAACTACTCGTATGTAATTGAACATGTAGCGACATCTAGCGACTGTACATAGAACTAACTAAAGCGCCATAAATGGCAAGTTCTAAACCACGCTGTCAGAATGTTCTCATGAGTTTGTTTGTTTGTCATACATCAATCGTTGGACCGCGGTCCCCAGACACGATCACCTCGCCTTATGGCAATATAGTTACTTGGTACATTTTCCTGAGTACATTTTCGACGAAAATTACGAAGTAACTTATTTACTAAACAGTCAAATATCCCATTATCACCAATGTTGGGTCAGTGACAAAAAACTTATCAAGCCCAAGGAACCCTGATGGCATATAAAACAGTGGCATACGCTGGGCGGTGCGAACACGGCGCCTTAATTAATTACCTACGGAACCCGCCTGTTTACATACGTACAAAGACCCAGAGGCTATGTACGTTCAGAGTCGCTAAATAGAAAAGTTACTTGTTTGTTACAAAATAGAACTGTAGTTTTGAAAATCTGATAATTACTTTTGTTGGGTTCCTTAACTTACTTGTTTATCGCTAACTCGGTGAAGGAAAACATTCTGAGGAAACTCATTGGCCATACAAAATGTTATTATAACATTTTATTTTAAAAAATATTACATATTTCATTTTATTCAAAAACCAATTCAAGATTTTTCAATTAGAAACCTTATTTTCATATTCTGAAATAAAAAAAAATAAAGAATTGCGCTAAAAATATGCAAAAATCACAATTGTAATGACGGCATCTTGTCACAGGCATGTTCGTTTCATATTAATCTATGATACTCTTCATTCTATCTATCAATCTACAATACCACTAGTGAAATTAGAATAGCACGGCTTTTATATTTAACAAGTACTGAGGTAAAAAAATCAAACATCCTTTTTCTGTAAAGAACCGCGGGTTCCAATTGGAACCGAGACACAATTAAAAATCTATTGTGTCTCGGATGCTTGGTCTTAGAGGTTAAAGTTTGTTGAAAAACTGAATTCAACGAATAGCACTAAAGTCATCAGCATCAAACAATGATCAAAATTGGTTAATTATTGGCTTAATAGTCGCATACCGTACATAAAAAAACAACACCAATATTGCAATACTTTAGTTTTTCAGTTTATATTTTCGTCGATGTTTAAAAATTTTTTTGTTTAAGTGATTTTATTTCAGATCAGCGTACTTGTGTTCAAAGAAACATGTGGTAAAATAAAGGTAAACTAATGGGTATATTTACCCTTTTCTTGAGTCAACCCGGAAGGGTAAGAAGGGGTAATAGCCTCAATCAGCCGGCCGTGTACGATGTTTCTAAAAATAAACAGGCTCAGCCGGTAGACCCAAAAATAAATTATAATAATAAAAGAAGGTCCTATTGTCCTATTTTGTGAAAACTTCTAATAGCATGTACATCTATTAGTGGTAGCGAACTCTAGCTTTAATTTATAGGGATTAGATGTTCCCGTTCCCGTGGGAATACGGGAAAAAAATAAATCCAATGTTACTGAGTGATAATGTAGCTTTCTATTCTCGAAAGAATTTTTAAAATCGGTTCAGTACATATTGAGTGTATTTTTTACAAACAAACGAAAATACAAATCTTTCTTGTTTATAATATTAGTATAGGTAGATCTAGATGTAGACTAGCTGTACCCGCGATATCAGCCGGGAAAGTTCCATTCCCGTGGGAAAAATATAGTCCATGCTACTTCCGGAAAAGCAAGGAGGTAGGCATGGGTAGGTATACTTTTCACCAACAGATATATTTCAGGTGTACTACACTTACCTCAGAATCAGTTCTGGGACCGTAACAGGTATGAAAGTTAGTGTCATTTTGTTACCTTTGAACAGCTAACATGAAATCTTGATGGAATTACACATTGACTTGAACCTCGAGAAATGTTACAGGCACCTCTTTAATCCAGAACGTGGACTAATAAAAAAATAAGTACAAACAAAGCCGAACCTTCGTTGTAGTCTAAATATTTTTATCCGTACATACCTTTCACGTGGCTTGCGTGTCAACACTATTTTCGTTGGTTGAAATTTTTAATCAACATTTTTGTTTGAAATATTCGTCACAGCGGGACACACAGCATGTTGAATTAGCAATCCCAGAGGTCAGTCAAACGGCTTTATGTTAAAGTAAACGCTATTAGAATTAAGAATAAGAGTGAAGTTAGTTAAATTATAGAGCAGTGATAGCTCTTACGGTTAAAGAGCCGGTCGAAATCAGTGAGGTTCGGGTTCGAATCCTGGCATGTACCAAAGAGTTTTTCAAAAACTTACGTACATATTTATCACTAGCTCGACGGTGAAGGAAAACATCGTGAGCAAACCCGCAACTTGGTCCGGCGATGGGCTCACCACCTATCACGTTTAGGGGTCCAATGTATTTCGTGAAATGTGGGTATATCCAGTAATGGAATACATCTGCCTACCCCCTCGGGGATGAAAGGAGTGAGATTATTTATTTTTTATTTTTATTTTAGGTTTTACCTATTTTAGATATCATCTGTTCCGTAACAAAATAGTACTGGGATCTGCGGGTTTCCTCAAGATGTTTTCCTTCACCGTCGAGTTAGTGATGAATATGTACGTAAGTTTTGAAAAACTCATTGGTACATGCCAGGATTCGAACCCGAGCCTCACTGATTATCATTATGTGAAGCAGGCTCTTTAACCGTAAGGCTATCACTGCTCTTACAATCATGTTTCGTATACCTTAACCTTTGTTTCTTGGACCGCCTTTGATTATTAGAGTATAGAATAAGAAAATAAAGTAAGGATATCTTGTAGCCCGGATAATATTTGTTCCATATATTATATTGTATTAATGCATTCTCCATAAATAATAATAAAGGGTTACGTATCTAAATGTCTAAAATTAAAAAACCTAACGTTAAATAACCTAAGTTCAAAATACCTAATGGTTGTTTGACATAAAGTTAAAATACCGAAAGTTTAAAATGTCAAATGGATATAATACTGAAGTTCAAAAGGATAAAACTTGAAATACCTATGTACAAAGTCCCTGAAATTGATTTACCTCACGTTAATTGACCGAAGTGACAAATACCGACGTAATGTATTAATATAAATATAAATAGATATATATATATATATATATATTATCTGGCGGCTATCTCTGTCAAAGGATCAGCCTAGCTATCCAGAGAGGGAATACGGCCAGTCTTCTGGGCACTGTCCCACATGGTTCCTATTTGGAGGACATTTTTTATCTGTAATTATTGTAAATGAACATATATTTTCCTGACACAAAATATATTAAAAATAGAAAACGATGAACTTTATCAATCTACCCACTTTTACGCTTGCGGAAGGTGATCCACTATTTCAAACAAATATCGCGCAAGTGGTGCATTACTTTAGGTATTTTGACCATTTGTTATTAAAAATTTTGGTATATCAAAATTAGGTGATATAACTATAAACATTTTAAATTTTAGGTATTTAGTCCAATCGGTATTGTAATCTTAGGTATTTCGTGGGTATGTATTATTTTATTAGGTATATTAAAACATAAGGTATTTTGATTTTAGGTATTTTGAACTTAGGTTATTTAACGTTAGGTTTTTTAATTTTTGACATTTGGATACGTAACCTAATAAAGCGTTGGATAGTAGTGATCGGCGATGTGTTAAAGAAAAGCCAGATAAAGAGTACCCGACACCGACGAGCATGATGAATGTGGAGGAAGCACGAGAGATCTGCCAGGTTCGTAGCAAGTGGCAGTCAATTGACTCTGCCTATCCCAATGGGAAATAAGCCTGAGATTATGTATGTGTGTACGTGGATTCCGCTCGCTAATCGCTGGGTCCGTGTGTGGTACCGTTGTGACATCCCAGATATGAGGCGATTAATGGAAATATTATCTGGCGTGAAGTATCAGCGGCGAGCACGCGAGACCACAATCAGCGGGTTTGGAAAAGTACCATGTCTCACTAACGATGGTGTAGGGCCGCCTTCACTATGTTGACAGAACGTGAGACTCAAATGGCAAATTCTCTAAATAGCAAATGGCAAAATAACAAAATGGCGATTTAACAAAATGGCAACTTAGCAAAATGGCAAGTAAGCAAAATTGCGAATTAGCAAAATGGCGAATTAGCAAAATGGCAATTTCTCAACATGGAAAACTACCAATATGGAAAAAAATTTATGTACAGCGTGTTAGTCCGTTTATAAAAAAAAATTGCCGAACCGGGTCATTTACACATGTCTCAGAATAAATTCTGGACCGGCGGGTTTCTTTACGATGTTCCTCGAAATTGCTGGAAAGACGATAATGTTCCCAAAATCATTTTAGAACCTTGATCATGCAGTCAAGTCAAGTCAGTCAAGGTTTTTTTCAAATAATGCAATCGCTGCTCAAGTGTATCAACACCCTAACATTGCAACAATTCCTATATGCACGTGCAAAGCGAATATCGACTAAAAAGTTCTCCGAAAATCCGAGGCTCTAATAACAGTTTTCAGACCGCAAATATAAAATTGCCAGACAGTTTAGTTACGTAGTTGTATTAGTTAATTGATTCCGCAATTTCAAAACTAAGCGTATTTATGGTAAAAGTAAAGTTCAATGACTTATTTCTTGTGCAACATGTTCATTTGGAATGTGTGTGAAAAATAATATAGAGCAGTGATAGCCTTACGGTTACTCTTTAACCGTACCTGCTTCACATGATGAAAATCAGTGAGGTTCTGGTTCGAATCCTGGCATGTACCAATGAGTTTTTCAAAACTTACGTACATATTTATCACCAGCTCAACGGTGAAGGAAAACATCGTGAGGAAACCCGCAGGTAACAGAATTAATTCTAAGACATGTGCAACAGACCCGGTCCGGCGATGGACTCACCACCTATCACGTTTAGGGGTCGAATATATATATATAAAGTGAGTATATCCAGTAATGAAAAACCTCTGCGTACTCTCGGGGATAAAAGGCGTGAGATTATTATTATTATTAAAAAAATGTATTCTACAGATCTAGCTAGCACTTGCTCACTTTCTAGCTTTTTCATATGACTATGTCGGTATTTCGAGATAAAAAGTAGCCTCTGTGTTATTCTGATGTTACCCTCGACTCCGACGAATTAGTTCCCCAATCTTCATAAGCCTCGTTAGGAAGCTCATCGGGTCCACAGAGTCGGAACCACTACGACTATACTACGACTGCACTACGCTATACTACGACTGAACTACGTATGGTCCACCAGATGCGGCAATAATTTTTTGCCATGCCGCCACGCCGAGCAGGCGATAAATCCGCAGCGCACACTTGTCAATTATCATTTGTTGTGACCGCGTACGGCGGCGTTCGAGCGAGATAGCTTAGTGTGGATATTCCTACGAAAAGGAAAACATTGTGAGGAAACCCGCCAGAATTAATTTTGCGACATGACTGTGTAAATAGAACCGGTCCGGCGATGGGCTCGCAACCTATCACGTTTAGGGGTCCAAAGAATATCTCTGCCTACCCCCTCGGGGATAGAAGGCGTGAGATTATTATTTACTAAAAAAAAACTCGCCCACCGAGGGTTCCGTACAAAGAAGGTACAAATTATACCTCGACGATTGATTATGTACTTTAAATAAAGACCATATTTTTTTATATTTAACTAATGATTTCATTACAACAAAGTTTTTAAATTTTTTCCTGTACTTATTTGAATTAGGCGATATTATTTGCCAAATTTCTCCCTGTACTTTATGGTTAAAACGATGTTACATAAATTTTGATTCCCTTGAGATTTTCGAAATGTACGTTTTTGTTGTATGTACTAGTTCTTTTTAATTTATCTTAGAAGTTTGATTAGACCTGAGTATATGTTTTTAATTTCAGCTCGATACTTCCCATACGCTTTTATCTCTGAAGTGAAGTGATGAATCACGATATTCCTCCCTACATCTGTAAAATGAAGCGTGCGTCTCATCCACACGATTCCAACGCATGTACTGAACCTAGACTTTTGCTCTGATAAATCTAGAAGGCGCGCCGAGACTTGGCTTGAGGGGATATTGATGCGGTTCTCATCGACCGCGCTCGCTCCGAACCGATTCTAATGGATACCTATCTGTGAAGTGATTTTGACTCTGTGACCAATGCAATGACATTTTATAGGTAGACACTTTATACTCTTGAAATATATAACAAATTTTTTTCGGTTATTTAGTCCCATGGGTACTAAGTAACTTACATACATACTTAAATAAATATTAAACAGTCAGACACGAAGCCAACATACATGTTCATGCACACAAATGTTGACCCCGAGCGGGAATCGAACCCGTGACCTCCTTCAAGGTAATGTCGCTACCAATTGAGCCAACAAGCCCGTCAATTGTATTCCAATTAAATAAAAAATAAATTCATCACCATCATCATCCACAACATCAACCCGTAACAACTCATTGCTGAGCTAAGGGTCTTTCCTCACACTGAGGAAGTTTGGGCTTATACCTAATTTTCCACCGCGGATTAGGAGATGAGGCAAGTGACCACCTAACAAAATAATCAAAATTAATAAAATTAACTATTACTCAACAACAACTCAACACGTAATTCAAAAAAATAAAATAAACTACAATGGGCGGTGAAGACAACCGTGGGAATTGTGATGGATGAAAGTGAGAGAACAGTACTAACTAGGCTAGGCTTCGTATGATTAAGAGTCGCGACACACCTGCGGAACTTACGGCACGGAGCTTTTGGTAAACAACATACATTACGGTTGACGCGGGAGGCAGATCCATTTACTTTTAAAGTGAAACGTCAATGTATGTTGTTCACCGAACCTTCGGCGCCGTAAGTTCCGCAGGTGTGTCGCGACCCTAAGGTAGGTACTTTTATACAGGACCATGTCAACAGTACCAGATTCCACATTTTAAGAGGAATGAGAGACAATACGTGCGCGAATTTAAGATTTGATTGAAAAAAATACATTTCAAGATTACATATTTGTACGCGATTAAACCAATTTCCGGCAATTACCTGACTTAAATTTTGCATAATTAAAGGCAAAATAACGCATCTACCTCAAGTTATATAGAATATAATTGTATGTGGCAACAAATATGGCCTCCTATACGCTGTTCTGTAAACTCGATACGGCGTTCAGTTGCGAATATGCATAATTGGGTATTAGCTAGTCGATGATTGTGTTTTGGCGAATTTTAGCGTGATGGGAGCAGTACCTAAGCTTTGGCTAAATACTGGTCTAATGAACCTAGCACACAACCACATTGTGTCATGCATGATCCAGATAGCCCCTTTTCACACGTACCGGTTTCCGCCGGTCCGGCGGGCGGCGAAGTATATGGCCATGTACGTTCGCTTTCATCGGGCAACCGGGCAATCGGCCATACATTTCGCCGCCGGACCGGACCGCCGGACCGGCGGAAACCGGTACGTGTGAAAAGGGGCTTAGAGACGTGTTATATTCTAGAAGTGCAAAAATGTTATATAATAACAATAATAATAAATTGTGGGAAATAATTCACACACGGTTATTTAGTCCCAAACTAGGCAGGGCCTGGACTATGGGTACTTAACAACTGATAAACATACTTAAATGAATATTAAACACCCAGACATGAAACCAACAGATATGTTCATGCACACAAATGTTGGCCCCGAGCGGGGATCGAACCCGCGACCTCCGAACCGGAACGCAGGGTAGCTGAGCCAACAGACCCGTCAAAACAGTAAAATAAAAATAAATAAATAATCTCACGCCTTATATCGCCAAAGGAGGTAGGCAGAAGTATTCCATTTCTGGATATAGGTACCTACCCACTTTTCACCAGATATTCTTTGGACCCCTGAACGTGATAGGTGGTGAGCCCATCGCCGGACCGGGTGGGTTTACACATGCCTCAGATCTCATTCTGGGACCTGCGGGTTTCCTCACGATGTTTTCCTTCACCGTCGAGATAGTGATAAATATGTACGTAATTTTTTGTTTAAACTCATTAACTATAAACAAAACACTATTAAAAATAGTAAACAGAGTCTAAATTTTGTCGTGAATGGACACATTGTAACTGAACCCCCCATCTACTTTTTTATCTCTCTATACATTGGAACCACCAATTCCAACGTAGTAGATTTAATTCCCAGCCATGCAAAGCCAAACATCATATAATGCTAAGCAAGTATTGCACAGCTCAAAGCAAGGATCTCATTCACAAGATATCGTTTCAATATTTTGTTATCATGTTCTCTTGCACGGAATTAGAGAGAATCCACTGTATGACATTCCGCTGCTAACTCGTAGCAAACGAACATCAATTTTACACGTATAGACGTAAATGAGTAACCATCATTTACATCCTACGCATAGCTTTTAAACGACCTCAAGATTTAGCTTCATGATGATCTCCAAAGTATTCACTTTGGAGGCATCGCTAAATAGGTCGACACCGTCAAATATCTCCTGCAATTTTAGCCTTTTAATTAAGTTATGTGATCGTCTAGAGTGTAGGACACTACTTTGTAATAGTAATCCAGATCCTTTTTGAGGATCATGCTTTGCCATCAAAAGAAATCTTAACTTGAATCAACCTATACCATTAATTATCTATCGCGTATTTATAAAATTGTCTTTCGCTTTTAATCTTTAATATTTAATAACGCTGCCCACTTCAGCGCCATTCATGCCTAAGGCAATATTTTCATGAAGGACACTTCATGTTCCCCTCCCCTGCTATCTCTTATCTGATGACAGACTCGAGATAAAATCGCCTTCCTCACATTCTCACCTCCTTTCAAAAAAAGAAATAAAAATGTGGTTGGTGGGAAGAGTAGGAAGCTCCGCCTCGCTTCATACGGTGATCGCCGACCCGCAACATTCCACAATTGCGTTTGCGACCCCCCCGAACGTCCCGGTTTTGCCGGACATCCGGTCTTATATCCCGCCGAAGCGGGACCGTTGCAGCCGAAGCTGATTGTTGCGGCCGTAGCCGATTGTTGCAGCCGAAGCTGATTGGTGCGGCCGTAGCCGATTGTTGCGGCCTTAGCCGAATTTTGCCCCGAAGGGACCGGTGCGACCTTAGTCGATTGGTGCGGCCGTAGCCGTATTTTGCCCCGAAGGGACCGGTGCGACCTTAGTCGTGGTTTGGCCGTAGCCGTGTGTTGCCCCGAAGGGACCGGTGCGACCGTAGTCGTGATTCCCCGAAGGCGAGTTACGCCAGTCATTAAGACCTCGGGTGCATTTGCAGCAAGCCCCGTAAGGCAATCTCGAACATATTTGAGTTGGTCTTTACGACCTCAGGATCATTTGCAGTAAGCCCCGTAAGGCAATAATTCTCATAGGACATTTAGTTCATAGGTCTTAATGCTTAACATAACCCGACCTCGGTCCCTACGAGCCATCGATTCTCGTTCAGCCATCAGAGGCACTGTCACACCCTGAATGAGCTTATAATGGTAAAACCATTAATTTATATTAGTACGCGTCGCGCGCGCACTCATATGATAGTATGGAGTAACCGATGTACGTTCTGCAAAATACATGGTTATCATAAGATATATGAGGCGTTCCCCTTTCTCGATCATTCGTGGTATCACTTTATTGCAATATCAAACTCAACAGAATTGTGACAGACATCCCCGTCAAGCTAATCAAGTCTCTAGACCCTTTACCATGCCAACACGAATGCCAACATGACTTCAGTTCCAGACCCCGAAGAGCTTACTCCTGAAGATTTGGTCGAGTGTTCGCGTACTAGACCAACAATACTCCTCGAAGATAACTTATGTTAATGCCCATTTCGAACCGTCAGGTCTACGATCAAGCTAGATGTTGCTTTTCACATTTCAATGAGAGACGTTATCAACCTCCATCAATTAAGTGTTAGTCAATACCATCGTCTCCGTTACTTAGCATCAAGAAGCTCAGAAGCAGTCCCGGGGTATCTACTGTGAACCACAAGACAGCGCTAAGAGGTGCGTCGTCGGTCATTCCACTACTAGCCCCAATGTGTAATATTTGAGCGATCGTTACATCTAACAAAGCTTATGGACTATGTCCAAAAACTAAGTCTATATAACGCCACCTTGCCGTACCGTAAGACAGTGCTCGAGGCACGGACTTTTTACCTTTTCGCACTTTGTCGCCAAACAGTGTTGAACAAGATCGTTGTGTCGAAGCGTAAGCCTCTGCATCACAAAGAAGTCATAATGCAAGTCAAAGATCAGAGGTGCCGCCACCGCCAAGCTAACATTGGTATGTGCTGACATAACACCATCCGCGGTACGGTGTAACGTGCTGACATAACACCGACCATGGAACGGTGAAACGTACTAACACAACCGCTGCACCACTCGGGCAGTACTACACACTCCTTCAATAACTCAAACACTACAACCCCTACCTTGTCCCGATATTTGAATTCAAGCGGACAGCGTTAGCTGCCCTATAAGCGGGAGGGAAACCAGATGTATTATAAGTCCAGCTCTGTTATTTACTTTTATTCGCCATGCTTTTCATATATTAGGTTCGTCTAGAATATCGCATAAAACTATCATATTCCATTAATCAGACAGGGTACCCTTACCTGCCTTGTCCTCATAACTTCTGTTATTAACGAACCTTCCAGCCAATAACGCCATATGAAAATTTTATAAATTTATTTATTTTATAAATTTATTTATTTATTTATTTATATATTTATTTGCCATTATGCTCAACATCGCTCAACAGACCGACCTATGTATCATAAATCTTAAGTCCAACCTATGGTTGAGGTGGCAGCCTCGCATCCTGGCTGCGCACCCTCCCTCACCATATATGCCAAGACTTTATCTTCGTGTCCCGCAGCGGAAAATTGGAAAAACCCGACTATCTCCGATTTGGATGAAACCTCTTTCATATCGTAGTGTCCCTCAACAGTACCACAACGATATGCTTCCCATCTCTCTAACTCCATTAGTTCCGGAGTTATAACCGATTAATGGTTTATTTCAATACGAGACCTGTTTCGCATTTCCTTCCATGGGAAGATGTTTTAACTTTTCCTAAACCCTACTGAAACCTAATTCTAACTACTTTTATGAAACTTTTATGCTATCTTAACATCTCTTTGACCAATCAAGGTTCTACTTTACTGATTTTTCATTAGTTTTGAACTTTTCCTAAGTTTTGATAATTTTCTATTTCTGATTATATTTACATGTGTTTACATGTTTACAGCCCCACCAAGCTGTTTTATATTCTTTCAGTATTTAATATTTGTTATTAGGGACAGGGTGTTACAACATCATTTAGGTATAGCAATATCGTTGAAACAACCAAAGATTTGGTTAATCAAATCACTCGGGCTCTGGACCAATCGGACTCGTTACCGAGCCTTTGTACATAAATTTTATTACACACGAAACCTTTTCAATTTACGTTTTATTTAAAACTGATATTGCTCTCTGTAAATACCAAAAAATGTTTAATATTTGAATAGCGACGTATTTTCCGATGCCGAATCATACTGGAACCTTTGTCAATGTCGCTTTTGAAGCAAAAAATGGAATGGATTTTTCTTGTTGCCCTGAATGGAACGAGCTTTAATTAATTTATTAACTCTGTAAGAGATATTCGCCATGCGAGTGAATACTGGATTAATTATTATTTAAACAGTAACAGATTTTAACGGAAATTGGTCTATCAATGAGTGCCTGGACGACATTATTTACTTTTTCGTACAAAGTAAGGTATCATTCGCCTCTATGGCGATTATTTGTGATACTATTAATAACTGCGTGTCAATGTCAGTGACTATACTTATTTAAAATGTTGCTTCAATTTTACTTTAAAAAACCAAGCGCAGCAGCAAACAAGAGCAGTGATAGCCCGGACGGTTAAAGAGTCGGTCGAAAATCAGTGAGGCTCGGGTTTGAATCCTGGCATGTACCAATGAGTTTTTCAAAACATACGTACATTTTCATCACTAGCTCGACGGTGAAGGAAAACATCGTGAGGAAACCCGCAGGTCTCAGAATTAATTCTGAGACATGTGTAAACAGACCCGTTTCGGCGATGGGCTCCTACGCCACCTACGTTCCATTCCCTTTGGACTCCGTTCCGGGTCCAAAGAATATAAGGAGATAGGGATATTGTCTCAACGCTATATAAGGATATTATTCATAAACCATAATTACTAGTAATACATGAGATTAAAAGAGCTGCCCTTGAGTTTCTTGCTGGTTCTTCTCGGGGTATTGCATTTGGAACCAGCAACTCGTCGGTGGAGATAGGCTGCTGTTTACATTTAGCCAATCTTCTTGGAAGAGTTTAGAGTGCCTTTTTAGTAGACTATTGAAATTTCTAAGTGTACTTTTTGTACGTACAGAAATTAAATTAAATTAAAAATTGTTATCACATCTCCTTGCTACACCCACTGGGTAAAATTGTATTGAAACAAATAATATATTATGAACCCTACTTACATACAATTTATGACAAATAAAGAAATAAGAAAAAAATAATAAATAAATAAATAAATGATTGTTTTTGATTTTATTCCCAACTTTATTTATCCAGACTACATCGTTACCTGCATGTCGTGTGGCCATGCGATAGGCAAATTCGTTTTATACATTCTATCAATAGTGTCCAGTGTGCTAGCGGCTAACGGACTAGTCACAGCAGCCTTTGTACTTCAATTAACTATTTTTTTATTGCTACCCGCATCTTGTTCGTGTTTGCCATTCGGTGTTGTAGGTAGACAATTTGGCGTACGTGGCAACTGGCACGCTTAAAAACATAGAACTCTAAAAAGTAAAAACACGGACTATAAAAAAACAGACGAATTCAAAAAAATCAAATTCAAAATTCAAAATCGTTTATTTTCTATTGGTATTAAATATACACTTAGAAACAATATTTTTTTTATACAATATTTTATAATAACAAGGCACTCTAAACTCGTCCATGAAGATTGGCTAAATGCAAACAGCAGCCCATCTCCACCGACGAGTGGCTGGTTCCGAATGCAGTACCCCGAGAAGAGCATGAATAGAATTGATAACCTCCTCCTTTTTGAAGTCGGTTAAAAACTACTCCAAGTGTGAGTTTACCTATGACATTTCTGGGCCCGAATGTGAACATTTTCTTAAAGTTAAATAAATTTTAAAAAAGTTTTCATGATACTGTGCCACATTACCATTCACCGAGTCATAGTGGGCACAATTTTCCGCCTTTCGCCGTCAGTTCTACGAGATAAATGAGCTAACAAGTTCACGCCAAATCAAATCTAGACACATCGTCTGAAACAAACACAAGCCAGCTCTAAGTAAACACGTAACACATTGCACGAGATCCCACGATAAGGTAATGTCGCTTGCACTTAGCCAGCTGAAATCTCAAGTTGGGAATTTATTTCAGCAATCTTGGCAAAAGCTGAGATCTGGTGAAACATCGTCTTAATTAAAGAACGGTAATGACCTATAAATAGTGTGCGGCGGCGACCCGGCGCGCCCCAGACTGGGTATCAACAAAATATTATACATCCTTTAGAAAGCAGCGATAGCCTTACGGTTAAAGCCTGCTTCACATGATGAAAATCAGTGAGGCTCGGGTTTGAATCCTGGCATGTATCAATGAGGTTTTCAAAAAACTTACGTACATAATATTTCACTAGCTTGACGGTGAAGGAAAACATCGTGAGGAAACCCGCAGGTCTCAGAATTAATTCTGAGACATGTGTAAATAGACCCGGTCCGGTGATGGGCTCACCACCTATCACGGTTAGGGGTCCAATATATCTCGTGAAAAGTGGGTATATCCAGTATGGAATACCCTCGGGGATAAAAGGCGTGAGATTATTTATTTTTATTTATTTATTTTATTTTATCCATTTTTGTTTAAGACTATTAGGGCTTAAATGAAAATACATAGCCGATTCCGTTGAGCTCACAAAATTGTAATTAACTTTGTGGCAGCTTAGCGAAATAATTTACTTCCAAACTTAGACGGAAAAATTCGGCTGTTAGTACACTCGTGTTGGTGAGGTAATTAAATTATATTAAAATAGCAATTACAGCAGAGCTTCTTATGGGTGAGGCCCGGGTTCGAATCCTGGCAAGGGTTTTTAACCAAATAGGTTTTTCAAAAACATGACTTGACTTGACTTATGATCCTAAGTCCCCTAGATGGGGCAGAGGGCATCAACAGTGACTCGCCATCCCGTTCGGTCTTGAGCTTCGCGCTTGATTTCACTCCAAGTCTTGCCGATCTTCTTCGCTTCATCTAGCACAGTGCGCCGCCAGGTTTGTTTGGGACGGCCCCGCTTTCGCTTTCCTTGAGGGTTCCAATCCATTGCCTGTTTAGGTATATGGTTGGGATCCCTTCGGAGCGTATGGCCAATCCAAAAAAAATATTTCAAAAACATAATATTACGTAAATATTTGACAGTATGTAGCGGCTGCCTAGCAGCATTGCCCGCGCGGATCACGTTTATTCCCGTGGGAATTTCTAATAATCCCTTCATAGTGGATGCCTACGACATATAAAACACCTACACACCATATTTCAAGTTTCTAGGTGTTATCATTTCGGAGTAGTTCGTATTTCTTTTTCTCTCTCGTAGTCAAGCACCGTGCGGTAACAATGCGCGACAGAACAATTAAAAATCAATTGTCTAATTTTCTTGGCTTAAGAGGTTTTATATTCTATATTTTTCAAAAAATATCCTAAATCTAACTGGATCAAATCCAGTTACTCAGTTACCTCCACACCAAATTTCATCAAACGTGCGTGCGATGAGTGCACAGAGAGAATGACAGACAGACATTTTTTTTTTTTAATTGGTGTTTTGATAGCTTCATCAAAAACTATCTACACTACCTCAAAAATATAAAATACGGCCTTGTTAGTTTTATTAGCTCTACAGTGAAGGAAAACACCGTGAGGAAAGCGAGGCGTAGGCGTAGAGGCGTAGCATCGGTCCGACGACAGTCTTACCACCTTTCACGCTTAGGTAGGGGTACAAAAATATATAAAGTGGTTATTTCCAGACTTGTAATAGGATAAAGGAGTAAACAATTTAAAAAAATATTTACATTGTCCTTATAAGTTTATTTTTTTCTTAATTCTTAGTAAGTACTCGGAAAGGCTCTCCAAACAAAACAAAACTACACCATATCTTATAAAATCAACCCGTTCAGGCTACGGGCTATGCCAAATAAATAGGCTCACATATAAGACCCTCTTTCTTGAGCAATCGGATAAATAGACATTGATCTATGATTTATCTTCTTATGACGTAGATTAGGCGATAATAATATTACGCTAGCCATTAGCAAACAAAATTACCAAAACATATTTAAGTTTACATCCTTACTTAGCTGAGTTACTCGTAGTCTAACATACCAGCACCAACATTCGTTGGGAGATTTCCCAAAGCTGGGCAAAGCTTCAAAGCTTCCCAGCTAAAGTCATAAAGCTGCGGCCACACAGCGACCGAAACGCCGGCGGGACCGGGCAAGATCGGACTGCTACGTACCTATGTGATTGATATAGTTTTGGAAACAGGTTGCAAGCCCACTAAAAGTCGTATGTGATTAACTATTTGATATAGTTTTGGAAACTTATAGTGTCAAGCCCACTAATAGTCTATCTCAATTTTTATGGAAGTATCTATTTAAAATATGCCGTCAAAACGTTCTATACGCAGCATGGCGAGTAGAGGTAATGTGAACAAAACTTCTAACACCAAGACCGTTGTACTTTTTCTTATTTTTGTATTACTGTACAAATTAAAAGTTATTTAGATCTTTGCACAGTATTGTCGATGAATTGTTATTCTTTATTTATTTGTTGAGATTACGTTTTTCACTTCTCTCCATGTGATAGTTTCGAAATTTCGGAAAAATATGATAATAATTATACGATTCCGAAAATTTCGGAGGCATATCCGTATTAACATATACGTTTGACGTCCATGACCTCAAAAAATCTACCTACTCCAATCACTGTTACATTAAATAAAAAAAATTGTATCGCCACCGCGCGCCAGTATCGCGCCCGCTGTGTGCCCCGAGCTTTAATAACACAGATGTTACGCTTCGCTCCTAACTGTGGCCGCAAGTGTACTTACCAACTTGTGAGGATAAAAAAAAATAAAAATAATCTCACGCCTTTCATCCCCGAGGGGGTAGGCAGAGGTATTCCATTACTGGATATACCCACATTTCACGAGATACATTGGACCCCTAAACGTGATAGGTGGTGAGCCCATCGCCGGACCGGGTCTATTTACACATGTCTCAGAATTAATTCTGAGACCTGCGGGTTTCCTCACGATGTTTTCCTTCACCGTCGAGCTAGTGATAAATATGTACGTAAGTTTTTGAAAAACTCATTGGTACATGCCAGGATTCGAACCCGAGCCTCACTGATTTTCGACCGGCTCTTTAACCGTCCGGGCTATCACTGCTAACTTGTGAGGATATGAATAAATTAACTGGCACTGCTTGTGATTGATTGTTATTTACACTTTAATAAGTGAAGGGTGGAATATGTTGATTGGTTTCCTGGTTAAGTTGGGTAGTCCCGAGTCAGAGGTCGCGGGTTCGGGGGTCCAACCATTAGTTTACATAATAAAATTATTTTGACGTTATAACGTCTTATAAATTGATAACCGCCAGCTGCACGCACGAAAAAGTGTGACGTTCCGCCTCGGCAAAAACAATTATCTAAATCAAGATAAAAAATCAAAAAAACCGTGTTGTTGCTAGATTCTTTATTGCTTGTTTGTCGAAACCCTTCGTGTGTATTTTTTGGGTCCAGTGACTTATTATTAAAAAAATGAAATATCCAATATTGTTCAGGGATAATATTGAACTACTAATACATGTAATATAAAAGTACTTTTCTCGGCCGAAACCTAGTTTAGTTATAATATCCATCTACGTAATATGATTAATCACTATCACTACATAGTATAAAACAAAGTCGCTTTCTCTGTCCCTATATCCCTATGTCCTTATGTCCCTATGTCCCTTTGTATGCTTAAATCTTTAAAACTACGCAACGGATTTTGATGCGGTTTTTTTAATAGATTCAAAAAAATTCAAAAATTCAAAATCGTTTATTTTCTATTGGTATTAAAATATACACTTAGAAACGTCAGTATTTTATAATAACAAGGCACTCTAAACTCGTCCATGAAGATTGGCTAAATGCAAACAGCAGCCCATCTCCACCGACGAGCTGCTGGTTCCGAATGCAGTACCCCGAGAAGAGCCAGCAAGAAACTCAAGGGCAGCTCTTTTTAATCTCATGTCTTACTAATAAATATCGTTTACAATAATAATTATAATTAATAGCCTTACATAGCGTCGAGTCGGTTAATCCCATGCATGTTGGTCTACTAAGTAGTCTGTAATTTTATAGTAGCCTTTTTTATGTAATTTTTCCTTAACTATTATTTTAAATTTGTCAAGAGGCAAATTTTGTAATTAAATGGGAATCTTATTGTAAAAACGTATACATTGACCCTTAAAGGATTTGGTAACTTTAGATAATCGACTAGCACAAGCAGCCAGTTCATTCTTATTTCTAGTGTTTATACAATGTCTGTCACTATTTTTTTTGTAAAGTGATATATTCTTTTTAACATACAATACGTTTTCGTAAATATACTGTGACGCCAGTGTCAGTATATTAATTTCCTTGAATTTTTCCTTTAGAGACATCCTAGACCCCATTTTATAAATTGCACGAATGGCTCGTTTCTGCAAAATAAATATTCTCTGGACATCAGCAGCATTCCCCCACAGTAGAATGCCATATGACATCAAGCTGTGGAAGTAGCTGAAATAGACAAGTCTAGCTGTTTCTACGCTTGACATATTACGTATTTTTTTTACGGCATATGCAGCAGAACTGAGCCTTTTCGCCAACGTATCAATGTGCGGTCCCCACTGTAACTTAGAGTCTAGAGTTATTCCTAGAAATACTGTAGTGTTTACACATTCTAATTTTTCGTTTTTAACTGTAACTGAGTTTAAAGTTCGTTTAATATTTGATAAAGAAAAATGTACACATTTAGTTTTTTTCTCATTGAGAAGTAAATTATTAACGTTAAACCAACTGACAACATCATTAATCGCACTGTTCACTTCGTCATAAGACTTAATAGGTCGTTTAATTTTAAAAAGTAGAGATGCATCATCTGCGAACAGTACAATATCATGTTGCACTCGGTTGGGTAGGTCATTTATATAGACCAGAAATAGAAAGGGGCCTAAAATGGAGCCCTGCGGTACACCAATACAAACCGCCGATCCAGACGATCTTGTTTACATCAACACATTGTATCCGGCTTCTCAAGTAGGACTTTATTAAATCAAGAGCGCGGCCTTGTACTCCGTAATGACGTAGTTTTCTGATGAGAATTTCATGATGGACACAATCGAATGCCTTAGATAAATCACAGAAAACCCCAACAGCATCCTGCGACTCCTCCCAGGCATCAAAAACATGATTTACTAGCTCAACACCGGCATCGGTTGTCGAGCGACCCCTAGTAAATCCAAATTGCTTCACAGACATTATACTGTTGATAGAAAAATGTGCACTCAACTGATATAGAATAATTTTCTCAAAAATTTTACTAAGAGTCGGTAGAATTGATATTCGTCTGAAGTTAGAAGGGTCTAATCTACTACCGGCTTTGAATAATGGAATAATTTTACTATGTTTCATCAGATCAGGAAACACGCTAGATAGAGTGATTCAAGAGAAAGGTTTTACTATAAGCATTGCACCCGTGCGAAGTCGGGGCGGGTCGCTAGTACGTAATATAACAATTACGTAATACTCCGTAGTCACACACCTATCCATGACCACACATTTTTTCTTGAATAAAAGCCCTATATGCGCATATTATTTGAGCATGCAAGCGTGCATATCATAAATTTTAAACATAACCGACACGATTCATTAATAACTGCCGAATCAAATGTAAACATAGTATGAAAACACGAAATTGCACCGGCGGCTACATGTTTGCATACATAAATATCTTGTTTGATAAGCCGGGCCGCTACTAACGGTTTTAATCCACAAATCGATCGAGCGACGAACATTTTCAGTCTATCCAGTAGGGTGAAGATGGGATGATTTGGTCAATGACATTGTTAGCGACAGGTAGGGCAATCTTCTTTATAATTCTCTATGTATTTTTTTATACTCATCTCTATGTTAAGAGCAGTGATAGCCTTACGGTTAGAGTCTGCTTCACATGATGAAAGTCAGTGAGACTCGGGTTCGAATCCTGGCATGTACCAATGAGTTTTTCAAAACTTACGTACATAATTATCACGACGGTGAAGGAAAACATCGTGATTCGTGAGGAAACCCACAGGTTTCAGAATTCATTCTGAGATAATTATGTGTAAACAGACCCGTTTCGGCGATGGGCTCACCACCTATTACGTTTAGGGGTCGAATATTCTTGTGAAAAGTGGATATTTCCAGTAATGGAATACCTTGCCTATATACCCCTTTGGGGATAAAAGGCGTGAGTTTTTTTTTACGTATACTCAAAGAATATTTTTCTCCTTCAGATACAGTAAGGTAAATAGTAAAAGTCTAAAACAAAATGTTTTATTTAAAGTAGGGACTTACAAGTCCACTTATTGAACGTCATTTCAACTCCACCGCTTCAGCATGTAACGTTGAGGAGGAGAAGTAGTAGAAGCTACTATCTCGATTTCATACATACCTACCTACATACATACATAATCTCACGCCTTTTTCCCATTGGGGTAGGCTGCCACTTGGTAAGAACCTGGCAGATCTCTCGTGCTTCATCCACATCCATCAAACGACTCAAGCATGCTCGTTGGTTTCGGGTACTCTTTATTTGACTTTTAATCAATACATCGCCGATCTGATGTCATCATCAACCCGTAACAGCCCACAGCTGAGCTAAGGATCTTTCCTCACACATGAGGAAGTATGGGCTATAATCTCCCACGCGAGCCCACCGCCGATTGGGAGATGGTGTTAAGCTAGTGGCCACTTAACAGTCAAAATTTTTCAAGCCACCCAAGGGTATCTGACATGGCTTACCGACTTCCATTGTGCATAAACATAACGAAAAATGGTTGATGTAAATCTGAATATCTCGATTTCAACGCGCCAATATTCCTTGGTAGGGTTGTCGGTTACTAACATGTTTGCACCCGCCTCTCATATGCTCTGCTGAATAAAACTGAACTATTTATATTTACTTTGCCGCAAATACGCGTAACTTCATCCAGGAAGCCCTGGGCATTTTTCGCTTTTGAAATTGTTTAATCTTCCATGTTTTCCAATATGTTTTTAAGACCAGTTTACAAATGCCATCATAATTGACATCCACGTTGGGCAACAATCATCTATGCTCAATTTAATAACAAACAAATTTACATTGTCTATCATAATTAAACAAAACAGTTTTTTCACCCCACATGCTCGCCGTTGCCCAATTATATGTCATGCAAAGCAAGTCATTATTAACCAGCGGCTTATAATGAGATTCAGTACAGTATTATGTCCCGACGAGTTATAATGAATTTGTATGAAAAAATGTTCCATAGAGAACACAGCAACAAAAAGAACTTATTTGAAAATCGAACTGGCCACTACAAGCCATATTATAAGTAGCCTTGTTTTTTACTGTCTCGCAAAAGGTGAGAATATTAGGGTACCTATTCTCGTATTATATGGGCCAACATCATTTCTGTGCATGAACATGTTTGTTGGCTTCGTGTCCGGTTGTATACTATTTATTTAACTATGTCCATCAGTTTTTCCCGCGATGGGATTACCACCTAATCGTTTAGGGGTCCAATATATCTCGTGAAATGTGGGTATATCCAGTAATGGAATACCTCTGCCTACCCCCTCGGGGATAAAAAAGGCGTGAGATTATATTATTATTATTATCAGTTGTTTACCCTGCCTAGTTTGGGACTAAATAACCGTGTCTTAATTGTGTCCCACAATTTATTATTATTATATTGAGTCAAGGGCTGAGAATAGAAAAATTAATATAGCACATGAATACTTCGAGTCATTGCTATATGAGTCAGAATCAGAAATTATATGTCATGCAAAGCAAGTCATTATTAACCAGCGGCTTATAATGAGATTCAGTACAGTATTATGTCCCGACGAGTTATAATGAATTTGTATGAAAAAATGTTCCATAGAGAACACAGCAACAAAAAGAACTTATTTGAAAATCGAACTGGCCACTACAAGCCATATTATAAGTAGCCTTGTTTTTTACTGTCTCGCAAAAGGTGAGAATATTAGGGTACCTATTCTCGTATTATATGGGCCAACATCATTTCTGTGCATGAACATGTTTGTTGGCTTCGTGTCCGGTTGTATACTATTTATTTAACTATGTCCATCAGTTTTTCCCGCGATGGGCTTACCACCTAATCGTTTAGGGGTCCAATATATCTCGTGAAATGTGGGTATATCCAGTAATGGAATACCTCTGCCTACCCCCTCGGGGATAAAAAAGGCGTGAGATTATATTATTATTATTATCAGTTGTTTACCCTGCCTAGTTTGGGACTAAATAACCGTGTCTGAATTGTGTCCCACAATTTATTATTATTATATTGAGTCAAGGGCTGAGAATAGAAAAATTAATATAGCACATGAATACTTCGAGTCATTGCTATATGAGTCAGAATCAGAATTTATGATCGTAACATTGGTAACCATGTAGAAAACTGTGTCTCCCCTGGCTAGATTTCAACATCATCAGTTTTATCCGTCGCGACGCTGGACCTTCGCAGCGTATACGAAGATAATAATATAACATTATAAGTTGACCGGTTGACGTCGCCAGTTAGTTATTGCTGAATTATTCTTTAGGGGAGTGCATTATTCCCCTGGCTACTACCGATCTTGAGAATCTAGTTCGGATACGGCAAATATATCTCTGATATTACCTACTAGTTACTAAGTTTCTTGCTGGTTCTTGTCCGGGTAGTCAAACTCAAACTTAAAACTCATTTATTTTCTTTAGGTATGATTGAAGCTATGTAAGGCTATTAATTATAATTATTATTGTAAACCATATTTATTAGTAAGACATGAGATTAAAAGGGCTGCCCTAGAGTTTCTTGCTGGTTCTTCTCGGGGAACTGCTTTTGGAACCAGCAACTCGTCAGTGGTGATGGGCTGTTCACATTTAGCCAATCTTCATGGACGAGTTTAGAGTGCCTTGTTAAGACTATTGAACTTTCTAAGTGTATTTTTATACAGGCCGAAAATAAACGATTTCTGACTTTTTGACTTTGACTTTTGATCTATGATACATAATAGCCTAAATGTGCCTTTTCAGCGGCGAGGCGCTCGCCTAACCCCTCCTCAGGGGTGATACAAGAATTTAACTACATAACGGATTTTGATGAAACTTTAATGTTGTTCATATATCAGAATAACACATATGCTATATTTTATCCCCGTATTCCCACGGGAACGGGAACTACGCGATTGAAACCGCAGGGCGCTGCTAGTTGGTCATAATATGTCAGAATAGCACATAGAGCTTTATTTTATCCCCGTATTCCCACGGGGCTCACCACCACGTTTAGGGGTTCAATATATCTCGTGAAATGTGGGTATATCCAGTAATGTAATACCTCTGCCTACCCCTCGGGGATAACACGCGTGAGATTATATACATTCCCACGGGAACGGGAACTACGTGGGTGAAGCCGCTGGGCGCTGCTAATATAGTATGAATGACAATGTATTTTTATCCTAGTGCAAACATAGAACAGTTATATAGTTACATTTGAGCTATTAACATCGGAGTGTAGTGAATGCAGAATGCATGTTTAAATATACTTGTGTCAGTTCTGTCCCACAATTTATAATATTTTATTTACTCTTCTATCTCATAACCGAATAAAACAATGCCTTCTCCATTAAATCACTTAGTTCTTCACTCTGATCAAAATGGACCAAATATGTAGATGCCCGCGAGATATGGGGAATAAAAATAGGGATGGTGTGAACACCGCTTAAATCATGCCCGTGATTTATAACGGGCAGTGTGGCCTCGCCCTTTTATTATATATTACTGTTCGCCTATCTATAGAATAACTAGTCTATAGAATAACCTCGAGCTGAAAGGATATTTATCGCGCAAATTTGTGGACTGTTAGATTATAGTTTCATGCAAGATAGAAAGAGCAAGAGATAGTGACAGCCTGTGGTCAAAGAGCCCGTCTCATTCGTGAGTCTAGGGTTCGAATACTGCAAATACTGGATACCTAATGAGTTTTCCAAAAAGCTTACTTACATATTTATCACTAGCTCGACGGTGAAGGAAAACATCGCGAGGAAACCCGCAGGTCCCAGAATTAATTCAGAGAGATGTGTAACAGACCCACATATCTAGGTTTATGGGTCTAAAGAATATATTGGTGAAATGTAATATGAAATATCTCTGCCTATCCCCACGGGGATAAAGTTTCCTGTTTGACGATCATTCTATAATACGGTTCTAAAAGCAGCAGAACACTTCCAGAGTTCCGACTCGCACAAAGGAAATTTTCTTTTTATTTATAACCCCCGACGAAAAACAGACGGGAATAATGAGGATGGAAGAAATGTTACTATTTATGTTCAATATTACACTCTATGGGCTAATTTGTATTAATAATAATAATAATCTTTATTTCAGGCAATATTTACATTAGTAGATCTTAAATAATTAAGTATTTTATGCTTTTTATAAGTATTTTTTGTTTTGGATATTTTGTAAATTTTTAATCCTATTACTTGAAACGAGCAATTCTTTGTATACATATATGTATTTATATTTTGGGTATCTCGGAAACGGCTTTAACAATTTTGATAAAATTTTGTATACATGTGCATAGTTTTGTTTTCCCAATCTTATTTTACACACCAAAAACTTTTTTATATAATACGGCCACTTACCGGCAGATGAAAAAAAAGAAAAAGAAAATGTATTTATTTATGTAGGTAATTGCTAATTACACTTAGAAAAGTCAATCGTCTAATATTATGGCACTTTGAACTTGTCCATGAAGATTGGCTAAATGTTAACAGCAGCCCATCTCCACCAACGAGTTGCTGGTTCCAAATGCAGTACCTACCCCGAGAAGAACCAGCAAGAAGCTCAAGGGCAGCTCTTTTTAATCTCTTGTCTTACTAATAAATATGGTTCACAATAATAATTATAATTAATAGCCTTACATAGCGCTGAGTCGCATTTTGGTCTGCTAAGTAGTCTGTAATTTTATAGTAGCCTATGTAATGTTTTGTAATGCTTTTATGTAATGTTTGCATAACTAACGATGGTGCTAGCGACACTGGTTGAGAAACAGAAACGATCAACCGAGACTCCTCCCTAATAATACGCTTGAATTGAATATTATTGTGGGTTACTTCAAACGGCTTGCGGCTATTCCATTCCGTGAAAACATACACCTGTATTAATTAACAATTTTCTGGATATGTAGTCTGTTTACCCTTGTTATTTTACTGTGTTTTCTAGCAATGAAATTTGTGAAGTTATGTCAGATCATTGTTACTTTGAAAGAAAGGTAGGGTAGATATTGCATGGCTTAATATAACTTTCATTTTGAGTTCTGATAAAAACAAAATTAAGGTAAACGCAGCTATTACCGACCCCCTTAAGCAAGTTTTGAAATTGATTATTAGAATTAAAGGTAGTGGTTGCAAACACACCAGATTTTTTTATTTTATATTTAAATATAGATTATATATTTTATATTTATATTTTCACTCGTTTATAAATATCATGTTTTCATCGAAAATATAATCAAAGGATTGTTGAAGTCAATTGTTTCTATTAGCGACCCACCCGAAACGGTTTGAAGCTATTACCGATTTTTATGAATTTAACACCGACCGTAAGTAAATAAAGCATACTTTTTTTTCACAGAATACCTACCTACACTTTCTCAAAATAACTTAAATCCTTTTTTTTATTTGCCAAAAAGCCTAGAGGCTTTTTGGCGGGAATCCGAAGAAGGACGTCATGTTTTTTGTAAAATTTTCGTTTTGCCGTATATTTTGGGCTTCAGTTCATAATAGTGATAGTATATTATGTGGTAAATGTCCGTGATAGTGTGCAGTGAATTGGAAATTCGATAAAATGCGTGCGATGGACTTTTTCGTATTACCTCAAGAAGCCTTTTCAAAATCTTCAGTATTAGTGCACTATCGCTTTACTGTTGATAACAATGTGAATTTGATAAGTTTTGAAGAAACTTATGTATTTTTGTGCATAGCTCTGAAGCACAGCTGAAAATCTTGAATTTCGTGTCATGTTTAGTGCTGATGGCTAAAATGCCAATGCCTTAAAATAAGAAAAAAAAAAACCAAAAAGCCTATAATTTTTTTTCGAACTTCCCAAGTTTAGCGCAGCCGAAGGTGAGGGTTGACAGTCGGAACAAGTTGCAATGACGGTTCCGCACGTGTACTTAATAACTATTTTTAATACAGTTGCGAAAAATGAAGCAGTTTAATAAAACAATAAAAATACAATAAACTCAACTAACATTTTTAGAAAATCGCGCCAACCGTAAAAGATTAAAAGCAGAGGTTTTTTTTGGTTTCTTCACCTATTCTGGGTAGGCAAAGGGAACTATACATACAGCCAAGTCTTCAGTAGATTTTTTTATGGATATCAAATGAAAATGAAATTTAATGACATTAAAAGAAATTAAACCTAACCTTACTCATTGAATCAAATCATAATATTGAAACCAATTAGTAGCTTTACTTTTAGACATTACATACCGTAAATAAAAAAATACCAATTAATCGGTATAGAATCGGTTATAGCTTCTCTTTGTTGCAATTACCGATTCATATGGATCGTTAATTAGTGTTAAATAAAAAAATGAATAAATCTTTTACCGAGCCACGAAAAATAATCGATATTAATTGTAATATATTTCCCCATCCGATTTTATACAATAATTTATTGATTTAGTCCTAAACTATAAAAAAATACACCATTTTCATATTAATACCAAGAAAACTCTAACTAGTTTCTTTCATATCCCACGTCTAAATGTTTAATAATGCGTGGCAGTTTATCGCGGAAAAACAAGTTTATAATATAACATGGCGTATGTCGCTAATAGATGCTTATAATTTTAGAATACTTAAGATTGAAATGGTGTTATAAAAACTTGTTTAATTATTATAAGCATTAACGAAAAAGGGAAAAAATAAAGAATAACCTCTCAGCCATTGCCGATCCATGGGTCGGTAATGACTGCACTACTAAAATGAACTGCAGCTATTGCCGTTCTATTTTAATTTCAAAAATACTTTTTAAAAATCCTTAAGACACAATAATTTTGTTGCGAAATGTGGTGTATATACAAATAAAGGAATATGTTGTGTTATTCAGAATAAACTTAACGTAAATATTTATATATAAAATATCTTAAGCAAAAAATTTGAGTACTTAACTGAGGAAGTAAGGGTTACTATGATACGATCGGCGCACTCGCTACGTTCACAGAAACTAACGTATTTGGTCACATTCACGTGTACCTACGTACTCTAACACCAGTAAATTAATTAGGAAACATACAAACATGTGTGTATATTATACTCTCTTGTGACTCAAATCGTTCCAAACCGATAAAAATAAGAATAAGCTGAATGGGTCGGCAATACCTGCAGATTTTCGATGGGTCGTTGATAGCTGCGTTTACCTTAATGTTTTTATTAAAAGTAGGGACATATAAGTCAACTTATTAAAGGTACGTCCACCGCTTCGACATTTGTATAGTTGAGAAGAAGATTTTTATATTCATGTTGAAAAGTAGTTATAGCCCTGTTGGCAGTGAGCCCGTCTCTGATACTTGAGGTTCGGGTTCCAACCCTGGCGAAGGTATTGACCCATTAAATGTACGAAAAAATATAGGTATATACTTCTCATTAGACTAACAGTTATGAAACCCGCCGACTTTAGAATCGATTCTAAGGCATGTGTAAGAACTCCCCGTTCGTTAAAATACTTAATGAAACAATTAATTATAATAAAAGCATTAATCGCTCCTACTATTTTCGAAGGTTCCCCTCGATTTCTCTGGAATGCCATCATCAGATCCTGTTTTCCTTATCATGGAACCACCCTTGAGATATCTCCTTTCCAAAAAATAAATAATCATCAAAATCGGTTCATAAGCGACGAAGTTATCAGCGATCACACGAATTGAGAAACCTTTTTTGAAGTCAGTTAAAATATGAAATAACTAAGGCATTTAACAATCGTATTTTTTGAGGAAGTTTTTTTTTTTATTTAAATAAATTTATAATATACAGTGGTGTTACTTAATTCTAACCTCGCTAAACTTTTACGTTTGATGCCGAGAAGCGCTCTTTCACATAACAGTGAACCACCTTATAATAATAATTATTATTATTTGTTAGCAGATAATTAAAATCCATAGATGTTAGTACAGTTAAACTTATGAACTATGTAGGTACCTTATGTATAACCTTATGTCCTTATCTATAGGTTACTATTTTCATCTTAAAAAGTGTATTTACTTCTATTTGTAATCTTGGATAATGTTTTTTTAATTTTGTATTTAGTAGTCCTTTAATAATTTTTTTAATAGATCTATTTTGTTAAACACTTTAGACTACATACATAGTACAGATACTGTACGTGCGCGGTGGTACGACTGATCATCCTCATCATCATCATCATCAACCCGTAACAGCCCACTGCTGAGCTAAGGGTCTTTTCCTCACACATGAGGAACTATGGGCTATACTCACTGCGGATTGGGAGATGGTGTTAAGCTAGTAGCCACTTAACAGTCAGAATTTTTCAAGCCACTCAAGGGTATCTGACATGGCTTAACGACTTCCATTGTACGACTGATACTTGGCCTGTTTTAAACAACCTTCTGTCAGTAGCTAAAGTACGCTGACCGCCAAACAGGGTCGGAAGGTGCTATAAATTTATGGCCTATGCCTTAACATTTAATTAAGACTATAAATATGGGTTACAAGTTCCCGGTGGGGAAGCCCTTAATTTTCCAAGACTGCCTAATCTCCGCGAATCCGAGTTTGGTTTCTTTGGCTAATCGCGGGAGATGTATGGCTGCTAAGTTAACAAGCTACTAAGCTTTGATACATCGACAGCCTTGCCTCACACTTTACTAACGGAATAGGTTTCGTTATGTCTATGTGTGTTGCATAAATTTGTTTTTTTTTTAAATTATTTTATAGCGACCGAGTTACATAGAACGCGATAATAGACGGCCGAGTTCTAAGCCACGCTATCGGAGTTTTCTAATGAGTTTGTATAAATACAACTGTCCAACATCAACCGTTGGACCGCGGTCCCCAGGCACGATCACCTCGCCTGGCGGAAGACCTTCCCTTTTCACGATGGAGGAGCATTGCACCTCCGCTCCTCCATAATTTTTATAACATAGATCTCTAGAAAGTAAAAACCCGACTTCAACTTATATGGTTTTCTCAAGGATGCCATTGTCAAAACTGGTCCATATCAAATGGGACCACTCGGGAAGCACCAGCTTTCAATTAAAAAAAAAAATCTTAATCGGTTCACCATGTCGAAAGTTCTGAGTAAACAAACATTAAAAAAAACATACCTACAGTCGAATTGATAACCTCTTTTTTTTAACCGCTTTCTAAAAACGAGGAGGTTAACAATTCGTAGCTTGTACTCTGCAAATGGAATACTCTGCCTACCCCGTCGGGGATAAAAGACATGAAAATTAATCATTATGTTATTCACTGAGTATTAAAACAGATTTCTAACTTTCGTATCCAATATTTTATAGCACTATGAAAATTTTCACAAAAGCAATCCATCTTTGACAACTTTTAAAAATATTGAACATTACACGATGTTCTACTTAACTTCATTCGTGCATATTCTAGGATATTTTGCGATGGGAAACAGGAGCTTTGTGAGATTTTCGACTTTATTTCTTCGTCATTAAGGCGTTAATCGTGGTGGAGATGCGATAAATTAAAAACATACTACACATAGTCGAGTAGATTGAGAAGTATTTTGTGAAATAGTGGTATTAGTTCCAATTTCTCCAGATACGCCACTATATAGAGTAGGTTACACTGTTAATACCTATCAAAATGTTAAACAAAAATGTTAAACAAACAAAAACAAAACAAACAGAGCAGTGATAGCCTGGACGGTTAAAGAGCCGGCTGAAAATCAGTGAGGCTAGGGTTCAAATCCTGGCATGTACCAATGAGTTTTTCAAAAACTTACGTACATATTTATCACTAGCTCGACGGTGAAGGAAAACATCGTGAGGAAACCCGCAGGTCTCAGAATTAATTCTGAGACATGTGTAAACAGACCCGGTCCGGCGATGGGCTCACCACCTATCACGTTTAGGGGTCCAATATATCTCGTGAAATGTGGGTATATCCAGTAATGGAATACCTCTGCCTACCCCCTCGGGGATAAAAAGGCGTGAGATTATATATATATATATATATATATATATATATATATATATATATATATGTTAAACAAAAGTACAAACCGACTTAACAAACAGCATTAACAAAAACTACAATTATTTGAATATTAAATATCTATTACCCACTGTTACTAAACTAATTGCGCTGATAGCGTGTGATTTGTTGATGTCCGTTGAGGAGTTCTGCGGGCGTATTCACGGAGATTCGATATTCAACTCGGAATCGGAAAATCTGTCGAATCCTTATGTCAAATATGACATCTGTGAATAGCCCTCTCGAAACCTTTCGACAGATTTTCCGATTCCGAGTCGAATATCGAATCTCCGTGAATACGCCCGCTGTTCTTTACCTGAAGTTCTTCATCAGATTTTCGAAAAAAATGTATGAGACCAACCTTGACGTATACTCGATCAAACGAACAATTTTTTCTCGATAGAGGTTCAGATTTGAGGGAGTTAATGGAATAACATATAAAAAAACGCGACGTATTGAGAACCTTCTCCGTTTTGAAGTCAGTCAATTAAATTATTGTCACCACTCATTCAGTTTCAGGACAGATAACCAGTAAAATTAAGTGGCCGCAATATTCCGAGTAAAATGATATAGTCAATGGCATGTTAACTTTTGTCGTTTGAAGAGGTAGCGCTATGATGGTAGCGGTGGCGTGATTGGACGAAACGGACCTTAGTTATTTAAATTATGATACTCTAGATCTATCAATATAATTTACGCAATACAAATTTACGTCAAACCATACGTCATAAACTTATATTGTTGTACTTTATTATTAATAACCAGGAATAAATTGATCCACCATTTTTGGGCTTTTTAGTACAGTAATAAATAAATGTATTATATTTGCGCATGATTCAGTATAGAATACAGAAAATAGAAAAATAAGAATAGGTATATACCTACCCTAAATTATTTTAATATTTTAGCAACTTATGTTTCCTGTGGGCTTCGACAGGCGTCCCATTCAATTCCATTTACATATTATATTTAACTCTCGAACTTATAACTGCGTTTGTATTTGTTCTTTTGGCCAGTTTTAACAGACTTCAAAAAGGGAGGAGGTTCTGAATTTGCACGTATGTTTTTTTATGTTAATCCATATTGCAGTCAAATCTAAGCGATTTTTTTTTTCGATTGCGTGTCCCATATTAGTTTTGTGAAAATGTGATTATGAACTTCAGGTGGAGAACGGAACTCCTCAATGGACATCAGCAAATCACTCGCTATCAGCGTAATAGGTTTGGTAACAGTAGGTAATGAATGTTAAATATGCAAATAATTTTTTTTAGTGTTATTCGTTGAAATCGATTAGTAGTTTCAACCGACTTCAAAAAATGAGGAAGTTCGGAATTCGACTGTATGTTTTTTTTATGTTTGTTACCTCAGATCTTTCGATTTTGTGAACCGATTTTGATGTTTCTTTTTTTATTTGAAAGCTGGTGTTTTCCGTGTGGTCCCATTTCAATTTGGTCCAGCAGACGTATTCACAGAGACTCGATAATGTTTCCGTTCGATTCGAGTCGAATCTATCGACATCGGAAACGAATCTATCGACATCGGAAACGAATCTATCGAGATGGGCTGATGTTGGTATGACAGTTGGTGTCACATATGACATTAGTTTTCGATACCAACATCAGCCCATCTCGATAGATTCGTTTCCGATGTCGATAGATTCGTTTCCGATGTCGATATATTCGACTTGAATCGAACGGAAACGGTATCGAGTCTCTGTGAATACGTCTGCAGTTCTGAATTGTCAGAACACATCCATGAGAAAACCATATAAGTTGAAGTCGGTTTTTACTCTTTAGAGTTATATGTTATTGTTTTAAATGTTGATTATTCGTTATCATCTTCCTACTAATATTATAAACGCGAAATTTTGTGAGTGAGAATGATGTATGGATGTTTGTTGCTCTTTCACGCAAAAACTACTGAACAGATTTTGCTGTAACTTTACAGTTATATAGCTCATACATCAGAATAACACATAGGTTATATTTTATCCCCGTATTCCCACGGGATCTGAAACTTCGCGGGTGAAACTGCGGGGCGCTGCAAGTTAGCTACAATGCCCCGTCTGCCATAATATCTCGCATTAAACTTTCCATTCGCGGCGTCAGTGTGCACACGATAACGCGGTCGGTACCCCATGACAAACGACTTATGCATTCGAGTTAACTAGTGGACTGCATCGCGCCATCCATCATGGCGGAGTGCAGAACGAAACATACTGTAGATACAACTCCGTCTGCTCGATTAATCAACCTGTATTTGTTTGCACACTCGCCCATTCAGGAGCGGACGAAATTGGAGACAAAAATTTTGCTAAAGAGTTTCACGAAAATAACACTGGGACACAATTCATACGCGCGGTAATTTTGTTCACATGCGAGTCTTAAAAATTCTTTCACCAATGGAAAGCTTAATTTTCTGAGAGTAAAATGGTCTATAATTTTCACACAGGAACGGGACGCATATCGCAGGTGAAACCGCGGGCACTGCTAGTTAAGAATAATTTGTTGTGAAGTTTCTTGCGCCACTCTTTGTCCTTGGCTATAACACATTCTGAATTAGCAGTAGCTGCAATGACTTTAAATAAGCCTTTTAAGCTACTCCATCTATTATACTTAAACATTTTTAGTAACAAAAAAATTGCTGGCGAGAATCGAACTCATGACCTCTGACTCAAAAAACAAGCCAACAGTTCAAAACAAAATAGTCGGAACATTATTGTAAAAAAATACAAAATCTTTTTTTTTTTACTATATTCAGTCGTATCAGCGATGGCCAGCTTTATATCCGAAATTCGATTAAGGTCGCATTTTCTTCAGATGTTTTTGTGATTTTGACGGAAGAACGTAGCTTTATTTTCCCTCTTACATTACAAAGATGGATGGATAAGATCTCGTCCTTTTTCGAATCGTCGATTTACGTAATTCGTCTTAGTATCAAATAAATCGACCGACCTCAGAATGGGGGGCAATTTTCTCTTCTCGAACGAATAGGAGAGGGGGTGACATACTAAATGATGACACCAAATCGGTAAGTAAATATCATATAACTTCTACGGTGATAGAACACTACACCTTACCATCGTAATAGTTTGCCTAATTTTTAGTTTTCGAAATTGTATTTTCACCAGCAGCGCCCTGCGGTTTTTTTTTTTATTTGAAAGCTGGTGCTTCCCGTGGGGTCCCATTTCAATTTGGTCCAATTCTGACAGTGGCATCCATGAGAAAGCCATATAAGTTGAAGTCGGTTTTCTTTACTCTTTTAGAGTTCTGTTATTGTCTTATTTCTTTGTGTAAATTTTCTGTTTTTGTTTTTTATTGTTGTGCATTGTAAAAATAAAATAAAAATAAATAATCTCACGCCTTTAATCCCCGAGGGGGTAGGCAGAGGTATTCCATTACTGGATATACCCACATTTCACGAGATACATTGGACCCCTAAACGTGATAGGTGGTGAGCCCATCGCCGGACCGGATCTGTTTACACATGTCTCAGAATTAATTCTGAGACCTGCGGGTTTCCTCACGATGTTTTCCTTCACCGTCGAGCTAGTGATAAATATGTACCTAAGTTTTTGAAAAATTCATTGCTAAATGCCAGGATTGGAACCCGAGTCTCACTGATTTTCGGCCGGCTCTTTAACCGTAAAGGCTATCACTGCTCATTGTGCATTGTGTAGATAAATAAAGGCTTTTTCTATTCTATTTAAAATATCCTTCATTTCCAACCCCTAGGGCACATTGAGGAAATGAACAAAAATGGCTATGACAAACTCCAAAGCTTCAGTAATAACACTGAAAGCTCTCAAGACCATTAAAGCTGAAACTTATTTCCCATTTTATATTCTCAATCCCAAAGATATTAAAGTAAAGATGAGCTATATTGATACGGAGCGCGTTTGAAAATTGATCCGCTACAAGTGGCTACAATATGTACATACTTACTTTTTAGCATATTTTTAGGATACAACCATGACGGCGAAAGAGGATACGGAACGAATAATAAAGAAAGAGTCAACTATCTGTCAAGAGTTGCGCTTGAAATACGACTACGTGAAAAATGCAAACATTGCGACTAAATAAAATTAGGTCAATTACCTACATTTGTCGACCTGATTTTCTGGGCTGTAGTAACTATCTAGGTACGTCTTTTTATTAAAACATCTTTGCTCAATCCCCTTTCACTGGCAACTGAATAGAGGTTTTAATCCGAACAAATTGGCGCCTTGTCACACGGTCGGAAAGTGCCGTTCGTTGCCTGTTTGTCATTAGCGACGTTCCGCTTTCAATCCGTGTGAATCGACGCTAATTGCACATAGAAGCTGCTTAATCCAGGAATCCTCGGAATAAATTAATTGATGCACACAACAGCAGACGAATATTGGTTTGATAAATAACATATAACTCCAAAGAGTAAAAAAAATGACTTCAACTTTTATGATTTTCTCATGGATGCCATTGTAAGAAAAGAAGTGCGATTTTTGAATCTCACTGGTGATATCAAAATCACCGGTGACTAAAATTATCACCGATGACTTTTATGTCACCATTTTCCAAAAGCCGTATTTTTGAAAGTCACACGCTGTTTTCAATAAATCGTCGCAATCACAAAATATCACAATCGAGCCCCGCTGATAATTCTTCCAAAAAACATACTTTGGCACTTTTGGCAGATGGCACTACGTCAACTGTCAAAAACAATCGCATGGTGATTTCAATTACGAGTGGGTAGGGGCACTCGTAAATCGATATCATAGGTATGACAAATGTAAGTCACCGATGAGTTTCAAAAATACGAACTTTCGGAAATCACTCACATCGGTAAGAATTAGTCACTTGGTGAGATTCAAAAATCGACCCCCTGGACCAAATTTAAATCGGACAACAGGTAAAGCACCAGCTTTTAAATAAAAAAAGAATCACAAAATCGGTTCTGCTGAAGTTCTGAGGTAACATACAGTCGAATTGATAACCTCCTTCTTTTTTGAATTCCATTTATTCAAAACTAAAACATAGATTTCAAACATCTTAAACGTAATCTTCGACGATGACGATGAACCTTAAGATTTTTCTTAATTAATTGAATTATTTTTAAAATAATAAAATTACAAGAAGCAAAGGAGACGTTTCATGAATGTATGAAGACTGGGCCTGCACCATGTACACCAGTTTTTTAGATAAATATGAATAAAATAATTATAGTTTTATTCATGATTTTGCTCATATTTGTCTTTTGCTCATATTTGTCTAGTTTAGTTGTACACTAAACTTTAATTTTCATTGAACAAAAAAATTTGCGACCAGGGGGCCAATTCTACTAAATGACAGCGGTGATAGTTGTATGACAATTACATGATTGTGGTCACTCAATGGTGATATTATGTCAAATTTTGACACTCAATGGTGATATTATGTCAAATTTTGACATAATATCACCATTGAGTGACCACAATCATGTAATTGTCATACAACTATCACCGCTGTCATTTAGTAGAATTGGCCCCCTGACCGGTAAATGACAATTGACATTATTTTGATGTTTGTCGGACTAATTCACAATAACATGAAAATTGGGCTTAAAAAGTTAGAAATAGTATTTAGATTTAATGCGGACCCATTGAAGTTTAATTACTTTTGTGCTAGTTAAATAGATGGAAATGTTTTTTTTAAATATGTTTCTGATAATCACTAGATTTTTCTCTATATTTCACGCTGGTGTACAATGTGCAGGGCCAAAATGAAACGTCTCCTTTAATTTGTATGGGTTACAGCCTTCATGAGATACAGCCTGGTGACAGACGGACGGACAGAGTCTTAGTGATAGAGTCCCGTTTTACCCTTTGGGTACGGAACCCTAAAAACTAGTCAACTTGTTCTTTTAATTGGATCCTGTTTCTTAATAGCACACCTGAAGCCAAGGGCAACCACAGCCCAAACCCGACGTTGCCGCAAGAGCTCCTTTTATTTCACCAACTAGATTTATTGACGAAAACCCACAACGAATCGGGACACTGTATTTAATAAAAGAAACGAAAGCTAGGACTTTGGCTGGGCCGGTTGAAGGCGACAGTGCTAAGAAAATGGGGCGCAAAACGAATTTTATTTCAAAATCAGCACTTTGGCAGAGATAATATTATGTATTTTTTATATTATTTAATGCACTGATGAGAAGAAATATGTAGCCAGTATTTATCTATAAATGATGATAATTAGTAACTAGGTAAGATGGCTCATTGTTACTATAAATGGACACTACAAATAGTATACACAAGTAAAGCTAAAAATGGTTTATCGAAAGTTACATCAATGCAAGTGACTACTTCTTTTTGCACGCATAACCAAGTAGTGAAATGCCATAAATATGTAGGTATGCTTCTTATCTAACATATTACCTGAAACTATATCTTCTGGGCTAATTTTGCATCTCTAGATTGATAAATTACTGATAATACAGTACAATATGAGCAGTGATAGCCCGGACGGTTAAAGAGCCGGTCGAAAATCAGTGAGGCTCGGGTTCGAATCCTGGCATGTACCAATGAGTTTTTCAAAAACTTACGAACATATTTATCACTAGCTCGACGGTGAAGGAAAACATCGTGAGGAAACCCGCAGGTCTCAGAATTAATTCTGAGACATGTGTAAATAGACCCGGTCCGGCGATGGGCTCACCACCTATCACGTTTAGGGGTCCAATGTATCTCGTGAAATGTGGGTATATCCAGTAATGGAATACCTCTGCCTACCCCCTCGGGGATGAAAGGGGTGAGATTTTTTTTTTATCTACAGTACAATATATCGTATTTTACAATTCTACGCACTAATATTAACATATGGGTTCAATTGAAGATTTTCGATGTAAATGTAGAGGTACAGAATAAAAATATTGTGTTATTTAATTGACTCATATATAATATTTTCTTATAAAAAAATCTCACGACTTTTGTCCCGAGAGGGTAGGTAGAGGCATTCCATTGCTAAATACCCACTTTTCACGAGATATTCGTTGGACCCTTAAACGTGATAGGTGGTGAGCCCATCGCCGGACCGGTCTCTTAAACATGTCTCAGAATTAATTCGTTTATCAATTCCATTTGCTTACGATTTAAATATCGAAGCAATAGGATTATCAATTGTAAAAGATCGCCCGAGGTAAGTTGCTGCTTGATAGGGTGATAGCTTTAAGTGAGGGGGCGCCAAGGGGCGCCTAGTTCCTTGCGAACCTGACTCCGGCCCTGGCCTGTCGGTATGTACGTAACGTTGACAAATAGTATCGCCAGCGGACCCCGGGGCCATACGTTACTAACTCCATTCATGGCTTTTTACTCTTTCACGAGTTTCTTTGTGAACCATACATCTATAGCTGTTTTTTCAGGTGAAATACGAAGATTGATTTGAGTTTATTTTTTGTAGAAAATTACTTGAGAAAGTTTTTAGTGTTTTATTTATCATACGCTCGAACAGTTTTTCTTGGGATCAGAGTAGAATTGTTAAATTGGGATAGGGAATAATATAATAATTATAAGTATTTTGAGGTGATAGCAAGAACAGTGATAGTCTTACGGTTGAAGAGCCTGCTTCACATGATGATAATCAGTTAGGTTCTAATCCTGGCATGTACCAATATTTATCACTAGCTCGACGGTGAAGGAAAACATCGTGAAGAAACCCGCAGGTATACTAGAATTAATTCTGAGACATGTTTAAAAGACCCGGTCCGGCGATGGGCTCACCACTTATCACGTTAGGTCCAAAGAATATTTCGTGAAAAGTGGGTATATCCAGAAATGAAATACCTATGCCTACCCCTTCGGGGATAATTTACTTATTGTATTTTGTTGCGAACCTTTTGGAATAATTTACAGCACAATGTATTTAATTTTATGCTAAGACAACTCATAATAATACAATTGAAATTGATACGTTTATTGCCAGTATTAACATCCGATATTGCATTACGAGTAACGTCTAAACCGAGCTCTTTACAACTGAACTGACGCGTCGAGCAATCTTATTTGAAACCTTGTACTTATCAAAGTAGCCCTAATTGCTACCAGTATAAGGTTATCGATGCTGCAAAGGTAAATTTGTAGCTACGTACGCCTGGGAAATTATGGAAATCGAGTCCGTTTCGAGTAGTTGGCAGCTATTTTGTCATACAAACGATATTTGTTTAGTTTGGTAGTCGGATAGACGAGTAAGCAAGCATTTATTAAAGCGTGGTTAATTATTTCGGGCACACGAGGCTTGATTAGACATTAAGGTGGCTTTATTAATGCTTCGTCGGAATGGAAGTCTTGAAATCTTAGATAAAAGCAAAAAAGGAAGATACGGTACTGTAGCTTCTCGCACGTGGAGCGCTTAAATTAGGTCCAAGGAACGTAATTCGCTGCTGTTTCAATCGGGCCGGCGCGGCGTATCGACAGTACGTCACAGTCAGTCAGTACGTCACAGACAGAAGGGAACACATTGAATGATTAAACCGCTATCCGTACAATCAAATGCCTTCATGTGCCTTTATGAAATGTCTAAATAGCACGGAAACAAAAAATTTAACCCACGGGCACGAGTATATGTAGTCCAAATTCCAACGATGATTTCTATAATTATTATTTTTTTATATAAGAGAAGGGGGCAAACGAGCAGACGGGTCACCTGATGGTAAGTGACTACCGTCGCCCATGGACACCTGCAACTCAAGAGTCACAACTGCGTTGCCGGCCTTTGAGATGGGAGTACGCTCTCTTCTTGAAGGTTTTGTCCCTAATCTTCCTTTTTTGAAAATGTGTTCTGAGTTGAAAGTGCGATGAAGTAGAGGTAGTGTCAAAGCAGCGTATTATAAAGGTAAATTTACACAAAATTTTGATTTAAACAATACGCTGACGTATTAGGGATAAGAGAAGGTGTTCCATTCCTGAAAAGATCAACTTTTGAACCGACTTCAAAAAGGTGGAAGTCAATTCGACTTTATAATCGAGGAAAGTTTTTTATTTTTGTATTCTCTATTATGTACTTATATAACTAATTGTTAATTGTTAATAAAATCCACTTTTCCTCCAACGTTAGTTAGTGTTAAACACACGGTATTCTATCTAGTCTATTTCGTACCTTAACTGTTTTATTACAGTTCATCTGTAATTGTAATCTGCTTTGTGTGTCTAATAAATAATTTGACTGTATTTTTTATGTTTGTTACCTCAGAACTTTCGACTGGGTAGACCGATTCGGATGATTCTTTTTTTATTTGAAAGCTGGTTTCGGTGTGGTCTCATTTCAATTTGGTCCAGTTCTGGCATCTATGAGAAAACCCTATAGGTCTTAAATCTGAATTAAGTATGGGTGCAACAAATGGACGAATAACATAATATTACTCCAACCGATTTCGATAATTCTTTTTTAAACCGACTTCAAAAAAGAAATAAGTTGAAGTCGGGTTTTTGACGTGACAACGTCTTATAAATTGGTTTGCCGGGTGACACTTCAAGAAACTGCGTTACGCTCCGCTCACGTTATGCGCTCACAATGAGAGCGAGTGAGAGGCACGCGTCCCTTCCACTCGGGCATGGTTAGCCCGCCTAAGAGCGAGAGAGACAGACATAAAATCGTTGTCACGTAAAACTTTCGCCCGTATACCGACTTTACAGGCAACCAATTTTTTTATTCTTTAGAGTTCTATGTTATCACCAGTAAACTTTTAGGTGGTGAGCCTAGCCGGACCGGGGTGTCACTACTAGTATACGTGCCTTAAAACCAATTCTGGAACCGTCGGGTTTCCTTACAATGTTTTCCTTTACGCTCGAGCTGGGGATATTAATTTTAAACTTCGAGAGCAAAGAGATTAAAATATAATAGAGCATAGAGGGGACAAAGTGAGGAAAATTTGAAGCCAAAAGTTATTCCAAGTGGAATAAGTCTAGTACAATTTCGGCCGAATGACAGCTCGCGTTCATACTAACTGGCATGACTCTTGAGCTTCAAACATGCTTCAAAGTTTTGTATGAAAATATTCCCAATGCCCCCCTGTGTTCGAGAGATATCGCTTATTATGTTTTTTTCAGTTTGCTAAATATTCTCACAACATTTCGCTATATTCCCACAAGAGTCCTGGAAATTACAACAGAATTTTCAGTAGGCAAAAAAAGGCCAATAGAAGGTGAAACATCCAAAAAAGTTTCAAAGTTGAACCTTAGAAAAAGGTCGTTGCCCATAACGCTATAACATTCAACGTAACTTTTTCACTTTGCTCAAAGTTGTACAGTACAATTGTATTTTCCATTATAAAGGGAACAGTATTAAATTTCTCACCTATTTAGGTTTTGCTCATTTGTTGTTTATTTTCATATATAAAATGTTCGAAGGAATGTTAAAACACTAATTGGAAATACATATCAATCTTCATCGACTACTTTAGACTGTCTTGTTATTAGACTACTAGCAGCGCCCCGCGGTTACACTTCTACACTAATATATAAACAGAAAAGATTTGTTTGTTTGAAATAGGCTCCGAAACTACATGAACGATTTTTTAAAAAAGTTAATCAATGTTAAGCTAATCAGGGAGTAACATAGGCTATATTTTATTTCCATCTTCTCAAGGGAACGGGATCTATACGCAGGTGAAACCACCTGGAACTAGCTATCCTACTAATATTGTAAACGCGAAAGTTTGTATGTATTGACGTATAGATGTATGGATGTTTGTTCCTCTTTCACGTCAAAACTACTGAACGGATTTTACTGTAACTTTACAGTTATATCGCTTATTGTTATTCTGATGTACAGAATAACACATAGGCTATATTTCGTCACCGTATTCCCACGGGAACGGGAACTACAAGTGAAACCGCCGGGAACAGCTGCTATACAGCATAATTGGACCGAAAATAAACAGTCTGGGCAAATATTCACACTACCATCAAACAGTCTGATCGATAGTCGTATCATAATCGGCCGGAAGCTTCGCAGACACCGACTGCATACGTCAATCCCAATATCGATGGACGAGTCCATTGCACGTCGCGATTGTGTTACAAACTTTATATCCATCAGCGCTAGAAGGAATGATAATTAATGTACTCGTAGTTCGACGGGCCTGTTGACTCGGAACGAACTGGTCAACTTAGCCAGGAAACCAATCAACGTATTAGCCCTTTAGCTCTACTTAAAGAAAAGTCTCACGCCTTTTATCCCCGATAGGGTAAGTAAAGGTAATTCCATCACTGGGTATACACACTTTTCACGAGAATATTCGACCCCTAAACGTGATAGGTGGTGAGCCCATCGCCGGACCGGGTCTGTTTACTCATCAGAATGGGGACCTGCGGGTTTCCTCACGATGTTTTCCTTCACCGTCGAGCTAGTGATAAATATGTACGTAAGTTTTGAAAAACTCATTGGTACATGCCAGGAATCGAACCCGAGCCTTACTGAATTTCATCGTGTGAAGAATCATTGCTCTTCTTCTTTCTAGATCTATACATACAACGCGTAACAGAAAAAGCGCAATTCCTCATACACACCACACATTAGTTTACTTATATAAAAAAAATATGATGCAATCGAACTTTAGTTGTGTCTGACCAAATAAAAATAAATAAATAATCTTACGCCTTTCATCCCCGAGGGGGTAGGCAGAGGTATTCTATTACTGGATATACCCACATTTCACGAGATACATTGGACCCTAAACGTGATAGGTGGTGAGCCCATCGCCGACCAATCGTGTCTGACCAATTTTCTTAAATATCGATTAATAATAGCACGATTTCCATAGAAAGCACTGAATTCAGCTACGATAGTTCATTTTTTTTTGAAAAATTTAACATAATATATTAAAATAGCTGAAATCGAATAAGTAGTCGATACTGAAAAAACTAATTTCTAGAATTGCGCTTATTCTGTTACATGTTAATGAAACGGTAATGAGACCGTTTTTAAACCGGTAAAAATTTCCGAGTTCCAAGAAATTGTATAGTTCTGCCGACCCCCTAGTTGAGAAGGCTTGAGCATATATATTTATTTACATCAAAGACTGTCTATAGGTGCTATAGTTCAACGGATTGCAGAGAAGTTGCCGGGGAAGGTAGCCCATACATTATAATCTGGGCAATGTAAATTACTGCTACGGCCTTTTAAGCAAAAAGCTTTGAGAGCTTAACATTATTAACGTGATAACGTTCGCAAAAAGGTTTTCAAATTAATTTGTTTCATTTTATTGCGTAAATATTTTCCGCTTAAATGGATCATTAAAGGAGTATTCATTTTACTGGTCTTTGGCCATTGTATATATATAATTGTAATCGCGATCATCTTTATTTGACACTAGCAGCGCCTCGCGGTTGCACCCGCTTTGTTCACATTACAATAATACGTAAGCTACTTTTTGTCCCGGAACGCAACTAAAGTCGATAGCAAAAGCTAGTTATTAAATAAATACTAATACACTCTATGAAACAGAAACTTGGGAGTAGTTTTAAAACTACATTTTAACTACACAAGAAGTACAGAACCCGAAGGAACACGAAAGAGTCGACAGGCAATCCACACGAGCGGTACTGGCAGCAAAAGAACGAGTGGCGTTGACGATCGCCGCCGCTATTGTGCCGACTGTACTTCGCTGCGAGTCGGAAGCAAATAAATTGAGACAAAATAAATGAATTGGATTGAAAGTTCGTCCAAAGTGTTTGTGGCAGGTTTTTAGAGGTCGTGAATAGGGTAAATTCTTCGCAGATTCTTTGTGACAAATTAAAAACAGCCTGTGTGAAACTGTATTTACAAATACAAAAACTTTTGTAAAGAAATACTTAGACTTTGTAGAAAGTTTTCGGAACTATCCTAAAATGTTTTACCTAAAATTTACGTGGGTACCTACTCCATAATGTAATGATGTAAGTAGTAGTAAGTAGTACTCCATAATAATTAACACAATATAATATATATATTTTACAATATACTAAAAAATATATGCAATAATACAGAATTCATGATTAAAAAAAGTACAGTGTACTAAAACCTTTCTCTTGAATTACGTTATCACTACATAGTTCAAAACAAAGTCGCTTTCTCTGTCCCTATATCCCTATGTATCTATATATATAAAAATGAATCCCTTTTTCCCTTGGTCACGGCATCACGCGTTAATGGCTGAACCGATTTGGCTGAAAGTTGGTGGGGAGGTAGCTTAGAACCAGGAGACGGACATAGGATACTTTTTATTCCGATATTCCCACGGGAACGGAAACTACGCGGGTGAAACCGCGGGGCGCTGCTAGTCTACTATAAAAACCGCATCAAAATCCGAGGTACGTATTAAAATTTCGAAAATTCAAAACACATACGACCGAAATATCGACAAATAAAACACATATTTTCTAAATACCGAAAGTCCTAAACGTCGATATCCGATAGACTGAAACTTGAAAGATCGATTATCAAATGACCGATAGTTCGAAATCCCGAAAGTTAAAATGTCGATAGGTACTTCGTAACCAGCTTCAACGGATTTTCGTTGCGTAGTTTTAAAGATCTAAGCATACATAGGGACATACAGACAGCGGGAAGCGACTTTGTTTTATACTATGTAGTGATTATAGAAACGCAAAATTACAGAAAATTACACAACACACGTAGCAAACACGCCACAATCCAACAGGGGCGCGTTTCAGACAAATGGGGCGAATAGAACATCCTGGAATTGATGATCCCTTAGTGATTGATTCCCTAAACACGCCAAAGATGGGAATCGGGAGACTTGTGCTTATTTTTTAAGAGCACCTCCGAACATTGTAGCTTTGTCGATAACGATTGCGTTACATAAGTGTGCGCTTTGAATTAATTTAAAAAGAAAAGAAAATAAATAATCTCACGACTTTTATCCCCGAAGGTAGGCAGAGGAATTCAATTTCTGATATACCCAGTTTTCACGAGATATTCTTTGGACCCCTAAACGTGATAGGTGGTGAGCCCTTCGCCGGACCGTTAAAAAAAAAATTTGCTTGTTCAAGAGTTTTTATTTTGTTCAATGGTAGATATAAATAAAGAGAAAACCTCTTGTACATACATACATACATCTTATTAGATATTATTATAAAACTATATAGCATAATTCATAATAGTCAATACTCAGACCCTATCTAAAGAATATAAATATTTAGCGGTCAATAAAACCCAAATAACCTATCAGAGGAACAAAGATTGTGGTGACTAAGTATAATGTTCCATTAAAGGCTTATGATAACCGTAGCTGGCTCGGGAATGGCGCATAATGAGAAAAAATACGATAGCGAGGAATAATTAAATGATAATCTCTTCGGAGCGAATCGCGCGCGAAAACCGGACCGATCGAACGGGAACGAATGTTATAATTTCATGTTCATAGGGTTAAGGGGGTGTACACACGAGACGAATGGAGGATGTGAAAAACGGGATAGTTAGACTGTGATATGAGTTTAAATAGGCCTGAAATTTGTGTTAATTTGTGGTACCTAATAAGACATTTATTGTCCTCGATTGGCTATACAACATGTAACAGAATGAGCGCAATTCCTGAAATTAGTTTGTTCAGTATCGACTACTTATTCGATTTCAGCTATTTTTAATGTGTTAAGTTAAAAAAAATGAATTATCGTAGCTGAATTTAGTGCTTTCTTTGGAAATCGTGCTATTATTAATCGATATTTGAAAAAATTGGTTAGACATAACTAAAGTTCGATTGCATCATATTTTTTTATATTAATATACTAATTGGGGTGTATGAGGAATTGCGTTTTTTCTGTTACGTGTTGTAGAAATAATTAACTGATAATACCTCTCAAACTAAGAATCAGAGACACAATAGATTTTTAATTCTTATACGCTGCGCGGAACCGCGCAGTTCTTGACTAATAAAACCAGACAGTTATACTGATGTTATCGGTAAAAGTAAAAACGATTTTATCATTTATTACAGTTATTTTAATATTAAAAATCCCTAAAGTTTCAATAAAACGTCAGCATCTGTAAATTTGTGACTAATGGGAAAGTTTAAGGATAGTCATAGAGAAAATTATGGTCCTTCTAGCCATTAAAAGATATTAAAACAAATGCAGCAAAAAAACTTAAACTGTTCCATTTTTGGACAAAAGAATAGTTCTTTATTCTGCATTGCTCAAAATTTGTTTAACTGGGTAGGTATGTAGTGCATATCAGTACTAATATTATAAAGAGGAAAGATTTGTATGTTTGTATCTTTGTTACGAATAAACTCAAAATTTACTGGACTGATTTTTAAAAATTCCTAGAATATCCCTGAGTAATATAGGCTATATTTTATTCCCGTATTCCCACAAAAACGGGAACTACACACATTTGTAACACACATTTTGATTTAGCTACACTAGGAGCAGTGATAGCCCGGACGGTTAAAGAGCCGGTCGAAAATCAGCGAGGCTCGGGTTTGAATCCTGGCATGTACCAATGAGTTTTTCAAAAACTTACGTACATATTTATCACTAGCTCAACGGTGAAGGAAAACATCGTAAGGAAACCCGCAGGTCTCAGAATTAATTCTGAGACATGTGAAAATAGACCCGGTCCGGCGATGGGCTCACCACCTATCACGTTTAGGGGTCCATTGTATCTCGTGAAATGTGGGTATATCCAGTAATGGAATACCTCTGCCTACCCCCTCGGGGATGAAAGGCGTGAGATTTTTTTTTTATTTTCTACACTGTTTCTTGCATAAAACAAAAGTGCGAACATTATTTGTGACATGAAAAGGTTCATTTCATTCTGCCTAATGCCTTCGGTTTTAAAAGCCGACTTATTTCGCTGAATTGGGAAAAGTGGGAGCGAAATAAATCGGGCAATAATAGACGATCGGAATAAATGTGAACGAGGCCTAACGCCTCGCCCCGGGGCTCTCATTAAAATTTCAGCATTTCCGTTTATACCCATTATGCGAGTGACGTGAATAAGTTTCGGTATTAACGAAATAATGACAGCCAAAGATATTATATATAGAAAGACGTAGATATGTTACTAGAGCACGGAAAATGAGGCCGACAAATGTAGCTAATTAACCACATTTTATTTAGTCGCATTGTATTTCAAGTCGTATTTTAAGCACAATTTTTAACAGATAGCTCTCTTTTTCTTTATAATTCGTTCCGTATCATCTTTCCTCGTCATTGTTGTATCCTATAAATACGCTAAGAAGTAATTATGTACATGTTGTAGCACACTCGTAGGGGATCAATTTTTAAACGCAAGCAGTATGAATATAACTCATCCTTACTTTAATATCTTTGATGACAGCTACATAAATTAATGTGTAGCTGTTTACTGTAGTGGGAGTTCTAATAAACAGTTCTAAGCTAGGCAATAAACAGTTCTAGACAAGTGGCGAATGAAACTATTATTAATAATAATAAAATCATTCATATCTGTTTTTCAAAAACTTACATACCTATATATTTATCACTCGACAGTGAAAGAAAACAAAATTAATTCTGAGGCATGTGTAACAGACCCAGTTCGGCGATGGGCTCACCACCACCGTTTAGGGGTCGAATATTCTTGTGAAAAGCGATAAGACCATCCATTGTACTTTAGTTAATGTTGGTATCCATATTGTGTTGTTTTTGGTGTTCAATAAAGAGTTATTGTGTTGTATTGTATTGTATTTCCAGAAATGGAATACCTCTGCCTACCCCGTCGTGGATAAGTGGCGTTAACACGTACACTTAGAAATGTCAATAGTCTTTTAACAAGGCACTCTAAAATCGTCCATGAAGATTGGCTGAATGTAAGCAGCAGTCCTTCTCCACCGACGAGTTGCTGGTTCCTAATGCGGACCCCGCCAAGAACCAGCAAGAAACTCAAGGGCAGCTCGTTTGAATCCCGGTGAGAACACATACCAATGAATATAATAGGCTAATGTAAGGCTGTTTCTATAAACGCTAGGTTGAGCTTACTATTAGAACGTAAGTATCTATAATTGATTCACTTCTCGTAATGGCCGGGTTCGCACTTTGTTTAGTGATTAGTGCGACTGGCTTGTTTAGTGTTTCGTAAAAAAACGCGTTCGGACAGCACTACCTAGGTACTTCACTAATCACTAAACACTTAATTTGAAACTGATAGATTTGAACTCAATATGATAATATTAAAAAAATATTATGCACTAGCGACCCACCCAGGCTTGGGGTGCAATGCTGATACTAAAAAAAATCAAAAATCTCTATTACACCCATCAAAATTCGTTGCGTAGTTTTAAAGATCTGAGCATACATAAGGACAGACAAACAGCGAAAAGCGACTTTGTTTTGTACTATGTAGTGACTACAGTGATATTTCACTCTTTGGAAAGGTTTTCTAAATTCAAATGTGAAACAACTGACTGTAGCAGGATTAAAATAGTTAGCTCCAATATAATCAAGTAGTTCGCGTCGAGGCTAACAAGTAACAAAGCCAAAACGATGTTTCATATTAAATCCGCTTGGTTGTGGATCGGAATATTTGCATGTAACATTATTTGCGTTCACAAACAAGCCACTGCCTGAATTAAATTGCGCCGATTGTAGTGAAAACATTTCGGTTTCACTTTGTGGTGCACAACTGAGTTAATACGAGCTATGTACTCGCCAAAAATGCATTAAATGCATACGTATACCTGCTGCACCAGACATACCTACGCCTCGTTAAGGGTAGTCGCAAACTGGCCTTGAATATAGGACATTTTTGTCAAATGATGATGTCAGGTACGACTTCACGAATTAAACAAAAATAAACCCGTCCAAGTGCGTCAATGACATATTTTTTGAAAATCTCATCATGAACCGTTATAGGTAGGTTGAGATTTCTGACACTGACAGACAGATGGATAGCCATGGCAGTAATGGAGTTGGCACCATTTAAAATATAAGTCTAATACATAAATTAAATTTTTAATCTAAAGACCTAGTGCAGAGGCTGATCATCGAAATCCAGCGCGGAAACGCGGCGACCGCTTCCAGACTTTTTTGCAAAAAAACTAGTGCGCGTGACGTCTCCTGTTGGTTTAATACTCAAAGGGTGAGCGTGATGGGCACCTTTTGCAACAGGAGTTATTAGGGGCGGGTTATTTAATTAAGTAAATTTGAATTTTAATTGATTTAAAATAATGTAATAATCTAAAGACTTCATTATAGTAAGTGATAACTCCTTTTCAAAAGCACTTGCTACTCATGCGAGAGGTTCCTATTCTGATTTTTCATAAGAACTTCCGTTACTTACATATTTATCAAAATTTACTTAATTTTTTAAAATTATTTATTATAAGTAAAGCCAAATAAAGAGTAAGTACCCGAAACCGACGAGCATGCATGAGCCGTTTGATGGATGTGGATGAAAAACGAGAGATCTGCCAGGTTCGTAGCAAGTGGCAGTCTATTGTCTTTGCCTACCCCAATGGGAAAACAGCGTGAGATTATGTATGTATGTATGTTATTTCGTAATCGATTACATGGTTTTCGGTAACAAAATTTTGTTTTTATCAAATTGATTTGGCGTGCGTGTTACTGCAATAATGTCAACTGACCATAAAGTGTGATCGTATTTAAAAAAAAACTGTTATATCTAAAAACGTCCCTATTCTGGTGATAGCTTTCCGCAATCGGTGAGTAACAGGCCCTCCTGTGGTTTGAAATATGCCCGTCATATCCATACAGTGCGCTCAAAGATGGCTGCGCAGTGACGGACTCAGAATATGGCCTTTTTGTATAATGTAGGGGGACTTTTGGCTCCAGAGAGACGAGCTCCGTGTGTAGCCTTTTATAAATCTTCCTACACCTTTGAGTAAAGTTATCTTACGTACATACTATTATTTCAGGTTAAAAATGTAACTTAGGAAGACAGAGACGAACAAAGACTGACACACACGGACTCGGGTATATTATATAAAGTTACCTCACTTACGGACTGAGTATATATTATAGCTTTTTGAATAAATCCTCTAACACATCCGAGATAACCACTCTAAAGACTAAAAAAAACGACTTCAATCTTCAACTTATATGGTTTTCTCATGGATTCCGTTGTCAGAACTGGACAAAATTAAAATGGGACCAATATAGAAGCACCAGCTTTCAAATAAAAAAAGAATCATCCAAATCGGTTCACCCAGTCAAAAGTTCTGAGGTAACAAACATAAAAAAAAATACAGACGAATTGATAACCTCCTCCTTTTTGAAGTCGGTTAAAAAGTTACTTCTTGCTTAAATGAGCTCAAACACTAACGAACCCGCGACTTCAGACTCGAAAGGCAAAGTCACTACCTACGGAGCCAAAAGACCAGTGAAAAATAATTATAATGTTACCTGTAAAAATGTAATAATTGCTCTGAGAGACATAGTCACCAACTAAAAGACCCAGAGCAGTTATAGCCTTTACGGTTAAAGACCCGGCCGAAAATCAATGAGGCTCGGGTTCGAATCCTGACATGTACCAATGAGTTTTTCAAAAACTTACGTACTGTTAAAGAAATTGAAATATGGCGCGCTAATATAAAGTTGCCGCGCTTACAAACGGTACTGCTAGACGGCGCATCGGGCCGCCACCGCGCATGCGCGGCGCACGGCGCGGTCCCTCTTGCCCCGGGTGTAAGGAAGATGGCGCCGGTCGGCTCCTGCGCGGTTTTAGTTTTGGCCTGCGTAGTTCAAATTATTCTCCCGTTAAAAGTACATATTTATCACATCGTGAGGAAACCCGCAGGTCTCAGAATTAATTCTGAGACATGTGTAAATAGACCCGGTCCGGCGATGGGCTCACCACCTATCACGTTTAGGGGTCCAATGTATCTCGTGAAATGTGGGTATATCCAGTAATGGAATACCTCTGCCTACCCCCTCGGGGATGAAAGACGTGAAATTATTCATTTATTTTATTTTAAAAACCCAGTCAAATTATAATGTGACCCGTCAAAATATAATTACACTGAGCCACTAAAGGGCCCTAATTTGATGGCTTCATTCGCTCCGGCTCTGTTACTGGGGCTATTTACGTAAGAGGCCATTTTTATCGTATATCACTTAGCGGGGGAAAAAAGAGCACATTAGGTACGCCACAGAATTATCGCTTGTGGACGTGGCCATGTTTACAAGAAGAGGGGTTTGTAGGGGGTAGTGTTGCCCATTGTTAGGAGAGGATCGATAGTCCATCGGTAGAGCATTCAATACACAGCGCTAATCGGTTAATATATAGGCGTCTTCATCGCCGAAGCTCTCAGACGTATTCCATACTTGATAAAAAAAATCGGTTGTCTGTAAAGTCGGTTTACTGACTATAGTTGAACGTGACAAACGTCATAAGAAAATACTGATGGAATGGATTGTGCCTCTTTGTCGCTCTGCACTGGAACGACGCATACGTCACACTTTTTCGGGAATGCCGCCGGCTCCATCAATTTATAAGACGTTGTCACGTCAAAAAACAAAACCAAGACGATTAAAAAAGTAAACTTTAAAAAAGATAGAAATAACATTACTTACCAGTAAAATAGGAAATAAATACCATCTGCTTTATCTACTTTCTATATCTACACTATCACTTGACTATCACTATATATTATAAAACAAAGTCGTTTTCTCTGTCCCTATATCCCTATGTATGCTTAGATGTTTAAAACTACTCAACGGATTTCGTTGCGGTTTTTTTTAATCCAGTTTTAATTCAGTGTCTAACTTGATGCCCCGTTTTGTAATATTTTGTAAGAAAACCGGTGTTTTATCTGTTGCTGGCGTTCTCCCCCTAAATACGCCTAGTGACAAAAAAGCTATTACCCACTACAACAATGGTCAAAACGAGCTAAGAGAAATCGTCCAATACACAATTGAATTATCATTCAATTCAGAAATCAGGGAGAAAGCACAATTTTCCTTTAACGCGCCATATCTTTCTTTAGCCCTAGCGACGCGGTACACGAAATGAGGAGTTTCTTGGACACTCGTCACAAGTACAATCTATGCTCCTATATCTATCTTAATATTATAAAAAGAAAAGATTTGTATTTACGTATGTTTGTTACAAATTAACTCAAAAACTACTGGACCGATTTTAAAAATTCTTTCACCAATGGAAAGCTAGAAGATCCCTTAGTAACATAGGCTATATTTTATTCCCGTAGTCAAACGGGAACTACGCGGTTGAAACCGCACAGAACCGCTAGCGGTTATATAAACGGACACGCGAATTGTGGGTTCTGCACCTAGGGAATACCCATAGGTAGTATATTATTAACTAGCTTTTCCTCGCGGTTTCACCAAGTTCCCGTTCCCGTGGGAATACGGGAATAGGGACCCAGCTTTTTGGAGGACGTCACTAATTTTATAAAACGTGAATGTCCTTCTGGGGCGTCCTCTTTCCATGCACCCTTCAATACTCACACTACAATATTTTGCGAAGATATATATATTAGAAGATATTTGAGTAAAATATATATTCATTGTCGGCTGTAGAGAATGGCCTCCTTGGAGTTTTGCCTTTGAAATGTCGTAAAATTTTTTCTCTTCCGAATCGAGTAAAAGTTGTAAGTTATTTAACGCTCTAGAAAATAAACTGCGAAAGGTACTTCTTTTTCTCTTTAAAGATTCCATTTTCCTGTAATTTTTTAAAGTAAAGGGGCGCCACAAATATAATAAATGGGAAAATAATTATAAAACCGACATCACGCACAGGATATTTATTTGACAGTAAAACAACAGACATTCGTAATATATAAAAAAGTATTCAAAACAAAACTCCAAGGAGGCCATTCTGCTTTAAACCGATTGAACTTATTTTAGTTTAGTCCTGTCTTTGTCTTACCTCAAAAAAAGAAAAGGGATAGAAGATAAACTACCGAATTTAGTCCTGTCAGAGGCTGGATTTTCGTCGTGTCTTCTTTAAGCCGTATACAGAAAGAAAGCCGAAAGCTTGTCATTCTACAGAAAGCAAGCAGATTGAAGCAGAGCGAGCAAAATGTCGTACGATGATTGGCGGGCGGCACCAGCGCCGACCGGCGCGAGTCGGCGCCCATCAGCGCTTGTTCATTTAAATGCCTCCGTCGGTTACCTGCGTAGACCGGCGCCTGTAGGCACCGACAGGCGCCGGTCGGCGCCGATGGGTTTTCGGCTTTCTTTCTGTATACGGCTTTACTTATGTACTGAACACGATATGAAATGCCTTAGTTGACAGGACTAATTTAAATTTGACAGGACCAAATATCTCTCGTCTCTTTTCTTTTCTAGGAGAGAGAAAATGACAGGAGAAAACTAAAATAAGTTTAGTCGCTGTAAAGCAGAGTTGAACCCAGTATTTGATTTTCAAGGTTTCGTATTCTTTTGTAGCGTATCATCCCATAGGGGAAGTGAAACCTACAAGAGCTCCTTTATCATAAGCAGTCGACATATTTTTATGCGAAATTCCCTTTGTAAAGATGTCCGAAACTAACAATGAGGAATGTTATTTATTTGCTACAGTTCTGTCAATCCGAAGGTTACTTGCCTATAAGATAAGTTAAGAATAACTTATTCAATAACTAGCTTGGACCAAGGGACAACTTTTTATAGAACTTGATCTATAGAACTTTTTGGTAGTCGTGAATGGGGTCGATTCTACTTTACTCCTGTCATTTTGTTTCTCCTAGAAAAGAAAAGAGACGAGAAATATTTAGTCCTGTCAAATTAAAATTAGTCCTGTCAACTAAGGCATTTCTTAACCTGTTTAGTGCAAAAGTAAAGAAGTCACGACTAAAATACAGCCTCTGACAGCCTAGGACTAAATTCGGTATCTTCTATCCCTTTTCTTTTTTTTTGAGGAAAGACAAAGACAGGACTAAACTAAAATAAGTTTAAATTTTAAAATCGGGAAAAACTAAACTGTTGTATCTATGAGATTTGGTCAGAATATCTGTCTGGTCAGCTAGTTACAATTGCCTATCGTTAAAAAACATTACAACTAACAGGAACTAATTCAAAGACAACTGTAATAAATTCACGATGCAATCACGACGGTGGGTTACAACGCGTTTCCGACGCCTCTATGCCTTAGCGATAGAGGTCATATTGGCGTGTAGCAGGTGCTGTAGAAGGCGGCATCTGCTAGCATTTTGAGCGCGTGTATCATTCAATATGAATGCGATAGGAGAGGTCTCACGTAGGCTTGTGGTCAATCATCCGGCAGAATGAGCGTTTGGAAAACGTAATGTTGAGCGAATTCATGTAATACTAACACTGCAATCTATACATATACCTAATAAAACTCTTAACAGGACAGTGTCTGTACATTAAATATTTTTTGAAAATTTCAGCGGTAGTGTAGATAGTTATCGAATTATACAGGGTGAATTTTTCAAGTATGCGTGGATGACTAAATCAGAAACCATGAGGAATAGTAAAAAGTACCTACTAAAAGAAGTCCCGGGCCCGATTTTGATGAAAACTAAAACTACATCTTTGGGTTTTTGAAAAATAAAAATATAATATTCCTAGCCCTATCATACCCGTTTGTTTTGAGAAAAAAACACATAGGTATTGTATTATAACACCATTCGACAGTTCCGCTAACAAGAATCAAATTCTGGGAAGAAGAAGAAATAATTCGGACATACGGCAAACATAAGGAAAATGTTGGATTTTATAAACTGATTCATATTTTAAAGTAATGCTGAATAGATAGAGATATTCAAGAGGACGAATTACATGTATATAATTGCGTGCAAAGTGCCGTGCGAAGCCGGGGCGGGTCGCTTGTTGAGCTTAATTTGTTGTTTCTTGAACTTCTTTTAAATAAAAAATATGTATAAATATTCGATACTTCCCCATGTGTCAGGAAAGGCCCTCAGCCCAGCAGTGGGCTGTTACGGGTTGATGATGATGATAAATATTCAGTAGAGGTATTCCATTCTCAGAAACACCCACTTTTCACCAGTTTTTTAGGACCATTTAATGTGATCGCCGGACCCGGTCACTGTTACACATGCCTCAGAATCCATTTTGCGGGATTCCTCACAATGTTTTGTTTACTTATTAATAAATAGGTACTAATCATGAACCAAAAAGAAAACTATTATCCAATATTTAGCTTAAAAGTCAGTTTCATTCCTCATAAATCCAACTCTAGAATACTTCTCTCAACTCAATTCCTGTTTACCAATAGCACTGATTTATTCAGACCCGTATTGGCTGCAGACTTCACCGGCGAAGCGAAATGAATAAACGTCAGAGTCCCGAAAGTTGCAAACACCAATATTTGGTTACAGTACCGAGCGTGTTAACAAAGGTGGCATATTATATTAACCGAAACTGAACTTGGAAATTTATTACAAAAGCTGCAAAGAGACCGTATACCAAAAATGTCTAACATCCCCTTAACATCCACCTCACATCGTACATTGCCGAGTCGAGACAGCGCAATGCAATCTATAGCCGCATAAATTCGGCAGTGAATGAGGAACATGGAGAAAATGTAGGGTGACAATGGTTCAGTGAAGTGTTTCAGTACAAGTTAAGTATGAAGGGTGCTAAGTTTGGACAGGCCGTCGGCTGCAACGTCCCAAGACGTGCACACAAATGCAAGTAACGGTGATGACACATCTAGCAATATTAGACAAAAGATTGAGTTATGGCGCACCTTTGCTGTGTTAATATGTTACAGAGCAAGCTTTGTTTATAGTAATCTGTATGTACAAGAATGAATAGATGTTAGTTGTAAGGAAAATGTATAAAAGTTTAGTTTGGGACTAAATAACTATGTGTAAATTTTGTCCAACGATTTATTATTATTATATAAAAGAAAATATTAAAGAGTTATAAAATATAAGGTCCTCTTTAATCAAATGTAAATATTTTAAAAAGAGGTACAAATATGTTAGAGGAAATTAACATGTAAAGATTTAAAAAACGTTAGTTTTTCTTGTTTTTTTTTTCAATTTTTTCAAAACCAATGTGGAACGTAGCAAAAAATCGACCTAAGTTTTCCTTAAGCTATAATAGGTTTAGGTATTGATTTCTTATGTCCGTGGTAACCTTCTCCTTCACCGGATAGATATAGTAGAATAACCGGGAATTGACAGCCTACTTTTTATCCCGACTCTAGTTATTTAGTTATGAAATGAACAGCTGTTGACTAAAACAGCCTTTATCCAGCATCCCGTTGACGCTAAGCTACAAATCACGGCAACAAAGTACAGCTATCAAACTTTATGAGGCGGTTTTTTTAGTTTAAAAGCACTTCCGAGCAAAAAAGGTTAAGACACGCTAGTTTCACGCAATTCCCCCAATGGGGACTGAAAACAAACGTCGGGGAACTAACTAGTGCTTCAATAAATTATATGGAACGGTAATGTGCACAATAAAGAGGCTGTCTGTGCCTAGTTTTATTTACACGGCAGTCGCAGCCCTAGTTACTTACAACCACTCGCTAACGTAATTTCTAGTTACATAAAAAATTCAAACTAAAACGCTGTATCTTTCCTGCGACGCAATTTAGATAACCTTGTTTTGGGTGCTTTTTCTGCGTAGATCTTTCAAAGAAAAGCAATCGGTAACATGTCTTGTTTTTACGGTATATTGAATTTTAATTGTGTTTGCTCAATTCTAATCGTCTGTTATATCATCCGCATAGCAATAAATAGACTATTATTTGTATATTCAACATCCATTACCTACTGTTACTAAACATATTACACTGATAGCGAGTGATGTACTACGTCCATTAAGGAGTTCCGTTCTCCACCTGAAGTTCTTCAGAAGATTAATATGGGACCACCCTTGAGGTATCAAACAAAAAACAAATATTTCGAAATCGGTTCAAATTTAGATTGGAAATATGGATGCCATCAAAAACAAAACTTGTCAAAGAACCAAGTCTCGCAACTCAGTTCTTCTAGGTACTGTAAAAAGTTGTGAGATCCATGTAATACCAAGTCGGTTAATTTCTTCAGTCCCTACTAAGGGATCCTCTGTAATTATGTAATTAGCTAACCTAACAACATCTTATAGCGACCATATCAATATTGAAAATCTTTTATGTTTTAAATAAATAGATTGACTTGGCCATGAAACCTCAATGTATCTCACAACACAAGTGATATATACATATTATATTAAATTAGATTGTTTAGTGCGATTGCCAAGTCAATCTATTTATTTAAAACCGCCGTGCCGCTTCTTGCTCGACTTGGCGGGGGCACTGCCGTGCTCCCAGATCACCATACGAAAAAACATTATGTGCCGATTTGAAAACTAGAGATGCACCGAATGTGGGTTCTGCCGAATGTCGAATTCGGCCGAATGTTCGGTTTAAAAATCTGCCGAAGACGAACTTCGGCCGAAGTTCGTCAAGGCTACGCGCACTTATGATGGACAGGTCACGACTCGTTACGAAGTGTTTTAATTACCGCTTCCCTTTTCTATAGTAAACTACTGAACCGATTTTGATGAAATTGGGCAAGTAGGACTACTACTGCTAAATTGCTAATATCCTGAAAAAAAAACATTATTCCTAGGGGTTAGGAGTCATCGGTTAAATCGTAAAATCCACGCGGACGGATTCGCGGACATCAGCTAGTATCAATTTATTTTACTTGAAAAACTTGAGAAGTATATCAGTGCAGAAATTGTGTGTCAATTAGTATAATTTTGGTTTTATTTTAAACTACCGAACATTCGGTATCTATCACCGAAGTTCGGTATTTTTTACCGAAATTCGGCCGAAGCCGAAATTTGGTAAAAGCTGCCGAACTTCGGTTTTATCGAATGTGAAACGAGTTTCGGTGCATCACTATTGAAAACCTCCTCCTTTTTCGAAGACGGTTAAAAGATATTTTTCTTCTTACACATCATACACCTATGTCAAGTGACTCATAAGCAACTCTCGTAATCCGTAGCTTAATTAGTGAAAATCGTGCGAGTTGAGCTGCCGAGGATAAAAGCGCTGTGAAAATTTACATGTATAGAAAAAAGTCAGACAGGGAAGAAAAAAATATGAAGTGTCCTCAGTAAGTTTTGTGAAACAGAAGAAAAATCCCGCTTTGTTGCTACACTCAGACGGTCGACTGTTTACTAATTAATGTTGCCCGTATGCTCGCTCTGGGGTAGCCATGCTTTAGCGGAAGTCCCAGGACAAAATATGTGATTACTAGCGTAATTCTCGTTCCCGTGTTAATACGGGGATAAAATATAACCTATATTACTCAGGGATATTCTAGCTTTCCATTGGTGGAAGAATTTTTAAAATCGGTCCAGTAGTTTTGAGTTTATTCGTAACAAAAATACAAATCTTTCCTCTTTATACGAGTAATATTAGTATAGATATAGAATGATAAGCAAAAAAACCTTTAAAAAATTTAACGTGAAAGAAATGGTTTTATAATAAATCTGGCTCAATGCTAAACTGTATTTTAAATGGAAATATGAAAAAGTTTTTATTTTTTGTAAACGTGGACCGAATTTGTTAGTCGAAATTTAAAAGTGGGGTTAGGACAAGTTTGCTTCATTTGCTGACAACAAAATATTTAATCTAATTTTTATTAATATTTAATTGTTTTAAAACAGCACTGTTTGGTATTCTAGTATTGAAAACAACGGAATACGAATAAAAACGTTTTGATACTTACCACACAATATTTTTTTCGATATTAAGAATTGCATCGATATTTTACAGATATTTTGAGGCTATGTGTGATCTTTGGACGATTTTTAAATCAATGCTAAAACTGTTGACTGTTGAGACGTCTGTTGCGCTCCGATTTTCCGCCTGTGAATCGCCTGATATTTTTTTTTATTTACTTTTAGGAAGACTTACAGCTCTTTACATCAATAAAATAAAGATACAATAAGAAATATCACTAGCTAATTATAAGTCTCCACAATTAAATTCGACAAACTTCAACAGGGTAAATAATTATAATCTACTAGATAATAGTCAATTGTAATTTATCTTTATGATAGAATACAGTTTTGTCTATTTAATCTAATTATAATATGGGTGTATAAAAATAATTGCATAATTATAAATAAAATATTTCTTCCAACGCATCACACCGAGGCAGGGTCCCCAATGAGCTGGTAGCATTTCCTCTTTGTATTGCCAAGCTTATTCTTTGGCAAAAATAGCTGACAGCCCTTGGGTCACGGTTTGTCTCGGTGAGACGCCCTGAAAGATCCTTGACAAAAGGTTCTTTAGCCTCTGGGCCCCAAGGACCAATCGTCTCAACAGCGAACGGTTGTCAATTGTTATATTTTACTTATTTGTATAAATTATATTTAGTTGCAGAGATTTGCAATTAGTTATTAGTATTTTATTTTCAGTTATTTCAATATGTAGTGACGTTTAAAACTATTTAAAATGTCAAAAGAACCTTTTGCTTGTATGATACGCTTTACACGTCGATCTTCTTGTTTCTGTACTGATTTGTTAACTGTTTTATTTTTTTATATATTGTGTATTGTTAAAACAATTAAAATGTGCAAAGGTTAGCCGTGGCGATTCAACGCGGTAACGCAGCGAGCGTTATGGGCACTTTTGCACCGGGATCGGCAAGGGGCGGGTTGTTTGATTAGGTTAAGTTTTGGTTAAAGTTTGACAACTTGTATATTCTTAGCCGTTTAATTGGTAGTTTTAGTTTTACTTTTAATTTCAGTTTATAATGTATCTATTGGCACTCATGATTTTTTCCTTTTTTTATTAAAGTGTTTCTATTCTATTGTATTAAATATATTTCCACAAAAACTGCCAAAACAAAGTGTCCGAAAATTACACATGAAGCGTGGTCACAACGCAATTTTCCCGCTCGCTCGTCGCCCGCCGAGTTTCCACTTTTTATTTGTAATTACTTGATGCGTTTCAGATTGGAATTAAATCTCGACGCCATGCCCGGCCCCCATTAGTGGTGGCGCGAACATGGTGGCACAAGTTTATTCGTCCTGCTAAAAAAAGTAGACAAATCTCTAAAAGGTAATAAGAACCGGGTGACTTCACTTCTGGTTATCTTTCTAGGATATCATAATTCGAAATTGAAAATAAAATAATTTTTGAAGTTAAATCGGTTAAATCCCGCTTCTCATCCGTCTCGGAGTTTGTAGTTTGGCGAGTGTAACAGTAAAAGGTGTTAACATCGTAAATAAAACAAAATCGAGTACCAACGAGCTTTTCAAAAAACTCACCGGTCCAAAGAATATACTAGTGACTTAGGTATTTCCACAAATGGAGTACCTCTGTCTACCCTCGGGAATAAAGGCTTAGGCTTATTTATTTTTTTAAATCCTATGGGAACGGCAAAAAACTAATTCGCTACTGGTCAAAGGTTGACTTAAGGCATAAAACTGCATTTTTTTTTGTATTGATGTGCTTCGGAAAGCATGTTAAATTGTTGGTCCCGGTCTTCGTTGTGTTTACGCACAGTAGAAGTCGCGGCTTAAAAAATTCTGATTGCTAACTTAACACCATCTCCCAATCCGCGGTGGGTTTGCATGGGAGAGTCCTACTTCCTCATGAGAAAGACCCTTAGCTCAGCAGTGGGTTGTTACGGATTGATGATGAATCAATTCTCTGTTTATACTGTTAAGGGCAAACAAATTGTTATCGTGTCGAAGTATTCCTCTCAGGGATAAATTGCGTCGCGGGCCTTTATTTGTTTACACACCCTTTCTTTTGTTTCCCTTATCCCGAATGATTTGATGCATGAAACAACTATTGAAAGAACTTTCCATAACACATATGGCTCGGGGCTTTCTTTGACATATTGAATCAATTTCTTTACATATTGTTTTAGTAGATCTTGTTGTTAAAGATAGAAAATAGTGTGGTAGACGCCTTAGGAATCTTAGGAGCGGATCTTGTTTGGATACACCACGAAATTCGCTCCTAAGATTCCTGATTTGGAATTAAATAATAATAAAATCTCACGTCTTTCATCCCCGAGGGGGTAGGCAGAGGTATTCCATTACTGGATATACCCACATCTCACGAGATACATTGGACCCCTAAACGAAAAAAACGAACGAATTAATTCTGAGACATTTATAAGAGACCGGGTCCGGCGATGGGCTCACCACCTATCACGTTTAGGGGCCCAACGAATATCTCATGAAAAGTGGGTATTTAGCAATGGAATGCCTCTACCTACCCTCTCGGGACAAAAGTCGTGAGATTTTTTATAAGAAAATATGATATATGAGTCAATTAAATAACATAATATTTTTATTACATCGAAAATCTTCAATTGAACCCATATGTTAATATTAGTGCGTAGAATTGTAAAATACGATATATTGTACTGTAAATAAAAAAAAAATCTCACCCCTTTCATCCCCGAGGGGGTAGGCAGAGGTATTCCATTACTGTATATACCCACATCTCACGAGATACATTGGACCCCTAAACGTGATAGGTGGTGAGCCCATCGCCGGACCGGGTCTATTTACACATGTCTCAGAATTAATTCTGAGACCTGCTGGTTTCCTCACGATGTTTTCCTTCACCGTCGAGCTAGTGATAAATATGTACGTAAGTTTTTGAAAAACTCATTGGTACATGCCAGGACTCGAACCCGAGCCTCACTGATTTTCGGCCGGCTCTTTAACCGCAAAGGCTATCACTGCTCTAATAATTAATAGTAATATAATATTATAATTTAAAAATTTGAATCGAGTCTATTGATTAAAAGAAAAATGTGTTGAGAAGTTTCTTGCCCGCTTCTCCTCAACCATAATTGCTGAAGCGGTGAAGTTGAAATCACTTTGAATAAGCAGAGTTATAAGCAGTGATCGGAGTAGGTAGATTTACTTGAGGTCATTGACGTCAAACGTATATGTTAATATGGATATGGCTCCGAAATTTCCGGAATTTTAAAATTATTTTGATATTTTTACCGGAATTTCGAAACTATCAGATGGAGCCAGGTGGAAAACTTATCTCAACACATACTCTGAACTAACTGCAGTATTTAAAAATATAATGCAATCAATTCAATTTATTAATATAATACAAATAAGAAACTAAGATTGTCGTATATCAATAAACTAGCGACCCGCCCCGGCTCTCTAGTTTATTGATATACGACAATCTTAGTTTCTTCGATCTCTAGATCGAGCAAAGTGGCGATCCATCGTCTCTGCCTACCCCTGTGGGACAATGGCGTGAGCTTTATGTATATGTATATTTTAGTCAGATTAAAATTCCTACTAATTAATATTGAACGCAATTATCATTGAACGTGATTAATCAGTTAAGAACCGCCGGTTCAAATTGGAACCGAGACACAATTAAAAATCTATTGTGTCTGTGATTCATGGTCTGAGAGGTTAATCGCAAGTTTTCCAACACTCTTAAACATATAACAATCGTTATGCATCACAGCCTGAGTTGGCACGGAATCCGGCTAATTTGGCTATTTACTGGATATATTGCCTTTTAGCTGATGGCTAGTCTTCGAGTTTATTTTTAAAACAATTGGCTAACATTGCTTGCGGAAAACTTTTATCATGGCGTAATTGGATACTGTGTCTTTAAAGCCATGTTGTTGTCTTAAGCCATGTGAGATGGGCCAATATAAATCACAATGCGACTGTAGTTTTTTTACGGAACTTTTTGCAGGACACATGCACATGTTTATAGTCCCGAATGAGGCAGCGCCTCAACTATAAACAGTCTAGCGACCCGTCCCGGCTTTGCACGGGTGCAATGCCAATACTAAACCCTTCCTCTTGAATCACTCTATCTATTTAAAAAAAACGCATTAAAATCCGTTGCGTAGTTTTAAAGATTTAAGCATTCATAGGGACATAGGGATATAGGGACAGAGAAAGCGACTTTGTTTCATACTATGTAGTGAAGATAAACATAGACCACATAATTTTAAAAATACTGCCCTGTCACCTCAGTTGGTAGGTTGCTTTCTGAGACAGTGATTGCTGGTTCGATTCCAGCCTTGTCCTAAAATTTGTGCGGGTTGTCTCACGAGTTTTTTACGTACGTTACGTTTTTCATTACAAACTCGACTGTGAAGGACAACATCGTGAGGAACCCTGCTAGTCCCAGAATTATGTCTGAGGCACCCGGTCCGGCGAAGGGCTTACCACCTATCACGTTTAGGGGTTCAAGTGAAACGTGGGCATTTATAGAAATGGAATACATCTGTCCACCCCGTAGAGGATAAAAGGCGTAAGATTATTTATTAAATATTGATGACCCATCTGTACATGCAATACTCTATGACCGCGCTGTAGTCACAGATGTATAGACAATGGAGGGTGCAAGCGGTACTGGTGCGCTCGTTAAATTATTACGCTCCATTCGACGGTATTGATCGCCGGCAAGACGCTGGGCTCGCAGCCGTGTTGTGGACACAGTACAACAAACATGCAATGGGCAAATACTAGGTGAATCAACATGACTGACGTTCGGTAATAGGATATCAGAGGATAACTGTTACTATAGTTGAGGTTGGTATTTAAACAAATTTTAGATGCCTTGATTTATGATCAAATACTGTTTGTACTATTATTTAGCAAGAATATGATATGGTATAGATGCTTTTTAATCATCAGGTGATAGATGCTTTTGTTCACAGATGATGAAAAGATATGGTCTAGCTAGATGATTAAAAAAATCAATTATAGTGTCATTCATGTTCTGGTCATATGAAATAGTATATTACACACCTAGGGAAGCAAATTAAGAAATGTCTCAGATAACATGTAATTGTCAACCGAGGCGAAGCTGAGGTCTACAAACATGTAACCTAAGGCTTTCTTATGTACTTTCCGAGGTGTGTAAACTTTTTTTCTTATCGACGGAGGCGGAAAGCGGCAACTTTGTTTAGCGCAGCCGGCCGAAATTTGCCGCTTTCCGCCTGGAGAGACGAAAAATATATTACTTTCTGTAACATCGAGTTATCAAATACGACCAAAGTGAAATGATCTGACCTGATAAATATAAATGTCGCAGTGCAAGTCGGATTTAGAGTCGGTTCCGTAGGTACCTTATTATTTGACAGCAAAACAATTCTCTTTGAAATTCTTTTTCAGACCACCGAATATTGTATACTTTCTATAATATTTACATTTTATACTCGTATTTAATAAAATAAAAATTTCGTTCTTTCGCCAAATGATCTGCGGTACAAAAATTATCGTAAAATAAAAAATTATAATTAATTCTTTTTCGCCGTTTAATTCATTTCTATGACCACTTTAGGCGTAAACACTGAGCTAAAAACTCGATTTGAGATTATTCTTGGCAAACTTTGGAGACTGCCCTCTTATGGCATGATTTATTTTTATTTTTGTTATAAGTCTAAAACTTTAGCCGCTCATAAAACAAATGAAAAATATTTTGCAATGACCGCTTTCCCCGGTAGGTAGGTAATACTTTAAAATTTCGAGAGCGTTGAACCCTTTTTCCCTAATTATAAAAAAAAAACAATAAATTTTAGGGACCATGGGATTCTTACTACTTTGGTACGAAACCCAAAAAATATTTTCGTAGTCTTTGATAAAGGAAAATAAGAACAAATCGAGATTCAGGACAAAAATTGTAATATCCTCTGAACAAATTCCTGAAATGGGTGTCCCTTGGGGGTCTGATGTCACCCTCACAAAGAACACCAAATGCGATGACCTCAGTCGCAAAAAATTCCCACGTCATATAAATCACCATTGTCCATTCAACAGCATTCCACTCGATTTCCCGCCAAAAGTTATCACGATCCATTTTAGGGTTATCAGCACAAAAAATGCATGCATAAAAATTCGCTATCGAGCAAAATATATAGGTAATTTGACCCCAACCCTAATCGGGTCCCAACTCAATTATGATAACGGAAAACGCTTTGGTTTTAGAAAAAAATTAACCCGCAAAATGTATTTCGTTGGCGTCATAAGTTAGAGACTATCAGATTTTAAGTGAACGGTTAAAAATAATGCTTTTTACTAAATAAACAGTAGTGCAGTGGTGTGCTGAGTCTTCCTTCTTATCCTCAAGCGAAGGGATTTAAAAACACTAACGCATTGAGCAACCTTTGAAAAAAAAACACAAAAAAACTTTAGACTGATCTAGACTTTACCTTAGACACCTTAGGTCCTAATATAAGGCTTAGGTACCTAATAAGTTTTCAATTTTGTTCAAGCAACTATTGTTCTATTTGACAGTGTAACAAATAAAGTACTAATTATTACCATTATGCATAGAATATATGTTTTCATTTCTCCGGGCGGAAAGCAGCTAATTACGGCCCGCTGCGCTAAACGAAGTTGCCGCTTTCCGCCTCCGTCGAAAAGAAAAGAAGTATATCCTCGGGAAGCAAATCAGAAAACTTAATCACATGTTTGTAGACTTCGGCTTCGCCTCGGTCGACAATTACATGTAATATGAAATATATCTTATTTTACTTCCCTAGATGTGTAATATACTATTTATAGTCAAACTACATTAATCTAGGTAATTAAATTTCTTTACAGAAATAGGGTAATGTTTTTAACCAATCAAACTAACTGAACTATCGGCTGTCTGATACTAAGACTTGACTGGTTTAAGTGTTTGTAGCGACACCTAGCGGTACTACAGAGAACTAACTGAAACGCCATAGACAGCAAGAGTTCTAAAGCACGCTATCGTAGTTTTCTAATGAGTTTGAGTAAATACAACTGTCCAACATCAACCGTTGGACCGCGGTCCCCAGGCACGATCACCTCGCCTAAAGGAAGATCTTTCTTTATCACGATGGAGGAGCATCCCACTTTTGCTCCTTCTTATTGCTTTTACAGTAGTCGGGATTTTTTGATTATTTTTACATTATTACATTATTATCAGTTACATCCATCCTAAGGTTGTCTGGCAGAAATCTCTTAAAGCGATAAGACCGCCCATGGTACTTTTTTGTATCACCGTGTCACTTGTTGCATATTTTTATTGGTGTACAATAAAGAGTTGTTACTTACTTACTTATTATGATTTACATTATTAGAGCAGTGATAGGCCGAACGGTTAAAGAGCCGGCCGAAAATAAGTGAAGCTCGGGCTCGAATCCTGGCATGTACCAATGAGTTTTTCAAAAACTTACGTACATATTTATCACTAGCTCGACGGTGAAGGATAACATCGTGAGGAAACCCGCAGGTCTCAGAATTAATTCTGAGATATGTGTAAACAGACCCGGTCCGGCGATGGGCTCACCACCTATCACGTTTAGGGGTCTAATGTATCTCGTGTAATGTTTGTATATCCAGTAATGGAATACCTCTGCCTACCCCATCGGAGATAAAAAAAGGTGTGAGATTACATTTATTATATTATTATTATTGCATTATGATCTTGTTTTACATTATTTACTATTCATCTGAAGAGTTAACAGCTGGGATTATATTGTAACTATTACCTACCTTTAACTCAGTTACATTACAGACGAGACGAGATTATGTGCGTTGATCAAATTATCCACGCGAAAATTATAGAGGGTTCGAAGATTAGTTCGCAGTTGTGAGTCTTTGTAATTTAATTAAATTGTAATCTTGGTATACGCTTTTGTGTTTATTACTCTGTAGTAATTTTTTGAAGGCGTAGGTAACTTTATTCGTTTGATGAATTCCGAAACTACAAGTAAGGAATCAAACCCAACCTTCATATATGAACACTTCTGCCGAAAAACAGTGATCTGCTTCTAAAATAGGATAGTTGAATTTAAGGAAATTCATTTTGAAATAACCGGCCATTCCTTTTAATAATTTCTCAAACGCTCATAAAAATTAAATGCGTTCGTCATTTTACCATTTTAGCAAATTTTGTTTTATTATTTTGAATAATAATTTTAAATGTAGGTATTATGTATAGAAATTGAAATCTATAAAACATACATACCTACATACATAGATACATACGCTCACGCCTTTTTCCAGAAGGGGTAGGCAGAGACAATGGCGCGCCAGCTGCTACGATCCTGGCGTACCTCTCGCACCTCATCCACATCCATTAATCGGTTCATACATGCTCATCGGTTTCGGGTACTCTTTATCTGGCTTTTCTTCGCCGATCTGATCGATGTAAGTTCGCCTCCTCTGCCGACTAGGCCACTCACAATCTATAGAACTAGACATTATGTTAAACTTGCAGCGCTCCGCGGTTTCACCCGCGTAGTTCCCGTTTCCGTGGGAATACGGGGATAAAATAAATCCTATGTGTTATTCTGATGTATAAGCTATATAACTGTAAAGTTTCATCAAAATCCGTTCAGTAGTTTTTGCGTGAGGAACAAATATCTATCCATACATCCATGTTCTAACACAGGCTCTTTAGGTCTAAAAGGGTGCATCAACCCATCCATAAAATACATGTTGTTAAAGAAATAAATATTTTTGATATATTTTTTTATCCATACAAACTTTCTCATTTATAATAATAAGTAGGATATAGAGATCTAGCTGAGTTATTCATAGTCAATCACTATAATATACGGCCCCGGGCATAAGGGTCTGGTAGGCTGAACGGTGATTTGATTGCACTTTCGTGCACCGCACTGCTCCCAGAAGGGATGGATATGGGTCACCTAAATACGTAAGCCCTCAGGGTAGGGTAAAACGGCCGTTTTTGGGACAAGAATGTTTGCTTTTCATTTTCGAGTCACTTCCAAAGTAATTGAGCATTTTATAAGCTTTTATTTAACTTGAAATGTATGTTTATTCGGGTGGAATCAATTTTGAATTAGATATCTTTAAATGATTTAGCTGAAATGTTGTATACACTTTTAGTTTGGACAATAAATGATTTATTTGTGACGTCATTCTAAATCCAGCATGGCGGAACACCCAATATGGTGGACTAGTTACTGTTATTGTCAATGCACTCCTACAATATGGTCATAACAAATTGTGCACCAATAAAAATATGTAACAAGTAATATTTTTATACAAATTGTTAGCCCATAAATATCGATTCGGGAACTCTATTGGAGTTACGTCTCTACGCGTGACGTCACGAGGAACTGTCAAGAATATATGTCTGACGAGCTAGGCTGTGGCGCATATAGTTAATTGATATAAATATTTGCCAGTCTATGAAAGTCTGTAACTTAAATAATAAACCATAATATGAAATGCTATCGCGTTATTAATTTAATCTTCCAATAAAATGTACAAATATATATATAGGTCATCCATTTAAAATATATTAATTGAATAAAAATCTCTTAAAAGTTTTTAAGATATTTACGTCTTAATTTGTACGAAAAATATTTTAAAATGTATATGCATAATAAATCCTAAAGGCGTATTTTCATTTCAAATATGATTGAACACGTAGAGAACACTCTAACGTAATTTACGTAGTTCGAAATGTCTAGAATAAATTCAGTGGCTCTTTTTGAAACTTAATAAGTTCATTTTAGACTGAGGTAGCAGAATGCATTTGAATTATCCTATTATCTCCATAAAACCTTTGTTTCAGCGAGGCAGCTCGAGCGGTCATTTCGTTGGTTTAACCAGCTAGTTAACTTTAACTGCGACTCTCAAATATATTTAAAATAATTGTGGTTAAATTAGAAAACGTCATAATGTGACAGTTTGTTTTGTTTTTTAATAGCTCTTAATAATAATAAAAATATAGCATGTGCGCGATGAATTTTCTATAAGTTAGATACTTGTAACGACTTGTACTTTTTCCTGTACGGTCCAGAGCACATGAAGCTTTACACTTGTAGAGCGAGTCTGACCTCTACGGCGATTGTAATAAGAACGTTACAAAGTCCAATGTGTCAAGCTCCACGTGCTCGACTGTACAGTTGAGCACGTGGCAATATGTACATATTAAACGAGGTTACAAGAGAAAACATATATTTTTTCTAATCGTGTAATTGGGTAAGTACCTACGGTATTTTCTTCTTTTTGCCAAAGTTCTACACACAGTCTTGTAGTTTTATATACCTTATTTTTTTCTATTTCTTCTTTCTTCAATCAATTAGAATACTACCACTGATGGCCACTTCCTTCCTTAAGTGTTAGCGATTTAAAGTTTCAGTGTTTTCGGAGACATCAACTGGTACATTCACCCTACCCCATGTAGCCTACGCCGTAACCCACTGCAGGGGTCCTCAAAACTGCGCAGTTGCAGGCGCCACGTGGGACCCGGTTCATTCACCCCTCTCAACAACCCCCCTACGCACATTCTCAACCTTACCACCCCAGAATAAGAGTCACCCGAACGCATTTTTATTTGCCTTGTCAGCTGTTCCAGATGCTTCTAGAAAGTTTTGATTCGAACCTTATTTGGAGGTGGCAAGCTCTGTTATGATTGCAATATTGGACTGGTATAAATTGTCGCGTGAAGTTTTGAGGAAATTATCACGTATGTCAATGGAATACGGCAGGGTTTCGTCAGGCTGTAATTTTCTGGGTTACGACGCAACAGATATGACGCCACGAGGGTGCTGGCAAATTGAACGTTTGAAGTAATGAATTACTATGGGTTTTTGGGCTCGACAACTTGTTAGTGATATTCGACGTTTGGGAGAAATTAATAGCGATTTCCGCAAGTGCTGCTAAGAAGATTAATTATTCTATATGGTTAATCTATTTTAATAAAACTGTATCGGGACCGTAACTGTGAATTAGTTTTTGACGTGACAACGTCTTATAATTCGATGGAGCCGGCTGCATGCACGAAAAAGTATGACGTATGCGGCGTTCCAGTGCAAGCGAGAGCGCGCAACGAGCGACAAAGAGGCACAATCCATTCCATCAGTATTTTCTTATGACGTTTTCACGTTCAACTATATCGTCAGTAAACCGACTTTACAGACAACCGATTTTTTGTTTTTTTTTTTTGCGTCAGCGTAGATAGTTATATAAGTAGATACCAAACACCATTTTTTTAAATTGTTGTCTGTCTGTCTGTCTGTGCACGCATCACGCAAAAACTACTGAACGGATTATGATGAAATTTGGTGTGAAGATAACTTGGTAACTAAGTCAACAAGTAGTGTACTTAACTGCAGGAAAATCTCTATAATATGACATAATGTATAAGTAGAGTGACAATAATTAAAATTCTCTTAAAACTATTCCTACAGTTCTAAATATGTTTTAAATGGATTTAAATAATAATAATCTCACGACTTTTATCCCCGAGGGGGTAGGCAGAGGTATTCCATTTCTGGATATACCCACTTTTCACGAGATATTCTTTGGACCCCTGAATGTGATAGGTAGGTGGTAAGCCCGTCGCCAGATCGGGTCTGTTACACATGCTTCAGAATCAATTCTGGACCTGCGGGTTTCCTCACGATGTTTTCCTTGATGAATATGTACGTCAGTTTTAAAAACTCTTTGGTACATGCCAATATTCGAACCCGGACCTCACTGATTATCATCATGTGAAGCCGGCTCTTTAACCGTAAGGCTATCACTGCTCTCAAAAAGAAAAACCTGTCAACACTCAAGATATCCAGTCCCCAGAATACCCAAGTGGCAACAAAATGCAAAAATTCAGAAAAACCGCACCCACAAACTAAACACTTGCCTGAAGCACACCCATCCACACTCGAATCGCCATGAAATCTCTATTTGCAATGTCTGGTATGAGCGTCTGTTTGTTGTTACAGATTGAAACGCTCTTTGATACGTTGGGCAAATATTTGTGTGTTTGCTTGTCTATGTGTTGTGCCCAATTCTTATTTCGGTCGGTTTCGCCTGGGTAAATATTGGCTGTTGATTTGGGAGCGTTAGGGACCCGTCAGAGTTAGAAATTTCGGATTTCGAACGTAGCAGCGATACCGATTTGGTGATCACGCAGATTTAGCACTGTAAACATAACCATATAACCAACAACTTCAACTTTTCTTTAACATGTCTTCACTACATAGTATAAAACAAAGTCGCTTTCTCTGTCCCTATATCCCTATGTCCCTTTGTATGCTTAAATCTTTAAAACTACGCAACGGATTTTGATGCGGTTTTTTTAATAGACAGAGTGATTCAAGAGGAAGGTTTTAGTATAAGCATTGCACCCGTGCGAAGTCTGGGCGGGTCGCTAGTGACTTATAAGCCCCAACACATTTTAGTTTTAATAAAAAAAAAGGTTTTAGTAAAAGGGGCCTATCACCATCAAAGTACAAAGTGTCATAGTCTAAGAACAATTTGTGTATAGCTTAAAACAAGTAAATACAACTTACGTTGTCTAAATATGTATTACTAGTGTATTTTTACGAATTGATTCTAGGACTACTGGTTTCTTCGCGATGTTTTCTTTCACTATCGAGCTAGTGAGAAATATGTAGGTAAGTTTTAGAAAAACACATTTGTACATGCCCTTACCGGGATTCGAACCCGAGCCTCACGTACGAGAAACACGAACCTTAAAACTTACTGCTGCCTTAATTGTATGAAAAAATCTACACACATTTCTTTAGTCCCAAACTAGACAGAGCTGACTATGGTTCAAATCAAGAAGCCAACAGGTAAATGTTGGGACCGAACGGGAATCGAACCCGCGACCTCCGAAGCAGAAGGTACGGCTTCTGTCAAATGAGCCAACAGGCCCGTCAAACTTCGTTAATGATATTATACACTTATATTTGAAACCTATATAAGTATATACAAAGAAAATATACATTGATTTACAATAATTACAGATAAAAAATGTCCTCCAAAGAGGAACCATGTGGGACAGTGCCCAGAAGACTGGCAGCATTCCCTCTCTGGATAGCTAGGCTGATCCTTTGACAGAGATAGCTGCCAGCCCTCTGGTCACCTGAAGCCTCGACCAAACGCACTGACAGCTCTTTGAGGAGCTGCCGCGCCCCCGGACCCCACGGTCCCATGGTCTCCACCCCAAACGGCACAAATATGTAGCCCTCATTGAGGTCGGCATATCTGCGCCGCTTCAGGCGTTCAGCGGCCGCAGCCGCCGCGCCAGCGCCCACAGAGGTGGCATCGATGTGGGATGGGGCCAATGTGTCGGCACATGTGGCATCCCACACCAGCGACCTGCCATGTCTCCATGGCCCGACAGTCATACCATTATTTGAAACCTATATTTTCAGGTATTCCAGAAATATGACTCGTCCTGAAGCAGCTGAACTGAAACACATTTTACGAGCTCTGGTGAATGGGATCATGAATTTCGCAGAAGTGTATGAGATAGGAGCAGTTAAATTTCTGATATACAGCGTGTCGTTAAATTACTCGTAGAATACTTATTTATAGAAGTTATAAATTTTTGTAATTATCTTTCTTCTTTCTAATAATAATAATATTTTTTCCAAAAATGACGAAAGTACTTTGACTAGTTAAAATAACTGTGTTACGGGCTACAGGGTCTTCTCCGTACTAACAAAGTAGGTACATCACTATCACTACATAGTATAAAACTAAGTCGCTTTCTCTGTCCGTAAATCCCTATGTCCCTATGTATGCTTAAATCTTTAAAACTACGCCACGGATTTTGTTGCGGTTTTTTTTAATAGATAGAATGATTCAAGTTCAAGTTCAAGGTTTTAGTATCAGCATTGCACGCGTGCGAAGTCGGGGCGGGTCGCTAGTTACGTATACAACACGCTTATTGTGTTACATATTGTATATCTTATGAACTCAGTTGTATTACAGATGTTTATAGTTTATTTTAACAAAGAACTAAAAAGTTAGGAAAATATAAAACACACAGTAGAGGATACAGTGTGTCCTACCTTATAATGCTAGTTATCTCCCTGCCTTATCTCATCAAGATCGGTTTATTAGATTTATCATGAAAAGGTAACAAACATTGCTTTCGCAGTTACAATCTGTAAGATTCTGTGCTTCTTAAAAAATACTTACTAAGCCCCCAAATATTTATTTTGATTGTCAGTATTTGTAATGGTACTAGTAATTTAGAGATTTTACAAAGTGGACTGGTACCAAACAACTTATAAACATATTTAAACACAGTATAAGCGCCCAGACACGAAAACACCAGACATGGTGTTCCCCTCCCCCTACTCCCACCTCAAAGGTCGGCAACGCAGTTGTGACTTCTGAGTTGCAGGTGTCCATGGGCGAGGGACGTCACTTTCCATCAGGTGACCCGTCTGCTCGTTTGCCCCCTTTTTATCATAAAAAAAAAACATGGCCGAACAACAAAAATAAGTTTCAAATTTTACTTAAAAAACACCTTTTAGAGCCACTCACAGAATAAATTAAAATGTAAAAATAATATTATACCAGAGACTCATACCTGCAGACAAACTGTCAAAAACAGTTTTGCAGGGAACTGTATTAGAATATAAGAATAAAATTTGTTTAATAAATAAATAATAATAATATTTTTTTTTTTTTTATATAGAAAGTTATATTTTTATCGAAATCCAGCGCGGAAACGCGGCGAGCGTGATGGGCACCTTTGCACCGGGCACGATTAGGGGCGGGTTATTTAACTAATTTTTTTTTTTTCAATTTTATATTTATTATTATATAATTTACATACTTACATCTAATATTTATATCTATTTAAGTTGTTTTTATGTACATATTGTTAATTAGTCTTTAGATTTATATATTTATTGTCATTTGTAAATAAGATGTAATAAATTAATAAAAATATAACTTTCTATATAAAATAATAATAAATAATAATAATAAAAAACAAATAAATAAATAAATCATGAAAAAATGCGGCAGTCGAACCCGTGATCGCCTCAGAAGGCAGGTTCACTACTAACTGCGAATTTAAATAAGTCTGCTAACCCTGTCGAAGATAAGACGAGCGTGTATTGTGTATTAAATCTTCATCTATCCCACTCGATAGAGATAAATAAATTGTGGGACACAATTCACACACGGTGATTCAGTCCTAAACTAGACAGAGCCTGTACTATGGGTACTAAACAACTGATAAAATATTAACACCCAGACACGAAGCCAACAGACATGTTGATACCCACAAATGTTGGCCCCGATCTGGGCTCGACCCGACTCCGACTCAGAAGGCAGGGTCACTACCAACTGAGCCAACAGGCCCTCCTAAGTCCTTATCCTTTGATAGTTCATGGTATTCTTACAGTAATTAAGCGGATACCAAATGGACGCTATCCCAAAACCATTTTGATTGTGTTCTGCCTTGGAATCCGCTTAGAGCAGAATCTCCCAATTTAGAAACTATTTAGCCCAAATATTCTATTTATCGCTCGAACCGAGCTTGAGAGGTTTCTGGCTATTCAGAATTTTCTTTGATGTCTGCTCATCCGTGGAAGGCCGGACAGTTGAGTTGAGAGGCAGACCCGGACTAAGGACGCAGGGGCGAGGGCAGTGGACCGGAAAAAATAAAAGTTAATAAACCGGCCAAGTGATAGTTGGGCTTACCACCGGACAAAATTTAACACAATATATATATATATATATATATATATATATAATAACTAGCGACCCGCCCCGGCTTCGCACGGGTGCAATGCTGAATTTTCTTTGCTATAAACCATCCCTGGACCCACTTGAACCCACACAAAAAGTTTCATGAAAATCGGTCCGGCCGTTCTCGAGTTAAATCGTCAGGAAGGAAAACCCGACTTATTTTTATATAGTAGATAATATAATCTCACGCCTTTTTTTTTTATTCACGAGATATATTGGACCCCTAAACGTGATAGGTGGTGAGCCCATCGCCGGACCGGGTCTGTTTACACATGTCTCAGAATTAATTCTGAGACCTGCGGGTTTCCTCACGATATATATAAGAGCAGTGATAGCCCGGACGGTTAAAGAGCCGGCTGAAAATCAGTGAGGCTAGGGTTCAAATCCTGGCATGTACCAATGAGTTTTTCAAAAACTTACGTACATATTTATCACTAGCTCGACGGTGAAGGAAAACATCGTGAGGAAACCCGCAGGTCTCAGAATTAATTCTGAGACATGTGTAAACAGACCCGGTCCGGCGATGGGCTCACCACCTATCACGTTTAGGGGTCCAATATATCTCGTGAAATGTGGGTATATCCAGTAATGGAATACCTCTGCCTACCCCCTCGGGGATAAAAAGGCGTGAGATTATATTATTATTATTATTATTATTATATATATATATATATATATATATATATATTTAATTATTTATATTTGCATAGCCACATTATATAAAAGATATTAAAAACTAAAATAGTCCATTATGTAGCACCCCGTAAGGGCATTGCAAATATACTTACAGCCATTATTCTTAAGATGATCATAAATATTTCATTTGAAATTTTATATTTTTGAGCAGTGATAGCTATAATCAGTTAAAGCGCCCGCCTCTCATGCGATAGGTCTCGGGTTCACGTCCATGTACCAATAAGTTTTTTAAAAAGCTTTAACACATTAATCTCTACCCTAGCTTGAAGGTAAAGGAAACCATCTTTAGGAAACATGCAGGTATCAGAATGAATTCTGAGATTTGTGTAACAGCACCCCGATCCGGCGATGAGCTCTCCATCACGTTTAGGGGTCAGAAAAATATATGTACCGGTGAAACGTGGGTTTTCCAGAATTGGGATACCTCTGCCTACCCCTTTGTAATAAAATAGAGATTATTTATTTTTATTTTGGAAATGATTCTGAAGCATGTGTAACAGCACCTCGCCCCGGTCCGTCGATAAACTCACCACCTGTCACGGGCTTTGAGTATTAAACCAACAGGAGACGTCACGCGCACTAGTTCCTTTGCAAAAAAGTCTGCCAATTTCTGCGGGGGGGACGAGGAAACAAACAGAAATAATGTTAAAACTAACGCATTTTTTGACAAAACAATTAAACACTAGCTTGAACTAGGTGCACACAAATACATTCACCAATACAAGCACTCCGTGAACTCAAACAAACTAGTTGTATTTAACCGGTATGCTCATTGACCGACACGTTTTTTTGACAGAGGAGAACGCCTGTCAGTGGCGTCTCCGGTTGGTTTAATACTCAAAGGTCACGGGTAGAGGTCCAAATAATATTTTTTTTAATTATTTCATTTCAATTGCAGTTTTTCAAGCATTATTTAAAACTATAGCAGAAACTGAACTTGTGATAAGTTTATTTTTTAGTACTGTTATATATACACTGGGACAGTTATAGGACCTAGATATTCTATTTATATAAGGGAATAAAACTACTACGTCTGTTCAAATTGACATCTATTCAAGGACTACGAAATAACTTATAAAACTACCTTACATACCCGCCCCCATATTATTATCTACAGTAAACAGTCAACAAAGTTGTTAGTGTTACATGGCCATAAACTAAGATTCAGTTTTCTCTTAAAGCCTTAAAAGCATTTTTAGTTTTTTTATGGTAAATTATAGGGTTTGAAGATACCTTTAGAAATAAACATTAATCAGTAAGATTTAATTATGACTACCCCAGAAAAATTAGTTCTTAGTTACTGGCTATGTAACCCTAACAACTTTGTTGACTGTACATAACAGGTACGAACTGCGAATTACATACGAATTATTATGTGCGAATGGCAAATTTGAACAAAAAGAGAATTTGAACTAAATGATTGATTATTTGTACTTTCTAACTTTAGTGATTCACTAATTGTGCGAACAGCGAATGTACGAATAGAGATCTGTACAAATTGAGAAAATGTTTTCCAGGAATGGAATAACTCTGCCACCATTTTTAATCAATTTTTATCTATACTAATATACTAAAACTAATCTACACTAATATTATAAAGCAGAAAGATTTGTGTATTTTTGTATGTTTGTTACGAATAAACTCAAAAACTAACTAGACCGATTTTAAAATTCCTTTCGCCTATGGAAAGCTAGAGTATCCCTGAGTAACATAAAAATAAATAAATTGTGAGACACAATTTACACACGCTTATTTAGTCCCGAACTAGGCAGATCCTGTACTATGGGTATACTAAACAACTAATAGACATACTTAAATAAATCATAAACACCCAGACGCAAAGCCAACAGACATGTTCATGCACACAAATGTTGGCCCCGAGCGGGGATCGAACCCGCAACCTCCGACTCAGAAGGCAGGGTCACTACCAACTGAGCCAACAGGCCCGTCAATATATGTAGGCTAGACTTTATTCCAATATTCCCACGGGAACGGGAACTACGCAAGTGAAACCGCGCAGAACAGCTAGTGTATTTATAAACTAACACTAAACAGTCTGGCAGAATTAAAGTTTAAATAAAACCATTGATACCTACCCTTTCGGAAACAGCAACCTTTTCGAGAATGCCTTATACATCTCTTCCTCTACAGTTTTATCATGAATGATATAGAAGCACTCAAAGATCATATTTGTTTGCTGATAGATGCTCAATGCATTAGTGAGTAACAAAGCAAGGTTCTCCAGAGACCTACGAGCAGGCAGTACTTGTTTCTGTAAGTATGAGAACAGCAAGTAAGCTTGGTTCGACATTCTCAAAACAACGCTCTTTAAATTTTAAAATGTTTCTAGTCATTGAAATACAGTCACGTAAAGGTAAATCAATTGTGTTTTTATTATTTATTTATTTATTGCATATAGTTTTAACATAATAATACATAAGTTAAATTCGCTAGTAACTTTCGTACATACAAAATCAAACATCATTTATTTTTGTTTTCCTTAGCTAAAAAGTGAAAAACCGACTTCTACTTATATAGTTTTAATTACTGAGTTCCTATGCACATCTTCCAGATCCATCATCAGATCAGCTCGGTGGTACCATAATATTGCATTGTCACCTATTTACATAAGTATAAAAAATTTCAGCTCAATCGGTTGAAGATATCTGCTTCAAAATTTAGTTGCAAGATTCCACCCGAACATACATAGTTACATACATTGCAAGTTAAATAAAAGCTTTTAAAAAAAGAATCATCAAAATCCCCAAACCCAGTCGAAAGTTCTGACGTAACAAACACAAAAAAAAAATTACCTCCTCTTTTTTTGAAGTCGGTTGAAAATTAAGTCTCTCTCCGCATTTTTAACGCGCCACTCCTGAACTAGACTACGAATTTTGATGTGGTTTACACAAATATAAAAAGCGATAAACGAGAAAAGTTTTACATATCTGAACCAAAGTGGTCGCTAGTACTACATAAACATGCAAAGTTTCAAAACTATCTTATAAATTAGAGGCAGGCTAAAGACTTTCAAGATTTATTTACACGAAAATAACAAAATACAATATCTAAAATTGGTTCACTGAATATTGTCTGAGAAATCAATGTAATAGAATTACGAATGAAAATGGAAAAATGCCTGTTTTTGTGAACTACCAAAGTAATAGACAATTTCGTATTTTTCTGTACAGTCAGCCAGAAAAATCTTTATTTATATATTCCGATTCTTTGCTTTTCTCGGTAAGAATTTTATGAAAGCCTTTGAAAATCGGCACTTAACGCAAACAAAACGAATATTGTACTCCACAAAAAATACAAGGCTTAATATTTTTTGTTACACTTACAGGCTTTCCGCTGGATTGAAATTCTTGGAGGAACGGTTAAAACTTTAGTGAAATCAATTAATTTATTGATATATGATATGTAACGTTATTTTCATATAGTTGTTATCCATTTTATATGATTGTATAACGTTTTTGATATGAATAATGTACTTACACATTAACTGTTTTCTAGTTACAATAAAAAAGTTTAGAGGACAGCTAAAAGTTTACAGAGAAATCGACTTCCATTTTTATAGTGGAAGTGGTTATTCTTGCAATCACTCTTGAATTTACCTTTAACTAGATATCTATAGATAATATGTTTCAACAGATATAACTTTATAGATATTCATCTTCGTTCCATTCATATTAAAATGACTCTTATTTATTACTAGCTTTTACCTGCGACTTCGTTCGCGTTAATACATGATAATCACCAACTATGCAACTCTCACCATCTATCCAACAAGTTGCAACATAATTGACGGGCCTGTTGGCTCAGTTGGTAGTGACCCTGCCCGGAGGTCGCGGATTTGAATCCCGTTGTTTGTGCAAGGACATGTCTGTTGGCTTCATGTCTGGGTGTTTAATATTTGTCATAAGTATGTCTATCAGTGATTTGGTACCCATACGCGTCTCCTAGTTACTCGTTTAGAATAATTCCAACAGTTAATCCGTGATTGAGATCCAAACATTCACCATTCGCATAAAATTTATAAGAGGGATTTTTCGGGAAAACTTTTGAGAGCGTTACGCCGCTCACTGTACCCCACCGTCGCTGGCTCAATGTGTGGCGATACAAAAGGCCCCTCCAAGCTGTCGGCGCCGCTGTCAACGGTTTCCTCCTCTTGAGGGATCTTTTATACAACTTTCCAACACTATTATTCGGGAACGTCTCCTTTTAGCGAAATGGGCACTCTTTAAAATATATCTGCTAGCATTTTTTATGTATTTCTTTATTGTGAGGAATATGAAGGGATTTTGTTGGAAAAGGGAAGTGAATGTATGTGTATTCAGTAATACCAACTAGCAACCAACCAGTTTATGGTTGTGCGCTCAATTGGCGTTTATAGGTCCTCCTGATGGCCCCTTTTATCGCTACACCTATATAACATTTTACTTGTTTTCTTACCAGGAATAATAAAAAAAATATGCCTAAAAAATGCCTCGGCTTTTACGTCCATTTTTCTTGTCCATCGAACTATAAATACTCGTGGGTGTAGCCTGAAAGAACGAATTTAACAAAATTTTAACGATTGGTAAGACAATAATCACGTGCCCAAAATCATAACACAGATTATATACATAAGTGACAACGTGTTAGGATTCCATAATCATCAAGGAACCGTTATAATTTCGATTTTTTTTAAAAATTCATAACAATAGTAGGTAGTAAGTTCTTCCCCGAGGGGGTAGGCAGAGGTAATATACCCACATTTCACGAGATATATTGGATCCCTAAACGTGATAGGTGGTGAGCCCATCGCCGGACCGGGTCTGTTTACACATGTCTCAGAATTAATTCTGAGACCTGCTGGTTTCCTCTCGATGTTTTCCTTCACCGTCGAGCTAATGATAAATCTGTACGTAAGTTTTTGAAAAACTCATTTGTACATGCCAGGATTCGAACCCGAGCCTCACTGATTTTCAAAGGCTATCACTGCTCATATCGTATGTAGTAATACCTACATATATACTCGTATATAACGAAGTTAAATGGAATACTATGGCTGCAGGCATTACAAGATTTACAAGTTAACTCGGAGTAGTCGTAGATAAATAAAATAAATATTATGTGCCTTTATAGGCGGTTAGCATATGGATTCTATTCCTGGAAATAGCATATTTTCCCAGTTTTTTGCCGTCACCCACGCCTTAGAATCAATTCTGGGACCTACAGGTTTTTATACGATGTTTTCCTTCGCCTTCAAACTAGTGATAAATACGAGTATGTAGATTTTGAATAACACATTGGCACGTGCCCTGACCAGAATTCGAACCTGAGCCTCGCTGTCACTACTATCGAGAATGTCTGTCAATAATCTTGCTTATTCCCTATACGAAACGAGCCAACCTTAAACAGGCTAAATTATTATGGCCTCTACACACAAAATGGGGATACATTGCCTTTGTATTTTTAACAAGGCATCTTGTCACTGTATCTCTCGTACTAACTGCTCTTAACTTGCGTAGATATTATCTCTTAATATAATAAAGATACCTTTTAATATATTATTATTATTTTTCTATTAAATTTCAATGTCTCGTATCGGCAGCAGTCTCAGCCTCTAGGTAGATTCCGAAACCAGTGTAGGCCACTAGGTCCATACTTATGCCTTCTTTGACAGCAATCTCAGCCTGTAGGCCTTCTTTCGGCAACAGTCTTGACCTCTTTAGGTTATTTCTGATACCTTGTTCTATCAGTCTCAGGTTAATTCCGCAGTGTGCGCACATAAGTGGCTATAGAGCACGCTCCAGCGTCACGCCTCATTTATATTCACCTACAAATTACCTTTAGGTTCATTCCGGTAATTCTTTCAAGCACTCTTGGCTTGTAGACTTTATCAATTTATTTTCTAAGGCCTCGTTTTGGCAGAAATCTCGACTTCTTTAGGTTATTTCTCATGCTTCAATCCAGCAGTCTCGCAGTGTAGCCCCTTTAGGTTAATGACGGCGATTCGTTCAGCAGTCATTTTGGTTAGATTATTATAATTAACTAGCGGTTCTGCCTGGTTTTATCTGCGTAGTTCCCGTTCCCGTGGGAATACGGGAATAAAAAACAGCCTATGCTACTCAAGGATATTTTAGCTTTCCATTGGTGAACGAATTTTTAAAATCGGGTTATTAGTTTTTGAGTTAATTCCTTACAAACATACAAATCTTTCCTCTTTATAATATTAAGTGTAAATTTTAACGTCTCGTTCCATCAGCAGTCTCGTTTGCCTCGTTTCATCAGTATCGGTGTGTAGACCCCTTCAGGTTAATTCCACAGTGTGCACACATAGGTGGCTACACGCTTCCGCGTCATGCCAAATCTATATTCACCTACAAATCACCTTTAGGTTAATTCCGGCGATTCGTTCAGCAGTCATTTTAGTTAGATTATTATAATTAACTTTAACGTCTCGTTCCATCAGCAGTCTCGTTTGCCTCGTTTCATCAGTCGCGGTGTGTAGACCCCTTTAATTCCGCAGTGTGCACACCTAGGTGGCTACACGCTCCCGCGTCGCGCCACATCCATAAATCTGTCCCGTGCGACAATCCGATGGAATTCCCGTGGAGCATCCATTTACATGTTTATATCTACGGGTTGCAGTAAATTCGCCGGTTAATTGCATCTGTTTTGTGCACTAATTTGTCTCAAGGTTTAAATTTGGCGGCTATAAAGTTTGCTTGTTGTTTCTTGTTAATGTGCACATCTGTTGTTTTGACATTTTGTTACTCTGGTAGAGTTTAACTTGTTATTTGAAAGTTGAGTCAAATAATAAAATAAATTCGAATGTTTTTTTAACATTTTTAAGGTAATTCAATTTAAATAAAAAAAAACAATACATTACATTATCTTTATATTGTATATAAAATGATAAACTGACTGACTGATTGGTAATATACCAACGCACAGCCTAAACCGCTGGGTCTAGAGACTTGAAATTTTGCACATAGATAGCTTATACAGTGTAGGCATCCACTAAGAAAGGATTTTGAAAAATTTAACCCCTAAGGGGGTGAAATAAACATGATCGAGCGAAGCGGGTAAAAGCTAGTAATTCATATGATCATTCTCAAAAGATTTCTGTATTTTGGGATGAGAGTCAGAGTGGCGGGTGTACCTTAACGAATCCTTTTGAGATTATTACCAAAAAAATGTACCTAAATTGTACTATTTAGTACCTATACTTAAAAAAATGTACTAATCGTAAATAATATGAAAAATTCGAGCTATTTTGCTTGGGATAATTAATGTTTTACACTCCAAAGATTCTACACATCGCGGCAGCGCAAGCATCCCCACTAGAAGCAATTCTCAAATAATTTAATTAAACATTTATCTAGCCTTACCATCTTGTCTAAGGAATAAATCAGTCTTTATCTTTCCTCCCTAGCTTCTGCCCGGATTCAGAAACTTTAATCTGGCAAACTATCTTCAATGATAGAATTAGTATCATAAATTCTATCATCTATGTATATAAAATGATTAACTGACTGATTGGTGATATATCAACGCACAGCCTAAACCGCCTAAAGACTTGAAATTTTGCACATAGATAGCTTATACAGTGTAGGTATCTAAGAAAGGATTTTGTAAAATTCAACCCCTAAAGGGGTGAAATAAACGTGCGCGTGCGAAGCTGCGTGTAAAAGCTAGTGTAGTCATATAGTTACGCATATTGTGTAAATTACCTACCAGTAGCGTCATCTATTGCTTCTTCATGAACTAGCTACAGCGCCATAGACAAAGTGCTCCGTCACAAGATCTACACCGCGATATGGAAGTGTTCAAACTAGTTTGTATAAATAATTAAGAATCAAACGAACTTACCTTGTGATGTTTGATTCCAATTATGCGACGGTCTCCACCGAAGACGATTACTTTATTACATGCAGCAGTACGCGAGTTGGTGCCATCTTCGTCACACTTTTAGAGCTAGCATATCCTAAAAACTGACAATATCTCCTGTCTCACTCTCTCCCTGCGCCGGCGATCCGCGCCCCTGTTGGCCTCATTGTTTCAGAGTTACAGGATTTTTGTGTTATATTTAGACATTTATTATTTTTATTTATAGGGTGTTGGGGGGGATGGGACGAAGTAATCGTCTTCGGTGGAGACCGTCGCATAATTGGAATCAAACATCACAAGGTAAGTTCGTTTGATTCTTAATTATACTTCCGGTCTCCACCGAAGACGATTACTTTATTACATGCAGATGTTTAGAGCATTGTAAAGAAATTAAGACCTTGTAGGTAAGTAAAAATAAAAATGTTGAATCAAACATATTTTAATAAAATATAGTTATATGATAGTATGAATACTATAACAAGGAATCAATTTACACTTACCATCCACTTATATTCTCAATAAGTGCCAAAAGTGCAATCAATCTCAATTCTTAGAGCTACATTATTGGTTACGTCTGTTAAAGACAGCATTTATAAAATCATCATTATCTGTCTGAACAACATCTCTACAATAGTACTTAAGAAAAACGTTAGAAGTATCACTCCAGCCTGCAGCCCTGCGAACCACCTCTAGATTGATCCCAGACCGATGAGCAGCGGATGTGGAAGCTGCCCGAGTACTATGGGCTCCGAATAAAGAAATATCGATACCACTATCTTGTAGTACCTTTTTTACCCAGCGCCCTAAAGTTTGCGAACCAATTTTGTTGTGTGGTTTTCGCACCCCTATAAACAAATTGTCAGATTGGTTAGTCCTTAAGGGTTCAGTTTTATTTATGTAACTTTGAACCGCAAGTGCTGGGCAAATACTGGGATTTTCACGAATATATGGCAATCTAATAAGTGGTTGGCAGGCTCCAGGCCTAGAAGTTTTAATGAGATCAGTTACTTTTATCACAATCATATCATTATGTAACGATATATTAGATAGTTTAATTAGACTAATAGTCTGCATTCTTTGTGCAGATGCGATAGCTAGTAATGTACAAGTCTTAAATGATAAATCAGCCAATGAAATATTAGTATCGGGATAAGCATTGCAAAGATAATTTAATACTTTATTTGTATCCCATGTCACACTGTATTTTGGACTAGGGGGGTTAAGCCTGTATACTCCCCTTAAGAATCGATTTATGCAGTCATTTAATGTAATATTTGTACCTAGGATGGTTGATAGGGCAGACCTATGAGTATTTTAACTACTATAACTAGCACCTTCGTTAAATTTTTGTGTTAAAAATGATATAACATTAGTACTGGTGGCCTTATAGACATTTAAATTGTTGTTTTCGCAGTATAACCACCAACATTTTAATGAACTACTATACTGATTTAAAGTTCTTGTAGCGAGAGAGGCCATCATTATATCCAAGGACAGTTCTGGTACTCCACGCTTAGTCATTGATTCCCTGATAATTTGGCTGCCACCAGGATAAGGTCCGCATGAAGGGGATGGCAGTCTCTGTAAGGTGAGTATAACAAATATTTGTCAGGTCCAAAAAAATATTGTTTAGATATAACAAGCTTGGACCATAAGGGGTACCATGGCTGGGAAGGCCAGTATGGTATCACTAGAATACCATTAGCTCTGTCTGCTATGATTTTTTCTAAGACCCTAGTTATTAAGCTAAAAGGGGGAAATGCGTAAAAAATTATGTTACTCCAAGCAAACGTAAATGCATCAACCACTTCAGAATGTGGATCAAGTTTCCACGATGCGTATCTATCACATTTAAGGTTTTGAGCGCTCGCGAAAAGGTCAAATTCAGGCTTTCCTAAACAATTAATAAATTGTTAATATGTGTAAACACATTATCACAAATCTCCCATTCCGTATCAATAATTAACTGTCGAGACTCTAGGTCTGCTACTGTATTATCACATGATTTAATATAGGAAGCAAATATAAATATGTTTCTAGTTTCACACCACTGCCAAATTTTCCGGGCTAATTCATTTAAATGAGGGTGTTGTACACCACCCATTCTGTTAATGTAACAGATGGCAGTGGTGTTATCTATTCTTAACAAAATATCACAATTTCGCGAGTCTGCAGTAAATATCTTTAATCCATAAAAGGCGGCCTTTAGTTCAAGAGTATTTATATGTAGGGTTAATTCACTCTTTGTCCAATTTCCATTTGCACTTTGACTACCGCATGCTACGCCCCACCCAGTACTAGATGCATCACTGAATATTTCTAGACAATAATTATTTTTACGAATAGGACAGAACGACGATTCTATATTATTTATCCACCATGACAAGTCATTTCTGAGAAAATTACGGATTTTCATTTGTTTATTATAGTTGTCTGAGTAATTCAATGCTAAAAACTTTTCCCTTTCAAACAACTTGGTATATACCCAGCCGTAGCTAACAGCTGGGCATGCGGACGTCAAAAGTCCTATAAATTCTGCTAAGTACCTAATGGTACATTTTTTCTTGCGACTGAGATTCGTAGCTCTGTCCCTAATGCGTTGTTTCTTTTCATCAGTTAAATTGATAGTCATGTCCACAGTATTAAATACAAAACCTAGAAATTTACATATCTTGTTTGGTATCATAGCACTTTTTTTAATGTTGATGACAAAGCCTAAAGACTCTAACAGATTTTTTGTAGTATGTATATTTAGTAAACATTCGTCATAGGAGCTGCCTATACATAAAAAATCGTCTAAATAAGTTACAGAGAGTAAATTACACATACGTAAGTATTGCAGGACCGGTTTCAATAGCTTTGTGAAAACAAATGGAGCCGTGCATAGTCCGAATGGAAGGACGTTAAACTCAAACAATTGACATTTCCATTGAAAGCGTAATTTCTTTCGGTCATTTTTATCTATAAAAATTAAAAAATATGCATCTTGTAGGTCTATTGTAGACATAAAATAATCTTTATCTAAGAGTTTAAGTGCAGTGCGATAGTCCTCCATCTTAAAATGTTGAACATATATGTACTTGTTAAGTTTTTTTAAATTAAGTATAAACCTATGGGTTCCATTTTGTTTTGGCACTGTAAAAATAGGTGAGATGAATTGCCCTTCACAGAATGTGCAAGGTGATATAAATTCACGTTCTAACAATTCTAAAATGCAATTGTCAAGTATTGCGCTTTGAGTTTCAGAATTACAGGCACTGTTTGAAAGTGGGATAGATTGTACAGGTTCTTGTTTAAAGGGTATTTTATAACCTTTAATCCACGACAAGATAGTATGATCATCAGTAAGGTTACACCATTTGTCATAAAAATATTGCAAACGCCCAGCTATAGGTACCTGTGGTTCATCCTCTAGCGTTTCCTCGTCTGCTGACGCGTGTAGCCTGTGAATCGTCGCCCTCGCGTTGCGTCCTGGCGACGGTCCCGTGGAGGCCTGCGAGGAGCTGCTGGGGTCGTCCGCGGCTCGGCCACTGCTACACGCGGCGCCCCCCTGGAGCTTAAAGCGCCCCTTTGGGGCTGTATAGCTGGGGGCGTCCTATAAGGAGGGCGCGGCGTTGGTCTTATTTCTGAGCCAGTCCTGGATATTGCCTTTGCTGACTTTATGTGTTCTGGTAGACTGGATCCAAAAAGATATTCATCGATCTTTGTGTTCTTGATAGTGTCCTTAATGTTCTTATTTAAAATGTTTAAAGCAGCATATCTACGAGACATGGATTCTTTGTAGTGACAATCACAAATAAGTCTTCCAGAATCACTCAAAGCTTTTATTATATCTTGAGGCACAGTGCCCTTGGCTTCCAGGGTCCAATTTAGGACTCGTCCTATAGCTGAAAGACTACTTGCTAGTTGGTTTTGCCTACTTTGGCTGTACAAGTCCTTTTTTACATTAATTTCTGAAAGTGCAGCTTTGATTTCCAGATTTAGCTTTGGTGGTTTTATGTTGGGACAGTTTTCAGGTGGCAAATAATGTTTGACTAAATCTTGCTGTATATCTTTAGGTAAACCATTTGTAAGGATATGTGTCCATCTTTGAGCAATATCCTTATGTAAGTTATCTCCGTAGTTCTTTTGATTTAAAGGATTTTCGCCTAATAATCCCAAAATCTCAGGTCCCAGCGGTGGTGGAATATTTTCTAACTCCGCAGCCAATATAGCATTCGACTCAGCTGGTTCTGGGTCCGGTCCGGGCTCCGTGAGCTGCTCGTGCTGGCTTTCATCATTTATATTGGCTTCCTTCTCCAAACATATTATCTCGTCAGAGATATAGCCTGAAAAAGCAGGCGCAGAATAAATACACTGACCCAACTGACACTGTTCCCAATTAGCAAGTTCCCATCGATATAATATATCTTTAAATATTCAATGTGATTAATAAACAAATTCTCTAACAAGTTTAACCTCAACGCGATTCACGCGGAGAAATGAAAATAAATTATACCTACTTTTTCACTATTAAAGTGGGGTATATTTCATCCTCAACACGATTAACGTGGAGTTTATTAAGTAGGTAGTAATCCTCTACACGATTTACGTGGAGTATTTTCTTATTTTTATGTACCTAGCAATCCTCAACACGGTTTACGTGGAGTAGGTATGTAGGCATGACCTCGCTTTTTTATTATTTGTGGAATGTTTTTATTCCTATACACGAATCCATAACTAACTAGTAAATTATGTAAAACTGTAAACTTTCGTTTCGATTTCAATTAAATACTTTACTTCGTGAGTACACAACTGATGGTCTGACCTAAATTTTTTAAATATGGTGGCGGGTAGGTATCTAGGCTAGGTAACGCTTCTTACTTTTCTTGTATTTCACTGTTTTCACGATAATTCAATTAAAAAAGTTACATGCTCGTATGATTATTCTTACCTGGTAAAGGGAAATCATCAATATCCTCCGAGAAATGCGAATTATCGTCCTCCGTTGACGGCGATGGTGATCGCTGTCTTTTCTTTTTCTTTAACTTATATTCCAACTTTTTCACTTTCCTGAGGATACTATCATAATCACGGTCTTGCGACCTTGAACGCTTCCTTTTTCCCATTGAAAATTTGAAAGAAAACTAAAATATTTTGGTAACGAAAAAATTATGTGCAACTTCGATAACACAAAAACACGTAATGAGGCCAACAGGGGCGCGGATCGCCGGCGCAGGGAGAGAGTGAGACAGGAGATATTGTCAGTTTTTAGGATATGCTAGCTCTAAAAGTGCGACGAAGATGGCACCAACTTGCGTACTGCTGCATGTAATAAAGTAATCGTCTTCGGTGGAGACCGGAAGTATAAATACATCTGTCCAACATCAACCATTCGAAAGCGCTCCCCAAGGGAAGATCTTCCCTTTTCACGATGGAGGAGCATTCCATTTCCGCTACTCCATATACTTGTTTATGCTTCTGAGGCAATCGGGTAAATATGATTCATCAGATCTCTTTACCGAAAGCCAAACTTTATAACTTACACGATCTGTGGAACAGATCGCCGCCTGCGGTATTTTTGGACCGATGCCTACTTCAAACCAACAAGAAAAGAGCGTACTCCCACCTCAAACGCACTTACGACTCTTGAGCTGCAGGTGTCCATGGGTGACGGTAGTCACTTACCATCAGGTGACCCGTCTGCTCGTTTGTTCCCAATACTACTTATAAAAAAAAAAATGCTGTCTACAAAGTTGGTTTACGGACGAGAATTTTACGTGATAATGACATATCAAAACATTGTTCAAAAATTGCATAATGGAGTAGAAGAGAGAGAGATGCGTCACAAGCCGAACGCTTAGGCCGATCGTGCCTCTCCATCGCTTGTGCCGCGCTCTCGCTTGCACGCTCGGCTCAGGCCGAACGTGACAATTTTCTGTTCGTGCAGCCGGCGTTCATTGATATATTAAACGTTACCTTAAAAAAACTTACCATCGCATAGCTTTCTCGAGAGCACATCCTTTTCAAGTAAAGTAACAATATAATTTGAGGAATGTCAAAGGGATCAGAGGAATTTTTCGCGTGGAAAATTATGTCAATTTTATAAGGGCGCCTTTTGTATCCAGTGCCTGTCGAGCTGTAACTCGTAACGAACATTATTTGGGCCTCGGCATTTACGATTTCGCATTATTGAACACGTCTTATTGTGCTTTTGATCGAATGAAGAGCGGTTGGGGTTGGAAAACAAGTTATGTTATTTCTGAATAGCAAGGCTTTGTATTCGGAAATAGATATTATGTGTAACGCCTTACAACCGCACATTTTCATTATTTACGTGCATCCGGTAACTAAATGTTACGTTACGGAACTCTCTATATCTTATTTTTGAATAATAATATGTAGTGTAGTTACTTATTTTGTTGGTGTCTACATATTATTATTATTTTGTTGTTTAACGACGATCTAGTCAATAAAAATACCTTTATACCTACACTAACATTTTTCACTGAATAATGACGACAATACAAATTTTCACGTTTTGCCAAGATAATGAGTTTTTCAAAATTAACTCGACCGTGAAGGAGAATATCTCGACGAATCCCGCAGGCTCTGGAATTTATTCTTAGGTATGTGTAACAGCACCCTCGGACGGGTTCAACACCTCTCTAGGGTCTAACAAATATACTTGTGAACATTAGGACCTAACCTGTATTTTCACAGACCCAATCGGAAATAAAAGCGTGAGCATATTGGTATTTTAAGGCATCTTCTAACCAAAACTTCATCCAAAGAAACTATCACTCAATGTCCCCTACTGAGACTAAGAAACAAACGTCGAAAAGAAGCAACTCGTGATTTTTAGGGTTCCGTACCTTAAAAGGAAAAAACGGAACCCTTATAGGATCACTTTGTTGTCCGTCTGTCCGTCCGTCCGTCCGTCTGTCAAGACCCTTTTTCTCAGGAACGCGTGGAGGTATGAAGCTGAAATTTATATCAATTACTCAGATCTACTGTCCCTTGAAGCTGTGAAAAAATCAAACTTCTAAGCCAACGCAATCAAAAGATACAGCCGTTTATGCCGCAAATTTTCGACACTTGCAAGGGAATCAAAACCTACAGGGTGCTTCCCGTGAACTCAGAATCTTGAAATTTGGTACGAAGCAACGTCTTATAGCATAGATAAAGGAAAAATTACGAAAACCATAAATTTGCAAGGTTGTACGGAACCCTCGGTGCGCGAGTCCGACTCGCACTTTGCCGGTTTTTATTTTATAAAGATGTAAGTAGTGGTAGTTCCTTTGAGTAAATATACCACGAGTAAAAGCAAGTAACGCATGTAGGTGTGGGTAACGTAACTAATTCAAAGTTGTTTTTGTAGTCTTACTAATTTCATGTGATACCTCATTTGTCCTAGAAAGCTAGCTGATGGGTAAAATGGGTAAAAAATTGAGACAATTATTTATGCACTAGCAGCGCCCCGCGGTTTCACCCGCGTTGTTCCCGTCCCCGTAGCAATACGGGGATAAAATACTTCCCATTCCCGTAGGAATACGGTGATAAAATATAGCCTTTGTGTTATTCTGATGTATAAGCTATATAAATGTAAAGTTTAATCATCAAAATCCGTTCAGTAGTTTTTGCGTGAAAGAGGTACAAACATCCACATCTATACAAACTTTCGCGTTTATAATATTAGTAGGATAGGATAGGATAAGTGCCATTCCTGAAATTAGTTTGTTCAGTTTCGACTACTTAATCGGTTTTAGCTATCTACATCTACACTAATCTAAATCTTCCAATATTAAAAAGAGGAAAGGTTTATTCTTGTATTTTTGTATGTTTGTAACGAATAAACTCAAAGGCTACTGGACCGATTTAAAACATTATTTCACCAATGGAAAGCTGCAATATCCCTGAGTAACATAGGGTATATAGTCCATGTATTCCGTCGAGAACAGGAACTACGCGACTGAAACCGCGCAGAACCGCTAGTTTTTAATATGTGTGATTTTTTCCGAAAAATGAATTAGCGTAACTGAATTTAGGGATACCTACCTATGGAAACCGTAGTATTGTTGCTCTTTATTTAAGATAGCGAGTGCCCAGCGGCGTCGCAGACGTGGATCCAGTGTATTCCCGTTCCCGTGGGAATTTCAAAAACCCCTTCATAGCGATTGCCTACGACATATGACACCTACATACCATTTTTCAAGTTGATGTGTTCGTTTCGGAGTACCTAGTAGGTATTTCTCTTTTTAATGTAATTTCAGTTTCAAGATGATCTTCTGGTAATATTTTTTCGTAGCTTCTTCATTTTGTAACAAATAAATACAAAACTCAATTCACATTTGCATTGAACAAATATCAAAAACGTCACTAAGACAGTGTCAAAGAAAAATAAAATAGCAGTAAAGCAGAAAAGAGTATGGATATAACAATTAGCAGACCCAATTTATTAGGTTCCCAATGATTCCGTTTATTCCCGTTCCCGTGGGAATTTCCAAAAATCCCTTTATACCAATTTCCTATGACATATCAGACACCTTCATACTATTTTTCAAGTTTCTATGTGTAATCGTTTCGGAGTAGTACGTATTTCTCTTTTTAAGCAGTTTTTATATTTTCCCGTGGGAATGAGATATTTTCCTGGAATAAAAAGTACCCTAGATGTTGACCCGGGTACTCAGTTATCTCCATACCAAATTTCATCAAAATCCGTCCAGTAGTTTTTGAGTGATGCGTGCACAACCAGACAGACAGACAGACAGACAAAAATTCCAAAAATTGGTGTTTCGGTATCTATATCGATAACTATATACACTACAAATTAAAATTTTCAAAAAATATTTAATGTACAGACACGGCCCCGTTAGAGTTTTATTATATGTATAGATTATGGTGCTGTAAAATCAAGACAGCATGATCTACACAATGAAGCCTTCTTTTCACCACTCCGCTACAAAATAAAAACGAAGCTTACGTATACGATCTAACAAATAACATGGAGGAATAACGAATTCATGTCATGACGTCATTTGTGCTTTATAGACTTGACTTCACGTAAGCACTCGAGTTGAAGTCACGATTTCGCAAATGCCTCTCCATCTGACGATGGAAGGGGAACAAATACACTTTTCTGCTTGATTTGCACAGAGATCGAACTTGTGATTGTGTGTGGCAGTTGATGAGTGATCTAAAGGCACTTTGTACGGTCAGCGTAAAAGGAAAAAAGTCAAGTACCTATCTATATCTAAGTATACTTATATTATAAAGAGGAAAGATTTGTAGTTTTGTATGTTTGTATCTTTGTTACGAAGAAACTCAAAAACTACTGGACCGATTTAAAAAATTCTTTCACCAATGGAAATCTAGACTATCCCTGAGTAACATGGGCTAGTCGAGGCGCCAAGTCGAGCAAAAAGCGGCACGGCCGTACCTCCTTTTCTCGAAGCAATTCACACCATTTTCGATTCCTATAACTTCGTTGTGGATAAATCTAGAAGCCTGAATTTTCAGTAACCAAGCAGGCATTGTATAAACACAGTATATTTCCAGTTTAATCCAATATTTTATTACCTTTTTTTTTATTATTAATAAACTCCAAATCAAAATAACATTTAACGTGTTTTGTAAACGTCGAAGTAAGTTTGCGTGATGAGGCTGAGACAGTAAGTCCACTGTTTCCTGATAATAAAGTCATCTGACAGCAGCGGCAAACTTATATTCCCAGTGAAGTGAGCTTTTGTGAGTATCGGTAGTTTCGTAGCCTGTTCATTACAAATGAATATACAACATGTAACAGAATAAGCGCAATTCCCTGGAATTATTTTGTTCAGTATCGACTACTTATTCGATTTCAGCTATTTTTAATATGTGTTAAATTTTTCCCAAAAGTGAATTAGCGTAGCTGAATTTAGTACTTTCTATGGAAATCGTGCTATTATTAATCGATATTTAAGAAAATTGGTTAGACACATTTATATAAATATACTACCTAATTGGGGTGTATGATGAATTGCGCTTTTTCTGTTACGCTTTATAAATAAAAAAAAATTGATTTTGTAAATACAAAAAAAAAAACAATTATATTTTCATATATTTTATTCGATTTTATGTAAACAGCACCCTCTGTGCGACGAATAAAAAATTCGGAGTAAGTTAACTAACATAAAGTTTATGTTCTTTTATTTCATATTAATTGGTATTTTTTTGTATAATCGATTTTTAATAATCGATTTTCTATACATATAATAAAACTCTAACGGGGCCGTGTCTGTACATGAAAGATTTTTTGAAAATTTTAACGGTAGTGCATATAGTTATCGATATAGATACCGAAACACCAATTTTTGGAATTTTTGTCTGTCTGTCTGTCTGTCTGTCTGGTTGTGCACGCATCACACAAAAACTACTGGACGGATTTTGATGAAATTTGGTGTGGTTATAGCTAAGTAGCCGGGTCAACATCTAGGGTACTTTTTACCGCGGAAAAGTGTCTCATTTTCACGGGAAAATTAAAAAACTGAGTAAAAAGATAAATACGTACTACTCCGAAACGATAACACTTACTAACTTGAAATATGGTAAGTAGGTGTCTGATAGAAGTATATAGGCAACTATTATAAAAGGATTTTTGGAAATTCCCCCGGGAACGGGAATAACGGGGTCATTGGGAACCGAATAAGTTGGGTGTGCTAATTGTTATATCATACTCTTTTCTGCTTTACTGCTATTTTCTTTTTGTTTGACAATGTCTTGGTGACGTTTTTGATATTTGTTCAATGCAAATGTCGATTGAGTTTTGTATTTATTTGTTACAAAATGAAGAAGCTGAGAAAAAATATTACCAGAAGATCATGTTGAAACTGAAATTACAAAGAAAACCTAATAAATACCAATACAGGACAATAAAAATGTCGCACACAGAAGGAATGCACGTACCTACCAAGGCCAGTCATCCTTGACACATTCTGTTACTCCAATTTAAAACTGGTTAAAAAGAGAAATACCTAATAAGTACTTCGAAACGAACACATCAAACTTGCAAAATGGTATGTAGGTGTCGTAGGCAATCGCTATGAAGGGGTTTTTGAAATTCCGACGGGAACGGGAATACACTAGATCCACGTCTGCAACGCCGCTGGGCACTCGCTATCTTAAATAAAGAGGAATAATCGTACGGTTTCCATAGGTATCCCTAAATTCAGTTAGGCTAATTCATTTTTCGGAAAAAAATTACACATATTAAAAACCAGCGGTTCTGCGCGGTTTCAGTCGCGTAGTTCCCTCTCGATAGAATACATGGACTATATAGCCTATGTTACTCAGGGATATTGCAGCTTTCCATTGGTAAAATAATGTTTTGAATCGGTCCAGTAGTTTTTGAGTTTATTCGTTACAAACATATAAAAATACAAAAATAAATCTTTCCTCTTAGTAGGTAATATTGGTGTAGATGTAGATTAGTGTAGATGTAGATAGCTGAAACCGGTTAAGTAGTCGATACTGAACAAACTAATTTCAAGAATTGCACTAATCCTCTCCTATCCTACTAATATTATAAACGCGAAAGTTTGTATAGATGTGAATGTTTGTTCCTCTTTCAAGCAAAAACGACTGAACGGATTTTAATGAAACTTTACATTTATATAGCTTATGCATCAGAATAACACAAAGGCTATATTTTATCACCCTATTCCTACGGGAATGGGAAGTATTTTATCCCCGTATTGCTACGGGGACGGGAACAACGCGGGTGAAACCGCGGGGCGCTGCTAGTATTTAATAAAATTATAGATTTTTGAAAATTCAATTATTATTAAAAAGAGAAAAATCTATTTAGAATTATTCGATTTTTTTCGGACAATGTCACTTCCTATAAAAATAAAAATAAATAAATAATCTCACGCCTTTCATCCCCGAGGGGGTAGGCAGAGGTATTCCATTACTGGATATACCCACATTTCACGAGATACATTGGACCCCTAAACGTGATAGGTGGTGAGCCCATCGCCAGACCGGGTCTGTTTACACAAATGTCACTTCCTATTACAAACATAAAAAAAAAATTCTGCTGATAATATTAGTGTAGATAAGTGTAGATTATAAATTGGTAACTCGTCGACAATTCCAAGCAAAATGAACACCAATGGTTATAAAAATCAAAGGGATATAACTTGGTTCCCTCCTCTCTACATAATGCTTGACTTGGAAAAAGTCTAAGCCACCTCTTTATGCTCCTCACATCTGTTTACTTCCACCGCGCGACCTAAATACGGGCTTTTTAAAAGGGCGAGTGTATGAGTGTGTTTACAACATGGAGATAAGGTAAATAGAATGCACTGGAAAGCACTGGAAGCTTTGAGAAACGTCCGATTCAATATTTGCAATCTTTACTGATGGTAGGTATTCATTTTTATTTATCGTTGCTTAACTTTATTTATCGTTATCGTTGCGTATGCTGGTGCTCGGTGCTGCTCAGAAATAATTCTGAGAATTAAATTAAATTTAAAAAATATATATAATAAATTTATTTCAGACAAAATCCATAAGAAAAAAATATTAAAATTACAAATTAAATTAAATGGGCTCACCAGCTCGCCATTGCCTACGATGGTGAGCCCATCGCCATCGCCAGCATTTTTTTTTTATGTTTGTAATAGGAAGTGACATTTGTGTAAACAGACCCAGTCTGGCGATGGGCTCACCACCTATCACGTTTAGGGGTCCAATAATTATCTGGTGAAATGTGGGTATATCCAGCCAATGGAATACGTCTGCCTACCCCCTTGGGGATAAAAGGCGTGAGATTATGTATTTTATTTTTTTATTTACGAACTAAAATTCCAAATTAAAATGGCAAATTAAAATTACAAATAAAAATTACAATTATAAATTAACATTTCAAAATTCTATTTATCAAATTAAAATTACAAATAAAAATTACAATTATAAAATAACATTTCAAAATTCAATTTAAGTACCTATTTACTTGCTGGTGTCCTCATGATGTTTTCCTTCACCTTCGAGCTAGTAAACATGTAGGTAAGTTTGTTACGTTCTAAATCGGTAATGAATTTCGGTATAGAGATAGATTGTATCTTGTACAAGGACATACTTTGAATCTCGAAAAAATACATTGTCACTTAAGAAACAGACCTCCGAATCTCGCCCGCTGTGTATCCAGTGCTTTACCCACGGTTCACTATTACTAAACCATCACTATCACTACATACTTAGTATAAAACTTTACTTAAGTAAATAAGTTTTTATTTATTCCCGAGGCGGTTAAGGTACATTGCTGTACCCACGTTTCATAAGTTTTATCCCCCTAAACATTACAGGTGTGATTCCATGGCCGAAAAGGGTTGCAGCTACCTATATATACCTCTGTATCAATTTTCTTTGACTAGGATAAGACAAAAGTAGCTCATGTCTCTTCGTGGGCCTCCAACGTAGAAACAACGTAGAACAACGTAACGTGGTAGCGTGTGATATAAGAGAATGTCAATCATTTCAAATGTTTAAATTTAAATTTAAAAAGTTTCTCTTAAACAAAATTAAAATGAATTTACCACCATAAATAAGATGAACTTAGAAGTAACTAGCCAATTACCTACCCATCTATGTTTTAAGGGAGTCCCTCTGCCAACAAACTGTCATGCAGTTTGGCAGAAGAAATATGTTGTTAAATTGGGTTTATTTATCCTGAATAAATGATTTTTATTCTAAAAAAAAAAAAAAAAAAAAAAAACTATCTCTGTGCAAAAAATCACGTCGATCCGTGGCTTCGTTGCGACGGGAAGAAGGGACAAACAAACATACTCTCGCATTTATAATCGCCCCTTGTAGCTACGATGCTAGTATATTATGTAACGATCATACTGGTTAAGTAATATTGGGCGCGGTCTAGCAGTGAATGAATGAGCACCTCCGTGTTTCGGAAGGCACGTTAAATTGTTGGTCCCGGTTTTCGTTGTGTTTACGCACAATGGAAGTCATTCAGCCATGTAACCCTTGGGTGGCTTGAAAAATTCTGACTGTTAAGTGACCATCTCCCAATCCGCGGTGGGCTCGCGTGGGAGATTAAAGCCCATACTTCCTCGTGTGAGAGGAAAGACCTAGCTCAGCAGTGAGCTGTTACGGGTTGATGATGATGATGATGTGTTTTGGGAGACACGTAAAGCCGTTGATGACTTTCTTGTAGAAAAGTATGCGGAAGGAAAACAGTTTTTTTTTCAACGTTTTAAAAATACTATTGTTTGCAATAAAGTTCGGCAAACATTATTTAAAACTGTTCCTTTGCAATCGATAGCAATAGTAGATAGATAAGCTGTAATAAACACCTCTTAATTGTATCACAACACACCAAAGAACATGAAACACAGAAACAATACGCAAAATAAAATATCCGGATTTTTTTTAAAGAAATAGTCTAGTCAGGACTTTTCAAATAACATGGTAACCCTACAAGTGTCGGAGATCGCCCGGTACGCGTTACGGTCACGTGACCGACTGACACCACTATTAATTTCACTCCACGCACGCTATGCGCTGCTTTGAACGTACAGTTGCTTACTAAATATTTTTTTTTAAATACGAATTATGATTAAATTTCACTATTTCATCATCATCAACCCCTAAATCCTACTGTATGGCAAGTTCTGTCAGTGGTTGGGTTGGTTCTGCCTGTCGTGTAGCCCTAAGATTATTGACGGGCCCGTTGGCTCAGTTGGTAGCTGACCCTGCCTTCTGAGTCGGAGATCCCGGGTTCGATCACCGCTCGGGGCCAACATTTGTGTGCATGAACATGTTTGTTGGCTTCGTGTCTAGTCGTTTAATATTGAATTAAGTAAGTTTATCAGTTGTTTAGTACCCATAGTACAGGCCATGTCTAGTTTGGGATTAAATAACCGTGTGAATTGTGTCCCAGAATTTATTATTATTTTAATGTCACGGGCAAAAAACACAAGAAGTAGGTACTCGTAAATAATAATACTTGTATCGAAACGACCGACACACATTTGGGGGCAGCAAACGAATTTCAAAAAGGGAAGGCTGCAGCGTCTATAAATCACTCAATGATCAGAAATTTCTTACCTTTAGCCACGTACGTTCTTCCAAGACCTAAAGGGGGAGCTCCCATGCGGCAGGCGTAGGCAGGCTAGGTTTAGCACGTCACAAAAGCACCTAGATTTTAGTCTTTAGCCGCACAAATGAAGGACACAGTTCAATGCACAATTCAGAATGTTTATAAGTAGTTTTTACACGCGAAAGGGGATGGAAAACCACCTTGGCGATTTTTAAGGATTCGCACGGCTGTTACAGCGATGCCGGCGACACGAGTTCAATTTTGCAAGTACGTCTGCCCGAAGATGAAGATGCAGACGTCAGTCACGAAGACTTGTGATTGGACGGAACGTATGAGCGTAATATTTGCGCTCTGCTATTGGTTCGAAATTCCCATCATAGAATAATTCACAGAATGCTGCTTTCTGCCCACAAATGGAGCAAATATTTGAATTCAAATATATTCTAACATTATAGATTTCGGTTACGAAACATTCCGCCCACCAAAATACACTTGTGGATTTTCTATTTTAGAAAATGAAATTAAAAGATATAAATCCCTAACCTAAAGAAGGCATAAAACTAGAACACTTAAACTAAATTAGTTGAAGCTAACGAAAATGAACGAATTACATATTACTCGATTTGGTTAGGTAAAGGACAAAGCTTCGCTAAAGGTCTCGTTAGGCGAGAACCATCACCGGTCCGAATAGTTGCGATACGCGCTACTCCGTCGGGGCTAGTGTGCAATTTCTCCACACGCGCTAATGGCCAATGTAACGGTATAAAGTTATCATTTTTCAAAATAACTACGGACCCTACGTTTAACGGTTTCGAAAGTTTCGTCCACTTTGCCCGCTGAGTCAGACTTTGGAGATATTCCAGTTTCCAACGATTCCAAAAATCTTGTTGGAAACGTTGTATGAGCTGCCAACGACCGAGGCGATTAATATTGATGGAAGTCAGATCTTCATCTGGGACGGAGGTTAATGGTTCCAGTGTTAAGAAATGACCGGGTGTGAGGACACTCAAGTCGTTTGGATCCGAACTGAGCGGACACAGAGGCCGCGAATTCAGCATTGCCTCGATTTGAATAAAGACGGTAGACAATTCTTCGAAGGTCAGAGCCTGTTCGCCAATGATGCGATACAGGTGCGATTTAACAGACTTGATCTGTATTTCCCAGACTCCTCCAAAATGAGGACTCGAAGGCGGATTAAAGCGAAATTCGATGTTTTCAGTCTGAGCAGCAGATTGCATGAGTGAATTGAGGTAATTACTCGCGCCTACGTAATTAGTTCCGCAATCGGATTGGATGATGCTAACCCTTCCGCGACGAGAAACGAATCTGCGAAGAGCTGCGAGAAACGCTTCAGACGACAGGTCCGAAACAGTTTCGAGATGCACAGCTTTTGTGCTAAAGCAGACAAAGAGGCAGAGGTAGGCTTTACCAATCTTAGCACCACGATGTTTTGCGAGTTTAATGCGGAATGGACCACCGTAATCAGTACCAACGATAGAAAATGGCTTCACTTGATTAACGCGAGTAGCGGGTAGATCGCTCATGTATGGCTCAAGAGGGATCGGCTTCGTTTTATAGCACTGCACACATTTTGACAAGCATCTACGAATAGCGCGTTTCGGAGAGAGAATCCAGAATTGCTGTGTCAAAAGGTACTGCATAGTGTTTACTCCAGCATGACAGTTTTCACGATGAATGGAGTCGATGATCATGTAAGTAAGTCTAGACTCACGAGGCAGCAGAGCTGGGTGTTTATGTTCGAATTCGAGTCCAGATCGAGCTAACCGACCGCCCACCCTGAGAACTCCATGACGGTCAAGAAACGGATTTAGCTTTCGCATTTGCTTGGACAGAAGATCGCCTGCTTTCAGTTGACGAATTTCGGATTCGAAGTGCGTAGATTGAATATGCCTCACGATTACCATGAGAGCATTATGAAGCTCTGTATGATTTGGAATGGGATCAGAGCAGCAGGTACGTTTATTACGAATGAAGTCGACGAATTTAATCCAAACGCACAATATACGTTGAATTTTGCGGATTGACGAATAACGTTCGAGCAATGTGTCGATATAGGAGACAGGTTGGGTTTCGTGGGTGAGTAGAATATGCGGACTTTTCTCTTCAGATTCAAGTGAGATTTGGTCAAGGACTTCATCAGAATGAGGCCAAGAGGAAGTTGGCTGGGAAAGCCACGACGGGCCCGCCCACCATAAACGATTGTTAACAAGAGCTGTCGGAAGCTGACCACGAGATACTATATCCGCCGGATTATCCTTAGAGGCCACGTGAGCCCAGCGAGCACCTGGAACGACATCGAGAATGTGACCAACGCGGTTCGCGACGAAAGTCTTCCAGCGGGAAGGGTGAGAGCGAAGCCACGCAAGCACGACGGTGGAGTCGGACCAAGCGAAAATATCAGCGCACGGGAGAACAGGTAAGTATGTATCTTGTACAAACATCAATAGATCGGCCAGGAGGACTGCGGCACATAATTCTAAACGAGGAAGCGATGTCGATTTAGTTGGAGCAACGCGACCCTTGGAGCAAACGAAGAACACTTGGACGTTGCCATCCTCGTTTGTCGTTCGCAAATAAACCACAGCACCGTACCCAGCTTCCGAACTGTCAGAAAAACCATGCAATTCGCAAGATTTCATGTTTTTTACAGAAAGACATCGAGGGACCTGCAACTGTTTCAAGAGAGATAGCTCACTCAAATACATATTCCAATAGTTTATAACGTCCTCAGGAGGTTCATCATCCCACCCTATGCCAAGAAGCCAAAGGCGCTGCAACAGAGCTTTAGCGATCATCGTCAGCGGCGAAAGAAAGCCCAAGGGATCGAATATGCGAGCGAGTTGACTTAGAATATTCCGCTTGGAGCATTTATTCTGCTGAGGAATCACTTCGAAGAAGAAACAGTCACTGCGAGGATCCCACTTTAGGCCCAAGACTTTGAGCGAGGGGTTATCTTTATCGTCTAGAGTGACTGGAGCGGTAAGACAATGTTCTGGCGGTAAGTCGGCTAGTAACTCAGGCTTATTACTTGCCCATTTTCGGAGATCGAAATTTCCTCTCTTGAGGAGTGTGATGACTTCCGATTTTGCTTGTAGAGCTGTTTCAAGACTCTCGAATCCGGTTACGACGTCATCAATATACAAATCCGAAGATAATACCTTGCTAGCGAGCGGAAGATCATGACTTTCGTCTGCGATGAGCTGCTTGACGGTGCGGCAAGCGAGATATGGAGCAGAAGACATCCCATAGGTAACAGTATTAAGATGATACTCTTTAATTGGTTGCTCCGAATTGAAACGCCAAAATATTCGCTGATAGTCGCGATCCTCCTCACTAACAGCGATCATCCGGTACATTTGCCGCATATCGGCTGTGAAAACCACAAAATGGATCCTGAAATTTAGAAGAATTTCAACAATGTTTTTCTGAAGCTTTGGGCCGATTAAAAGCGTGTCGTTTAGAGAAATGCATCGCAGATCCTTGGAGGATGCATTAAACACTGCCCGAAGCTTTGTTGTGGTAGACTCAGGACGAAGAACACAATGATGAGGAATATAATATTTTCCTTTTTTAAGCTTGTCGGTTGGAACAAGGCTCATGTGACCACTATCCAGATAGTCCTTCATGAAATCAGCGTATTGTTTGTATAGATCAGGATTTTTTTCCAATCTTCGTTCGAGTGAGTTGAAGCAGCGTAAAGCAATTTCACGAGATCCTGGAAAGAAATCATGACCTTCCTTATGCTTGAAGGGCAGGGTAACCACGTATTGTCCTGTGGGTTTACGATAGTGTTGAGTTGTAAATATTTCCTCGCATTTTCTTTCATCAGGAGTCAAACGTTTAATGGTCTCGAATGATTCCAACTCCCAAAAGCGTTTCACTTCTTCGTTTAGCGTGTCATCTTCTTTTATGAAAAACGAATTAATCTGCTCTTCTTTACAGCCGACACTTCCAGTAAGAAGCCAGCCAAAAACAGAATTTAAAGCCGAAGGTTGCAGTCGTCCTCCACCTACGCTTCCAGGTAGTAAAAGTGAGGCGAAGACTTCTGCACCTAGAAGAAGATCAATAGGACCTGGTAAATGACAATCTGGGTCTGCTAATTTGAGACCATCCAAGTGATGCCATGAGGATTTGTCAATACGGATAGATGGCATCTTGGAACAGATCGTAGGTAGCGTGAATGCATCGATTTGAAAGAGATTTTTGCCATTCACACCAACACCAATAGAAACCATTCCTGACACAGCCGAAGATGATTGGCCTAAACCAAGAACACGGCGAGAAGTCAACGTGCGATCAACGCCTAAACGTTTAGCAGCACGTTCAGTAATGAAATGCCCTTGACTTCCAGAGTCTATAAGAGCGCGGATCGGCTGAAAAATGCCTGAAGAATCACGAACCTGTACGAGTGCAGTGGAGAGAAGTACAACGGAATTGTTACCAAGGCTAGTCATGACACGAACATGGCTATCCTTTTGGCTGCCAGAAGCCCCTTGAATTGGGACTGCGTTAGCTGCCGTATTCTCACTCGACTCTTGATGAAGAAGAGAGTGATGACGGTGACGACACTTTTGGCATCGAAATATAGATTTGCATTCTTTGACACTGTGAGACGGTTTCAGACAATTGAAACACCAGCGGTTGTTCTTAGCATGTTCAATTCGTTCAGTGACGGAAGTCTGTGCAAACCGTTTGCATTGGCTGACAGAGTGATTTTCTGAACAAAATGAACATTTTACGAGTGGATATGGCGTTCCAGATGCTGAAGACGATTGAGATTTCGATTGATCGGATTGAGGTTTATCTTGATCAGACTGAGGCTTCGGTTTGGGTTCATTTGTGTTGGAAAGAAACACCGACGTAGGCTTTGACTTGAAAGATTTATTAGTCTTTGACGGAGTTTGAGACTTATCAGTTGTACGATTACTGCGACCGTTAAGACGGTCTTGCGATGAGAAGTGCGTATCCCGAACGAGAGCTTCACATTTAGTGTATAAATATTTTAATAACTCCTTGTACTTAGGCATCTCAGAGGAAGTATGTGACTCCTCATAATCACAGCGAGTTTTTGAGTCTAATTTTGAAAGAATGTGGTAACAAAGAATAAAATCCCATTTGTCAGTCGGTAAGTCAAGTCCCTGTAAAATTTGTAAGTTTTCACACATTAGATCCAGAACACGGCGAAATTCTAATGGTGAGTTCGATTTGAAGTTAATATTTAATATTTCTTTCCAGCACAAGAAAGCAAGCTCACGCTTATCCTGATATCTCGCGATTAATGTATTGTAAGCCTCCTGATAAAAAACACCCTGTATAGGATATGTACGTATAAGCGCGTGAGCATCTCCGGATAAGCTCGATACAAGGTAATGCATGCGCTCGGTATCTGAGATAGATTCATTATTGTGAACCAACGAATTGAAAATGTCATAAAACTCAGGCCACGCTTTGAGAGACCCAGAAAATGTGGGTATTGTGATTTTAGGCAACTTGACGTTTGAAGTAAAACTACGATCATGATTTTCATGATCATTGCTTCGAATTAATTGCCTATGAATAGTCGCAATGTTAAAATAAATATTATCGAATTCTTCCCGAATCCAATCTTCTTGTATTTCGGATTCGCTGTCGACTACACTGAGAATATCAAAATGCGCCCCCTCGAAGTCAGCACTGAGTTTCTGCACAACAGCATAATGTGCTAGAAAAACATCAACCTGAGTACGGTCCTGCTTTGCCAACTCAGCCACTTCCAGCGTCTTCTTAAGGCGGTTGAATGCAATAGTCCGCTTGCGTCTCAAAACAGGTAAGTCAAGAACGGTAGGACTATCATCATCCACCGATTTGCGTAACTTAGAAGAAGGTCCCGCCTTAGAACGTCGTCTCGTATTATAAGACATCTTTACGGATGAAAATAAGAGTGAACCACTAAACGCGAAAGTAGGTAGGTATTGCTTATACAATACTTAAATACGTATCAAAGCGCTAGTAGGTAACTCACAAACGAATAAAACTCGGTTGTATTTACAACGCGAGCATAGAAAGACACGAATTGTATGGATGTACCTATAACTATACAAGAGAAGTGTAAGAACGAATTGTTGTATAGTACCCGAAGTCCAAACAAAGTAAACACCTTATTATTAGAGAAAATATTGTTGCACGGATTCGATAAGGTACCTACTTATATCTTAGTTATTAGATACTACTGCTTACTACACAAGTGATAAATAAACGATTTGTTGTGTAGCACAATAATTTTCAATATAACTAACCTTACCTACTTAACACTACACGAGAATATTTGTACGTATAGGTATAGTGTAAGTAGGTATGCGCAAAACAACGTTTAGCTACTATAACTACAAGAGAAAATAACGATTAGTTGTAGGTATAGGACGAGAATTTCTAACTATAAAGGTACGAAATAAAGTTCATACACTTTACGTATTAGGAATTATGCAGGAAAGATTACGTCTACGTGTATATATATTAGAAAGCGAACAAAGTGGACGATTCGTACGTAAAGAATTCACGATAAAATAGTAAGTGATAGGTAATTGTAAACAAAACAAACACGATTTCGTCCTCCGGGTGAGAATTTATCGAATCTACGAAGGACAAACGAATGAGAACCTTAAGTAATTAACGTATGGTCGATCTCGCCGATCGAGTGAATTATTTATTACTTAGGTAGAATTATCGTGCTTGCTTGACAATATCACTTTCTATTTCTATATTTTTCGCGTGTAAACCGATTTTTATTATATTGTGTTATTTCATTGAATGTGTAGGTAAATGATGGACAATAGTCGTAACGAGTTTAAAAGACTGTCACATACCTAATATAACTCCGACAGAAAACAATTCTACCTACACCCGTTGAAGGTGGTAGGAAAGCTATGAAGAAGGAGCGGTATGCGAATAGTACGGCTAAAATGTGTAGGTGCGCATCGGATGTAGAATGAAGCGAAATTCTTAGTAATAGTGTAACCAACGTAATTTTACCGAGTAATACGTTTTCGTTAATTCTCGCTATAAAAAGAACTTGTACTTAATGATATAACTATGTAAATACGCTTATTTAACGAATATTTATTGAAATAGTTATATGCCTTCAAGTAGATCTAAGGATTGAAACGAATTAGAGAATGTTACCACGCGTTCACAATGGCGGGTTACGCTTGGTAAAATCGGTAAAAGTGTAAAGAAATGGTTATTTTACTGAATTTAGACCACAAATACGTGGGAATAACGTAAGAATATGAATATCTAAAGAGAATTAAGCCGAATTAGATTGGATTGATTGCTTAATTCCCTGGTTTCGGCACCATAAAAATATGTATCGAAACGACCGACACACATTTGGGGGCAGCAAACGAATTTCAAAAAGGGAAGGCTGCAGCGTCTATAAATCACTCAATGATCAGAAATTTCTTACCTTTAGCCACGTACGTTCTTCCAAGACCTAAAGGGGGAGCTCCCATGCGGCAGGCGTAGGCAGGCTAGGTTTAGCACGTCACAAAAGCACCTAGATTTTAGTCTTTAGCCGCACAAATGAAGGACACAGTTCAATGCACAATTCAGAATGTTTATAAGTAGTTTTTACACGCGAAAGGGGATGGAAAACCACCTTGGCGATTTTTAAGGATTCGCACGGCTGTTACAGCGATGCCGGCGACACGAGTTCAATTTTGCAAGTACGTCTGCCCGAAGATGAAGATGCAGACGTCAGTCACGAAGACTTGTGATTGGACGGAACGTATGAGCGTAATATTTGCGCTCTGCTATTGGTTCGAAATTCCCATCATAGAATAATTCACAGAATGCTGCTTTCTGCCCACAAATGGAGCAAATATTTGAATTCAAATATATTCTAACATTATAGATTTCGGTTACGAAACAATACTCATAAACAAAAAACATGGAGTATGAAGATGTTTGTCAGAACTTCATTAACCCGACAAAACGCGGCCTGTGCGGATGTGTCTAATTTCGCGGCCATTTAACTAACGTCCTATATGCGAGGCAAGTAGGGTTACCATCTGACCGGTCGGACAGTCCTAGATCGGGATCCGGATATTTTTAATTCCGGTTTATTTATTGTATTATGACTATGATGAGAGTCGTGATAATAATAAAAAATATAAAACTGACGCCTTTTATTCCCGAGAGGGTAGGCAAAGGTACTCCATTTCTGGATATACCCACTTTTCACGAGATGTTCCTTGGACCCCAAAACCCCAAACGTGTTAGGAGGTGAGCCCATCGCAGGACCGGGTCTTTTACACATGTCTCAGAATTAATTGTGAGACCTGCTGGTTTCCTCGCGATGTTTTTCTTTACCGTTGAGCTGGTGATAAATATGTACGTAAGTTTTTAATAATAATAGTCAAATTCAATAGATATAGATTATAGCTATTGCCAGGTATTTTTTCAAGATGTAAGAGATATGATCGTTTATAACAGTTTTGAGCGAGTCATATGTACCTTATTCAAGAATTTCAGCAGTGGTTATGTGTACATGATTATGAGCCGGAATTTCCATATATACACATGGTAACCCTACCCGCGACTCGCTATAAGAGACGGTTCACATTTACGACGCCATAAAATATTTTATGGAGCTGAGCGTCGCCCGCTGAGAGCGCTCAGCTTAGCCCTCTAATTCCGCACTACTAGATATGGAAGGTCCTCTAGATTACGGTTTAGGGGTTGCTTGTAATCAGTGACGCGACTCGCTCGTAGACTAATGCATTAAGTTATAATGATTACGGCTTTTGCACGCGACTTCCTGGGCATTCTTTTTTCAAGAAAATGCGGAAATTTGTGTGCGAAGGCAAAGACCTACGACGGGCCTACGATGAGATGATCTTGCCCAGAAGATGCCTGTTCACTCGAGTCTTAAAGGCTGATTGGGTTATATGAACTTGGAACTCCAAAATGAATACCGCAATGTTTATTTTTCGTTGTCGTAATGCGATGTGCTAGAAAATCAAGTTTTCGGAATTAATATGCTCAATGATTGAAACTGTGCAATATACAGTTACTCTGTCTAAGGAAATTTGGCATAGAAATCTTTTGAATGCTTGAATTTTTAAAAAAGAAATACCAGTCCTGCTCACCATTTGATCCGATAAATTAGTGTCTGGTGAATGGGTATAATTGGGTACCTTCCATATCTCTGCCAACTCCTGGGGAAAGGCGCGGGCATATGTTAGTTTAGCCTTCATCTAGGGTCGGCTACTCTGCGCCAGAGGCTGCGATTCAGGGCACGTCACCCATTCATGGGCTAGCCATCATTTCAAATTCAGTGCCGATGTCTCGCCGTGGCCATAACTGATTTATGTGAAAGGTCTAAGGGCGCGTTTATTCCGACACGAAAACATTTTGAAACAAAAATACACTTAGAAACATTAATAGTCTAATAATCAGGGACTTTAAACTCTTCCATTGATATAGCATGTAACGACGAGTTGCTGGTTCCCATTGCAGTAAGTACAATTGAAATTAATGTTTAAAAGAATGCGGTGCTAAAACGAAAAGATTATTATAATAGAATGACATACGGGTGGGATTCACATTAGCGCTTGACTTTGTCATCAGCGCAGCTTTATACTCGTAGTGCAACCAAGTATAATTGACGCAACACTCTAAACAACTGAATGAATATAACGAACAGGTAGTTCTAGTTAGCATTACAATTTTATGCTAGGGAAGTGACATTGATCGAAAATAATCGATTATTTAAAAATCAATTATTCTATTTTTTATGATAATCGATTTTAAAAAAAATCTATAATATTTATTAAAGATCTGTTATATATTATTTACATATTTCTTAAAAATCTATTATACGAAAAGACATACTAATTAATATGAAAATTATATTTTTTTCACATTATTTAACCTTTTAAAATAAACTTTATGTTAGTGAAATTACTTAAAATTTCTTCATTCGTCGCACAGATATTTTACACACCCCTATTTTAAGCGAATGCCAACTAAGAATGAAATAATGTCGAAGAAAAATTTCATACGACGCCATTAAGACATGATAATTACGTCAACGCACAACGGTCCGGCATCCGCATCGCTCCAACAGGGTTTCCGGACCGAAAGATCCCTGTCGTGTACCCGCGGCCTTAGTATTTATTTTTATACCATCCGAGGTCTTTGGAATTCTAAAATCTAAACTTCAGCTGGAATGGGATTGCTCGACGTTGGTAGATTTTGAGCTTCAAACTCTATCTGGCCATTTTACGATTCACTCGGTTTTATTCGCAATTCGCTGTGAATTTTGAGATTAAACTCCGGATTTAAATCAGGTTTGTGACCACGGAGGGTACATAGGTCCCGTTGTTCCCGTGGGAAATTCTGAAATGCAGCTTCTTAGTTCCAGCGGTAGAGGCTGTGTGTTGATAGATCCTGTTTCAGTATTTATTACTAGCTGAATGTTGAATCAAAACATCGTGAGGACCCAGAATTTTTGAAGCGAGTTCCAGAATTGATTCAAAAGCAGATGTTTACCCTACTGATTTTTAGGGGTCCAAAAACATAAATTCTGATAAAAAATAATAATAAATAAATAATAAAATCTCACGCCTTTCATCCCCGAAAGGTGGGCAGAGGTATTCCATTACTGGATATACCCACATTTCACGAGATACATTGGACCCCTAAACGTGATAGGTGGTGAGCCCATCGCCGGACCGGGTCGGTTTACACATGTCTCACGATGTTTTCCTTCACCGTCGAGCTAGTGATAAAAATTGGTTATAAATTTCCAGGAACGGAACACCTCTGCCGTCTTCTTTAGGATAAAGGCGTAAAATTTTTTTGGTTCATGGTGAATCAAGCAGCAGGGTCCCATGGGTGGATGAAGATATTTGATAATACTATTGTGTATGCAAATTGTTGCTATTCGGGGTATGAATGTAAAAAAAGGAACAGTGTCACACTAAAAGCGATATAAAAAAACAAAGCTCAACGCCAATTGTTTGTTAAGTAAAAAACCGGGCAAGCGCGAGTTTGCCCGGTTAAGGGATCTAACACTACAAAGTGTAAAATTTTATCAATATCGAAATTAATTCTACTATAATCTGTATCTCAAAACCCACAGTGGGACCATAAATGTTCGTGTGGGAGATGAAGGCCCATAATTTCCTATTTCAATATATTTAGTATATAATCTCACGACTTTTTTTTATCCCCGAGGGGGTAGGCAGAGGTATTCCATTACTGGATATACCCACATTTCACGAGATACATTAGACACTTAAACGTGATAGGTGGTGAGGCCATCGCCGGACCCGGTCTGTTTACACATGTCTCAAAATTAATTCTGAGGCCTGCGGGTTTCCTCACGATGTTTTCCTTCACCGTCGAGCTAGTGATAAATATGCACGTAAGTTTTTGAAAAACTCATTGGTACATGCCAGGATTCGAACCCGAGCCTCACTGATTTTCGGCCGGCTCTTTAACCGTTCGGGCTATCACTGCTTTCCTATTTCAAAGCTAAGCTAAGTCCCAGGGAAAATAAAAAGGTTAATAGTTAATAGTGTACCGAATAAAGTTCATCTTACAACATCGACACGCTGAACTCAGAGTTAACTGAAAGCCAATAAACCGTTAACAATGCGGCCCTTAAGCTGAACCGAAGTTAAACTTAACTCGGTTACTTAAGATAACTTACACGGCACCGGGCGGCTTGTATGCTGGAAGAGGTAGATGAATAAGTATCCATCAATGTACTATCACTTATACCTATATTATTTAGGGATTTCGAAACGTCGAGCGAGCTGCACGTCTCTATTGTAAATTTTATTTTACATTTTTAAATATCTAATCACGTATTGTTTTATCAATCCATAACCTGCACTATGCTTAAGTGTAATAAGTGCGATAATAACATTAGCAAAACGGAAGACGCGTCCACTGTACGGTGCAGCAAATGTGGCTTATACTCGCATATCGCTTGCGCCGCGTTACGTGCAAAGCCCAGAGATGCCGTTAACTGGAAATGCGCTCAGTGTAAACTTACACCACCAAATAAGAAGACACAAGAATCAGCAGCTGTGTCTCCATCCGCCGTGCTCTCTCCTGCTGGCAGTGACAGGATAGTGAATGACATCAAAGACCTACGCAGCGAGATGGACTCGATCAAAAAAGACTTACTCAACAGTAACACGGCTGAACATCATCAATCAGATCTCGAAGAAAGAATAGCAGCCGCAGAAGCAAAGTTATTAAAGCTTGAAAACATCAGTGACATAATTACTAGTCTTCAGGATCGAGTCTCTGCACTGGAAGAAAAAAACCAGTATCTTGAGCAGACCGAAAGAATATCTCACCTAGAATTACATGGACTTACTGAACACGTTGCCGAAAACCTTGTCAGCGTAGTAGTCCAGGCTGGTAAAGTCGCAGGCGTCTCTATAGTAGAATCTGATCTGAAATGGGTTGGTCGAGTTGGAACCACTACCGAGGGAGGTTCGAAGCCGAGACCTGTTCTTGTAAAATTTGCTCAACATGGTGTCAAAAATGATCTGCTGCGTGCCGTGAGGAAGCGACGCGGCATCAAATTACAGGAGCTTGGGTACGCTGGCGATAATCACAATGTATTTGTAAGTGAAAACCTTACAAAATATTATCGTGACATCTTCCGTGAAGCAAGAAAACTCGAAAATTACCAATTTACCTGGACCTCAAACTGCCGTATATATGTTCGTAAAGACAAAGACTCAAAACCAATTCTAATTAAGTCAAAAAACCAACTAAACTCACTTTAGAAAAAAACACTAAAATATATTTTTGTAATAATGGCTTTCTTTATGCTTGCTTGCTCCTTCGTTTTTCTAGGTATTGTATCAAGAACACACATACGACTATTTTCATTGTCATAAAGGCTATATTACTATTTATCGTCATGAAAATTATTTTATTAATGCATGAATTATTGTATATATTATTAATCGTAAGACATAAATTAAGTGCAACGTTTTGGACAATCAATTTTAATAAACTTAATTATTTTATATACGTATATAATACGTAATATACGTTACGTAATCGCAACACTCGAGTATAACACAAAACCATATTCACTCACTAATGACTGGGTTTTACCTATTCACACCGCATTATGCTTATCTTTGCCTAAGTACCCACTTTTTAATATTTCTATTTATTTGTTTTGTATGGACGTTCACTATAACGAGCTCATTTTATTAGCATTGAGTATAATTTTGTATCGATTTGTTAACACTTCCTTGCAATCAAAATGCCTAAACGTAAGAATAAGTTCAAAAATTTAACGCTCGGACTTCTGAACGTCCATTCGCTGAACACTGGGTGGGATGAATTAGTTGAGACTGTTACATCGTCTCCTATGGATGTATTGTGTTTGACCGAAACTTGGCTCAAATCGAATTCAGATATCAGACATTACACATTACCGGGCTACGTACTGGTGCATAGCCCACGCGGCAGTCGTGGGGGAGGGGTCGGTGCTTACGTGCGCGCAGAACTGCGTGTGCGCTCGTTAGACCATCCAAGTAATATTCTTGAACAGTTATGGATTGAGATCAGATTCAATAAAGTCAAAGTTCTTATCGGTGTAGCCTACCGCCCGGAATCCGTCAGTACCAACACCGCCCTTGACTGCATTAATGAATCACTATCGGTATTTGCTCCTCAATATGAGTTTCTTTTTGTAATGGGTGATCTTAATATTAATTGTTTAGGCCCAAATAACGACGTGGTTACTCCTACGATCTTTAGCTCATTAATTGATTCTTATTACCTTCATCAAGTTGTTGACGCACCTACTCGAGTTACGCCGATATCTCAAACCCTAATTGATGTTATTTTCACCCGTAAAAATATTGCACCGCTGTTGCTTAAAATTATGCATAACGAGGATTTGAGTGATCATGGACTAATCATATCAAAATTTCCTATTAAAGTCGAACGCTTGCCTCCACGCTCCGTGACCTATAGGCCACTGGCCGCTAACGCTGTAACTATTAAAGAAGCTTCAGTGTTCACGCCATGGGAATTTGTGCTTATGTGTGACAATATTAATGACATGGTACATACTTTCAATACGCTTCTCCTAGACTTATTTGATACTTTCGCCCCAGAACGTACCCGGACTTTTAAAGAACCCCCAACACCATGGATGACAGACACTTTACGACAGATTCGGAATATGCGTGACCGCGCCTGTTATAAAGCAAAAAAACGTAATTGTGATTCCGCTTATAAATTTTACCGTGACCTGCGCAATACTTACAACAAGGCCCTATTCAATGAGAAACAAACATACTTTTCGCAATTTGTAAATAAAAACAGAAATAATCCTGCAGTTATGTGGAACAATATTAATAGTCTAACAGGGTCCAAAGTAAACCGAGTGATCCCTGAACATTTATCCGATCCAGACACTCTCAATGACCAGTTCATTAACAGTGTACCATTTCAATCCGATAGCACGGAAGAACTTTCCAGCCTGCTATCTAGTAAGTTTTCTGAATCCATATTTTATTTTAAGGAACTAACTGAAACCTGTATCCAGCGAATAATAGATTCTTTTCCGTCGTCCAACTCAAAAGGATGCGACAACATATCGATGTGTATGATCAAAATAACGTTACCACATTCCCTTACTGCCATTACTGCAATAGTAAATAAATCCCTCCAGGAAGGAGAGTTTTCCGATCTTTGGAAATGTGCTTTTATCACACCCATTCCGAAAAAATCTAAAGTTGAAAATTTCGCTGATCTCAGACCCATTAGCATATTACCTGCCTTCTCAAAAATTCTAGAAAAAGCTGTGCAACTACAGATCTCCCCTTATCTCGAAAAAAACTCAATTATTCCATCTTTACAATCAGGATTCCGACAAAAACACTCTACCACCTCAGCATTGTTACATATAACGGATGACATGTTAAGAGCTGCTGACGAGGGAAGCGGAACTCTTCTAGTGTTACTGGATTTTACTCGCGCCTTCGACTGCGTTAGTATCCCAATGTTGATGGCAAAACTCCAGTATTATGGATTCGCAAAAAGTGCTTGTAAATGGTTCGAGTCATATTTTGCTGGTCGCACACAAACTGTACAATGTACAAATAAGCACGGAAGGCTAAACAAGTCGCGGCCTCTGTCTGTTGACAGGGGCGTGATTCAGGGATCTATTCTCGGTCCTACTTTATTCGCGGTTTACACGGCTAACATTATCCACACTATCGCCAACTGTCAGTACCATCTATATGCCGATGATACACAGCTGTATGTACACACTCATCCTACAGCTGACAGTGTAAAAAAAGCAACCCTGGATCTCAATGCTGACCTCCTAGCAGTCGCACTGTGGGCTGAAAAACATGGATTAATCCTTAATCCCAACAAAAGCACTTCTATAGTCTGCGGAACTCGACACCAAGTGCGTGCAATAAAACAATTTAACCCCAAAATAAAAATTCACAACTCAATTGTCCCCCGTCAAGAGTGCGTTCGTAACTTGGGGCTACTGATGGATGAAAGTCTAAAGTTTGAACAACATGTGCAGCAAAAGATTGGTAAATGTTTTGGCACGTTGAAAATGCTGTACAAACTTCGACCCTTCTTATGTAACTCCACTCGATCCGAATTATGTAATAGTCTCGTTTTGTCCCACCTTCACTACTGTGATATAGTGTACGGCCCCTGTCTTTTCAAAAAAACTTTAAAAGCGATACAAAGAGTCCAAAACGCATGCATGAGATATTGTTACCGAATACCTAAGAGGGACCATATCACCCCATATCTAATTGAAAAAAAGGTTCTTAAGTTAGAAAATGTAAGACAGCTAAGATATTCTTGTTTTGTTCATACCCTACGTAAAAATAAAGTACCGAAATATTTGTATGATAAACTTGAAGTCAAACCTGTTAATTATAAATTTCGAGATAGAGGTACACTTTTTAAAATTCCTATTCTTTCACTTGTAAGCTCCCAGGGTTGCTTTAAACACGCTGCTGCCAAAATTTGGAACGATCTGCCACCGCCAGTTCGCGACGCTTTGTCACTGTCGCTTAACACGTTCCGGCAAAAATGTGAGCAATGGCTGCTAATGAAGCAATCCTTGGATGCAGGTATCCCTCTATAGCTAGGTTATTGTTTTTTTTTCTTTTTATTGTATGCATTTCATTCGGCCAATTATTTGCTGATTTGTGTTCTACCCTTGACATGACGGGCTATGGCAGAATATCAGCGGTTGTGGACTGTCCACAGCCAATGCTGAGTCATAGACCTTTTTGTCCAAGTTATAAAAGTATTTACATTTAGTTTTGTGCTCTAAGATTTAATAGGACAAATAAATATTTCTTTCTTTCTTTCTTTCTTTCTTTCTTTCTTTCTTTCTTTCTATTATAATATCATTATCTATATTTATATCTTACTAGCCGTTCCGCGCGGTTTCTCCCGCGTAGTTCCCGTTTCCGGGGGAATACGGGAATAAAATATAGCCTATGTTACTCAGTGATAATGTAGCTTTCCATTAGCGAAAGAATATTTAAAAGGTGGTCCAGAAGTTTTTGATACAAACGTACAAAAATACAAATCTTTCCTCTTCGTAACATTAGTGTAGATTTATTTATTTATTATTATTACTATAGAAATCGGTTTATGTATATGAGTAGGTACCTACCTTAAACCATTCATAACTGTAGCCTACCTACCTTCACCTGTTTATCTTAGTTACATCCATCCTAAGGTTGTCTGTATGAAATCCCTTAAAGCGATAAGACCGCCCATGGAACTTTTTAAAATTGTGTCACTTATTGTATATTTTTATTGGTGTAGGTACAACAAAGAGTTGTTACTTACTTGCTTACACATACTGAGATGTGGACCATTTTGCCTAATCGGTTTATTAAGTTTAATATTTATTTTTTTGTTTACATTTTACTGAAGAAAAATATAAAAACTGGTATATATTTTAATACACTTCTTTTTGTAAAACCTTTATTATTAATATTATTACTTACAACTTTACAAGCCATTTCCAGATTTGCTATACACCGAGTCAAAAGCCACCGCAGCCAGTCAAAGCATACTTGAGTGAAAATATTTGCACAAAGCACAGACTCACTTAATGTCTACACTGTAATCGATACTTTAGGCTAAATCGAATGTTATTCATTAAGTTGAGGGAGTTAGTCCTTGTGAGAGAAGGACTAACGGATGGGTGTTTTTGGAAAAAATCAATATATTGATTATTATTATTAGACGAGAATCTGATGATGGCATCCCAGAGAAATAATTGAGGGGAACCTTCGAACATCGTAGTGGCAACTAGAGCTTTTTTTATTTTTTTTTAGTTTCCTGTTTAAAGTCGTTATTAGGGTTCCGTACCCAAGAGGTAAAAACGGGATCCTATTACTAAGACATCGCTGTCTGTCTGTCACCAGGCTGTATCTCAAGAACCGCGATAGCTAGACAGTTAAAATTTTCACAAGTTATGTATTTCTGATGCCGCTATAATAACAAATACTAAAAACAAAATAAAATAAATATTTTAGTTGGGCCCCCATACAACAAACGCAATTTTGTTGCTGTTTCTATAGATAATGGTACGGAACCCCGAGTCCGACTCGCACTTGGTCGTTTTTTTTGTTTAAAATTGTTAAACTTTGATTTTTATTATTGTACTCGTATCAAAGTATAAGCATCGAAACTACAATGTAACCCCCCTTATTGCACGGGATCTATCCTTGTTGAAATATGCATGGTACGTTTTGTTTTTCACTACCTGTATACACCGAAATTTTTGCACGAACCCGCTGCAACCTATTGAGGTATTTCAATTTGGTGGAAACTACTGCATTTGTTTGAAGAGGGAATTTTGTTGAGCGCATACCTTTCTAGGTATGCGGGCGCCCGTGCAGATAAATTTAAGCTAAATATGACCTTTGAATGTACAGAGGATCGTATGAACATAGTAATGGAAAATAAACAGTGTAGTGGCACTAGAACTCGCGACTAAAACATGTTTTGTATCAGGGATGTTACGGAGCTTCGACGTCGATTCCGATATGTCGGAACTTCCGATTGATCTTACACCTCCGGTTCCGACTTCGGTTCCGATACTTTTAAATCGGAGGTAATCGGAGGCCGCGCGGCGGCTCCAGTCAACGTGCACGAACAGGTTTACGCATCTCGTCCGGGGAACACGCGTTCTGTCATCGATTAATATTTCATTGTTGTTACGCCATACATATAGGTTTGTTTTGTTTTGTGCGGCGTGTCAATAAATTGTTATTTGGACACATCTTTAGCCACCATCTCCGCCTCCGACTCCGAAAAACCAAATTTAAAAACTCTGACTCCGACTTCGGTTCCGATAAAACTACCTCCGTAACATCCCTATTTTGTATGTATATGCTCTCGACTTTAATCCCTGTAGGGGTAGGCAAGGTATTCCGTCTTTGGAAATACACACAGTTCAATATTAGTAGTGTCCCAGAACTGATAATGCATGAGAAAACCATATAAGTTGACGTGTTTTTTACTCTTTAGAGTTCCACCAAACGCTTCATCAATTTGCCAACCCAGTCACTTCCGCTTCGAATGGCAGAAAAGAAAAAGTCCCGATTCTTCGGAACCAGGACTCCCACAAATAGTATTTAATTTTATTTACCCGCAGCCTAAACCCCTTGACGTTAAAAACCACAACTGCTCGACGAAAGAGACAAAAAGGAAAGAAGTAGGGATGGGTATGATTGTTGTTTAAATCATTTTCATTTGATGTAATTACTTATTATTTTTGATAAAAGATGGAATACAGAGGTATATCCCCCCTGGATATACCTCTATATTCCATTTCTGGATATACCCACTTTTCACCAGATATTGTTTGGACCCCTAAACGTGATAGGTGGTGATCCCGTCGCCGAAACGGGTCTGTTACACATGCCTCAGAATTAATTATGAGATCACGATGTCGTCCTTCATCGTCGAGTTAGTGATAAATATGTGCGTAAGTTTGTATGGAAAACTCATTGGCGCCAGGATTCGAACCCGAGCCCCACGCATGAGAAGCAGACTGTTTACTCTTCTGATTACGCCTATGAATTTACACAGGCAATGATTTATAACTACGATGAAAAATTACACTTATTGGAAATGAAATGAGAAATATGAAAAGTTAAATGAAATTCACATAATTAGCTATATATAAGTAGTAGGCTATGTGGAGAGTAGCAGGTGCGACGTAAGAAAATTCATTGTATGATTTTGACATGCTACTCATGAAATCGCCCATCTCTAGAAAGAAGCCCGGAGCGCTGTCAGTAGCACAGCCAATAAAAAGACGCCCTTTGAGTTTCGCCGCTACATCAAAAGCCACCGCGCTTTGTCTATCGCTTTCCCGTTTCCAGATTTCATTGGTCCATTTTTATTTATTTCATTAGTTTGGAGACTAACGGCCGTGATGATAAAGACGTGAATACAAGTCCCAGAATTTACTCTGAGACATGTGTAAAAGACCCGGTCCGGCGATGGGTTCACCATCTATCACGTTTAGGGGTCCAAAGAACGTGGATATATCCAAAAATGGGATACCTCCGCCTACTCTCTCGGAGATAAAAGACGTGAGTTTTTTTTTTAATGTTAATTTTTCAAGTGGGCGTGGATGGCTAAATGAGACACTATGGAGAATAGCGAAAAGTACTCAAATAAAGAAAATAGAACTAAAACTGATTCTTTCTTTTTTTTTAAATCAATATTCCTAGCCAGGAATCGATCACGTTGATTTTGGAAAAAAAAAACACACCCTGTATTCACACACCATTCGATAGTGTCGCTAATAAAGATCGAATGGGAAGAAATTATATACACAACATTATGTTCTAATTTAAATTTTGTTTTATTTCTGTATATTTTATTTATTGAAACTCTAGGCACACTGGTAATAACGGGTAGGTTGTTTTTCAACCTCTAAAATATTTGATAGGTAGTGAGCCGGACGATTCTTGTGCGACCAAGTAAGACTTGACGCAATACTCCAAAGAATTGTAATCGAAAGTCAATGATTTTATCATTTAATATTATGTCTGTAAAAATGGCGTCAAGAGTTTTCACTGCCATCTTATTTGGGGGTCTGAAGTGCGATTTTTGAATCTCACTGGTGATATCAAAATCACCGGTGACTAAAATTATCACCGATGACTTTTATGTCACCATTTTCCAAAAGCCGTATTTTTGAAAGTCACACGCTGTTTTCAATAAATCGTCGCAACCACAAAATATCACAATCGAGCCCCGCTGCTAATTCTTCCAAAAAACATACTTTGGCCCTTTTGGCAGATGGCACTACGTCAACTGTCAAAAACAATCGCATTGTGATTTCAATTACGAGTGGGTGGGGGCACTCGTAAATCGATATCATAGGTATGACAAATGTAAGTCACCGATGAGTTTCAAAAATACGAACTTTCGGAAATCACTCACATCGGTGAGAATTAGTCACTTGGTGAGATTCAAAAATCGACCCCTTGCTACGCTAGGACTTCCAACATTGCTACGGTACGTAGCATTGTCGTAGCAATTCTCGTAGAGTTTAGCACCGGCTATAGTGTATGGGTAGTGACCGACTGAAAGTTGATTTCTTGCCGTCTTTAATAAAAATATTATTCTAATATCCTATTCGTAAATGTATGGATAATATGTTGTATTCTGATATGAAATTGCGAAAAATAAATTTGTAATTCACCTAACTTTTTCTCTGCTTGTTTTATTGATGACTTCTAAAGGTCGGCGTCTAATAAAACAAACTTTCACTATGACCCCAAAGTACAAAGTGGCCGTTTGCGGCCCGTTTGCGACCAATCGTAAAATGACAAAGGCCAGTTCCCGAAAACATATAAAATGTATTATGAACTGCCCCCTGATATGTAATGAAAACCAATGTACCGCATACAACGTAAATAATAAAACTGGTATTTTACCGACTACCGTACCGTCAGGCACAAAATGTTATCCGGCTATGTTTAATCCTTCTAGAATAAAAAACGCGAATGTTTTTGGAGGAAAAGTATGGATACATAGATTTTTGTTGCTCTTTCACGCAAAAACGACTGAACGGATTTTGATGAAACTTTACAGTAATATCCCTTATACATCAGAATAACACACAGACTACTATTAATTAAGGAATCCGATCTTAGACGCGGGTAATAGCTAGTGTAAGATATGTATGGGATCAATTATTTAATTTAGCCTCTGTTGCATTAACTTAATCGCCTATCTTTCCATTTTTTTTACGTTGTATCATTCAAAAGTGCAAGTGACTTTTTAAAAGTTTGCTAGTCAAGAAACGGAATGCAGACACAATAAGATTATTAAGAGCAGTGATAGCCCTATAGTTAGAGACCCCGCCTTTTATGTTTCAGGCTCAGGTTCGAATTCCGGTGAGGGCATGTACCTAACATGCTAAGATATTGTGTTATTTTGAATTTAACTCAACATGTAATTTCCGTAGGATATAATTCAAAGCCTAGTAGGTGTAAAGGCGGCAAAAGCCACGATAAACTACTTCGTGTACTTAATACCTAAACCTCGTAAGTAACGTAAGCTAAGTACTTAATTAAGACTTGATCTCCTGCCTAACTAGGTCATAAAGATTTCACTGGGTTCACCCACACGCAAACCAAAATAGCCTAGTTTTCGTCTAACAGAGCGTTGTGTAAAAATATAAAATGTGTTAAATAAAATGATGATAATCTTTGTAATGCAACGAGCATATATTATAATTTTTACATTTGATTAAATTACACGACCATTTGCGAGTCAAGTAAAAAAGAGAAGGAAGCAAAATTGCCAGTACGCAGACAGGCATTTTACCAAATTAGTATTGCCACTTTATAAAACTAATATTTCTAGTCTCAACAAAATGGAAATTCCACCTAACGAGTTTAGAATCCCTTGTTATTAGACTATTGATATCTAAGTGTATTTTTTTACTTACAAAAATAATGTATTTGATTGTTTACACGGCCATGCCACGAAACAAAACTATATGACATTTTGTATCCAATATTTCGTATTTTGGAAGGATAGGCTACTTTAGATCGCGGAAAAAATTGGAGAATGAAAATACCTAAAAACCTCAATTTATTTGCAGAAACAAAAAAGCTTAAGTATATTTTTATTTAAATTGGAAAAAATAAAAAATAAAATAAAAAATAAATAAATAAATAATCTCACGCCTTTCATCCCCGAGGGGGTAGGCAGAGGTATTCCATTACTGGATATACCCACATTTCACGAGATACATTGGACCCCTAAACGTGATAGGTGGTGAGCCCATCGCCGGACCGGGTCTATTTACACATGTCTCAGAATTAATTCTGAGACCTGCGGGTTTCCTCACGATGTTTCCTTCACCGTCGAGCTAGTGATAAATATCGTAAAAAATATTGGAAAAAATCGTAAGATCTATTTCCCAACTAGGCGCGACTGTCCCTATATTTTTCTTAAAGTTAGCAATAAAATCAATGGTTAAGCCCCAGTTAAGCCCCAAACAAGATTGTTAAGCAAAAATAAAAAAAGTTACGCAATAAATTCACATTATATCATCTGCAATAAAAACTTTTTTAATCAATCTGCTCGTGTACATGAAAATATTTACGGGAATTGTGTGCGAAGTAATTTAAAACACAGGTAAAGTTGTAATACGACCCTGTTTATCCAAGATTCTCCTGATTAATATGTAACTTTTTTATGGGCAATGATTCGGTCGAAGTAGGCGTATAGTCCGAAATTATAACTTCGAACGAAAACACATTGCACAAACCATAAACGACATGAGAAATTGGTAGCCGTGGCCATAGGGAAAAGCTAGATATTTTCTGCTACTTTTTCCGCGTTTTGGGATCAAAATTTTATGAAGATCAAATCAAAAGTGAAGTGATCAGTGAAAATTTAATAAACAGAGTTTCGTATTTATAAATGAATATCTGTTGTGATTTCACTATATAGAGTAAATCCCGTATCCCATTTCAAAATTATAGACCATGGAACATAGGCGTAGAAAATTTAATTTTCTGATTTTATCATTGAAATTTTCATTGAAATCCGTTGTTCGGAGCTGATTGAAATTCGTAAAATGGTCATTTACGATTAAGGAATGTTATAAATGTTGGTTTGATTCCGACCAATGAGTAATTTTCAATATACATCTACTATTATAACTAGTTTTTTTTATTATCTTTGCATATTTGTAACGAATAAACTCAAAAACTACTGAACCGATGTTAAAAATTCTTTCTTTAACGGAAAGCTACATTATCGGGGAGTAACATAAGCTATATTTTATTCCCGTATTCTCACGGGAACGGGAACTTCGCGGGTTAATTTCAAATCACCGGTAATGATAATTGGAGCACAGTGAAACAATCGCCGTCCAATATCCATCGGAGTACGGCTGTACTTGGCTATTGGCTGAAGTAAAAAGTGAGTCTGGATCATTTCCGGATGGAAATAAAAAAGTCTGCCTTCGTTGCGCCATTCTACGTGAAATTTACTGCCGGCCGCCCGGATTGCTCAATTCCTTACGAATATTATGCACTCGGCACACGAAGAGCGGAGATGTTGGAGATATATACCGCTTTCAAGGAAATATGTTTCCAATATTATATGATCGAGTAGCGGATCACATTACGTCATTTACGGAACTTTTTAAAAAAGTTTTATTATTCTAGACATAGCGGTATGGATTGATCAGTCAGTTAGTTTCTTCTTCTATAAAAGAAAAAACTGACTGGTTGACTGACTGATCATCTGCCGAAACCGCTGAGCTAGAAACTCTTGACTAGTGACTTACATCAGAACTCAGTGGTAAGAAGGGAATTTTGGAAACGTCAATAGACAGTATTTGAGCGGGCAACGAAGCTGGCAGCCATAGTTTATTTAGATAGAAGATTTGAGAAAATCGTTTTCTTATTAAAAGCAATACATTTATTCTCAAAAAACAGACTCAGCGCTGGTGTGGGATACCGAAACATTGGCTTCATCTTCTTCGACCGAAATAAAAAAATGATGATCCCCTGCAGGGTATCCGACCAGAATAAAAGTAAAACGGACCCCTCTCGCTTAGATATATGCGATCTTTTATAGCTCGCAGTGAGCAGCGTTTCTTAGCAGACGCGGCGCGTACAATGCGGCATGGAAAGTTTATGTCAAATTATTGGATTTTCGTCCCCTAATCAGATACGTAATAGGTTCCCTTTGTCGGCGGCGCGATGGTTACAGGGATGTGCGCTATGGCCATTTGTCAAGGCAAATGCGCGGCGAGTATTGAATTTTGGGACAAAACCCACTGACTTACTCCCGTCGAAGGGGATCTCAGATATTGGTAGCTTTTGATTTTGGTTAGGTAGTTTTTGTTTTGTTCGGACAAATTTGGGTATTTGACTGTATGGAAATTAAATTGTGAGTAATTAATTAAAAACAGTGATAGCCCGAACGGTTAAAGAGCCGGCCGAAAATCAGTGAGGCTCGGGTTCGAATCCTGGCATCATAGACATATCCTGGCATGTACCAATGAGTTTTTCAAAAACTTACGTACATATTTATCACTAGCTCGGCGGTGAAGGAAAACATCGTGAGGAAACCCGCAGGTCTCAGAATTAATTCTGAGACATGTGTAAATAGACCCAGTCCGGCGATGGGCTCACCACCTATCACGTTTAGGGGTCCAATGTATCTCGTGAAATGTGGGTATATCCAAAAATGGAATAGCTCTGCCTACCCCCTCGGGGATGAAAGGCGTGAGATTATATTGAATTTTGGGACAAAACCCACTGACTTACTCCAGTCGAAGGGGAGCGCTTTCGCTTCGCAGATATTGGTAGCTTTTGGTTTTGGTTAGGTATACTTTTGTTTTCTTATGACATAATTGGGTATTTGACTGTATGGAAATTAGATTGTGTAAAAGATGTTATTTTTTTTATAAAGAAGTGTAGGTAAATACATATTCTACTTGACTTTTTAGACGAACCTTTAGTCTTTGTTAACAAATTAACAATTGCCAAAAACGTAGGTACAGATAAGGTAAAGATATATTATTAGGACGAGTTCCACAAGCCCGTAAATTTTCGTTTTGACAGATCATAAAAAGTAAACTAGGTAGTCAAACCCTATTATGCTTTTTGGGTTCCGGATATAAAAATAAATATTAAAAAAAACTGCTTAAAAAAGAATTCGCTAAAACGAGAAAGATAAACTAGAAATTATATTAGGCATTATAATAAAATTTATATATTTTAAATATTCTTAAACAATTTAAAATCTATAGACATTCCCAGCAATCGCAAAAAAATAATACAAGGGGATTCCCCATTATCACTACTACTACATAGTATAAAACAAAGTCGCTTTCTCTGTCCCTATATCCCTATGTATGCTTAAATCTTTAAAACTACAAAACGGATTTTTATGCGGTTTTTTTTAATAGATAGAGTGATTCAAGAGGAAGGTTTTAGTGTTAGCATTGCACCCGTGCGAAGCGGGGGCGTTTCGCTAGTTAATTATATAACCTGCTTTAGTTAATCATAGACAGAAACAATCGTTACTCAAGGAACGTAAGCATAAACTTGAACAACCCACAAAACGCCATTAGAAGTGACGCCCCAAAATACGGGCGTTAAGGTTGAACACAACAAATCGCGGTTATAAGAGCTCCAGCACACGTGACCGCTTTAACGCGCGCGTCACGTGTCGCGCCCGCTGAGCGGGGCACGTGTGAAATGGCCTTTATGCTGCAGTCCATTTGCAAGCGACGAGCGATATGTAGTAGAAAATAATTCAAATTTAGAAGCGTTATTTGAAATATTCCAAATTTGAATTCGATAGCATTAGTAATGGCTGAGATGATCAGCTACACCAGGCAGACAGAACGGAACCACATTTTTTTTAACCAAACAGTGGGAATGTAATATTTTTGGGTGGGTGTGTAATGTATTTGTACAGTCAAGAGCAAGTCAAGCTTTACACTACCAGTTTAGGCTGAGCTCTGATTTATACTGCGCGCCATAGAACACACGGCCGGTTCAAAGTCCAAAGTGTCAAACTTAGGGTGCTCTTGACTGTACGTATTAGCCTAACCAACTTAGATTCTTACATAATTTCAAAATAATAAATATACGGGGATGAGGCTTCATTGTATTGATCATTATTTATTATTCATCAGCATTTATTTAGTATTCCGTTTTTTTAAACACCCACTTCTCACCAATGTATTTTTCGGACCCCTAAACGTCGTTATAACGAATATATCATGACGAAACCCGCAGCTTTGAGGCCTGTGTGTCAGCACTGGATGAGCTCACTCACGTTTTAATTTCTTAAACAATATACTCACGAAAAGTGGAATGGAATACTAACATAAATCAATGACAAAAGCTTCACTTAAACATTGATTTTTTTCGTATTAATATTATTTTAATCACATAATTTTATTTAATTACAATAATTTGCATGTTTACATGTAAGCTGAATACATCTTACATTTTTATATTAATAAAGCAATAAGATCTGATTTGACTGTATTCTCGCAAATAAATATATTTTTGACGTGACAACGTCTTATAATTCGATGGAGCCGGCTGCATTCACGAAAAACTATGACGTATGCGGCGTTCCAGTGCAAGCGAGAGCGCGCAACGAGCGACAAAGATGCACAATCCATTCCATCAGTATTTTCTTAAGACGTTGCGTTTCGTTTCGTTTCGTGTCGTGTCGTGTCGTATTTTCTTATGACGTTGTCACGTTCAACTATCGTCAGTAAACCGACTTTACAGACAACCTATTTTTTATTGCTTTTTACCGTCGTGGAAGGAGTGACCACATTTATTTTATGTGTTTTACATTCTTTTTTAAGTCCGCTTGTCTCTTATCATTTAAAAGGGGTTTAGGTCTAGACACATAAAATAGATCAGGAAATCTTTAACGATGTAGTCATGTCACACTAGTGTCTGTATTGCAGGTACTTGGGTCTTACTGCTTTGATTTGTGATATAAAAAGATCACCATATACTTTTAAATCTGTAAAAATAGTTATACTCTTTAAAAAAGTTAACTTTCACCTTCTTTCCGGTTTTCACAATAGCAGTTTAGGCCCTATCATATAGTGTCTTTGATAGTTTTTTGGTTTCATACTTATGCAACAACCTATGGGGGACTTGGATGAGAAACGGTATATTCAACAAATACTGTTTTAATTTGAAGTTATAGGGTGAAAACCTTTGGAATTTCCAAAAAAGTCAGAGTATTGACGTGATAACGTCTTCTAAATCGATGAACGCCATCTGCACGCACGAAAAAGCATGACTTATTGTCACGTTCCGCCTGGGCATAGTGTGCATGCGAGAGCTCGCAACAAGCGATAGAGAGGCACGATCGGCTCGGATAATAGATTTAAATTTTTTGTACATCCTATATCTATGGCTCGGATCGAATGTTTTCTGACATCGTGAAATTAACGCCCGTAAACCGAATTCACAGACAACCATTTTTTTTCAATTTCTGTAATTTCGCGATTAACAAAGATTATAATCTAATTCAAAATGTACTAGTTCCTCTTTGGTGGACATTTTTTTCTTTAATTATTGTAAATAAATGTATATTTTCTTTCTAAATGTACTTGAATTTATTCGTATGCCTAAAAAAGAATTTTTTTATTCTTAATAAATGAGCCAGGCAACAGTTGTTGCCATATGGCCGATTTGATGCTCAGATTCGTTTATTTAAAGCTCTTCTATTTCAAAAATGAATATTGCTGATTCAACACATTTATTACTTATCTCTAACGTGCATACACAATTTTGCTGGATTTTGGGTTTCGATCCCGAAAATAGATCCACAGTTATTTTTGTTTCGGCGTCAAATTAGATACCCATGGAAATTAGGTGGTACGGCTTCGGATCCCCTTAACTTTTCGAAAATATCCCTCAATATAGATAATAACCATTAGAAACTTGAAACAGACGAAAATTGAAACAGAATCCGTAGCAACTCTCAACAGCAACGGGACCCAACAAAACAACTTTTTAATTTCTCCCGCACTCAATGAGGGCCAAGTTTGTTCAGGCGAGCATTCAGACTTTTCAGGGCCGTATCAAGGCCAAGGGCCCTTACATAAAATGCCCCGGGGCGCTTACGCTCAGGGGGCCTTACTAAAAACTACAGCTTCTTCTTCAGTATCTGTTATAACTCTCAACTAGAGGATGACTAAGACCCTATATTGAAAAACAAATGGTTTAAACTAACATACGAGTATCAAGATAATATCTCAAGATATCCTAAAGTCAGCACACTTGGAGCAGACTCTAGAGAATAGAGGAGTATACAAAGAATACAAACTTTTTGATTGCAATTGACGGGCCTGTTGGTTCAGTTGGTAGTGGTCGCGGGTTCGACCCCTGCTCGGGGCCAACATTTGTGTGCATTAACATGTCTGTCGGCTTCGTGTCTGGTCGTTTAATATTTATTTAAGTATGTTTATCTGTTGTTTAGTGCCCATAATACAGGCCCTGCCTAGCCTAGTTTGGGACTAAACAACCGTGTCTGAATTGTGTCCCACAATTTAGTTATTTTATATATTTACTAGCATTGCCCCGCGGTTTCACCCGCGTAGTTCCCGATCCCGTGGGAATACGGGGATAAAATATAAGCTATGTGTTATTTTGATATATAAGCTATATAACTGTAAAGTTTTATCAAAATCCGCTCAGTAGTTTTTGCATGAAAGAGCAACAAATATCCTTACATCCATACTCACAAACTTTCGAGTTTATAGTATTAAGTAGGATTTAATTAATATTGCTCCTAGGGCCCCCTACCTAGCCCCGGCTCTGGGCCCTCCAAGTTTCATTACGCCCCGAGATGCTTTAAGTTGTTGGCATCCTTTCACCCGGCACCGGAAGGGTCCCAATAATCTGTTACAGCGTGTTGGTATTAACAAGTATTTATATAGGACGCCTTTCGGTAGTGACACTATTCTCGGAGCAGCTTCTGCGGCTTACGGCGGTGAGGCGGCTTAAGATGCGGGTTCACTCGCCTTCAAAGCCACGCAAAATCCCACGGATTTTTGCGAAGTTCATTTTAAGGATTACTTACACAATACTACAGGCGTAGCATTAACCTTAAATAAAAATAAGTAATAACTATTGTACCAAAGGTGTTGGCAGAGGTACTTATTCCGCAGCCTGTCCAAGACATAAATATATTTTTTGTCTGTGGCAACACTCTCTCCCTTTAGATACTTTTACTGTGTAATGTGTGTATGTACGAGTAAGTAACAACTCTTTATTGTACACCACTAAAAATATGCAACAAGTGACACAGTGATACAAAAAAGTACAATGGGCGGTCTTATCGCTTTAAGCGATTTCTTCCAGACAACCTTAGGATTAATAATTGATTAGGATTAGTAATCCATATTAATCTATACATATAATAAAACTCTAACGGGGCCGTGTCTGTACATGAAATATTTTTTGAAAAATTTAACGGTAGTATATAGTTATCGATATATATACCGAAACACCAATTTTTGGAATTTTTGTCTGTCTGTCTGTCTGTCTGTCTGTCTGTCTGTCTGTCTGTCTGTCTGTCTGTCTGTCTGTCTGTCTGTCTGTCTGTCTGTCTGTCTGTCTGTCTGGTTGTGCACGCCTCACTCAAAAACTACTGGACGGATTTTGATGAAATTTGGTATGGAGATAACTGAGTACCCGGGTCAACATCTAGGGTACTTTTTATTCCAGGAAAATATCTCATTCCCACGGGAAAATATAAAAACTGGTTAAAAAGAGAAATACGTACTACTCCGAAACGATAACACCTAGAAACTTGAAAAATGGTATGAAGGTGTCTGATATGTCACAGAAAATTGGTATAAATGGATTTTTGGAAATTCCCACGGGAACGGGAATAAACTAAATCCAAGCGGGAAAACGCTGGTGGGCACCCGATATTTGAAATATGGTATGTAGGTGTTTTAAATATGGCGTAGGCAACCATTAAGAAGGGATTTTCGGAAATTCCCACGGGAACGGGCATAAACGGAATCCGCGCGGGCAACGCCGCTGGGCATCCGCTAGTTAATAATAAATTGTGGGAGACAATTTACAGACGGTTAATTAGTCCCAAAATAGGCAGGATTTGTACAGTCAAGAGCACAATACGAAGCTTTACACTTGTAGTGCGAGTCTGACCTCTATGGCATGAAAACAGCGTGTGTATGCACACGCTATTTCATAAATACATATTTACGTCTCGCGACTGCACTACATAGCAGCTATATTTTTGCATGTGTACCCAAGGATATGGTTTAACATTGCCACAAGAGGGCCGAAGCCTGGTGAGCCGTAACACAGGTCTTGTAACTTACGGTGTCCAGACTCTCACCTAGGATTTATAACCATTTCAAAATCTTCAATAACTAAGTAGCTGTAAATCAGAGTAAATAAAGAAATATTATTATTTTAAGTAAAATCAAATTTTGTAGTTTGAAATATCTGTGTAAGTTAGCAATGTAAGTGTGACGAAACATTTTTGATTTTCCAACAAAGAGAAACATACCTTCCGTTGGGTAAAGTCGTGAAATATATATTAACACGTGTCATCTGTTCATAACATATTACATAACAATTCTCTCAAATCACATTCAAATGTGCCTGTCTCAAAGACAGGTGAAGCAAAGCTCCCAGTTTCAATTCTAATCAAGCTATATCAAAGGAATTTAGCAGACAACAGTTTAGATATGGAGGTAAGGCTGCGTCCACGCAGACGCGGTGACGGGCGGTGTCAAATGCAGCGGAAGCAAGACGTTTTGTAGCTGCAACGTTACGAACGACACACAAAGGCCTAACCTATCAAGCAGCAGTCTACTGCGGGCGATCTGTTGCAATAGATAATCGTATTGTTTTTCGATTACGCGGCTTGACGTGTGCTGTAAAAGCTCATTCTCCACGCATATGAAAATAAACTACAATATAAAGTCAATCAACGTCACAATAAGTATACACAAAGAGAAAATTGTTAATTATATAAAGAATATACTACTGCTGAATGGACACAAAATAGAGGCTTATTAAAATTTTAAATTTCTCTAAATGCAACATTCCGCCTTAAAATAACTACGACCAGAGTGTCTGATTGAATGTAACTTTTTAAATCCTATCTTTTGAAGTTTGTGTGTCTCCAGCCACCACCTTAGTGTAGCCGCATCCTAAACACATTCGCTGTATGAACACCTCTTGTAATCCTGTCTCGTTCAGGTCCATAATATGCTTTGGGAAATATTAATCGCATCCGCATTGCTCTAGTCAAATTCAGTACGAGCGAGGAGTGTATGTTTGGATGCAAGTATCCCAGGTTAGTGTAAATTAAATAGACGAATAGAATATTTATTTATTGACCGCTACATAAAGTTAAAGTCTACGTAGAACGCCAATAGTCACCGGTGACTAGAGCCATAAGGATTATAAATAATGTATCACATATTTTAGATGTATTTAGTTGTACATTGAAGGAATTTATGAGGATAACATTGTACTGTTTATGTAAAAGTGGTGACTAGATTATCGTATTGGGAGTACTCCTGTAAAGGTAATTTATGTTGTAAATAAAATAAATAAATAAATAAATAGACGGCCGAATTCTAAACCGCGCTAACGAAGTTTTCTAATGAGTTTGCATAAATACAACTGTCCCCATCAACTCGCCTGGCGGAAGATCTTCCCTTTTCACGATGGGAGAGCATTCCACCTCCGCTTATCCATATTAAATTAGAAAGTAAAAATATAGAAGTCAAACGGTCACAGCTCAACATAATGTTAAATCGTAATCCTAACTAATATTATAACTGCGAAAGTGAGTTTGTTAGGTTTTCACGCCTAGACTGGTAGATACTGATTTTGATTAATTTCAGTATGGAGAAAAATCGGACCTCGACTACTACTTATCCCAGAAGACACGATAATTTGTTTGGTTCCAATTATCGTTGTGCTTACGTACAATGGAAGTCGTTAAGCCATATCAGATACGATTGGGTGGCTTGAAAAATTCTGGCAGTTGAGGGCCACTAGCTTAACATACCATCTCCCAATCCACGGTGGGATCGCTTGGGAGATTTTAGCCCATACTTCCTCATGTGTGAGGAAAGACGCTTAGCTCAGCAGTGGGCTATTACAGGTTGACAAAGTGCAGATTTAGCAATTGACGAGAACGCCACAAAAAAGCGCTTAGCGATACTTAAAAATCTGTTTTTGTAACAAAGCAAATGCCCGCCAAGAGTCCGCCATTTTGTTTTTATTGTGACGTCACTAACCCATTATTAGAACATCACTCTTATTAAAACCTAACAACCTGTTTTGGCTTATCTGTGGGCACATACCCACAGATAATATCTCTTTGGTGCAGTCAAGTAAAAAGCCTGTCACCACAGTTATCCGCACACAAATCTCAAATCCTTTCGTCTCGTTCGGAAATCGGACGACGTCGACTCGGGGAATAGATTTCAGAACGCCTACCCGTCTTAATATCAGTACTTTACCTGCCTTTGCGACTACCTAGCGGAGTGGTTTGGTCCAAGCCACAAGCGCAAAATAATCAATAATATATTTTTTACTCTCATACTAACAGAAAACGTAGAAGAGCCGTAGTCGGATAGGAATGGTGACAAATCGTAACAGCGCTTGTAACCATCCGCTTTTTCATCGGACAAGGAAACCGATCCGTGTTCCAAAGAAAAAACAACAGCAAGCAAAAAGTCGCTGGACCGGTATATGGTACTTTAAGTAGGTAAAAACTCTATTGCACAACAATAATAAATATGTGGCAAGTGACACAATGACAAAAAGAGTACAGTGGGCTGTTTATTGGTGCAACCAATACGAGCTGATGCATGTACGCACTCATTAATACTGCAGGTTCAGATACAAAACAAGTTTTATGTCCAACTAGCGTAACCCTTTCGTGGGCAACTGGGCCCACAGAAAACTCATCCCGCGGGCTCATTGACCCCTTTCGGTTTTTTTTGTGGGTGAGTCGTCTACCTGTCTGGGCAACTCAGCCCACGGTCACAGACGAGTGCATGCGGTGAGCTCATTGCTGGACCGGACTGTTGTTATAAGTGTCTCAGAACGAATTCAGAAGTTTCATCGCTTTTATTCGTGCTGAGTTTTTTAAAAACTTACGTATTTATCACTAGTTCAACGGTGAAGGAAAATGTCGTAAGGAAATCCGCAGGCCCTAGTATTGGTTTTTAAGAATGTGTAACAGCACTCTGGTCCGGCGATGAGCTCACAACTAATCGCGTTCGAGGGTCCGAAAACTTAAATGATGAAAAGTAAGTATTTCCAGGAATGGAATATCTCTGATGTCCTCAGAGATTGGATGTGACAGTTTTTTTTAAATGTGACAGTTTACCGAATTTCCATATTTTTTGGAATATAAGTAAGTAAGTAAGTAACAACTCTTTATTGTACACCAATAAAAATATGCAACAAGTGACACAATGATAAAAAAGTATTATCGAGTTGACATGACAGTCGTACAGTCACTTTTTAAAGGTGATCCACGGTAGAGCGAGACCTGTAACTATTAGTAAGTAAGTAGGGAAGTATGTAACAACTCTTTACTGTACACCAATAAAAATATGCAACAAGTGACACAATGGGAAAAAAGTACAATTGGCGGTCTTATCGCTTTAAGCGATTTCTTCCAGACAACCTTAGGATGGATGTAACTGAGATAAACAGATGAAGGTAGGTTTTGCACTAAAGTTACCAATGGATTAAGGTAGATACTTATATACATAAACCGTTTTCTATAAATATATAAAAAATAAAATACACAGTAACTACATAGATTACATATAAAGTAAATATATAGATATCATAGCATATTATAATTACATGAATATATATATACATATATATATATATTTATTTATACATTTTATACACACAAGATATGATTTATTATTTAGATGATTCCAATCATTCAATGAATATATATTTTATTTATTTAACTTCATGTGTACCCTAAGCAGAAATAATTTGGAGGAATTATCAATATCTGTGAAATCGCTGTCGCTCGTGATTTACGGTGCACGCTAAAGACGTTGAGCGAGCAGCGGATATGAGCTGGAGGCGGATATTGCAGACACTTGCAGGTACATTCGGTTACAGTGTAAACTACCCACATTTGCTTATAAATGTTGTTTGGCGTGGAATGAGACGCCTTGCTGTAAACATTTTTATTTATTCCGAGTTTTTCTATCCCAAGTCTTTTATTCATGTATCAGTTATACATAAAGGGAAACACCTTAGAATCCAACTAATATTATAAACGCGAAAGTTTGTATGGATGGATGTATGGATGTCTGGATGAATGTTTGTTCCTCTTTCATGCAAAAAACTACGGAACGGATTTTTATGAAACTTTACAGTTACAGAATAACACATAGATTATATTTTATCCCCGTATTCCCACGGGAACTACGCGGTTGAAACCGCGGGGTGCTGCTAGTATAACATATTTCTGACTATCGTGGAGCTTGCCCCCTCCTCTTTCCCCTTCTATTCATTAGTGAAGTCGAAAAAGTGGGGAATTCCCCGGTGAAGGAGCGTAATCGGGAAACATGAGGATTATTTATCGTAACAGATCGCCCGTGGGGGGCTGCTGCAAGTATCTTTTTAAAAAAAAACAATATTAATATTTAAATTATTTGATGACGCATTAAAAAATATATAAGTAGTTTGGTTTTAGCGTTCGCTATTAGTATTGGTAATACGCTTCCAAGGTTGCAATACATATGTTTATCCTAACCAAAATAATGTGATGAAGTTTTCCTAACATATACCTTTAAAAGCTAGCCATTTTGCGAATTTGACATTTTAAAAATATGACCATTTGCGAAGAAAAGCGGTAAACGATGGTTTCAATTTGCTTGGTTTGGAATCGCTTAATTATAATACTAATTATGAAGAACAACGTGTCAGTGACGCTTCTATACAGTGTTGCGTCAATTTTACTTGGTCGCGCTATAAAGCCGCGCGCGCATGACAAATAGAGCTAACGTCAATCAATCCCGTACATTTGTCATTACATTCAACTTATCTTTACTTCTCAACCGACTTCAAAAAAGGAGGAGGTTCTCAATTTGATCGCATGTTTTTTTTTTTTTTTTGTTACCGACCTCCGTTCCTCCATACTGGTGACCCTCGACACCTGGACATCAGCGCAACCTTCTGGAACACCTGGACTTCAGAAGCATATCATCGCCATCACACATCACTTCCACAACAACCTTCACTTAAGGTCAGCAGCAGCAGTCGCACAGCAAGCCAGACTCCGCCCAATCAGGTCCATACGCAGCCGACGCACCGTGCTACCTGGTCCTGCAGGCTCATCACTCACAGCGACAGCACTCGGCCCACGCACAGTTCACCGCAGCCCACGTCCGGATCTACAGCGGCTGGTCACCCTCGCCGGCGTGGCGGTCTCTGCACACTGAACTACGGGCACTTCAACAGTCGCAGCAACCCGCTCAGTCTCGACTCACCGCAGACTTGGAGCAGCACTGGCACTTGCAAGCTACCTACGAAGCAACGACGCAGCACAAGAAATCGAATCGACCTCCGGTCTTGGAGGGGGAGTGATGTAGCGACACTGCATGGAACGCGCCAATAGAAGGCCGAGTTACATGGAACGCGCCAATAGACGGCTGAGTTCTAAACCGCGCTATCGGAGTTTTCTAATGAGTTTGTATAAATACAACTGTCCAACATCAACCGTTGGACCGCGGTCCCCAGGCACGATCACCTCGCCTGGCGGAAGATCTTCCTTTTCACGATGGAGGAGCATTCCACTTCCGTTCCTCCATATTCGTCCCGTTCGCGGTCGGAGGTTGTGAGTGAGCTTGATGTGGCAAGCAATCTCGATAGAAATTTAGCATGCCTAAAAATCGACGAAGCTCTTGTATATTTTGAGGCTTTTTGAAACCTGTGATTATCTCCGTTCGCTTGGCTGTGGGGGATATGCCTTCCGAGGTTACTTTGTAACCGAGGAATTCGAGTTCGTCTTTTGAAAATTCGCATTTATCGATATTCAATGCCAAGCCATATTGGTTGAGTCGTTGCAAGACGCGTTCTAGGACTTGTTGATGCGAAGCTTCATCTTCTGAAAATAATAGGATGTCATCGACGTAGGAAAAACATTCTTCTATGTCTTTTAGAACTTCGTGCATGAATCGCTGGAAAGTCTGGCTGGCGTTGCGTAGGCCAAAAGGCATACAGCGAAATTCGAATAAACCGAATGGCGTTATAATTGCAGTCTTCTCGGAATCAGCCATAGGTATCCAGTAGTAGGCACTTTTTAAATCTAGTTTTGTAAATTTTTTCATGCCGTGTAACTTGTAAGTGAAATCTTGTATTCGTGGTAATGGATATCTATCGGGCAATGTTACTGCGTTGAGTCGACGATAATCTCCACATACTCGAAGACTGCCATCTTTTTTCTTGACGACGTGGAGTGGGCTTGCCCAAGGGCTCTTCGATGGTTGACATATTCCCATTTCCATTATCTTTTCGAACTCCACCTTAGCTGCCTTGTATTTATCGGGTGGCAAAGGTCGAGCTTTTGCAAATAATGGTTGACCTGTTGTTTCTATGTGATGTGTCACATGATGCTTTGATGGCTCCTTGAGCGATATTGGTCGTAGCACGTTCGGATATTTATTTAGGATGTCGTAGTAGATGTGGTCCTTGTTCAGCATGTAAATTGTATCTTGCTTCTTTTTTATTACAACCGCATTGATGGCTAGTTCTGTATTCTTATCTATGAGCTTTCTATTATGTACGTCAATCAATAATTTGAAGTTATTGAGAAAATCGGCACCAAGAATTGACATCTTTACGTCTGCAATCACAAATGGCCACGAGAACTTACGCCTGAGGCCTAGATTCAATGTTAGAGTCTTTTCACCGTATGTCTTGATGGGCGTGTTATTGGCTGCATATAGTTTACAGCCATGATTAATGAAATGCACCTTTTTTTCTTTTGCTGCTAATACAGAGACTTCTGCCCCGGTGTCGATGAGAAAACGTTCGCCAGTTGTTCTGTCCATGACACATAGGCGGTTATTTGTGGCAACGCCGATTCCCGCCGCAATCGGTGTTGATTTTAGTTTCCCGACCTCTTCGAATATTTTGATGAACAGGGTGCTTTGCATTTTGTTGCTCTTCTGCCGTAAGTAGCGTGATACCAACACACGCTGTCGTTGGCGAATGGAGATGGTGAGCGATAATGAGAACGTGTTCTATCGTGTGATGGGTTGCGTTGGCGCGAGCGCGAGCGTGGGCGAGACCATTGCGATCTGTCGCTATTTTGTTTTCTTAATAATTCGTCGATTTTTGCGGTCAGCGTCTCAACTTGCTTGTGTAAAGATGTGTCCATTGATGATGATGCTTGCACTGGCGCTATCGCTGCTGCCGTTGAATAACACTCTAGCATTTTGTCTGCCATTAGTGCTAATTTATCTACTGACGTTTCTGTGTTTATCGCTAGCACTGCTCGAATATTAACTGGCAATTGTCTCATCCAATTGATTTTGATACCGTCTTCAGTCAATATACCGTTGCTGAGGTCACGTAGTCGTCGTAGCAGCTGTGTCGGCTTCTGATCGCCCAACTCAGTAGCATTTAGTAGTTTGTCGAATTTTTGGACGGCCGTTTCTTCGTAAACAGTTATCAACCGTGTTTTGATTGTGTTATATTTGTCCGTCGATGGCGGTTTCTTCAGTAAATCAGTTAAATGTCGTAAATCTTGTTCTTTTAACTGTTGTAGCAACAATGCATAACGCTGATCGTCACTCTTCTTAAGTGGTTCTATGATCGCCTCGAAATGCGCGAACCATATGCCGGGTGCTTCGCGCCAAAACGGTATGATACGCGAGTGTATTGAAACAGCGTCGACGTCTGACCGTGGTGGCTCGTTATTGTCCATTCTTTTTTGTGATACGACGAGTCGAGACTAAGCGGGTTGCTGCGACTGTTGAAGTGCCCGTAGTTCAGTGTGAACTTTGCGTGGGCCGAGTGCTGTTGCTGTGAGTAATATGCCTCTGCAGGACCAGGTAGCACGATGCGTCGGCTGCGTATGGACCTGATTGGACGATATTCTGGCTTGCTGTGCGACTGCTGCTGTTGACCTTGAGTGAAGGTTGCGCTGATGTTCAGATGTCGAGGGTCACCAGTTTAGGGGCAGCGAGTGTGACTGCCACTGGTGACGTATAGGACGATGAGGGTTGAAGAAATGAGAGATGTTGCTCGTGTCGAGAGTCGAGATCGAATGTGATCGGTGATCGGATCTGACCTCCTTTAATGGGCTACCTCTATTTATACAAGCTGTGTACATAAGTAAGGAGGGTAGACACATTTTAGTAAACCCTGTAGGTGGGTACCTACAGTATGGAGGAGCGGAGGTGGAATGCTCCTCCATCGTGAAAAGGGAAGATCTTCCGCCAGGCGAGGTGATCGTGCCTGGGGACCGCGGGCCAACGGTTGATGTTGGACAGTTGTATTTATACAAACTCATTAGAAAACTCCGATAGCGCGGTTTAGAACTCGGCCGTCTATTGGCGCGTTCTATGTAACTCGGCCTTCTATTGGCGCGTTCCATGTAGTGTCGCTACATCACTCCCCCTCCAAGACCGGAGGTCGATTCGATTTCTTGTGCTGCGTCGTTGCTTCGTAGGTAGCTTGCAAGTGCCAGTGCTGCTCCAAGTCTGCGGTGAGTCGAGACTGAGCGGGTTGCTGCGACTGTTGGAAGTGCCCGTAGTTCAGTGTGCAGAGACCGCCACGCCGGCGAGGGTAACCAGCCGCTGTAGATCCGGACGTGGGCTGCGGTGAACTGTGCGTGGGCCGAGTGATGTCGCTGTGAGTGATGAGCCTGCAGGACCAGGTAGCACGGTGAGTCGGCTGCTTGGATTCTGGCTTGCTGTGCGACTGCTGCTGCTGACCTTGAGTGAAGGTTGTTGTTGGAGTAATGTGTGATGGCGATGCGATGATGCTTCTGAAGTCCAGGTGTTCCAGAAGGTTGCGCTGATGTCCAGGTGTCGAGGGTCACCAGTCTAGGGGCAGCGATGGTGACTGCCACTAAGCGAGGTCGAGGGTGATGAGGGTTGCGAAATAAGAGATGTTGCTCGTGTCGAGAGTCGAGATCGAATGTGATCGGTGATCGGATCTGACCTCCTTTAATGGGCTACCTCTATTTATACAAGCTGTGTACATAAGTAAGGAGGGTAGACACATTTTAGTAAACCCTGTAGGTGGGTACCTACAGTACTCCCCCCTTTAAATAAAGAGTTCGATTTTTACTACATTTATATCGTAACACGAGCTTAAAAATATTTTGCTAATACATAACTGTATTTTAACAATTAATTTAACTAATGTCCTCACTATTGATATTGCTACTATAAGTAGGTAGTTACTATTAATTAAACGATTGTATGCACGCGAGGCGGTCCGCTTGAATCTTGCTGCGAGCGTTGTGCGGACGCGGGGTGCGGTGAGTTGTAGCGCACCGCGCAGGTACTAATACACGTTGTCCGTCGCGCGCAAAGCCACATCGGGGACGACCATCGGCGGCGGCGCACATTCGGAAGAAACTCGCGCGAGGCGGTGCGCACGACACGGTGACTCGCTAACTGCCTGGAGTTCGCTGTTGCTACCGCAGATCTAATGACGTCGCAACATTCATCGCGACGACTACTACTTCGATGCTTGTTGACAACTGTCCTTTTCAGGGCAAAGTGAGCTTGATTATGAGCGTGACCGCAGCCTGATTATTGAGCGTAATCGCAGTCGGTGCAAATATAAACAAATTCGTGTTAATTTATTTTGAATAAATTGAACCCTGTTGTATTTTTTTTCTCCCTTTATACGACTAGTGCATGGAGATAGCAGTCGTATTTTGCATGTTTTGTTTGCTGCATGTTTTCTTAGCGTTGCATGTGCTTGATTCTAGTCGGGTAGTTAGTTCTTGCATTATCTCGCACGTTGCATTGGTGGCGGTTGTTTGCGCGTGGATGATACATTTTGTGCATGTACCCCCACTATGTTTTTTTCGATGTTTGTTTGTTTTGTTATGCACTCTCGACACGAGCATCTACCCCCGCAACCCCCATCGTGTTATTTCTATCTGCATCATACGTTTTCTTGTTGTTCGAATACCCGCATGGCAAATATCATGTTGGCCTTTGAATGCCTCAAAACGATATTTTTTGGGTAAGTATGGTCTTGGACTGCGTGTTGATACTTCGCATGTGATTGTTGTGGTTGTGTTTGGTAACCTGATTTGCTCGAATTTTAAATTGACTCTTCCTTTTAAATTTTCGACTGGGTGAACCGATTTTTTTTATTCTTTTTTTATTTGAAAGATTTTGCTTTCCGTGTGGTCCCATTTCAATTTGGTACTGAACCCGCGGGCTGAATGGACCCTTATCGGTAAAATAGTAGTCGACTGTAGAGTTATCCGGTACGTGTGGGTCGAGTCACCTACGAAGAAAAACTAAGGGGTCAACTTAGCCCACGGACTTAGCCCGCGGGCTAAGTTGACCCCTTAGTTTTTCTTTTAGTTAAGTTTGGTCTGTGGGCTCATTTGACCACAAAGCCGTTCTGACAATGACATCTATGAACACCATATAGATTGGAGTCGGTTTTTGGCTTTTTTTTGACTCTTTAGAGTTCTATGTTAATATAAAACCACTTCGCTAGACGCTCTGGTACAGTTAAGAGCAAATCAAGCTTTACACTACCAGTTTAAGCTGAGCTCTGATTTATACTGCGTGCCATAGAACACAGGGCCGGTTCAAAGTCCAAAGTGTCAAGCTTAGCGTGCTCTTGAGTGTACATCATGGTGACAAAATAGGTAACCTTCTTCTTAATAATAAATCTTTAGAATTTTGATAAGCTATAATTTTGTTAAGCAGTGATAGTCTTGCGGTTAAAGAGCCTGCTTCACATGATGATAACCAGTGAGGCTCTAGTTCGAATCCTGGCATGTACCAATGAGTTTTTCAAAACTTACGTACATATTCATCACTAGCTCGACGGTGACGGAATACATCGTGACGAAACCCGCATGTCCCAGAATTAATTTTGAGGCATGTGTAATAGATTCGGTCCTGCGATGGGCTCACCACCTATCACGTTTAGAGGTCCAAAGAATATCTCGTGAAAAATGAGTATATCCAAAAATGGAATACCGCTGCCTACCCCCTCAGCGATAGATTATTTATTTTTATATTTTTATTCCATTTTTTTCCCCCCTAAGGTTTAACCTATAATACAATATTAAACGACCATCCAAAAAGTTTTAACCCGTCCATCATAACTTCGATGAAACTCTATCGGCTGTCATATCGCAAGACAAGGGTCTCGTGCATACCGTCTAAGGAGAAGTGTAGAGGCCAAATACAAGCCCGAGAGAAAAGTTTCATTGTCGATTAAAAATGATGACTGTTAGTATTGAGTTGACATGACAGTCGTACAGACACTCTTTAAAGGTGATCCACGGTAGGCGAGACCTGTAACTATTAGTAAGTAAGTAGGGAAGTATGTAACAACTCTTTACTGTACACCAATAAATACATGCAACAAGTGACACAATGGAAAAAAAGTACAATTGGCGGTCTTATCGCTTTAAGCGAATTCTTCCAGACAACATTAGGATGGATGTAACTGAGATAAACAGATGAAGGTAGGTGGTGCACTAAAATTTAAAATGGATTAAGGCACTTATATAAGTACATAAACCGTTTCCTAATCTACTATATAAAAATAAGTCGGGTTTTCCTTCCTGACGATTTAACTCGAGAACGGCCGGACCGATTTCGATGAAACTTTTTGTGTGGGTTCGAGTGGGTCCAGGGATGGTTTATAGCAAAGAAAATTCAGCATTGCACCCGTGCGAAGCCGGGGCGGGTCGCTAGTCTACTATATAAAAATAAGTCGGGTTTTCCTTCCTGACGATATAACTCCAGAACGCACGAACCGATTTTGACGGTTTTGCATTCGTTGGAAAGGTCTCGGGCTCCGTGAGGTTTATGGCAAAGAAAATTCAGAATTGCACCCGTGCGAAGCCGGGGCGGGTCGCTAGTCTTCTACTATATAAAAATAATTCGGGTTTTCCTTCCTGACGATATAACTCCAGAACGCGCGAACCGATTTCTACGGTTTTGCATTCGTTGGAAAGGTCTAGGGCTCCGCGAGGTTTATAGCAAAGAAAATTCAGCATTGCACCCGTGCGAAGCCGGGGCGGGTCGCTAGTAATATATAAAAAAATTAAATACACAGTACATACATAGATAATATATAAAGTAAATGTATAGATACTATAGCATATTATAATTACATGAACATAGATACATTATAAACCTACACATATTATTTGATTTCCCAGCTAAGGTATTGCATCTTTAATCACCAGAAAGCAGTTTTATCGCAGTCCAACCTCACATAGCAACTACTGCTTCCATTGTACAGTTTACAGCAATGTAAACTCAGCCGCGACTGTAAGCCGACATCAAACGGTTCAGGCTAAACGCGGGGACATTATTTTGAAATACGACGTGAGAACCATTCGGTTCAAACTCCCCGTTTCCAAATTTATAACCTCGTAAATCAAGCTTATTCATAGGTATTTTGTATATGCGAAACTCATATTGCGAGTTACCCTTGGTCATTAGGACCGGTGGATCGGAAAGGCATGAAAAAGGCGCCAAAAATACGATGCGACGTTTGACGCGTTCGATGATTTGGCTCGAAACGAATCTGTTTTATTTTTTATTCTATGGCAACGAGACTAGAAAGTTTATGAAGCCAGTCATGTATTTGTGTTAACTATTTATCAAATTATATTATGTTATTGCCTGTTCGTACAGCCTACAATAGACGCGATTTAAATTGCATTCTTTTTTTTTAGTAAATTGTGGGGTCCAAGCTTCGACTTTTTTAATTTTCTTTAATATCGCTACCTAGTATTTTTTTGCTGTCATTGTTTGGAATTCAAATTAATTAGTGTCTTATTTTATGTTTTGTGAAGAACTATCGTAAAAAATAAACTAATTAAAATTCAAATATTTAATTTCGGAATCAATAACATTACCAAGTAGCAATTTTACTAACGATAATAATCAGATATTTCTAAATCCAAAATATGGCCAGTTTTAAAAATATTTCCAAGTCCATTTAAATATTAACTAGTTTGTCACTGGAAAAGAGAACATTTTCTTCTTTTGTAACTTACAAAACACAGTTCATAGGCGGCCGAAAGGGTCACTCTGGATTTGGGACGTCCTGTATAATACCACACACCACTTTTTATTTAAACTGGTCTGTGATAATACTAAGTCAAAAATATCTTCTATGCTGACGTTATAAAAAAATATCTATAAATATTATATGGCAAGCTGCTTTTAAATTCGTGTTTTCGGATACCACATTTTATTTTTTTTATAACTTGGTTAGGTAGTCTGGAAAGAGTGCCTTTCTTTATACATTATTGTGAAACTTAGGCACAATACCCGTTTATCAATTTCCAATAAGTAGTGAGTAGTACATAACTCATCGGTGAGGAAAATTGTTTTCGAAGGTAAGCCCTCTTTCCACGGCTCAAGTGCCAGTTACCAGTGTACAAATATTGATAGATTACACTGTTTGAAGAACCAATCTTCTTATTCATGATTTTCACGTGTAATTTTTTTAATGTGATAACGTCTTATAAATCGACTAGCGTCCCGCCCCGGCTTCGCACGGGTGCAATCCTAACAATAAAACCTTCCTCTTGAATCACTCTATCTATTAAAAAAAATCAAAATCCGTTGCGTAGTTTTAAAGATTTAAGCATACATAGGGACATAGGGATATAGGGACAGAGAAAGCGACTTTTTTTGAAAGTGACTATGTAGTGATGATAAACGCCGCCTGCAAGAAAAAGTGTCACGTTCCGCCTGAACCGAGTGTAAGCGAGAGCGCGGAACAAGCCATAGAGAGGCACGATTGGCCTAAGCGTTCGGCTTGTGACGCATCTATATCTCTCTTAAACTCCAGTATGCAATTCTTCATCAATGTTTTCTTATGACGTTATAACGTAAAATTATTGTCCATAAACCGACTTTACAGATATTTTTTTTTTATTATTTCAATGGATACGTGTCCTAAAAGGTAGTTGAATTCTGCTCTGGATTTCGTAATAGCCAAATTTGCTGGCTTTGGTAGGCCAACAAGTTCCTTCGCGATTATGCACCTAATGTTTGGGGATAAAAGGCGTGAGATTTTTTTTATATAAAAATCACGGTGCTTGTGGTAGAACTCCTTCGAAATGGCTCGACCGATTTGAATGTTTTTTTTATATATTTGGTAGGTATGAAAACAGGTCGTAAAGTATTTTTCACCATCCTAAACGGGGAGTGTTTAGGATGGTGAAAAATTTATATAGCAATACGTTTGCCGGGTCAGCTAGCAGTTTAAGCTTAATATTCATCAGTTGTTTATTAGGTACCCATCATAGTACAGTCTTTACATACTTATTGACTACATAGCCGTGTATGAATTGTGTTCCACAAAACGGATGACGTCAACGAAAATATGAATGCGAAATTAATAGCGATCGCAAAAGTTGGCAGCGCCTGTTAAAAACAAGTTTTTATAGGCGTCACGGCGGGATTTCCCCGCTTTTACAGCCCACAATCGCTTGATTTAATAAAACACTATCCCCGAAACCTATCAGCACAGTGAGCTAACAACAAAAAAAATGGGACCTTAACTTTTACAACACCCACTAAAACTTTTTTATGGCTCGCAACACTCGTAAAAGGTATAAATAAAATATAGCGCGGCAACACTGACAGGATGGCGGGGTATCGCAATAATTTCCACGTTTTTGGCGATTCGAGAGCTCGCCTCTTTTCGATTATAATTTATAGCTCGGAATGAGGGCTTGCTTGCTATCGTGCCTATACTGAACGTATAAAGCGTCATAAATGCTGTCGTAAAATTGTTTGCCCGAACTCTGGGCCTACAATAATCTGATCACGTTTGGTAACCACTGTGCTCCAATAAAAAACCACTGGGAATGCATGGATGATAAAGAACTTATTGGGGTAAATAGAATATTGGAGATGTGGATCGGTTTACGATTTACAATATCAACTCGGTCTTTACCGCGATTTCGTCCGCGTGAGTCCCGATCCTGTGGGAAAATTATACTGCCAAAAAAGTAAGCTTTCCATTGGTGAAAGATTTTTTGAACCCGTTTAGTAGTTTTGGAGCCTTTTTTTATATTTAAAAAAAGTCGGTAAACGATAACGGCCTATACAAAAATAGAAAAAACATTATTTCCTATTTATAATATAATAGCAACCCGCCCCGACTTCGCACGAGTGCAATGCTACTAAAACCTTCCTCTTGAATCACTCTATCTATTAAAAAAACCGCATCAAAATCCGTTGCGTAGTTTTAAAGATATGATATGGCATACGTAGGAACATAGGAATACAGGGACAGAAAAAGCGACTTTGTTTTATACTATGTAGTGACTAGCTGTTCCAAACAATTTCACCCCCGTCATTCTGCATGGCAAGGCAAAAAACAAACACTCGAATTCCCTTTTACATTTTTTAAAATTAAATACATTTATCGCAATCTGTCTGAATTTTTCAAGCCATCCAATTTAGGATTAACGTCATTTTATTATGGCTACTTAGTCGGCCCTACCCATGCGACGAAAAGTGGCCACTTACCATAGGTTGGGTGGCCATAAAAAGTGGCTATCATGATCATCAGCAGATTTTCCCTTTGATATTCAATTCTGACTCTCACTTTACATCCAAAATGGTGGACTGCGGGCCGAAACATGCTCAATACCTTTATTTGGGGGCACGGCGGTGTCCCAGCCAAGCCCGGTCGAGTAGTAAATAATAATTAATTTATTATTCATTTAAGTGGTAGTATTAGTCATTAATTAATAATAAATTCAGAAAAGAGAACTTATCATGTCACTGTTGAAAAAAAATATTAGGTTGTATTTAACTTTAGTGCACCATCTATTCTGACATGTTTATCTAAGTATCCGCAGTATAACTGAATAAAATCGGTAAGAAATCGGTAATCGGTAATTGTATATTTTTGCAACACGTATTTATTATTGGTCTTCTATACAAAGTTATTACTAACTTGTAGTCCTACTTCTTTTATACAGTGTGATGTAAAAGCGGCTTTGTCGTAATGTCGTACACTATGACTTACAACATTGTGTAAATCGACCAAAGACGTAAATTTATCAGAGTAAGTAACAAAAGTCATGACGATAATGATAAAACATTACGTTTCTTACTAGCTTTTGTTCCTGACTTTTTGTGTTCCATGTTAATCAAAGTTTTACTCAGGATGGAAGCTACCTCATTGTCAAAATTATTTAATGAATCAAATTGGTGCAGCAGTAAGCCATGATAAACAGACAGTGTTACTTTCGTGTTTACAGATGACTCGATACGGAATGTACGGAATGAACTTCACTCTTCATATCCAATATACATTTCACAATAAACGTGTAAAGACTTGGCTTCTTTTGCACGAAGCGTTTTAGGGATCCCTCTCTCAAAAATTGACTTTTCCATCGTTTATGAGCTACGTCGGAACAGAAAAGGTCCGAAACTACTCAGGGCTTTTAGCGGGAAGGGTTCCGTTGATTATTATGGCCGAGAGTGCTCACCGTAACCGTCATTCTCTAAAACAAATCCGGATAATGCAACTACTTCCAGACCGTTTTTTGGATATTTTAATAAGTAGAGCATACTTAGTTTACGAATTTGAGCGTACTATGAGTATGCATGTACTATTGATGTATGTATTGATAGTGAGATCGTTTCTGATGTATGAGGCTCGTGTTCGAAACCCGGTGATGTACCAGAGTTTTTCAAAAACTTACGTAGGTACTTACAATATACATTGATGTTGTGAATGGGCGAGTCGATATCGGATGACCTATGCGTACTTCCATCAACCAGATCGGCGATGCATGCCTGAGTCGTTTGATGAATGTGGATGAAGCACGAAAGATACTCAATACTCAATCATTTATTGCATCCCATAGATCTGCAAGGTTCGTAGCAAGTAGCAGTATATTGTCTCCCCGAAATATGCGTGTGATGATGTATGTATGTGTTACGTACTTATTTATCACTAGCTTAACGGTAAAGGAAAACATCGTCAGGAAACCCGCAGGCCCCAGAATTAATTCTGATGCAGCAGCATAACTTTAATTTTCCCGCAAGATATGTCCGTGCCACGAAAAACTAATACCTCATACTCTCCGTGATTAGTGCTACTTTGAAACATCTTCTTATGTATTCATTTGTAAAGTGCAAATCTATGTAACACGACCAAAATGTACCAAATTACCTTATACCGACTCATGTATAATGCCACAAAGACTCGGATATAAACAATTAAAGTGTAATTATGTAGCTAACTTTCTGAATTTAAATCTATGTTTTAGCAACAGATTTTCCTTTATTAATTACCGCTCTTCCTCTAAGAAAAAATTCGCAGAAACTCGTTTACAATTAATGGATCCTTTTTTGAACAAAAATACAGCCTTCAAGGTATTCTGTTATTTTTAAGCCCTCGGCAATGTTACTTCAAATTTAATCTCGTTGTAACTACATGTCGTCAAATTGTGATGATGATTACAGCTACTTTTAATAGCGTTCTGGTGTAATTTGTTCACGATTGTTATTTACTGAATCATTCTTATACCGATGTACTGTGCAAGTAATGTACGCTACACTTTGCATTCTCTATCGCCTGTATCATGGGGTGAGCTCCGTCGAGTTGTTCGGACTTGTACCGGCCGCAGCGTTTCGCCAACGTTCAACGCGACAAAACTACCATACACATCACTTGGATAGTTGGCAATCTCACAGTGGTGGATTTTTACGAAACTCTGTGGAACAAATTGTTGCCTGTATTTCCAGACCGATACGACCTTCAAACTTTGTATTTTTGTATAACTTTGTATTTCAAAATTTGTATTTTTGGATTTTTGTATGCTTGTTGCGAATAAACTCAAAAACTAATAGACCGATTTTCAAAATTCTTTCACCAATAGAAAGCTAGAAGATCCTTGAGTAACATAGGTTATATTTTATTCCCGTATTCCCACGGGAACGGGAACTACGCGGGTGAAACCGCGTAGAACCGCTAGTATACTATCAAAAAATGCCAAAATGTAAAGCGGTATATAGGAAATTTTTGCATAACATTACAATTAATTACACACTGTATTGCAGCTAAATTTAGGCTGGGAAATTCGCCTGGATTGCTTTGAGGTCAGATTCAAGCCTAGCATCTATCGTGTAGCAATTTGTGATACGCTGAATGGACATATGATCCCTGGAGCGATATCATGTGACTAGGAGGTTTACTCGTGAATGCGATCGTTAATTTAAAATTATCAACAATTACAAATATTTTGGTTTGGTATCTAAATCGATAACTATTTACAGTATTGCAATTTTTTTTGTTATATTTCATGTACAGAACAACGGGGCCGCCGTTAGAGACTTATTACACATATATATGTGACTTAACACATCTACGAACTAGCAGTTCTCGGTTTCACGCGCGTAGTTCCCGTTCCCGTAGGAATACAGGAATAAAATATAGCCTATGATACTCAGAGATATTGTAGCTTTCCATTGGTGAAAGAATTTTGTAAATCGGTTCAGTATTTTTTGAGTTTATTCGTAACAAACATACAAAAATACAAATCTTACCTTAGTTTATATAGAATATCATTGCATCCGAGGAAAATGAATAACAAATCTTCTAGCGAGCTCTTTGCAGATCGGTGTCGCGTCATTTACAAGTCTCTTGAGTGCTCGAGCTAGAGCTGTCCCCTAGCGGAGAGTCCGGAAAAGCTTTGAGTCTCGACTCTAGACTCTAGACCCTGGCAAGTCACCTGCACGCTCGTTAGCGGAGTTTTGCTTACCCTGTCTCTGGGATCCTAAGGATGTTTATTTTTCCAAGATTTTTCTTTACGGTTCCAAAAATAAAACTCTAATGAAGTCAAGCTTACGCTAAGAAATAATACAGGGAATGTTTTTTGTTTGTTTTTCTCTAGTCTTTTTCAGGCTTAGTTTCTTCCAATTATATGTATACGAAGGGTCTGTTGGCTTAGTTGGTAGCGACTCACTGGTCAGAGGTCGCGAATTCGATTCCTGGGCCAACATTTGAGTGCAGAAATACAATTATAATTTTTGGTTTCGTGTCTCGGTGTTTGTACCTATGTTCATAATGTCGTTGGTGCATTAGTTTGGGACTAAATAATGATGTGTGAATTTTGTTCCACATTTAATTTATATACTTATTACATCTTGTACTACTATATGAATGAGAAAATATAGAATACCTTCTGCACAATTTTATTGTTTAGAAATACAGTTGCAAACTAATGAGTTGATGTGTACTTAAACGATATGTGTGCATGTTATATACACACACCGGCACAATTAGCGGAACAGAAAAAAAAGGGAATATTTACGCATTTTTGCGTGTTACTGGCCGGCTAAACAAGCTTTTTTTATATTTGGGTTTTAATTTAAAAATGGAATACTAAGCGACTGCCCTTTTTTTCATTCTTTTGTTTTAATTTTCATTGATTCATTTTTTCCACCGCTTGTCCGTTTTTAGAAGGTTCGTGAATTCCATTTGAAAAGCTTTGAATTGCAGTTTTTGAGGCTTTTGAGTTTTTTCGCATATTGATAATTTACGAGCATCTAATTATGCCTGATTTAACGCCATCAGAAATCATTAGGGCAGATCAAATGAGGAGAAATGGTCAAACCTACAGATCGATTGCCAGAAGCCTTCGTCGATCGTTATCAACGATTTATCGTAGCATCCAACGATACAGATTGACGAATGCTCTAGTGAGAAGGAGAGGACAAGGCCGGAAAAGGTGTACTTCAAGGAGGGATGACCGTTTTCTCCAACTTCAAGTCCGACGGAACACGAGACTAACGGCGGTGCAGGCTCGAAATTTACTGGAAGAGGTACGAGCAGTAAGGATGAGTGAGCGGACAGTTCGTAGAAGATTCGAAGAAGTGGGTATAGGCTCGTATGTGCCCGCCAAAGCCCCAAAACTTGAGAGACATCATCGCACAAACCGTCTACACTTTGGTCGTGAACATCGTGATTGGGACTTCGACGACTGGGGACAGGTTCTTTTTACTGATGAATGCAGAGTTATGTTAAATCAAATTGATGGAAGGCAGCGAGTATGGAGACGCAAAGGAGAACGGTATATCCAGTCTAATTTTGAAAATACAGTTGCATATGGCGGCGGTTCAATTATGGTCTGGGGAGGAATATGTTTAGGAGCTCGTACGGAGTTAGTAGTGGTCGATGGCGGGAATCTGAATGCTGATCGGTATATCAGGGAGATTTTAGAAGAACATGTTGTGCCATTTGCCCCCTTTATTGGTAACAACTTCATTCTAATGCAGGATAATGCTCGGGCTCACAGTGCTCGCACAGTACAGACATACCTAAACCATGTTGGTATAACGGTGATGGAGTGGCCAGCACGGTCCCCCGATATGAACCCTATAGAACACGTCTGGGACTTGCTAAAGAGGAGTGTAAAGTCAAGAATGCCCCCTCCCAATAATCTCAACGAGTTGCGAAACGCATTACTTGAAGAATGGCAGAGGTTGCCCCAAGAAACCATTGATAACATCATCCGCAGCATGCCCAGACGGATGGAAACCCTCATCAGAGCACGAGGAGGAAACACTCGATATTGAACAGTCATTGAAATTGTTGTTAAACTTTGGAAAATCTTGAATTTTCTGCTGTTTCTCTATAATTAAAAATCGAAGAAAAATGCATTTTGTTTAATTTAATTTTTATTTTTATAAAATTTTAAGTATGGTGTTACAAATGAATGTCAAAACATGTTAATTTAATTGTTGTTTCATTTTAAATAATATATTGTTTAAAAATTACATTCATTGTTCTAAATTCCCTCTTTTTTCTCCTTTTTTTTTCTGTTCCGCTAATTGTGCCGGTGTGTGTATTAACGTACCAATAAATAAATAATAATAATAAAATAATATAATCTCACGCCTTTTTTTTTTATCCCCGAGGGGGTAGGAAGAGGTATTCCATTACTGGATATACCCACATTTCACGAGACATATTGGACCCCTAAACGTGATAGGTGGTGAGCCCATCGCCGGACCGGGTCTGTTTACACATGTCTCAGAATTAATTCTGAGACCTGCGGGTTTCCTCACGATGTTTTCCTTCACCGTCAAGCTAGTGATAAATATGTAGGGTCAAGGCGGCAACAGTGGCTATAGCGACAACAGTGGCGCAGTGGCCATTTGTTAGAAAGTATTAGAGATAGCTAGCTCTCTCTCTCACTCTTCGGAAGGCTTCAAAACACGAACATATCACAACCAATCGGCTTCCATCTGCAACGGAATGTAGGCGTGTTGCGAATATTTTTTTGTTTTGACCATCGAAAAAGTGAGTTTAAAGGTAAGATAGACTTTGTATTTTTTCACTAACCTTTTGTTACTTTTTAAAAGTGATATTTGTGATGAAAAGTAAGTTTATTTGAGATTGTTTTGGCGTTTACTGCACTTCCGTTTACGCAACAGTGTGGCGTGTGGCATGAGGTATATCCAAAATGGCGGTTTAGTACACAGTGGCTCAAACCACTTTAGTACACAGTGGATCATGAACCACTGTGTACTATATTATTACCAACAAGATTCCCACGCATTAATTTGACACATTGGACATTCGCAAAATGAAAACTTGGAATTTCGCATAATGTCACATTCTCAAATTGTCACATTCTCAAAACGCTACATCGCCAAAATGTCACATTCCCATAACGTCACATTAGCAAAATGCCACACTAACTAAGTGCCATATTATCAAAATAAGAAGATTGTCCAACTCCCTTTCTTGCAGTAAGCCGATGATTTATGAATCATAAAATAAAACTAATTGAATTATTTTAGTATTTAATCACATTATTTATTAATTTACATTTATTTTAACATAAAAAACACACGTCTTGTATCCCTGAGGGGTACCTAGACATATTTTTTTGACATAAATCAAATTTGAAATCTAAACTGAAATTATGAATGCCGCTAAGAAGCGAAAAATGTTGACTGAGGATACTTAGAATCGGTAATAGAACATGTTCCAACAATTTTTAGAATTTTTGTCAGTTTGTTTATTTGATCGCGCATCACGTGAAAACGGCTGAACAGATTTTGATGTAAATTTTATTAATCAGTTGAGAAAATCCCCGGCCATATGGCTATTGTTTATTCCCATATTTTCACGTTAATGTGATTAAATACTATTATAATACAATTAAAATTACAAACAAACAGCTGACCCCTGTGCAACTAAATCGTTAGGTACCTACTGAATTATTTTCTTAATACAAAAAATATGCTTTTTTTGAAAAATGTTATAACATTATATGATTCTCAGCAGCATTCATAATTTTAGTTTACATTTTCAATAAATTTTATGATAAAATAAATGGAAATTAATAAATAATTTCATTGAATACAAACATAATTAAATTAGTTTTATTTTCTAATTCATAAATCTTCGGCCTACGGCAACGAAGGGAGTTGAAAAATCTTGTTAATTTGATAATATGGCACTTTGTTAGTGTGACTTTTTGCTAGTGTGACATTTTGCGAATGTGGCATTCCGAAAAGCGTCAAAGGCCTACGGTATTTTAAGATACGGAGTTAAATTTGTAAATAAAGACTTTTATAAAGCATAAAACTGCATTTTAATTAGTTAATATTATAAATGATTCACTGTGAACATACCTGATTCACTGTAAACTAAGTTCCAATTCACTGTATCCGACTACCAGTACATAGTGGCTCAAATGACTTTTTTTGTTAAATACGTTTTATCTCCTAAGATATCACTTTGTTGAACTAAATCTAATAAAATAATGAAAATACATTAGTTACATAACATACTAGTAACCTTTACATCCTCCTAACACTACTACAAATCAAGTGCAGGTCACTGAAAAAAAAAGTGACCCACTGTTGCCGCCTTGACCCTACGTAAGTTTTTGAAAAACTTATTGGTACATGCCAAGATTCGAACCCGAGCCTCACTGATTTTAGGCCGGCTCTTTAACCGTCCGGGCTATCACTGCTCTTAGAAATACAGTTGCAAACTAATGAGTTGATGTGTAAACTAATGAATGAACGATATGTGTGCATGTTATATATTAACGTACCAATAAATAAACATCTATACTAACGCCCTATTTCCGAAGGAGTTATCAGTGCTATTCCATTATATCTTTTGAGCCCATCGCATGGAATACATGCCTCAAAACCATTATTTCCGGTGGAACCCGCAGATATACTTTTGTCTTTTTTAGACCCCACTGGTACAGTCAAGAGATCGTGGAGCTTAACACATTTGACTTTGCAACGATCTTATTACAATCGCCTTAGAGGTCAGACTCGAACTACAAGTGTAAAGCTTCACGGACGAGTCTAGAGTGCCTTGTTATTAGACTATTGCGTTTTCTAAGTGTTTTTTGTTGAATTTTTAATTACCTACAGAAATAAATACATTTTCATTTTCTTTTTCATTTTGTGCTCTTGTCTATACTAATAAGAAAGTCTACCTCTTATGCGATATTCTGCACGGACATAAGAATATAAAAAAACTGTCACATAAATTCGTTTTACTCTAATGGTGCTTTATTATGAAAAAGAAAACTCTACGAGCGTAGCAACTAGCTACGCGGGACGTAGCACTTAGAGCAAACGTTCTGCAAGAAAATTATATCACAACACTAGCTTTTACCCGTGGCTCGCTCGCACACGTTTGTTTTACCCTCATAAGGGTTTAATTTTGCAAAATCCTTACTTAGTGGAAGCCTACACTGTATAAGCTAGCTATGTGCAAAATTTTAAAGTCTCTAGACACAGCCGTGTAAGCTGTGCGTTGATACATCACCAATCAGTCAGTCAATTTATCATTTTCTATATAGATAGAGATTATCTAGAGTAAAACTATGATCTAATTATGTAAATATTTATCACAGGTGATGGAACCAGCGTGCTGGGGGTCCCTCTAAATATCTTTTTTACAATTTTCCGATTGCAAAAAGTAGTGGCAACACTTTTCGAACCCTTCCTTCGGAATACTATTGATGATGATTGAAGCTCTCAAGGAAAATACTCTACTTTTGCGAAAATGCGTTCAATTGTTTCTTTTTTTGTAACTGACTTTAAGTAATACTAGTAGCCTTATGTTGGCTACCCACTTACGATGTGCACCATAATGTATTGTCGTATTTCCACTGTTACGTACTAATAAACAATTGTTATACACAAAACTTTTTACTTTTCCAACTACACCCTTATCTCAACCTCAGAAGAACTATTTTCAAACCACCGATCGCATTAAGAATTTGGTCTGAATTAAAGTAGCCAAACTTAGTTTTGCTGTTTGTAACCAAATAAAGGGAAAAACGACCTTATATCCATGACATTAGGGCTGTTTTTCTTCATTGTCGCGAAGGTCAAGGGAAATTACTGGACAGCAATAAAAGGTTTATGCATCTGGTTCTTATTGTACGCGTAATACGGTCGAGTTTATTGGGCGATTAATTTGTTAATTGTATGAATTACTGGGCAACACGGAAATTTGGCTGATTGCATGGCTGAACTTGAGATCAAATTTCTCGATGTACCATGTATGTGTGTTGCTGGCTTGAAAGAACATGATCAAACGAGTCAGCTAATAATAATAATAAGCCTTTAGTCGGACAAGACTATATTTCTTTGTGATTCATATAACTATTTTACTTTTATTCCATTTTTAGGGTTCCGTACCCAAAGAGTAAAACGGGACCCTATTACTAACCGCCCGTCCGTCTATCCGTCTGTCACCAGGCTGTATCTCATGAACCGTGATAGTTAGCCAGTCGAAATTCTGCCCAATTGTTTATGTAACTGCCCAAATAAACATTTTACGTGAGCGAAGCTGCACGCGGAAAACTAGTGACGAATAAAATTGATAACTAAAACCACCGATGCAATATTTAGTGACTAGTATAAAAAAGTACACATATAATATCACTAGCTCCGAAGAACTGATGAGTGACATAGGCTACTCTTTATTCCGGAACATTGACAAAGTTTGATGCAAGAGTTGGTATTTTATAAAAACGAAATTAAAAAATCATGTTAATAAATTTTTCGTTAACTTTCCGAACTAGCCGAGTCGTGTAAACCGACCCTTTGACTTTTAAAGCGGCCTGTCGGGCAGTTAATTAATTAACACACCCCATAAAAAAAAACTTAAAAAAGTGAGTCTCGCGACAAAGTACCACGAGTTTAAAAAATCTCAGGAAGTCATCTCAGGAATCTCAGTCGAGTCGAGTTAGTTCTAAAACAAAAAGTAGTGCCTAAGCGACGCGAATTCTTTGTAGATTTTCTTTCAACTTTAAATCGAGCGTTAATTAGTCGTCGGTGAATATCGAAGATATAGAGTCTATAACGTAATGCGACATACTATGCGTGCCATAAACAGGCGCTGATTAATATTATATTACAAACTAGCGACCTGCCCGGCTTCACACGGGTGCAATGCTAACACTAAAACCTTCCTCTTGAATCACTCTATCTATTAAAAAAAACGCATCAAAATCCGTTGCGTAGTTTTAAAGATTTAAGCATACATAGGGACTTAGGGACATAAGGACATAGGGATATAGGGACAGAGAAAGCGACTTCGTTTTATACTATGTAGTGATCAAGGGAAGTAAAACAAGAAATGTCTCTGAGAAACATGTGATCTGAGGCTTTCTTATTTACTTCCTGTGGTGTGTATACTTTTTTCTTTTCGACGGAGGTGGAAAGCGGCAACTTCGTTTAGCGCAGCGGGCCGAAATTTGCCGCTTTTCGCCCGGAGAAATGAAAAATGCTTTTGACATTTTATGCCCTCAAAAGTACTGGACCGGGAAATAGTACTGAGAAACAAGTATGTAATTCTGTGTTTTTGTTACCTTTCATGAGCAACCCTTCTAAACCGATAGCCAAGTGGAAAACCCCACTGTTAATAGCAATACCAATATGCTTAATTATAGTTAAAAACTATCAATCACCATCCTTTGGGATGTTTCGTTAATATTCCTTTATCACGGACGACGACATTCTATTTATCCTTTTGTCTCAAAAAGACGTTACCTGAGCCAAAACCTGTGGGTAATCATGAAATTTTGCTCAGTAGTTCCTTATAGGTATGTATATGGAGGAGCGGAGGTGGAATGCTCCTCCATCGTGAAAAGGGAAGATCTTCCGCCAGGCGAGGTGATCGTGCCTAGTCCAAAGGTTGATGTTGAACAGTTGTATTAACTCATTAGAGAACTCCGACAGCGCGATTTAGAACTCGGCCGTCTATTACCGCGTTCTAGGTAGTGTAGCTACATGTGTAACGAATACGAGCACCAAATGCGGATTTTTGACAACTAAAATAGGTGATGAAAGTGTCTTTGTTTTCGTCATTTATTGAAATACCGTCGGGTAGTGACTATATCTGTGGTGGGTCTGGTGGTTTTTTGCTCCACCACGCGGCCCAGTGGCGCACGTAATCAATTAGATTCTTTTTAATCCAGCCGGCTGACCGGCCAATCACGGCGGCCATTTTGTGCTGCATTTAAAAGAATGATCCAATTTAATAAATTAATTAGACTGTTTTTACTATTGTAATCCGAACTGGCTGGGGTTAATTGATTTTTTTTTTTCGAATGCAGCGTTGGCTCATAAAACCGCTTTTTAATTCGATTTTACATTGCCTTATAATAAGTAGTGCTCTTTTAATATTGATATTGTTCAGGTAGACGTTTGTTATAGCCGAGTAATCTGGTCTACAGTACTCCATCCCCATGGCCCAGATCTGTAATTCCACATACTACTATAACAAAAAATAATAAAAGTTAAAAATTAAAAAGGACTCCCATAAAAGAAACATATTTAAGTCGTTTAGTCATGCCAGAAACCCTTGGGTGGCTTGAAAAAATTTGAATGTTACGTGGCCAGTACCCTAGCATCAACTCCCAATCGGCGGTAGACTTACTTGGGAGGCAAGTATATCTTTAAAGTGGTGAGTCAAAACCGTTCTGTTACATAAATTCGCCCATAAGTGAGCGCTTCTTTGTTTTTTTAGTAAACACAATTCACAAACGGTAATTTAGTCCCAAACTACACAGAACCTGTACTATGAGTACTAAAAATCTGATAAACATACTTAAATAAACCTTAAACACCCTGATGCCAACAGACATATTGTGTTCATGCACACAAATGTAGGCCCCGAGCGAGGATCGAACCCGCAACCGTTAACTCAGAAGGCAGGATCACTACCATTCTACCAACTAAGCCAACAGGCCTGTCTTTTTTCCGGACCGAAATTAGTGCCATCCCAAAAATGATAATTATTTGCTACTAAACCAAATTTAATGTCGCCAGCCACCAAAATCCGGGCTGCGGCAATAAAATTGTAATTAATCGCAGAATTTTTTTTACGAAATTAAAATGTAGCAAGCAGAGTGAAATATAGCCATAATTACTGCGCGTCTGCCTTGCCGAGACGGAAACTTGGACATTACGCCTGTCGGTGAAGACAAAGATGACTGACCTGACCTAGGTATATTTCAGGGAGATTTATGACAAGGAAAAATGTAGTTCGCCAAAAATAATACAGAATATGATCCATGGGTGGAGATCGGAATTTTAGTACATGTTTTCCCTTACTGCTAAAGAATTGCTTTGTAAAAACCCAGAGTTACAATATTCCTGTGCTAAAATGTGAGTTTTTTAGGGTTCCGTACCTCAAAAGGAAAAAACGGAACCCTTATAGGATCACTTTGTTGTCCGTCCGTCCGTCCGTCCGTCCGTCTGTCAAGACCCTTTTTCTCAGGAACGCGTGGAGGTATGAAGCTGAAATTTATATCAATTACTCAGGTCTACTGTCCCTTGAAGCTGTGAAAAAATCAAACTTCTAAGCCAACGCAATCAAAAGATACAGCCGTTTATGCCGCAAATTTTCGACACTTGCAAGGGAATCAAAACCTACAGGGTGCTTCCCGTGAACTCAGAATCTTGAAATTTGGTACGAAGCAACGTCTTATAGCATAGATAAAGGAAAAATTACGAAAACCATAAATTTGCAAGGTTGTACGGAACCCTCGGTGCGCGAGTCCGACTCGCACTTGGCCGGTTTTTTTCTATGATGTACTTACTGTCTTAATTTTGAAGACATCTATCAGATAATTTACAAAAAAAATCGCTTGAAAATTTTCAAATTTAATCTATACTTACATAAGTAGTATAAATTATATAACATCTATAAAGGAGATAAGTATTTATAAAAAAACTTTATATAAGGGGCCTTTATGAATGGTAATTATATAACCTATTCAGCATAACAACATTTTTTTTTGTAAAGTGCACTTTCATTACATAATACCCCACTCCCCCCCCCCTCCTGATTTTCGCACATTTATTATTACAGACCCTAAAATTCCCATGGGTGATGGGAATGGGAGGAAAATTCCAGTAAAACTGCTGCAAGACCGCTGATAGATCCTTTAGTAAGCCAATAAAAATACTGTTAAGTACGACTTCCCAAATATTAGATGGAATTTCCAGGATGACGGGATCGGGTACATTATCCCAACCTCAAGGATTGCATTACCGAAATCCTGTGCTAATCGGGCTATTATCCAGGGGAACCGGTCTTTCTGAAACATGGAAAAATCGGGACCCCGGAAGATTTAATTTACTTCTTAAAACCCGCGGTTAGGGTCCAAAAGCTTATTATGTTTACTAGTGCGTCATCCCTTGGCGTGCCTGCCTACATTTCCATTTATATTCCCTACACATTGTGGTCTATTGTAGAATAGAAATAGACAAAAAAAACTCTCCTTTTTATGATTACCTAATAAAAAAGTAGAGGTGAAATAAATAGACATGTTTATTTTAAACCTTTATAGTGTTTATTTACTACAATGCTCATAGATTCTCGAGATTATTTAGAATAAAACAAAAATAACTGTTAAATTCAGTGTCCCAATTAAAAGACCATTTTTTTATTTGGGACTGAGTAACCATGTGTGAATTGTGTCCCACAATTTATTTATTACATACTTATAACGATATTTAATCATTTCAGCTCATCAAAAGATCACAAACCAACAATATTCATCAAAAGCAAATTAGCTCCATGAATATGCTTATTAGCAGTAACGCTCTCGTCTTCTAACTACATTGCTACATATACAGAAACCAACAGACAGACATCGCAATTTGTGAGTATTAGGGAAGAGGTACTTATAGGATTATGATGGAATCTCCTACGAGAGGGAGGCTTGGGTGGCGGTACAAGTATACAGATACGAGCGAATAACATTACATAAAGAGATTTCTATTTTAGGACGTCTTCTTTATTTTTAACGGGCAAAAAAATTAGATTTCCATTTTTGGATTCAGTGCCAAAAAGGTAAAAACATAATGTTTACTCGTCTTTCAAATCATTTAAATTACTTTATATTTAAACGGGCGAAAATTATAGTCCATGTCACTCCTAGAAAAGAAAGTTTGAAATCATTACAGAGGTAGATACAAAAATGCAGTAGAAATGAGCTTGCTAAGAACCATGAGTGGAGTACTATTGATTGATAGAATGAGGAATAGTGTGATTCGAGAGCGTTGTAGCTTGAAAGAGGATGTAGTGTCAAAAATTGAGAAAGGAACGCTCAGGTGGTTTGGACATATCGAGCGGATGGATGAAAGGCGTCTAACGAGACAAATATTTATGGGGATTGGAAGACTTGAGTGGCCGAGTCGGCAGAAGACGAAGGCAATGTATTAAAGAAATGCCAGATAAAAAGTACCCGAAACCGACGAGCATGTATTAACTTATTAATGGATGTGGATGAGGCTCGAGAGGTATGCCAGGATCGTAGCAGGTGGCGGGCTGTTGTCTATGCCTACCCCTTGGGAAAAAGGCGTGAGCGTATGTATGTATATATAGATTGTAGTGTACACCCAGTAAAACTTCTTGAAGAAGGCTTTTTTGTGAAAAATTACCTCTTGATACTTGGACCTCGTAGCAAATGTGCGGTAGTTTGCGGTCCCTTTCCGTGGTTTTTGTTTCCCCGAAATATGATTAGATACTCTACTACATTAAATTTCGGGAAGCTTATTTATGTAATAGCAATTTGTTTCTGTAGCACTTATTCGTACCTACATATGTGCCAGTGACGGCTAACAGATGGCGCTTCAGCAGACATGTGTAAGATGATTCTCGATATTATGACCAAAATTAGAGAATGTTACTTTAGTACAGTGGTCGGAGTAGTAGTAAGAGCAGCGATAGCCTTACGGTTAAAGAGCCTGCTTCACATGATGAAAATCAGTGAGACTCGGGTTCGAATCCTGGGATGTACCAATGAGTTTTTCAAAACTTACGTACATATTTATCACTAACTCGACGGTGAAGGAAAACATCGTGAGGAAACCCGCAGGTCCCAGAATTAATTCTGAGACATGTGTAAGCAGACCCGGTCCCGCGATGGTCTCAACACCACGTTTAGGGTTCGAATATTTTCGTGAAAAGTCGATAGATTCGACTTCGGAACATTTTCCACTCGATCTGAATCGAACGGAAACGGTGTCGAGCGTCCGTGAATACGCCTGTACTCGGGTGTCATAATAAGACAGTCGACTATGTGGGAATTAAATAGCAAATAATTCGCTAACTGTCGTTTAGTGTTGGTGAACTTACACACATAAGATAACCGCCTCATGAATTCATAAATAAATAAAAAATAAAAATAAAAAATCTCACGCCTTTCATCCACGAGGGGGTAGGCAGAGGTATTCCATTACTGGATATACCCACATTTCACGAGATACATTGGACCCCTAAACGTGATAGGTGCTAAGCCCATCGCCGGACCGGGTCTATTTACACATGTCTTAGAATTAATTCTGAGACCTGCGGGTTTCCTCTCGATGTTTTCCTTTACCGTCGAGCTAGTAATAAATATGAATTAAGGTAAACGCAGCTATTAACGACCCATCGAAAATCTGCAGGTATTGCCGACCCATTCTGCTTATTCTTATTTTTATCGGTTTGGAACGATTTGAGTCACAAGAGAGTATAATATACACACATGTTTGTATGTTTTCTAATAAAATTACTGGTGTTAGTGTACATAGGTTCACGGGAATGTGACCAAATACGTTAGTTTCTGTGAACGTAGCGAGTGCGCCGATCGTGTCATACTAACCCTTACTTCCTCAGGAAAGTACTCGATTTTTTTGCTTAAGATATTTTATAAATAAATATTTACGTTAAATTTATTCTGAATAACTCAACATATTCCTTTATTTGTATTATTCCACATTTCGCAACTAAATTATTATGTTTAAAGGAATTTTAAAAAGTATTTTTGAAATTAAAATAGAACGGCAATAGCTGCAGTGCATTTTAGTAGTGCAGTCATTGCCGACCCATGGATCGGCAATGGCTAAGAGGTTATGCTTTATTTTTATAATTTTTCGTTAATGCTTATAATAAATTAACAAGTTTTTATAACACCATTTCAATCTTAAGTATTCTAAAATTATAAGCATCTATTAGCGACATACACCATGTTATATTATAAACTTGTTTTTCCACGATAAACTGCCACGCATTATTAAACATTTAGCCGTGGGATATGAAAGAAACTACTTACAGTTTTCTTCGTATTTATATGAAAATGGTGTATTTTTTTATAGTTTAGGACTAAATCAACAAATTATTGTATTAAATCGGATGGGGAAATAAAAAACAATTAATATCGATTATTTTTCGTGGCTCGTTAAAAGATTTGTTCACTTTTTTATTGAACACTAATTACCGATCCATATGAATCGGTGATTGCAACAAAGAGAAGCTATCACCGATTCTATACCGAATAATTGGTATTTTTGGATTAACGGTATGTAATGTCTAAAAGTAAAGCTACTAATTTGTTTCAATAATATAATGATTTGATTCAATAAGTTAGGTTCGGTTTAATTTCATTTTAGATAAATTTCATTTTCATTTCATATCCATAAAAAAAAATACTGAAGACTTGGCTGTATGTATAGTTCCCTTTGCCTACCCAGAATGGGTGAAGAAAACAAAAAAAACTCTGCTTTTAATCTTTTACGGTTGGCGCGATTTTCCAAAAATGTTAGTCGAGTTTATTGTATTTTTATTATTTTATTAAATTGCTTAATTTTTTCGCAACTGTATTAAAAATAGTTATTAAGTACACGTGCGGAACCATCATTGCAACTTGTTCCGACAGTCAACCCTTACCTTCGGCTGCGCTAAACTTGGGAAGTTCGAAGAAAATTTATAGGTGTTTTGGGAAATAAAACAAAGGGTTTAAGTAATTTTGAAATAAAATTGTCTAATTATTTTTATTCAAAACATGTAAATTATATATTTATAATATTTTTTACTTTTATTTTCAGGTTTGTGACTCTGACTTAAATAGTAGATATAAAGTATTAGTGCTAGTCACGGTGGAGCAAATCATGATTCATGTGTGTAGAAGCACCAGCCACTATCCCAACTTGAAAAAATCTGTGCTGAAAATAAAACAGTTTGTTTTTATTTTATTAACATCTACACATTTACAAAATTATATCTGAATTTTGATAGTGAATATTTATGTTTCAGGTGATTCAGTTATCCCCTATGTCAAACACAATTGACACTACATGGAACTGCATTGTGAAGTAACAGCATTGACATTGTTTTAAAAAGTAATTACTATTAAGCAGGCTAATCAATTAGAAAGAAAGGCTATGGTAACTATGGTTTGCACTACCTGGCCAAGCAGCAGGTTTCCGGGGGCGCAAGATAACAATACATGACCTATGTTCTCAATTTGATTTAATGAATGTTATTCTATTTACCATTTCTATTAAAGTCTATTTTCTTATATTACTAAAATTTCATTTATGTCCACCGAGAAATCAATACCTTTATTTTTTATTTAGGTCCATATGTGAAAACAATCTTTTAAAGAATCGACAAGCATTCCGAGGTTCACTGCGATTAGTTAGAAAGCATGGGCACTAGAAGAAGAAATCTACATAACAATGAATTTCACGTTGGTTCTATTAATTTTTTTTTCACCCCTTACAGGGTAGTCAAAGGCATTACGCCATGCAGCCTCGTCATTACTTAATGATATCCTTGAGTAAATGGCTCTGCTTCAGAGTCCATGCACAAAAATACAGTGTCTTCAACACTTTCTACATCCTTAACTTGGTTATCAACAGTAAAATAATAGCATTTTTACTGAAGACTTCATTGTGACTTCTTGAGGCAATCCAAAAATGTCCATATCTCGCATTTTATCGAATTTCCCATTCACTGCACACTTTCACGGACACTTGCCACATAATAAACTATCACTATTATGATGAGTCAAAACCCGAAATACACAGTAAAATGAAAATTATACAAAAAACATGACGTCCCTCTTCGGATTCCCGCCAAAAAGTTTAAAGTCAAGTTTATCTCCATTTTCAGATTATTTTAGTAACTATAATTATTGTAATGAATCAAGTACAAAAATGAGAAGCAAATAAAAGTAAACGGGACATTTCGAAACGGGATATTTTGGGAAAGGGATATTTCGCTCAAATTAATAATTATTTTGAGAATCGAACGTGTAGGTAGGTATTCTGTAAAAAAAAGTATGTTTTATTTACTTACGGTCGGTGTTAGATTCATAAAAATCGGTAATAGCTTCAAAGCGTTTCGGGTGGGTCGGTGATAGAAACAATTGACTTCAACAATCCTTTGATTATTTTTTCAATGAAAACATGATATTTATAAACAAGTGAAAATATAAATATAAAATATACAATCTATATTTAAATATAAAATAAAAAAATCTGGTGTGTTTGCAACCACTACCTTTAATTCTAATAATCAATTTCAAAACTTGCTTAAGGGGGTCGGTAATAGCTGCGTTTACCTTAATTTCGACGTAATTTACAGGAGTGAGTAGCATTTAAAAGTTATGTCAACTTTTTGCTGCGCAAATAGAGTGGAGTTAAGAAAGTGCCGTCTTGTCCGCAACTTATATTTCGCATCTAAATTCTGAATATCTCGCCTCGATGCTTTCATAAATAGACAAAGCTGCGGCGAGACGTTCGCCCGGAGAAAATTGGTTTCTAAATATTTTCTCAGCCAGAATTTGCACCTTATAACGAATATAAAATGTTGAAGTCGGTTCTCCAGGAAAATATAAGCAGGTATGAATATTTGTGGATTGAAGTAACGAAGGTAACCAAGTTTTTGACACTAAATCGGAACTACCAAACGAAGCAAGCTTTTTATAATAATTATAATGCTACTTATTAATACAGTATTGTAGAGTGTGGCATCAGGAAATAATTCTCGACTTAATCTCATTGGCATGCAGCAATGAGTTTTTCAAAAACTTACGTACATTTATCACTACCTCGATGGTGAAGGAAGACATCGTGAGGAAACCTGCAGGTCCCAGAATTAATTCTGAGGCTTGTGTAACAGACCCGGTCCAGCAATGGGCTCACCACCTTAGGGGTCGAATATGCTCGTAAAAAGTTTGTATTTCCAGAAATGGAATACCCCCTCGGGGATAAAAGGCGTGAGATTATTTATTTATTCAATTTGGGCGGCTTGCCTTCGAAAAATGTCCCAGAATAGCATTACAGTATTTTCGGTCCAAATAACTTCGAATTTTTTTTTAGTCCGAAATTAAGTCAACTGCGCAAGTATTGCCACCCAGTTTTTTGAATAGGTCGATGGTCAGTCACCCAAAAAGGACTTCTTTCAAAATAAGAACTTAGTCCAGTTGAGAAATTATGTAAGAAAGTCTTTTCTTGAATATTACATCGTTTACATATTTTTGCCCACGGTGACTTGCGCACAGTGTGTCAGAGTTAGTAGGTCAGTGGACAAACAGTATTAAGATATTGGCCCCCCATAGATCTCGTATGTGGGGCGACTCCCGCTGCGAAAACCGATCCAAATCGCTATTATTGCCATGAATTATTCCCCAAACTCCCTCCGCAGTGTTTGATAAAGAGCTTGTATATGTTACCAATGTCACCATATTGATGAAAATATAATTTTCAACACATTTGCTCGAAAATGCATTTACGAAGCCTGTATACATAATTCAAAAGTTAAAACATACTTACGCATCATACAACGGAACTATCAGTAAAATGGGCATTCTTATCTGAGTATCTACTCGTATTTTACCGCATCTTCCGTTTCATAGTGCCGTGTTTAACTTTCCCAAAAAATATAAAAATGCCACCAAGGAGTTTCACATTACCAGCATAAATAAACTGCATGATTGAACCTCCTCGGAAGCGCTTTTGATCAATACGTTTGTCTCACTTTAATACATAAGAGAAAATCAGTCGCAAGATGTAGTTCTAATTTCCTCCAGGCGTTCGTGGCGCCATTTGCTCGTTACATACTTATTACAATTTTTTCGCAAATGTGTTAAAAACTTTATATGACACACGTGCGGAAATGAGTATTTACGGGTGAGTCAGTACAGGATGACCTCGGCGTACTTACATCGACCAGATAGGAGATATATTGAAGAAAATCCAGATACAGAGTAGGTACCCGAGCATGCATGAGTTGTTTTATGGATGTAGATGAAGCATGAGAAATCTGCCAGGTTCGTACCAAGTGGCAGCCCATTTTATCTGCCTACCCCGATGGGAAATAGGCCTGAGATTACCTATGTATGACTGTATGTATGTAGAGAAGATACGGTGGAGCAGAGGTGGAAATCTTTTCCATTGTGAAAAGGGAAGATCTTCCGCCAGGCAATGTGATCGTGCCTGGGGTCGGTCCAAAGATTCATGTCATCATGGTTTTAGGCTAGTGGCTACCTAACTGTCAGAATTTTTCCAGCCACCCAAGGGTATCTGACATGTCCTAATGACTTCCATTGTGCATAAACACAAAGAATAAAGGGACCAACAATTTACCGTGCATTCCGAAACACGGAAACGCTCTTGATAATATTGCCACTATTCACTCACTGACCGCGCACAAATTTGCTTAACCATATCGTTACAAACACACTAGTACCGCAGGGGTACGATTATTGAAGATGAAGAGATGAAGAAAATTGATGTCGAACAGTCGTATTTAAGCTACGCTTTTTAAAGCATATTGCCAGTCCTTTTACACGTGCAGTCTGTGGGTAGACTTCACAGCGACCTGCGTGTTCAATATAATAACACCTTCAGGGTGCTGATGGGGTTGCCGCGACATTGCCGTGCGTCGGGGATGTTTGCTGTGGCACATATTGATGGTTTCTGAGCAAATATCAGAAAACGATGTGCCTCCTTATTTAGGTACTCGCATTCGTGGCAGCCCTAACTGCATCTAGGTAGCAGATGGGACTCTCCCCTGCTAACGAGATGGATTGACCTCCACAAAAAGTCCCCAGAATTAAATTAATATTAACAATTAACATTAGCTCATAAGTTATATTTTTGTATTAGGTACTAACACTATGGATGTTCATCAGAAATAAATGATTATTATTAAGAAGTCAGGGTCACTGAGGCAGCAAACCCCTTTAAAAAAAGTTCATTAGAGTCCGCAACGCTACTAGAACCTATAAGTTTTGAGATTGAGTGTGTATCCATTAAATTGGATTGTTTGTTCGTTTGTACAAACCACTCCCTCTGGTAAACAGCTTAACGACTTCGGAATTGGACGTATTTTTTTTTCTTTTTTGCCGGTACAAGGTAACTTTCAAGAAACCCTAATGAAACCTAAGTCGTAATAGCACTAAAAGTAGATGGAAAAACAGATATTGGAACAACATTTCAGTGATTAAAGAGTAGACAGAATAAAAAGAAAGCCAAATAACTAACAAAATTCCCTGAAACTGCTCGTATTTAAGGACTATTCTTATTTGCATATTTTTTTTGCAAAAACGTTGATGTAAGTAAGTAACAATTATTTATTGAACACCAATAATTATGTACACGATGATACCCGTTAATAAATAATTATTTGTAAAAAAATATGATATATAATAGAGCTGAATAAATTCGTTGTATTATTCAGTTGTTACTAATGAGGCTACTGTGTCCTCCCCTTAGCACACCCGAGTGTACCCTTTTTGAAACAAAAGCCTCGAGCAAGAAATACCTCAAGTGCTCCAAAAAGTTTGACCTTCAAACAATAATAGGGAGAAAAAGAAAATATGATTGCCTTCTGAAATAAAAAAAAAACACTCGCCACCTTTCAAGAGCGCACTGAAACTTTACTAATGATCGCGAAATGCTGAGAAAGTAAATGTTCTTTCGGAAAATACTGGGCGCATTTACTTTTGAGTCACATCAACAAAAAGCGTTATACTTTATTTATTTATTTATTTATTTCATAGCTTGTATGTTACACAGGATCTTATTGTTAAAATTGTTTAAGACATAAGCATGACACCCCGTGGGGCACCGCTAAGTTAGAGAGGGTGCGCTATTAAATAATCACTATCACTACATAGTATAAAAGAAAGTCGCTTTCTCTGTCCCTATATCCCTATGTCCCTATTAGGGAATGCAATCTCGTTAAACTCGCGAGATTGCACTCGAGCATAAAAACGTCTTCATTTGATTGGTATATTTTGTTAATTAATCTGTAGTTTCTAATAGTCTGACTAATTGATATATTTTGTTAATATCTAATGGATCTAATAAGTATATATATATAGTTTGCCGGGGTCCAAATTAGACCATAAGTCCTGTTGAGACAGTGTAGGCTAACCAGCAGTCAAGTACTTTATAGCTTAAGTAAATCACGAGAATGAAAATATAAGTCGTTTTTGAAACAGTAAATTTACAATAAAAAAATCTAATGAGTAGATATAGTCTTATTTAATTGATAATAATATCTCAATTTAATAGTCAACTCAACATAGAAAATAAATTTAATTTTTTCTTACTTCTCTTTGTTTTGTTTGTTATATAAGAACTGTTTTGTTAATAAAAGATTTTTGTTTGGTATTAGAAGAAGATGAAGAGATACGATATTAGATGACTGGTTGTTTCTTTCATTTGTTATTTGAATGATACATACGTCAAAGTTTACTACTTAGAAATTTATTAAAAAATTATAGACAGCTACGTCAAACAATATTTGATGCACAAATTAGTGAAAATAAATGTTTATCTCATTATTTGCATAAAAACATACAAAACTGCCAATCTCGCGAGATCTCGAAATGTGCGAGATCTCGCAGTGTTGTTATTCATAAACTCGCGAGATCTCGCTTGAGCCCCAATCTCGCGAGATTTGCATTCCCTAGTCCCTATATCCTTATGATATAATAATAATTCGAACATGCAATATAAAACTTCATGCACACAAATATGTCATACTTCCCTATTCCAACACTATCATATTTACTTTCTTATTTATTTATACAATATTTATTTCATTTGTACTATATCAAACCTTCCTAATATTGCGAATCACTTTACTCAGTCCTATAATGGCAAATTATCGAACATCTTTAGGAGTATGAGCAAAAAATCTAAAATTATTAATACTATTAAAGTCTGTGTCTTGAAGTGGATGTTTGTAATTAGGTATTACCGTTAACTTGAATAAATTAGGGGTTGTGAAAGTGCTGCTAGAGTACGTCATAAAAAGCAATATGACGACTTGAGCCACCGTAATGCATAAATAGAAAGATATGCACAATTTAAACACATTTTCTACAATATTAGTAAAAGGCACTGAAACACATTTTACTAAGTATAGCACGAAAGTATATCAAGCAAATGCAACTTGCTAGCATGTGTATCAAGCTATCATGCTACTTGTGGTGAGGGTGGAAAATGGTGTAGGTACCTACTTTGTAGCATGTCTGAGCGTGTTTTCTTATTAGCATGCCAATTGCTGGTACTTCATTAATCGATCATACGTGGCGGACGTATACTTGGCACCAACATGCTTATAAATAGCATGCAAAATCTAAACACCTGTGAACTCGTCATGAGCATGCTAGAAACGAGCATTACTTTGTTTGTTATGTAGTAGCATGGTGTATCTGTACCTTTACTCGTAGATTCTCGAGAACCATAAACAAAATAACTTTTTTACACTGCCATTAAAGGAAACCCTACGCCACCGGCCAGCAATTCCTTCGTAGTTTAAAACTTCAAAATTGGGTGTTTTCTCGTGTCTGCGAGCGCATCGCGTCGTCGCTAATTTCCCACGAGGCGTCTCACGGCGAACCGCAAACTGCTGCGATAAACAACCCACAGCCAACAAGAATTAATAGGCCATACTTTTTTTAGCCGCAGTCAAGGGTCCTTTCATTTTATTCAACCTGCAGTCCTATTTGCTCATTCAATAATTTTATTTCCTTTGGTGATCGTTAAACGTCTGCAGCGATACCAATATTTGCTTAAACCTAGTTATATTACAGGCTTGAGTAAACAACGTGATATTGAAGTCGAATTATTAACTAAATACCTATATTTAGAGAAGCGCGTATTTTAGGATTTTATTGCTTTAGTCTTATGCCCGCGGCTCTATTCGCGTTCTGAATTTAAAAGTAGGGATAGAAAAAGTATCAGACATACATACGGACAAAGTTTACTTTCGTATACGTATAAGTCATTATAAGTAAGGGTTATAAGTAGGTATATTGCATTGGAATTTTATTTTGGTTGATTTATTTTCAAAAATGAATAAAGAAATGTAAGAAATCCAAGACGACCTTGTGAGTGTTACTGGTCTATCTCTGCATTAGTTTCTAGTACTTTTTTTGTATATTCTAGTTCCAGAAGAAAACTCATAACTTACATACTAAAATTTGCAATAGCCAACCAACTCTGATAAAATCGCAAATACGCTCTCATTTCGTTGCAGCAAAAACGAAACGTTTTAATTTCTCTAATTCTTTTTCGCTACCGAAAAAGCACTCGCATAAGGGCAAATGCGGAAGCAAAAAGTTAATAAACAAGTCTTGGGGTTTTAATTAAAAGCCAAGGAGCCATGAGCCGTGTAATTATGGGTGAAGCGCAAGCTTACACAAAAATGCTACTACATTCGGACGGTAAATTCCATGGAAAACATTGCCATGGGGAGGCGTTTTTCCGTGGACAAGCTAGTACAGCTTTAGACCGCGACTTCGTTCGCGTTATCGTGTCCTTCCGTAAGACACAAGTTGTCTTCCTAAATTTTATTAAGATTTGATCAGAGGTTTAGCTATGAAAGTCTAAGAATCAGATAGAGTCATTTTTTTATCTACTTCCATCTTTCTACACTTTTACACTAATATTACACAGAGGAAAAACATATTTTTTTGTTTGTTTGTATTGAAAAGGCTCCGAAACTTATAGTGGACCGATTTTGAAAATTCTTTCACTCGTTGAAAGCTTAGTTTTCTGGGAGTGACATGAGCTATAATTTTACGGGAACGGGAATTACTAGCTACTAGCTAGTGTTAGAAATTGTATTATTATAAAATATTGTTCTTATTAACAACCAATAGATGGCGGCTTATTCTTAGTTTATAAACGCATTTAACTGACTAAAGCAATACTGTACTTAAATTGAATACTTTGTTTTGATTGTTTGTCTAAATCGGCACTTCTGATTGGCTGCCATCTTTGGTTATGAGTGGGGAAAGGAAGGGGTAGCATCGAAAGTATATAAAATAGTGTGACGCCGTTGCAGTTGCATTCGGACAGTGTTGTTATGAGAAGTGATAAGCTGTGAGTAAGCAGTTTTTATGTAAATATTAATTAAAAGTGAATAAATGGGTGTGCTATTTCGTGAAATATGTCTTTTAATTCCGTTTTTCTACACTAGTAATAATACTAATACTTCTTCCTTACTAATTTTACAAGTACTAAAGTAATAATTTAGTCTGTCATTCTGTTTGATAGTTCCACAGCTAAACCACTGATCCTATCTTGGAGAGATTTGGCAAGAAGATAGCTTATATTTTGAAGAAAAAGGCGACTTTTTTATTACGGAATGCGACCGAAGTAACGGACATGAGCTAGTATTAAAACCGTGGCTAGCAGTGAATATTCGACCCCAAATGTAACCGTTCCAAAAATGCAAAAGGATATTTTTTCCACGATATTCATATGTAGCAAATGCAAGGCAAAACATTTTGTATCACATTTTTTGCATGAATTTTATTATACCTCTCGTTTTATGGTTAAAGTAATACACAGGTAAAATGGATATCTATTTCTGCGGAAATACTCAGTGATGTCACAAGTTTATGCCTAAAAGTCAAAGATATTATATATAGAAAGACGTAGATATGTTACTAGAGCACGGAAAATGAGGCCGACAAATGTAGCTAATTAACCACATTTTATTTAGTCGCATTGTATTTCAAGTCGTATTTTAAGCGCAAATCTTAACAGATAGCTCTCTTTTTTTTATTATTCGTTCCGTATCATCTTTCCCCGTCATTGTTGTATCCTATAAATATATCCTGTACGCTAAGAAGTAAGTATGTACATGTTGTAGCACACTCTTAGGGGATCAATTTTCAAACGCAAGCAGTATGAATATAACTCATCCTTACTTTAATATCTTTGCCTAAAAGTAAACTACATACTAAAAGGTAACGAACGATTTCGGTGGTGGCGTGGATGTAGGTATTTTAGGTAAACTTTGAATATTTTTCCTCCTTAAAGGTGTAGAGCGAATAGTACTTGCGCTCTCAGGGTTTCGGACCAATACATGTCATAAAAATAAATAATCCCACGCCTTATATCCCCGAGGGGTAGGCAGAGGTATTCCATTTCTAGATATATACCCACTTCTCACCAGAATATTCAACTCCTAAACGTGATAGGCGGTAAGCCTATCGCCGGACCGGGTTTGTTTACACATGTCTCAGAATTAATTCTGGGACCTGCGGGTTTCCTTACGATGTTTTCCTTCACCGTCGAGCTAGTGATAAATATGTACCTACGTAAGTTTTGAAAAACTCATTGGTACATGCCAGGATTCGAACCCAAGCCTCACTGATTATCATTATGTGAAGCAGGCTCTTTAACCCTCTATCACCGCTATATGTTCTTTCAAATTCTTCATAATTAGTGGTCGTCATAATGGTTAGTCTAACGAGATATGTGAATCTCACTACACTCATGACTTTGTACCTATGTGATGCTATTTGTTAAGTACCTATAATAAACTATTTACTACCTTTTGCATTAACGGATATATTTAGTACTAGCAGCGCCACGCGGTTTTACATGCGTAGTTCCTGTTCCCATGGGAATACGGGGATAAACTATAGCCCATGTGTTATTCTGATGTATAAGCTATATAACTGTAAAGTTTCATCAAAATTCGTTCGAACAAACATCCATACATCCATCCATACAAACTTTCGCGTTTATAATATTAGTAGGACAGGGCAATAAGTGGTTAGTTATTCTGTCGTCAGGTAAACTATACCTATACTATTACTAATTTTAACTTGATACAATGCGTTTCCGATAAACCTTGATACATGGACTCGGTTCACGGATTATACAAGGTTTCCGTTTTTCCAGTATACGGTACGGAACCCAAGAACTAGAGTAAACTGTAAGAAAAACATTTCTTTCGGGGGAAAGTACCAAAAATAGAGGTCGTAGCTGGCTTCTCTATAAATTATGTCGATCCGTGATAATAGCGGTCATAAAAAACAATCTTAGACAGTTTTGCCACTACTTTTCTTTTTTAACTTGGTGATGTCAATTGAGACGGTGTTTATGTAACGATTACACTTGTTCAATGTTGGGTGCGGTCAATCTGCGAATATTAAAAAGTTGATGCTATACCAGTAAGTTATTAAAAACCTTACGTACCTACATATTTATTGCTAGTTCGACGGTGTAGGAAAACATCGTGAGGAAACCTGCAGGCAACAGTTGAGTTATCGACAGAGTATATCAAAATCAAATTCAGAGTAGGTATTAATATAAAAAATCAAAACACCAATAAAAATGTATTTCAATGGTCATCTTACAATTAATTCAAATACAATTAAAATCAAAATAGAGCAGTAATAGCCTTACAGTTAAAGAGCCTGCTTCACATGATGAAAATCAGTGAGGCTCGGGTTCGAATCCTGGCATGTACCAATGAGTTTTTTCATGTACATATATTTATCAGTAGTTCGATGCTGAAGGAAAACATCTTGAGGAAACTCGCAGGTCCCAGAATTAATTTTGAGATATGAGTAAACAGAGCCGATCCGGCGATGGGCTCACCACTATCATGTTTAGGGGTCGAATTTTCTCGTGAAAAGTGGGTAGTTCCAGTAATGGAATACCGCTGCCTGTACCCACCCCCTAGGGGATAAAAAGCGTGAGATTATTATTATTATTTATTTATAAAATTAAAACCATTATAAAAAGTTTACCAATTCACTAATAAATGATGACGTACAGTCAGTACATTTGCCATAATTTTTCGTTTTTGCAGGTCATCAAAAGTTTTGACTGGTCAGTCAAATACCCTATGGGCTCACCACTTGTCACGTTTAGGGATCCTAAAAACAGGGGAATCACTTCTATCAAGGCTATCTGCTATACAAAAAATTTTTTTTTTTTTATGTAGGTAGAAAAAGTACACTTAGAAATGTCAATATTCTAATAACAAGGCACTCTAAACTCGTCCATGAAGATTGGTTAAATGTAAACAGCAGTCCATCTCCACCGAGTTGCTGGTTCCAAATGCAGTACCCCGAGAAGAACCAGCTAACTTATGTCAGTATACTTTAAGAAATAAATATACCTACCTACAGTCTACTTTCTACCGTTTCATTTTCCATGTACTGCATGGGCTAATGTTTACATTTATCCAATCTTCATGGACGAGTTTAGTGTGCCTTGTTATTAGACTATTATTTTCTAAGTGTAATTCTTATGGGTGTTATTTAAATGGGTAGCATAGTATTCGTATTTTTGTGAGCAGAAAAATATAATCTGTAAGCAGAAATAGCTAATTGGTCAGCAACTCATGGCCAGCAAACATTCCAAAATCATTCAGCAAGTTATGTCATTCTGGATGGCTGTAATTATTTTTGTACAGCATATTAATTATATAAGCTGCAATGAGCTGCTCCTGTTTAATACAATTTTGGTAAGCACTCAGAGGGTAAGCGAGATAGGAGAAGGAGAGTTTAGATTATGCAACTTATTATTATTGTTGTCGTTGTCGTTGTCACTGTAATTGTCATTGTCATTGTAACTGTAACTGTAATTGTAATCGTAATCGTATCGTAATCAAATCGTCCTCGTCATCGTCATTATCATTATCATTATTTAACGTACATTGGCGATTTCAACAAAACGCAATCCAATTAGTTATTTTGCTCGCCATGTTTTAAATATGCACACATGCATCTTGCTGACCAAGTAGTTATTTTGCAGACCAATCGTTATTTTATTTGCGGAACAAGGATTGCTGCCTGATTTTTTTAATTGCCAACAAAATCTTTGTATCCCGAGCAAATGATTTATGCTGTTTTTTTGTGGCTCACCAAATTTTATAATTGCTGATCATTTAATTACTCGTACTTCTCAATTCTTATTACCTAAAGAATAAAATACATTTTCATTTCATGGAATGTGCTGTCACGTTTATATGCTGCTTGAACATGTGTCGGTGTATGACCTAACAGCTCCCAGTGGAGACGGCGTCCTCCTGAACTAGACCGGAACAAATTTGTAGTCCCCGATGGATCGCAAACCATCTCCGTTTCCGTGTACGGTTCGATACTAGACTTAGGTACTGGCGGAAATGGGTACGACTGTCTATCTGTACAATGTTTATTTACTTATAACAATACTACTTACAACTAAATACTAGACGGACAGACAAGAACCAAATAATACCCTCAACTAGTATAATAATAAAGAGAATTGACGATTGATTCCCAGCTCTATAGATACCCATACTCTCGAATAGACATTCACGAGCGGATCGCATGCCAAGACAGACCCTAGATTGGTAAGACATGTTATTATTTTAGTATAAAAAAAAAATGATCAACAAGACACACTATTATAACTGCATCGAACAAACTATGCACATGCTGGAGGTTACTACAACATTTCTTATTATCTACGTTTTAATCACAAACTGAACATCGGAACAAAAAATACACAAATAGGTACTTACCAATAGGCAGACAAAAAACAATAAATCAAACAGTAATCATGTCTTTTGATATCGTTTCTAAATTGAATGTAAAATGAGATTTTAAACATTTCCCTTCTTTTGCCACAGTCGGATAAAAATATGGACAATATGAATTTGACGACACGTGCCTCTACTTTCACTAAAAAAACCTAAAATTATTTGGAAAGCATTATTTAAAACTATTCCAATTCACAAGTCGATAACCAGTTGTTGGAGTACCTAAGAGATATGATTCGTTGATTTCCTTCCTCAGTAAAACTAAACTGGATTTGAAATAAAAACATTCTTCAAACAATGATAAAAGTTACTCGTCCGAATTCTGTCAATCAAATTGCTACAAAGCACAAACAACACAATACGAAGTCTCACAAATACAGCATTTTCCTCCAATTTCCTTTGATTCGAGTTACGAATATGTCGCCCTCTGATCGTTCGTATACTTCGACAGGTACTTTTGAAGGGAGCAAAGAGGAATACTTATGAGGATATTGAAGATGACGACTAGACGTGAGATATTGGAATGAGGGCGTATCCAGGGGACCTACCTACCTAGTAAGATATGAGATTAAAAGAGCTGCCCTTGAGTTTTGCTGCATACACTGCATGTACTGCATTTAGAATCGTGGATGGAGATGGGTTGCTGTTAACATTTAGCCAATCTTCACTTTTCTAAGTGTATTTTCTATACCTACAGAAAATAAATGATTTTGACTTTACCGCCATCTTTGTTACCCGACTACGACGAAACGAAAAGGGATAGATACCCCGCTTCTTTTACCGATGACTTACAATAAGAGAACTTATAAGCCCCTTTAAATTGAAAATAAAAACATTTGATTTGATTTGAATGGTTTTAGCAGGCTATGTATAAAATTTAACAAAAATGTGTAAATTAATTAGAGCAGTGATAGCCCGGACGGTTAAAGAGCCGGCCGAAAATCAGTGAGGCTCGGGTTCGAATCCTGGCATGTACCAATTAGTTTTTCGGTCCGGCGATGGGCTCACCACCTATCACGTTTAGGAGTCCAATATATCTCGTGAAATGTGGGTATATCCAGTAATGGAATACCTCTGCCTACCCCCTCGGGGATAAAAAAGGCGTGAGATTATATTATTAATATTATTATTGTGTAAATTAATGGCGTCTTGTCTATCATATATATCTCTAAATAAAGCTGCGTCAAATCAGAGGTACTTACTAAACCTTACTTGGTACAGCTGCAGTTCATTTTTATTTATAAGCCCGAGTAGGTACACCACTGCTACACAAACACGACCATTAAAAAAACAAATACCGAAAACCATTTCACTGCTCATCATAAATAAATATGATCTCGCCTTTTATTCCCGAGGTAGAAGGCAGAGTTATTCCATTTCTGGAAATACCCACGTTTCACCAGTATAAGTATCCTTTGGACCTTTAAACGTGATAGGTGGTCCATCGCTGGACCAGGTGCCGTTACACGTGTTTCAGAAATAATTCTAGGACCTGCGGGTTTCCACACGATATTTTCCTTCACCGTCGAGATAGTGATAGATATGGTAAGTACATACCTTATTCGAACCCGAGCCTCATCTACGAGAGGCGGGCTCGCCAAATACAGCTATCACTAGTAAGGTAATGCCCAAAAATTTCTAGATTCGCCCCTGTATCGAGTGGTCCTAAACAATTACCAAAGCCAACCCAAATATATAAATACATTACTTATTCCTATTAGCTTTGTGTCTCGAACAATGATTGTACAATTTAACGAATAATAGGTTTTGTTTTCATTACAATAGTCTAAGAGCAGTGGTAGCCCGGATGGTTAAAGAGCCGGCCGAAAATCAGTGAGGCTCGGGTTCAAATCCTGGCATGTACCAATGAGTTTTTCAAAAACTTACGTACATATTTATCACTAGCTCGACGGTGAAGGAAAACATCGTGAGGAAACCCGCAGGTCTCAGAATTAATTCTGAGACATGTGTAAACAGACCCGGTCCGGCGATAGGCTCACCACCTATCACGTTTAGGGGTCCAATATATCTCGTGAAATGTGGGTATATCCAATAATGGAATACCTCTGCCTACCCCCTCGGGGATAAAAAGGCGTGAGATTATAAATATATATATATTTTTATATATTATACAATAGTCTCGTCGACAACCCTTTCAGGACTGCAAATATACACTTGAGCACTACGTATTGTGTAGGCCTATAAAAAAGTCATTGTATCTACGTAGTATGTACCTATGTACTTTCCTAAAGTAACTAGGTAAGTTGTATAAGTAGTTAGAAGGAGCAGTGCGAGCCCTGTGATTAGTGAATTTGCATCTCGTGCGTGAGTCTCGGGTTCGGATCTTGGTGAGGGCACCAATGACTTTTTCAAAAACATGCGTAGGTATTGTTCTGTTGAGGATTAATTAGGAATAAAACCACGGGAATACGCTAATTTCGTTTACTAGTTGGCACCATACTGATTTTACGAAGTACCCACTCATTTTTAGACGCAATTATCAACTACCGTATCTTAGATACTACAGGTATACACTCCACATTTATCAGTATTATCACCAGCTTGATGGTGAAGAAAAACAGCGTCAGTAAACCAACAGTTCTTAGAATTGATTATGTGGCATGTGTAACGGCAACCCCTGCTATGGTCTTACCACTTATAGGTACCATTTAGGGGTCCAAAAAATATACTGGTGAAAAGTATGTACCTATTTAAAGAAACGGAATACCTCTGCCAATCTACCTACGGGTTTCATCACGAGGTTTTCCTTCACGGGAAACTCAATTGTATACATTCCTTCAGGACTTAACTCGAGTCTTAGGAATGGAATAACCCATCGGGAATAGGCATGAGCACAAATTATTAGTATAATAGGTACATATTATGAAATTGTTACACTGATTTAGTAGCTCTGCCACCACCGCGTCTCTCGGCTGGCCCTAAAAAGCACCTAAAATCAGAGGTCAAAGCCCTTAAAAATAAAGAACCCTTATTCAATTCATTATAAACGTGAGCAGCAATAAACCCGAGTATTTATGTTAACGTACATCCCAGCAGTGCTTTACGAGACATTCGATGTCAACGTAAACGGCGGAGCGGCCCTAACGTAATAAGATGGCGTCGTAAACCAGGATCTTAAGGATGACTAGTCGCAGTAGTTCAATGTAACTATCCATATAAAAAGAGATAAACAAATGTGATACGAGACAATGTTCGCAGAAACTGGCCGCCATTTTGTGATGACGCCATTTTCTGATTTTTGAGGTTAGTTATTTAAATTAGTTTTTTATTCGTAGTTTAACTTCTAGTCTAGGCAATAAAGGTAGTGGACCCCAACATTAATTCCTCAGTCGATGAAACTTTGCAGGATTGTATTATAGCATGAGACAATACTTGCATAAAAAAATCCAAAAAAAAACCTAACCGAAGTTAGGTTTTTATACTAAAAAAAAATTTTTTTTTGGTTGATAATTTGTAAATTTCTGAAAATATTGTAGCGAGACCGTTTTTATTTTGGATTTTCCTATCGTAAGACCACAACGACTATTAAATTACATTCCAGTTAAGAAAATGGACTGAGCAATTTTCCCGTGCAAGGTACATATACGTCTGAGTTTTGTTGTTTCTACCAGGAGATTTTTTTGGATATTTCGCATATAGCTTTCATAACACACTTGAATATTGCTGGCGAAGAAAATTTTGACTGAGCATTTTTCCCAACAAAGATATCAAATAAATAAGTATTTCAGTAAAAATACCTAACTTCGGTTAGGTTTTTTTTTTGGATTTTTTTATGCAAGTATTGTCTCATACTATACTACAATCCTGCAAAGTTTCATCGACTGAGGAATTAATGTTGGGGTCTTCATACAAAAATCCGCTTCATTGCCTGGACTATTCTTTAACATTTACTGGTAGCCAATAAAATGTCTGGGTTTTATAGCTTTAAAGTTCTATAAGGGTTTTTTTACCACATTGTGATACGAACCAAAAAGGGTTTAAGTATAAATTAAGTAGATACTTAGGTACCAAAGACTTACCATGAAACCAAGAATTATAAAAATAAAAATGTAGACTTTACCTCGTAAAAGTTAAATATTTCAAATTTTTTTTAATCTCACGCTTTATATCCCCGAGGGGGTAGGCAGAGGTATTCCATTTCTGGATATGATCATCATCATCATCAACCGTAACAGCCCACTGCTGAGCTAAGGGTCTTTCCTCACACATGATGAAATATGGGCTATAATCTCCCAAGCGAGCCCACCGCGGATTGGGAGATGGTGTTAAGCTAGTGGCCACTTAAAAGTCAAAATTTTTCAAGCCACTCAAGGGTATCTGACATGGCTTAACGACTTCCATTTCTGGATATACCCACTTTCAATTACTTTTAACTTAAACAGGTAAACATCCTAACCAAAAATTGGGGGAGGTCAAACCCTTGATCCCCTGTCTGCAATCTTGGGCGATCCTATTCTTATCTACAGACACGACTAAGTTATGTAGGTACAACTAAACCATGATGTTCTAAATAAACTGTGGTAGATGTGTGTGATATGTGTGATGTGGTAGTGGTTCTCTAATATGTCAATAATCGTAATTGCCGGAAATTTGTCTTAGTCGCTCAATACATAAGTATCGGAAAATTTATTATCACGCTCTATCTTTTATTTCACGCCTGTCGGCATTTCTGGAAATAATCACTTTTCACTAGTATATATTTTAACAAACTTTTTTGATATTAAAACCTTTGTTTCGAATTTCGAATGAACTTCATTTTACAAAGTGCAATAATATACACTAAACTTATAACTAACTAACTGACGAGCATGTTTCAGTCGTTTGAAGGATGTGAATGAAGAACAAGAGATCTACCAGATTCGTAGCTAATAGCGGTCTACTGTCTCTACCTACCCAAATAGCTGTGAGATTATTATCTACTAGCTGTTCCGCGCGGTTTTACACGCTTAGTTCCCATTTCCGTAGGACTACTGTAATAAAATATAGTCTTAGCTACTCCCTGGGTAATGTAGCTTTGTATTGATGAAATAAGTTTGAAAATCGGTAAATTAGTTTTTTAGTTTATTTGTTAGTTACATTAGTTTAGATTTAGATATAAAAGAAGAATCTGATTATCTGACTGACCGACTGACTGATCTATGAACGCACATCCGAAACTGCTGGGTCTGGAAACATAAAATTTTGCATAAAGGGACTTTAAATGACGAAAATGTGAGTACTAAGAAGGTATGTAGAGTATAACGTCTACCTTTTAATGTCATTGAAACTAAATGACATCATTCCAATGGCCGAACGCCTATTACCATGAACATGTTACCGTGGGCCCAAGGACCTATAAATTATACTTGTGCTCGCCCAAAATTCCCGAATCATAAAGGGACCTCTGACTGTACACGATAAGCATGCGATATTGCTATGGGTATCGAATTATTAAATCGCTTCGTATCATTGACTGAGGGAACTAATAACAATAATACAGTGTAAGAAATTGTATTATTATATTATAAAATGTTGTTCTTGTTAACAACCAATAGATGGCGGCTTATTCTTAGTTTATATACGCATTTAACTGACTAAAGCAATACTGTACTTAAATTGAATCCTTTGTTTTGATTGGTTGTCTAAATCGGCACTTCTGATTGGCTGCCATCTTTGGTTATGAGTGGGGAAAGGAAGGGGTAGCATCGAAAGTGTATAAAATAGTGTGACACCATTGCATTCGGACAGTGTTGTTGTAAGAAGTGATAAGTGGTGAGTAAGGAGTTTTTATGTAAATATTAATTAAAAGTGAATAAATGGGTGTGCTATTTCGTGAAATATGTCTTTTAATTCCGTTTTTCTACAACAGTAATAAGTAATCTCACGCCTTTTATTCCCGAGAGGGTAGGCAGTGGTATTCCATTTCTCGAAATACTCACTAATCACGAGAATATTCGACCCCTAAACGTGACAGGTGGTGAGCCCATCGCCGGACAGGGTCTGTTACACATGCCTCAGAATTAATTCTTAGACCTGTGGGTTTCCTCACGATGTTTTCCTTCACCGCCGAGCTAGTGATGAATATGTACATAAGTTTTGAAAAACTCATTGGTACATGCCAGAATTTAAACCCGAGCCTCACTGATTATCATCATGAGAAGCGGGCTCTGTAACCGTAAGGCTATCACTGCTCTTTATAATAATACATTAATTATTAATTAATTTACTAAGTCTTGCAGATCATCCGGTGATATAGCTTAGCCATTAGAGTAACACATAGGCTATATTTTATCTCTGTATTTCCACGAGATCGGGAACTACGCGAGTGAGACCGCAAGGCGATTCTAGTTTACGTATAATCCTTACTGTAGGTACTGGGAAGGATAGATAAGATTTTATGTTTTTAAAAGATCATGAACTTTTGACTCCATCTGTACTTCAGTCGTTGTTTGACAAGTAGACTGTTTACGAAGTAGGTAGTTCGAGAATAAGACAGAAAGCGAAATAGACTGTTTGCTAAGTGGGCCGATAGCGAAGTAGTCACATAGAGTAGTAGTCAAAATGCGAAATGGGCTATTTGAGAAGTAGACCTCTGGCGCCTGAGCGTATTGAATTAGTATTTATTGATTTGGGTGGGGTTGGGTTTATAATTACCGGTTCGGTCCAACCTATTCCGGTAAGCCAGCTGCTAACTCTTTTCTGATTCAACGGTCAACCGTCGCCGAAGAGTAGCAACCCTAAAAAGAAAATAAAGATGTCAAAATAAATAGCCAAGCATTGAGAATGGACCTTAACGTCTATAGTATGTCGACAGACCGGTGGGCGTGTTAACACGACCGAGCCAAATTGCCGGCGAGGCGCACTGTTTGATTACCCATTCCGTGTATGGCTGACGCGGCCGGGTTATGGGCCTTCGTAATTTATGGTACAACTTATTTTAGATCCGTGTTAAATGCGAGTGGGAATATAACAAGCCAATTTGTCAGGTTAAATAAATAAAGATATCTCCATCACACATATTTACATACACATCATCAACCTGTAGTAGTCCACAGTTGCACGTACGTCTCTCTGTCACTCAGCCAGGTCCTCGGCTCTCCTCCAGTCTTTCCCAGCTACATTTCGCAGAACGTCACTCCATCTTGCCGGAGGGCGTCCAACGTTAGGCATACCTAAACGTGGTCTCCATTCCAGTACTCATTTGCCCCAATGGTTGATGTGACTTTAGTTTTTACTTTAGCTTACTTTGGTTGTCACTTTAGCTTGCTCATATTTTCACACAAACAAATACTTGTAACCATCATTGAGGTAAAGAGTCGGGACAAAGAAATCCTAAACACCCCTAAACTCTTTTAACAAACAAACAAAGTTACATGTAAGTTTGAGCAAAAACAGAGAGCAGTGATAGCCCTGCGGTTAATTCTGAGGCATGTCAGGCGGTTGGCTCATCACGTTTAGGGGTCCAAAGAATATGATACTTGTTAAAAAGGTGGCTTATCATCCCCTTCTTGGATAAAGGCTTGAGATTATTTATTTTTATTCTATTTTAGGTTACGTATTTATACAATATCAACAGCCTATACCACTGCTTGCTAAATTATGAATGAAATAAATATCAAAACATAATGGACTGTACAGCTAGTTAGCAGTTAGTAGAGATAGTATTTACCGAGGTAATCAAAGCAATAATCGCCAAATGTAGCAATTGTCTCATTAATATGTATTTCCAAGTTTGTTGGCTGCTGGCTGGAGATTGGTACAAGTTATAAAAGAATCAGCAAGCTTACTATATAAGACGCTGAATATTAGACAGCGTCAATCAATTTTGGACCTGCGGGTTCACTCACGATGTTTTCCTCCACCGTGGAACTAGTGATACGTATGGAGGAGCGGAGGTGGAATTCTTCTCCATCGTGAAAAGGGAAGATCTTCCGCCAGGCGAGGTGATCGTGATTGTGCCTGGCGACCGCGGTGCAACGGTTGATGTTGGACAGTTGTAGGTATATATACAAACTAATTGGGCATTTTCGCCAACTTCACTGTTTTGGGAGAACGAGAGTTCAAAATTAAAAGTAAAAAGGGTCAAAGTGCATAAAGGATCATTTGAACATCAAAAATATGTTGGATTGCACCGAATCTGTATCTTAATTTACGAGATATTTAGCAATAAAGTTTTGGTAAGGACATTTTTGGACCGGTAATGACAACTTTTAAAAACTCTGAAGATGTTTTGAAGGGTTTGTATCCACGGATATTAGCCACGGATAACGACGAGTTGTATGAGTTGGGCTAGTCTAAATACATACTACATATACATTTTAAGAACATTCGAAAATAAAATTAGTAAAATTTTAGTAGCCATCAACATTCCGCATACATTAAGGTGGTGTTTTTTTATACAAATGCTAAAGGTATCGGCTTTTTATTTACCCTCTTGAAGAATTCCCTTGATTTTCCAGTCACATTGTATAGTGTTATAGAATCAGTCTTTATACTAACGATTTATGTAAATAACTAAAAACATATAAACTCTCCACAATTTATATGATTAGGTTACAATCAAATTTAAAATAACAAAACTTTTTAAAAAACATTTAAAAAAAAAACAAATAACTTCGCAAAACTGTAAATCTGTCGTAACTTAGGTAAGCACTTTATTTTATACAACAGTCAAAAACAAATAATATAATTTGAACATTCTTATGAAATAAGAAATAATAAAAGACTTTTACTTGAATTAACTAAAACGTATTTTCTCCAAAATGTAAGAGAAAGATACAAAACAAAAACACTCTTGCTTCAAATGCTAATAGTTTTTTATAACATTTAATGCTTAAGTATATTTATGTTCTAAATAACAAACAATAATTCTTTAGTTTTTAGTTTTAAATGATACCCCTAAAAATAAATAAAAAAATTATGTTCATTTAGTACTTTAATATTCATATTATAACTTGCTATTCTTTATAGCCCATTCATATTAGGGGTGAAAATTGGTTTTTCGCAAATATCTTTGTTCCTATTGCTTAAATGAGATTTGCACTTATTATAAAAGTTGTAGAGTATACAATTTTTTACAACTTTTGTTTGAAATTTTATACTTTACAACTTTTATAATAGGTGCAAATCTCATTTAAGCAATAAGAACCGATATATTAACGAAAACCGATTTTTATTACCTTTGACCTTCAATATCTTAAGACGCGAACACGATAGCATTTGTGACTTTTGAGACAATATTTAGGACGACAAAACAAAGTTTTATACCAATTTACAGCTTATTTTCTTTCATTCCGAGGTTGAGGTCCCTTTTTTTACCTAATATGACTGGGCTATTAAGGATAATTCTTTCTATAAAAAAATTAAATGTCATTACCATCCCAAAACTGTCCTTACCGCTCTACTTAACAGGACCCGGCGAGGACAGTCATGGTAAGGACATTCGACGGTTTTTGTGACTTCATTCTAAAACTTTCCAATATTACACCGGTTTTTTAGACGTATTACGCACAAAAAAGCTGTTTTTATAATATATCTAGGACTCAGACATATATAAATAGTACTTACCTTAAATCTGGATGTGGTGCCGGTGTGGACATATTTTCAAATTTTTAGAAGGAACGCTTGTACAGCAAAAACAAAGGCGCGCTATCTAACATTTCTACGCTCAACGGACGAATGACGAGCTTGCCTATGCACAGTGATGCGCTTGTATGTGTACGGTGCATAGTTTACTTATGCTTTAACATTTTGTTACGAAAACCGGTATGGACAAAAATTGCTACCGGAAGTTGTAACGTTGTAAATAACATGTTTATGAGGCACCTACAAATTTATTTTCTATTTTTACTTAATGCTAAAACTATATTCTAATGTATAAAATCATAAGTAAGTGTAAATTTGCTAGTAATTTTTTTGTACACCGAGTCAAAGTTTTAAAAGTAGAAATGCAGCACACGTTACACCCCGATTTTTTTGTTTCAGTCCAGTATTACTTCCAATTTAAATGAGTTGTTTGAAAGACAATCTTATAAAAAGTAAGTTAATAAGGCATTAATTGGTATCGTAACAGAAATTTCACATTTAATAAAGTATTTTTTAAAAAATCAGGTTGCAACCAGTTTTTGGCCCTTTGGCGAAAAGTCCCAATTAGAAAACTTCGATAGCGTGGTTTAGATCTCGGCCGTCTATTAGCGAGTTCTATGTAGTGTCACACCTGTGTAATTTTTGCAAGCAACTATCTTTTCCCACCCCGTGGCGACAAAACAGTCCTTAAAGTAACAATGACAATAATAAAAAAGAGTTTCTTTTATGTTTATGACCTTTTCAGGTCGATGAATGGGAAAAAATTGTGCTACTAGCTTCTGATTGTTTAACTCTAATTAAGGGCGGGATAATAAAAACTTTTTAAGCTATTGCATAGCTTCTATCGCGGGCCTTGAGCGCGGGGACCGAATCCAGAAATTCCGTAACGAAAAAACCTCACGCTCTCCCCACTCCGACGGGCACGGAGGTGTGGCTTAAAGGCCGTGCATTGTATAAAATAAAATAAAGTGAAGTAAAGTAAAGTAAGTCGAAGTCGAAGTCGAAAGTCGAAAGTCGAAAGTCGAGCGTCGAGAGTCGAGAGTCGAGAGTCGAGAGTCGAGAGTCGAGAGTCGAGAGTCGAGAGTCGAGAGTCGAGAGTCGAGAGTCGAGAGTCGAGAGTCGAGAGTCGAGAGTCGAGAGTCGAGAGTCGAGAGTCGAGAGTCGAGAGTCGAGAGTCGAGAGTCGAGAGTCGAGAGTCGAGAGTCGAGAGTCGAGAGTCGAGAGTCGAGAGTCGAGAGTCGAGAGTCGAGAGTCGAGAGTCGAGAGTCGAGAGTCGAGAGTCGAGAGTCGAGAGTCGAGAGTCGAGAGTCGAGAGTCGAGAGTCGAGAGTCGAGAGTCGAGAGTCGAGAGTCGAGAGTCGAGAGTCGAGAGTCGAGAGTCGAGAGTCGAGAGTCGAGAGTCGAGAGTCGAGAGTCGAGAGTCGAGAGTCGAGAGTCGAGAGTCGAGAGTCGAGAGTCGAGAGTCGAGAGTCGTGAGTCGAGAGTCGAAAGTCGAAAGTCGAGTCGGAGTCGGAGTCGAGTCGAGTCGAGTCGAGTCGAGTCGAGTCGAGTCGAGTCGAATCGAATCGAATCGAATCGAATCGAATCGAATCGAATCGAATCGAATCAAATGAAATGAAATGAAATAGTCAGACCAACCAAGACAGTCAACTTTATTATTTTATTGGTGACTGTACTTTTGGCGAAAAAAGGGGTTATTGAAACAACATAAAAACAATCGGAGCAGTGGGAAAAAATATTCCCACTCGTCCCTACCAATCGGAGTTCCGATCGGCGGACTGGGAACAACCCGTTTCTTTCGGCAGTCTTGTTGATACAAAATGCTATGCAATAGCTTTACCGCGGCAGTCCCCGAGTGCCACACGTCTTTTTTATTTATTATTATTATAATAAAAACTTGAGCTTGCAAGCGACAATTCTTCCAAATGTATAAGGCTTAGCGTTTGTCGATAGTACACTACCTACCAACGTAAGTTTTTGAAAAACTCGTTAGTACATGACCTCGCCAAGACTCAAACCCGCGCCTCATAAATGGGATGCCGGCTATGGTATATCATAGCTCTACAAATATATACAACATGTAACAGAATAAGCGCAATTCCTGAAATTAGTTTGTTCAGTATCGACTACTTATTCGATTGCAGCTATTTTAAATATGTGTTAAACTTTTCAAAAAAATGGATTAGCGTAGCTGAATTTTAGTGCATTCTATGGAAATCGTGATATTGTTAATCGATATTTAAGAAAATCGGTTAGACACAACTAAATTTCGATTGCAACATATTTTTTTTATATGAATATAATTGGGGTGTATGAGAAATTGCGCGATACAAAACAATTATTGTTCGTGTCATGCTGTGAACCCGCTGCCCGCTCTACACACACACCAAGGCGCTAATGGAAAAGCACACTTGCGCCGTAACTCGCGCCGAATACCGCGCTCGCTTCCCAACTACTCCAAGTACAGTCAGCGCAACTGATGTTGCGAACAAATATTAGTTTAGTTTAATATCTTCCCATATTTCTTAACTAGCGGTTCTGCGCGGTTTCACCCACGTACACGTACCGGTTTCATACGCGTAATACGGGAATAAAATATAGCATGTGTTACTCAAGCTTTCCATTAGTGAAAGAATTGTGAAAATCGGTCCAGTAGTTTTTGAGTTTATTCGTAACAAACATTCAATAGAGCAGTGATAGCCCGAACGGTTAAAGAGCCGGCCGAAAATCAGTGAGGCTCGGGTTCGAATCCTGGCATGTACCAATGAGTTTTTCAAAACTTACGTACATATTTATCACTAGCTCGACGGTGAAGGAAAACATCGTGAGGAAACCCGCAGGTCTCAGAATTAATTCTGAGACATGTGTAAACAGACCCGGTCCGGCGATGGGCTCACCACCTATCACGTTTAGGGGTCCAATATATCTCGTGAAATGTGGGTATATCCAGTAATGGAATACCTCTGCCTACCCCCTCGGGGATAAAAGGCGTGAGATTATATTATTATTATTTAAACATTCAAAAATACAAGTCTTTCCTCTTTAAAATATTGGTATAGAAATACTTAGGTAGTAGGTATAGAGGAGAGGAGGTGGAATGCTCCTCCTTCGTGAAAAGGGAAGATCTTCCGCCAGGCGAGGTGATCGTGCCTGGGGACCGCGGACAGTATTTATACAAAATTATTATAAAACTTCGATAGTGCGGTTTTGAACTCGGCCGTCTATTGGCGCGTTCTACGTAGTGTCGCTACAATAGAAAACAGCTGTGATGTCGTTAGCGAACCTGCCTCTCATGAGTAATCCTGTAATTCGAATCCTTGTACGTACCAATATTATTTTCATAAACTTAGTTACCTACATATTATCACCGCATTGGTACATGCCAGGATTCGAAACCGAGTTTCAAGGATGAGAAACGGCTCTTTAACCGCTGGGCTATCACTCCTCTTACAGAAATAAATATAAAACTTTTTAAAAAACTTTCGCTTCCCGCTGTCTGTATGTACCTATGCTTAGATCTTTAAAACTACGCAACGGATTTTGACGGGGTTCTTCTTAATAGATAGGGTGATCCAAGAGGAAGTTTTTAGTAAGAGCATTGCACCCGTGCGAAGCCATGGCGGGTCGCGGGCGGGGCTAGTGACTTTATAATCTATATCTATATCTATACATATAATAAAACTCTAACGGGGCCGTGTCTGTACATTAAATATTTTTTTTAAAATTTTAACGGTAGTGTAAATAGGTATCGATATAGATACCGAAACACCAATTTTTAGAATTTTTGTCTGTCTGTCCGTCTGTCTGTCTGGTTGTGCACGCATCACTCAAAAACTACTGGACGGATTTTGATGAAATTTGGTATGGAGATAACTGAGTACCCGGGTCAACATCTAGGGTACTTTTTATTCCAGGAAAATATATCATTCCCACGGTAAAATAAAAAAACTGGTTAAAAAGAGAAATACGTACTACTCCGAAACGATAACACCTAGAAACTTGAAAAATGGTATGAAGGTGTCTGATATGTCATAGGAAATTGGTATGAAGTGATTTTTGGAAATTCCCACGGGAACGGGAATAAACTAAATCCAAGCGGGAAAACGCCGCTGGGTATCCGGTATTTGAAATATGGTATGTAGGTGTCTTAAATATGTCGTAGGCAACCACTATGAAGGGATTTTCGGAAATTCCCACGGGAACGGGAATAAACGGAATCCGCGAGGGCAACGCCGCTGGGCATCCGCTAGTGTTCAATATTATTGTTGGTTTCATACGCGTCTAACTGTACCTACCTTCCGTGCGATTTACACTTGCTGCAACTCGGCTGTATTGTCGTGGAGCAATACCGCTATCTCAATTGTTATTGCCGCCGACTGTACCGGCGAAATGCTGGCTTGCCACTTTTGTGTACCTGTAGGCAGATCCGACTGCGGATGCGAGCCGTTATGGTTTGAGATATGTTTGCCTTACTTACCTTTGTTGATAGGGTTTCGGAGATTGAACAAAAGTAAGTATAATAAGCAGTTGTTATATATACTACTATATCTATACTAATTATTATAAAGAGGAAATATTTGTATGTTTGTATCTTTGTTACGAATAAACTCAACAACTAGGGTTTTTTTTTTCACTTTACAATTGACTTATTCAGCAAAGACGATTAGTAAGACATGAGATTAAAAAGAGCTGCCCTGGAGTTTCTTGCTGGCTCTTCTCGGGGTACTGCATTCGGAACCAGCAACTCGTCGGTGGAGATGGGCTGCTGTTTGCATTTAGCCAATTTTCAGGGACGAGTTTAGAGTGCCTTGTTATTATAAAATATTGACGTTTCTAAGTGTATATTTTATACCAATAGAAAATAAACGATTTTGAATTTGAGACAGAAACGAACGACAGTTTTAGATTTCCTTCCTGATTGCGTGACATACGCATTTTCCAAGAAATCATCTCCAAATGACACACCACGAAGAATTCGTTATCTAGGTTTTATTTCTCGATACAGTACTTACTGATATAGGTAGGTACAACATATTAGTGGACACGACAATACTAATGACGATATTAATGCATGGTGCAAAATATGCATAGCTTGTCAGAAATCAAAAGTGCAAAGACATACGATATCGACGCTAAGAACTTTTTTACCAGCTCAGCAATTCGAGCATTCGGTCTTGGCGGGGGGGCGATGTAGCGACAATAGGTACATAGAACGCGCCAATAGACGGCCGAGTTCTAAGCCGCGCTATCGAAGTTTTCTAATGAGTTTGTATAAATACAACTGTCCGACATCAACCGTTGGACCGCGGTCCGAAGGCACGATCACCTCGCCTGGCGGAAGAACTTCCCTTTTCACGATGGAGGAGCATTCCACCTCCGTTCCTCCATATTGGTGACCCTCGACACCTAGACATCAGCACAACCTACCGGAACACCTGGACTTCAGCGCAAACTTCAGAAGCAGCAATCGCATCGCTATAACTGTCATCCCTCCAACAGCAACCAAGCAAGCCAGAATCTCACCTACTCAGGTCCACAGGTGCTACCTGGTCCTGCAGGCTCATCACTCACAGCGCCTGCACTCGGCCCACGCACGGTTCACCGCAGTCCTCGTCCTGGGGGCCAATTCTACTAAATGACAGCGGTGATAGTTGTATGACAATTACATGATTGTGGTCACTCAATGGTGATATTATGTCAAATTTTGACACTTTTCGTATTCTGTTAACTGTCAGTTTTCACAATCATTCAACTATCATTGTTGACCACTTTTGGTATTCTACTATTCCTACCATGGAATGGCGCTGTCCAGTGATTGCTTTTTTTCCCTTATTTTAAGGCATAGGCAATTTAGCCATCAGCCCTAAACACGACACGAAATTCAGATTTTAGCTCTGCTTCAGAGTCTATGCACAAAAATACACAAGTTTCTTCAAAACTTATCGAAATGTCACATGTACCATAAATAAAATCAATCATCTAAAGATTTTAGTGCCGAAAACCCGAAATAAAACTAATGACACGCATGGTAGTAATAGTTATATATGGTAGGCAACACCTAACGTAGTCCATAGTCATTCCATTGTAATGCCCCAATGATTTTAGTGGAATACAAATTAGATGTCATAGTTGCCAGTTGCAGCATAATGGAATGATAGTTCGATGACAATGGCTGACATTTAGTGGAATTGGCCCCCTGATCTCATGGCTGGTCACCCTCGCCGGCGTGGCAGTATCTGCATACTGATCTACGGGTACTAAAATAGTCGCAGCAACCCGCACTCTCGACTAATCGCAGATTGGAGCAATATTACTATACGGATTCTTCAAATTACTGGATCGGAGAATGAAGACACTAACAAAAGATCATGGCAGTTGTGACACCTAAAATCAAAGGAAGGAATGCAGCACATAGTTTTAAGATGAGAGATAAGTCAGATAGATAAATGACATAATGTAATAGAAGCAGTTGTTACTAATATTATAAAGGAAAGATGTTTTTTGTTTGAATAAATATTTATTTACAAAGAAAATATACATTCATTTACAATAATTACAGATAAAAAATGTCCTCCAAAGAAGAGGAAGGATTTGTATTTTTGTATGTTTGTTACAAATAAACTCAAAAACCACCTCTCACCCACTCCAGTAAACCGACTTTACAAACGACCAATTTTAAAACATTTAGAAGTTGAAAACACTGGGTGCAACTGAACTCCGTGTAAAAGTAACTGAGAGGTCTCACTTAAGTATAACGATTAGCAGCAAATATGGTGTAGCTCTCATACCTATACTAATTCCATTTGGACCGATTCGGGCGCTGTCACGGTTTGTGGTGAGGGAAAATTTATTGGTAGGGCGTCCCTGCCCACAATTTCCAGCCACGTGTGTGCTCTTTGGATGCGGCACAAATATTATACAACTATCATCATTTACTTACCCTTTTCCCATTATTTGGGTTCGGCGCAGTATGTTTTTTCCTTCCATTAAGATCTATCATACGTCATATCTACATTTACTTCCGTCTTGCACATATCATCCTTCACACAATCCATCCATATTTTCTTTGGTCTACCCGTCTTCCTATAACCTTCCACATTCATATAAGCACTCGCCTCACAATATTACTCTCATCCCTCCTCATTATATGTCCGTACCACGACAAACGATTACTTAAGTACCTCTCAACTCCTCCATCACGGGTGCTACTATCAGACTTCCTAACTCATTCCTAACTCCTTTAAATTTCTTTATCCTAATTCCTTTATTCATTCTTGGTATAATAAAAAATATTATACGACGATATTGAAAGTAACATTCTATTTAACAGACATATTCGTAAGTAAGTATTATAGAACGTATGGCAACTGCAGCATGTTATAACGGCAGTCGTCATCACCAACCCGTAACATCCCACTGCGGGGAATGTGTTTTCCATCACATCATAGTTAGTTAATACTGCGATTCTACACATTGTAATTAACACTACAATTATCCTCAAAAACTTCAGTTACATGTATAGAGTGCCAAACCGTTTTTTTGCTTTACAGTCGTCCATAGAACACACTATCCAAATTTCATGTGTTGTGTGGCAATAGTCTCCTAGTAAAATGGCTGTCTTATGCCACCGGAAAAGACAGGACGTATTAATATGAGTTCCATTTGTAATTTGGTTACGGAACCCTGAAATGTTCAACTAAATCGTAACTTGTGTAACACAGTCGACTAACCACGCAATACCGTACTTTAGAACCCCTGAGTCAGCGGTTCTAGTAGGTAATACAAGTAAGCACTTTTGAATAACTCATTCAGCGCCTAAATTTAACGAGGCTAATGGATCTACATATACTGGATGTTTTTTTTACCGTCTGGAAAAAAATATGACCTTATACCTTATAGGTATCTAGAGCCGAAGTTATACACGAGATTAATTGTTAAATATAGTCATATTTAATGCAATTTACAAAATCTAGAAAACTACGCACAGTAGGTAGGTACCTACTACGCGCAGCTGGCGGTTGTAGGTAAATTGCGCATAAATGGAAGCTACGAGCCTGTTTCATTTTAAAATACTATTTCAAATATTTCAGTGTGTATTATTGACTACAATTGAGTAATGTATATTAGTATAAGCAAGAAAAAAATTATTTGAGAAAAAAAAAAATTTTTAAGTAACATTGCCAAATGAATCTATTACACTTACCTATCACACCACATTTTTTTCCAGACGGTCAAAAAGTCACCCCGTATAGGGACCGACGATTTGTTTACTGTGAGAACTTTCAGTAATTTTGACAATGAATTACAACGCCTCTTGAAATATAGATGGTGCGAATCGAGCTCGAACCTCGAAACTCGTATTCACAGATTAGAACGAAGGCTGAAGACAAGAAGTTCCACTATAGCACAGAATAATAAGAAGTACATACTTACTAACGTTAAGGTGAGTATAGACTACAACATTTCCTAGAGCGTTTCGGTGTAATGTAACGTTCTTACGAATGGTACAATACAGGCAAAAGCTCAGTTAGCCTAAGCATTTCCATGTAATGTAACGTTCCCACGAACGTTCGGCGTACTATACGGCTATAAGGCTCGACGAAATGTTACACCAATATGCTCGTTGGTTTTTAAAAGGCTGTATCAAAACATCGAGCGTCGTGTTCGAAGAGTGGTTCGAATAAATTTAAAAATGGCGAATGCTCGATGTTCTGATATAAGTAAATGTTGTAGTCTATACTAACCTTTAGAGTCTGTACGGAAAAGGATCCGCCTTGAATAACGAAATAATGTTATAATATTTACGATATGATTTTTAAACGGAAACCGAATCCGCAATGAAGCACCTGTCTTCTAGCTTTTAATTTAAGCATCCATAAAGGGAATGCGGTCAGTCTTCTGGCCACTGTCCCACATGGTTCCTCGTTAAATAACTATTTTTATTTTAAAAAAATCAGACGCCTCTCTTTATCCCCCAGGGGGTAGGCAGAGGTATTCCATTTCTGGAAATACCCACTTCTCACGAGAATATGCGACCCGTAGACGTGATAGGTGGTGGCCCATCGCCGTACTGGATCTTTTACACATGCCTCAGAATTAATTCTGAGTCCCGCGAGTTTCTTCACGATGTTTTCCTTCACCGTCGAGCTAGTGATGAATAGTTACGTAAGTTTTGAAAAACTATAAAAATATGATTAGGTATTATTGAAATAAATTAAAGTAGCTTATACCAGAGCACTCTTATTACATCGGAGGACGCGGGCAAGCGGGCGGCCGGCCGTGAATGTCACCTAAGGATTTGTGCGAGGATTTAGCCATTCGAGTTATTCAAGTAATTGAAAATACACCCCACGATATATGAGGATTTAGAGAGGTGTTACAGGTTTATTCCTCCTGCATTTAGGTAAGTAGATACCTACATAAATATTATGTACCTATACCTGCACCCCTGTCAACTGTAAATTTTCTCAAAACTAAATGTGCTGACCTCAGGTACAGTCAAGAGCACGTCATGAAGCCTTACACTTGTAGTGCGAGTCTGACCTCTAAAGCGATTGTAATAAGAACGTTACGAAGTCCAAAGTGTCAAGCTCTACGTGCTCTTGACTGTACAACATAAAAAAGTTCAGAAAAATCAACAGACAATATTTGTGGGAGGATGATCTAAAGTTAAAACTGAGCAGAGGGCCCTAAGATAGAATTCAGTGGAAGATGTTTTGTTTTAAATACATTCCGTATACTTTAAAAAAAATGCTTTATTCTCTGAACTTCATATATATACATATACCTACTTAATATGTATCTACTTATTTCGTATTTTGTAATGGTACCTATCTACTATACTACTAGGTATCTAGGTATTGGTTCTCTAGGCTATACCTATAAAATTGGCAAAAATGTTTATTAATAATTTCTGAACTATCGCGATATAACCGAAGATTATTCCGTACTTATTTAATTTAAAACTAAAAATAGTTCGTGTCATGTGTGGCCCAATTCACGTTAGTTTTATTAATTACAGCTTTTCCAATTCACATACAAAAACAATTTCGCTGTGTAACGTCGACAAAAATTATATTTGAAATTCAGGTTTGGAGCTTCGTTGATTTATGTATGATATCTACTTATTTGATACCTTTTAACTTTTTTGTCTATACAGACCTAGAATATTTATTTTCCTGGCATTAGCTCTATTATGGTGTGGCGCTGCATGGCTAACCGACTGATTTATTTTTACTCTTGCCGCTCTTACAAGTTTCATGAAAAAGTACCTATATAATTTATAGTCTATGGTTAAAGTTTTTCACAATATATTTATTATATATAATCTCACGCCTTTTTTATCCCCGAGGGGGTAGGCAGAGGTATTCCATTACTGGATATACCCACATTTCACGAGATATATTGGACACCTAAACGTGATAGGTGGTGAGCCCATCGCCGGACAGGGTCTGTTTACACATGTCTCAGAATTAATTCTGAGACCTGCGGGTTTCCTCACGATGTTTTCCTTCACCGTCGAGCTAGTGATAAATATGTACGTAAGTTTTTGAAAAACTCATTGGTACATGCCAGGATTCGAACCCGAGCCTCACTGATTTTCGGCCGGCTCTTTAACCGTCCGGGCTATCACTGCTCTTTCACAATAATAATATGAAAAACATTTTTGTTTATAATTATGTATCTGATCTCTACTGAAAAATATTACTGAACTACTTACTAAATGACCGAACTAGTTCCACAGAACACTTTTACTCCTAACTAGTTCGCTGCTACGAACTAGATTTAGGCTTGGGCAAAAAAATATCGATATATCAAAACATCGATATTTTTTTAGAAAAATATCGATATTTTTTCCCGCGATATATCAATTTTCGATATCTATTTTCAGATATCAAAATCGATATATTTTTTAAGTAGCTACAGTGGTAAATTTGGCAGTGCCAAATAATAGGAGCAGAATAACAGGGGAACACATCAAACAAAGAGTGCTCCTGATGTCAATATCAGACAAATACTGGTTTGAATAATGTTTTTTTTTATTTTGTTTCTTTTTTTTATGTCGAGCAATTGAAATTTTTTTTTAAATAATAAAACTTATGTTGAAACAGCCAGATGTGTATTTGCTTTAAAATTTCAATAATTTTGGCAATTTTTATAAATACACACACCGGCACAATTAGCGGAACAGAAAAAAAAGGGAGTATTTACGCATTTTTGCGTGTTACTGGCCGGCTAAACAAGCTTTTTTTAAATTTGGGTTTTAATTTAAAAATGGAATACTAAGCGACTGCCCTTTTTTTCATTCTTTTGTTTTAATTTTCATTGATTCATTTTTTCCACCGCTTGTCCGTTTTTAAAAGGTTCGTGAATTCCATTTGAAAAGCTTTGAATTGCAGTTTTTGAGGCTTTTGAGTTTTTTCGCATATTGATAATTTACGAGCATCTAATTAAGCCTGATTTAACGCCATCAGAAATCATTAGGGCAGATCAAATGAGGAGAAATGGTCAAACCTACAGATCGATTGCCAGAAGCCTTCGTCGATCGTTATCAACGATTTATCGTAGCATCCAACGATACAGATTGACGAATGCTCTAGTGAGAAGGAGAGGACAAGGCCGGAAAAGGTGTACTTCAAGGAGGGATGACCGTTTTCTCCAACTTCAAGTCCGACGGAACACGAGACTAACGGCGGTGCAGGCTCGAAATTTACTGGAAGAGGTACGAGCAGTAAGGATGAGTGAGCGGACAGTTCGTAGAAGATTCGAAGAAGTGGGTATAGGCTCGTATGTGCCCGCCAAAGCCCCAAAACTTGAGAGACATCATCGCACAAACCGTCTACACTTTGGTCGTGAACATCGTGATTGGGACTTCGACGACTGGGGACAGGTTCTTTTTACTGATGAATGCAGAGTTATGTTAAATCAAATTGATGGAAGGCAGCGAGTATGGAGACGCAAAGGAGAACGGTATATCCAGTCTAATTTTGAAAATACAGTTGCATATGGCGGCGGTTCAATTATGGTCTGGGGAGGAATATGTTTAGGAGCTCGTACGGAGTTAGTAGTGGTCGATGGCGGGAATCTGAATGCTGATCGGTATATCAGGGAGATTTTAGAAGAACATGTTGTGCCATTTGCCCCCTTTATTGGTAACAACTTCATTCTAATGCAGGATAATGCTCGGGCTCACAGTGCTCGCACAGTACAGACATACCTAAACCATGTTGGTATAACGGTGATGGAGTGGCCAGCACGGTCCCCCGATATGAACCCTATAGAACACGTCTGGGACTTGCTAAAGAGGAGTGTAAAGTCAAGAATGCCCCCTCCCAATAATCTCAACGAGTTGCGAAACGCATTACTTGAAGAATGGCAGAGGTTGCCCCAAGAAACCATTGATAACATCATCCGCAGCATGCCCAGACGGATGGAAACCCTCATCAGCACGAGGAGGAAACACTCGATATTGAACAGTCATTGAAATTGTTGTTAAACTTTGGAAAATCTTGAATTTTCTGCTGTTTCTCTATAATTAAAAATCGAAGAAAAATGCATTTTGTTTAATTTAATTTTTATTTTTATAAAATTTTAAGTATGGTGTTACAAATGAATGTCAAAACATGTTAATTTAATTGTTGTTTCATTTTAAATAATATATTGTTTAAAAATTACATTCATTGTTCTAAATTCCCTCTTTTTTCTCCTTTTTTTTTCTGTTCCGCTAATTGTGCCGGTGTGTGTAATTGCAAATTGGGCAAAAAATATCAAAATATCGATATTTCTTGGGTGATATATATCGAAATATCGATACGATAAATATCGATATTTTTTTTAATTTGCCCATCCCTAACTAGATTGAGCGGTGCCGGTACGGAGCGCTAGATAAAATTTTATGCCATTTGGGAAAGGCAAAGTGATCTAGGCCCATACAGCCTCGTCTGTTTTAAAATATAGTAAGGCCTAGTAGTCCAGGCAATGAAGCGGATTTTTGTATGAAGATTAGAATAAAAGAGGTTAGTATAAATAGACCAGTGTCGATAATTTTTAAAACCAAAAAAAATAATAGTAGCATGAAACCCATTAGAAAAGGAGGGGAATATTATAAAAATGAAAGGAAAAATAAATTACGGGCGATCTGAGGTCGGGAAGGGGATGGGGGCGAGTTTTTAAGGGTAAGAAACGGTTTTTCTCGATTTCCGGCAAAAATAAAAGTCCTATCAAAGAAAATCAAATGGCAAAGTTGTAGGTAATAAAGAGATCTAAAACTTTTGTATTTACACTTTTTTCAAATAACATCAAAATTTATGTGAAAAATTCAAAAAACCAAGTTTTTGGTTCTTTATTTTTATCTTGTACAATTTTTTTTTATTTTTAACGAAATTTGGTAACGATATTTTAGTACAAGATTTTTTGCATTTTCTGAGAAGATTTACTATAGTAACATACATATATTTTTTTCACCATCGGAAAGTAGAGATTTCAACAAACAGAAAACATACCAACTTTTTGAAAAAAGCTGATATTTTGACGGGTGAATTTTCGATTGAAAATTAGGGTGTTTTTTCGATATTAATAAGGTGAAAAAAATAAATATTTTTAATCAAATAAATTACAGCGTATTCGGGACATAATAAGATAAGTTTTCACCAAATTTCGTTAAAAATAAAAAAAAATGGTAAAATTATAGAACCAAAAACTTGGTTTTTTGAATTTTTCACATGATGTTATGTGAAAAAAGTGTAAATACAAAAGTTTTAGATCTCTTTATTACCTACAACTTTGCCATTTGACTTTCTTTGATAGGACTTTTAGTTTTGCCGGAAATCGAGAAAAAACGTTTTTTACCCTTAAAAACTCGCCCCCATCCCCTTCCCGACCTCAGATCGCCCGTAATTTATTTTTCCTTTCATTTTTATAATATTCCCCTCCTTTTCTAATGGGTTTCATGCTACTATTATTTTTTTTCACTTTTTATTATTTTTAAAGGCTTCTACCCTGGTCTAAAAAACCTAACTTCGGTAAGGTTTTTTTTTTTTATTTTTTTATGCAAGTATTGTCTCATACTATACTACAATCCGCAAAGTTTCATCGACTGAGAAATTAATGTTGGAGTCCACTACCTTTATTGCCTAGACTAGGTACTTTTGCAAAATTAAAGGCTTAATTCCTAAAATTCTATTAAAAATATCTGTGTCTAAGTCTGTAAGTATCTACTGTGCCTACATAGGCTACTATGATTAGTTAGTGGCCTATGTGTGCCTTAATGGTTCTATAAATATACTTAAATATCATATATTTCAATGTGCTTAATTCAGGAACTAAATAACCCCTCCTAAGATAAAAACTTTGAATAGTAGCACAGACCAGTAGTAGGTATCAGAGGCTCAGCCCACTCAGCATCTAGCTAAATACGATCTACCTCTACTAAATGGAATATATTGAAATAGATAAACCTAGAATACGGAACCCAATGGAAAGCCATACGGTAGCCGCATTGATAGAATCTCTTTATGCAATACACTGGCGATTGAAAGCCCGACAAAAATAGTAGCACTAAATGTCAGACTTGTCACCCTTCTTGTTCCAATTTCAAAGTCGCAAACAAAAGATGGTTCCCCAAACATTGAACCATTATTATGACGTTTACAAATAACTATAATAATATCAATTATCGTGTGAAGATACGTGTTATTTTATATAGTTGTAGATACGTTTGTGCGTCGCATTTTAAATGTGCAAAACGTAAAATAATTATGAAACAAAATTAGTTAAAAATTTACTATGAAGGCGGCTACAAATACTACACGGAGTAAAGGGCAAGTGTACAGTGTTGGGAACTACTTGATGACCGGCAAAGTTCTGGGGAAGGGCCACTTTGCCAGGGTCGAAGAAGCAACCCACAGGATAATAGGGAAGAAGGTATCGATGTTTTGAATGTAACCGCCATGCATGTAACGTAGGTGTATAGTGGAGTGTACCTACCTGTATCTTATTGAGATTCAGCTGATATTTGCTTCACTGTAGGTATCTTTATAACTAGTAAAATAAGTGGTGGAGTGTGTGTAAGAAATCTGTAGGTTTTTTTAAATTGTCGACAGATATTCAATGATATTCTCTAGTAAACTGAGGCCACAGTATAATAATCAGTACCTACTTGCTGAGGTAGAGTAGTGTTTAAAATGTTATACTAAGTATATTCCGGAATGCTTGAATGAATCCGGAATGAATCTATGCTTGTAGCACACTAACCTTTAATCGGGAAATGTAATTTTGTAATTTACTCTTTGAACGGTGCGGTAAATTTTAAAAGTAAAATCGAGTGTTAACAAAAAGCGTAAAATTTTGTTAGGGCTGATTAATATCTTCATGGTTTCGGGAACCTCAATTATTGTTTTAACGGTTGTTTAGTGATAATGAATCATGGGGGCGATTCTGCTTTACATCGACTAAACTTATTTTAGTTTAGTCCTGTCTTTGTTTTACCTCAAAAAAAGAAAAGGGATAGATAATAACCTACCGAATTTAGTCCTGTCAGAGGCTGTATTTTAGTCGTGACTTATTTACTTATGCACTAAACACGTTATGAAATGACTTAGTTGACAGGACTTAATTTAGTTTGACAGGACTAAATATCTTTCGTCTCTTTTCTTTTCTATGAGAAAGAAAATGACAAGAGTAAACTAAAATAAGTTTAGTCGGTGTACTTAAATCAGAATCGAACACATGTCTACCTTAAAATGTCATTGCAGGTAGCGATAAAGATAATCGACCTAACATGCATAAAGGAAGAATACGCGCGCCGAAATCTCCACCGAGAACCAAGGGTGATGGCTAAACTGCGGCACCCCTGCATCGCTTCGCTCTACGAAACTATGATGGTATACCTAACCCAGTCTGTCTTTTAAACTCTGTAGCAGTGTAAAAAATATCCTTCCTTCCTAATCAACACGAAACAGCCCATTTCTCAGCTGTGGGTTTGTCCTTATGTATGAGCAAGTATCTCTCACGCGGGCCCACTGCGGATTAGGAGATGTTAGGTGGTGCTTCCTGTGTGGTCCCATTTTTATTTGGTCCAGTTCTGACAATAGCATCTATGAGAAATCCATATAAGTTAGTCGGTGTTTTTACACTTTAGAGTTTTATGATAAACAACGCGTAACAGAATAAGCGCAATTCTTCATATAATATTAGTAAGTATATTAATATAACAAAAAATATGATGCAATCGAACTTTAGTTGTGCCTAGCCAATTTTCTTAAATAAAGAGCAATAATGCTACGGTTTCCATACGTAGCACTAAATTCAGCTATGCGAATTCATTTTTCGGAAAAAATTAACATACATAGACATAATGCTCACGCCATTGTCCCACAGGGGTAGGCAGAGACGATGGATCGCCACTTTGCTCGATCTCTGCATACTTCTATCGCTTCCTTCACATCCATAAGCATTTTCATGCACGCTCTTTTATTCTTCGCACTCCGGACCCCAGCTTTTTAAAGGATGTCACTTATTTGATCCGTGAACGTCCTTCTGGGGCATCCTCTTTCTTAGCAGCCTTCAATATTCGCACCATAAATCTATTTCGTTACTCTTCTTTCATCCATACGTTCTAAATGACCAAACCAGCGTAACATGCCCTTTTCTATTCTTGTCACTATGTCTTCTTTCAAACCACACCTTTCTCGTATATCAGCATTCCTCACTCGATCACACAATTTCACTCCACACATTTTCCTCAACGATCTCATCTCCACGGCGTTTACTTTGCTTTCATGCTTCTTCTGTCACACTAAACATTCACTCGCATACACGTCCCTTGTAAACACTTTACCTAAATACACAAACTCTTTCACTTGCTCAACTTTCTCACCATCGATCTTTATGTCACACTCTGTCATACAATCTTCTCTTTCAAAAATCATCATTTTCGTTTTTGCAACATTCACTTTCATGCCCTTGTTCTCAAATGCTGCATTCATTATATCCAACATCTTTTGCAGCCGGACGCCGACGATGCAAGGATGTCTTAGTCGTCGGCGTACAAGAGGCATTTGATGGTGGTCTCACTCATTTTCAATCCACAATCACTATCACGTAAATCATCTAAACAGCTGTCCATGAATAGGTTGAAGCGCCACGGAGATGCTACACAGCCCTGTCTAACACCCCTTGATATATTAAAACAGTTTAACACATTAAAAATAGCTGAAATTGATTATGTAGGTAGTCGATACTGATCTAACTAATTTCAGGAATTGCGGTTATTCTGTTACATATTGTATAAACTTGTGACAGCACGGGCCCCGGCTGTATGTGGTGATGGAAGCGGCGGGCGGTGGCGACTTGTGCGCGCACGTGCTGTCTGCACGCGGTCCAGCCCGGGGACTCCCCGAACCGCGAGCTCGCTCTCTCGCCGCACAACTTGTCTCTGCAGTACGGCATATGCACGCGCGCGGCGTCGTGCATCGGTACAGTCCATAAAATATCTCAAATATGGGCTACGCACTGTTAGACTGCGTTTCATCAAATAGATCCCCTTTACATGGGCGCGCTGCCACCCCCCGTAGAAATCTCGCATATTATACATGAACTCGCCTTATGCTTTAACTTTTAAATAAACCGCGCTGTAGACACTGGCAAAACGCACGGTGCAATACCAAAAAACCGCGCGTGACGATGGCGGACGAAGATTACTGTAACGTATGATCATTTGCGGTTCTTTGCTCTACAAACTATACTACATATACCTAATGTTTCATGAAGGTGTGTTTGTGTAGTGTATGACAAAACAGCTGCGGACGATCCGATCTAAAAAATCTGATTTTCCCCCCCCTCTGGGCCAGAAGCTGGGTAAGCGCATGTCCCTATACTAGCGCATTTGTAGACAATTTTTTAACTGTTATTTACTGCTTACAGATAGACACTTTTTGAACTATATAGTTCCCCATCACTACATAGTATAAAACAAAGTCGCTTTCTCTGTCTCTATGTCCTCATGTCCCTATGTCCCTTTGTATGCTTAAATCTTTAAAACTACACAACGGATTTTGATGCGGTTTTTTTTAACAGATAGAGTGATTAAAGAGGAAGGTTTTAGTATAAGCATTGTACCCGTGCGAAGCCGGGGCGGGTCGCTAGTAAACATATAAGTATTTCTCCTTATCTCTACCCTCACTAGCCTCCATAGGTAGAGGATCAATGACGTCATATTACTGTCACGCTGCATACCGAAGTGATTGAAATTGACAGCTTTGTTACGTCACGTGTGACCCCACTGCTTATAATTTGCTAAGCCCAGCTTGTGCTTACCCACCCAGCTTACCAAAGCTGTTAAATTTTGAATCTGTATTTTCAGAGATTTAAAAATGGAGAACATCATGCTGGACAGCACGAAGCAGTTCATCAAAATCGTAGGTAAATACGCGATGCGTAGGACGATTGGTCCTTCGAGCCGGATGCAAAATTCTTTAAATTGCAGACTTCGGGTTGTCGAACATTTGGACATCGGGCGGCGCTCTGCGGACGCCTTGCGGATCTCTTGAGTACGCTGCGCCTGAGTTGTTCGTGGACGGACGACGCTATGGGCCTGAGGTCGATCTATGGAGCATGTAAGTCGATGCAACATTTTGAAGACATTCAGAGATGGCGTTTATCCTAACCACAGGTCAGTTAATCTCCAGAGGGCGGGGCGGTGACTAGATTGGGCTAGAATAAAACTCACGCCTTTTATTACCAAGGGGGTATTCAGAGGTATTCCATTTCTGGATATACCCACTTTTCCCCCCTAAACGTGATAGGTGGTGAGCCCATCCTTTACAAGGGCTTATAAGTGCACCCTGGGAACCCCCTTAAATACTGATTTTATTCTGTTTTTAATTTATTTATTTATTTAACTTAAATGTACACATGGCGAACTTAATGCCTAAAGGCATTATCTACCAGTCAACCATCAGGCTAAGCAGAAAATTTTTAGTTGTTATAGCGGCAACAGAAATACCTACATCATCTGTGAAAATGTCAACTGTCTAACTATCACGGTTTATGAGATACAGCTTGACAGATGGACATCAACACAGACTGAGTCTTAGTAATAGAATCCTGTTTTACCCTTTGGGTACGGAACCCTAGAAACATAATGAACGGTTGTGTTCCAGCGGCGTGATAGTGTACGGCATGGTGACCGGCGGGTTGCCGTTCGCGGGCGCGGAAGGCGGAGAGGGACGGTCGAGGCCGCAGCTGAGGGCCGCCATCGCGCGAGGGTTCACGCGGAAGCAACGCGCCGCACTCGCATGCGTTTCCAACGGTACGTCCATCACGTACTATGGACAAGCCTGATACCAAAGAGGTTGGAAGAAAATCATTCTCTTTCCTGGAGAGTGCTAATGTAGGAAAGTTCGACCTAGTGAATCCTCGCCAACATTCGGTTGACAGACCGTATTTTGACGTGGCCGCTGGTTTGACAACGCAATGCCATATTGGAAGTCAGATCGAAACAAGGTCTCGATTTTGACAAAAATATGCCCGCTTGCGTCGTTGTGTGGTGCGGAAACTCCACAGTAAATTCGCAGAAATCCTATTCATGCATTACCTATCACCATTTAGTATTTTCCTATTCAAACTACACCACAAAAATATATTGACATTTTTATCCATTATTATTTCCTAGTGGTTGACAAAAAGTATAAAATATCGATAGATCAATAATTTTATGTCGATAAAATTTGCTATATTTTTATCAAATATACAACTGAAATTATAAATGATTTTCAGATTTACAAGAGATCCCAACCTCAAAAAAAATTGGTTAGGTAAATCTACAAGCAAGGCTGAAAATTAGATTCCATCAACACATTACACAATTTGCTCTTAACATTTTCAGCCTGACTTTATACTTCAATCTTCTTCTAATTGCAAATATACCAAACTGACAAAGTCTGCTATTCCTAAAGTTGCAGCATTTATCGATATCGATTGTGTGGTATATGATTACTTCACTAGTCCGTCACTAATGGAGCAAATTCAAAAGTGGAATAATACGTGAGCATTCTGATTGGCCGAGCGCAAAATAGTCTTTAAATAATATTGGTAAATTGATTGACATTTAGTACGTCATCTCATACTTTTTTACCCGCACCACGATTTGTGGTTGAAGTGGTTTTCATAGTGTTTTAGAATATTATCAGTCTATCGGAGAGAGAAACTTTTTCTTTAAATGTCTTTGCCTGATACATTTGGAAGAATTGTCGCTTGAAAGCTTAAGTTTTTATTACCCCTAATTAGAGTTAAACAATCAGAAGCCAGTAACACCGTTTCTTTTTCCATTCATCGACCCAAAGTGGTCATAGACATGAAATAAACTTAGGTGTATCAGGCAGAACTTTTACTGATAGTACAATCAAGAGCACATTTATTGAGACCGTCAATGTAGAAGCCTCACCATGGAATTCAGCTGTTCTGATAATGTCAAAAAACTCTTCCTAAATAGTGCCAAATAGTGCCCGAAGCATATAAATAGTGCTATCATACTTTCGGAGATATTCAGGTCGTTCAGTGAGGCTGCTATCTTGACGTCAAGATAGCAGCCTCATCTCAGTACACAAAAACCACAGCACTGTTCTTGAAGAACTATATACCAAAAAACTCTTCTTAAATAGTGCCTTGGATTTGCAAAGTTTCAGAATTAGTGCTTCAAAGGAACCGAAGATATTAGGGTACATTGATGAGGCTTCCAACTTGACGTCAAGCTGGAAGGTCACATCATCAACGAGGAAGAATTTCGAATCGAGACTAATGCCAAAAATCTCTTCCTAAATAGTGCCTCCGGAATCAAAACAAAGCGGAACGATTTAACTTGTATTTTAGTCAATAAATGATGATAAACTTCCACGTACATTTTGGATTCGGTACAGATAGGAATAAACCAACTAGATCAAAATGGAGGCTCAGCTTTATAAAGAGCATCATCTCAGAATGTTTTTTTTTGTTTTTTTTTTTTTGTAGATAGGGGTACAAATTGTGATGATTTATCAAGTATCAGGATGCGAACTGGTTTAGTTTTTGAGATATAATTTTTTGAAGAATTATAACTTAATCATTTATCAAATATCAAAGAAAACGCAATGTCCAATGTCAAACTTCAAAAAAACGTTTAAATTTTTTTTTATTGATAAAAAAAATCATAAGTTTTTTTAAAACATCGCTTTTATTTAAGTTTTCTTTATATTGTATGTATTCTTGCTGAATATGTAGCAGATAACTTAAAAAACTAATGAGATGTACAAAATGTTCGATACAGGAACAAGGGAAGTAAAAAAAGCTCTATTTTTGGGGTTTGAGCAATTAATTATTAGAAATCTAAAGTATAAAATACATACAATGCACGAGCGCGGAACCGAGCATAAGAATTAAGTAATTTAATTCTTATGCTATTTTAGGTCAGTAGCACATTGTAATTAGGGCGATAATTCCATATTTTAATTCGTAACCCTTTCACTAAGACCGGTTAAAGAAGCCATCTTGTCTTTTCAATTGCCTTAGACACGCTCGGTTCCGCGCTCGTGCATTGTATGTATTTTATACTTTAGATTTCTAATAATTAATTGCTCAAACCCCAAAAATAGAGCTTTTTTTTATTTCCCTTGTTCCTGTATCGAACATCTTGTACATCTCATTAGTTATCTGCTACATATTCAGAAGGAATACATACAATATAAAGAAAACTTAAATAAAAGCGATGTTTTAAAAAAAACTTATGAACAAAATTTTTTTAAAACGCCTTTTTGAAGTTTGATATTGGACATTGCGTTTTCTTTGATATTTGAGGTTATAAATGATTAAATTATAATTCTTCAAAAAAATATATCTCAAAAACTAAACCAGTCCGCATCCTGATACTTGATAAATCATCACCCCTATCTAAAAAAAAAAACAAAAAAAAACATTCTGAGATGTCACTCTTTTTAAATCTGAGTCTCCATTTTGATCTAGTTGGTTTACTCCTATATGTACCGAATCCAAAATGTACGTGGAAGTTTATCATCATTTATTGACTAAAATACAAGTTAAATCGTTCCGCTTTGTTTTGATTCCGGAGGCACTATTTAGGAAGAGATTTTTGGCATTAGTCTCGATTCGAAATTCTTCCTCGTTGATGATGTGACTTCCAGCTTGACGTCAAGTTGGAAGCCTCATCAATGTACCCTAATATCTTCGGTTCCTTTGAAGCACTAATTCTGAAACTTTGCAAATCCAAGGCACTATTTAAGAAGAGTTTTTTGGTATATAGTTCTTCAAGAACAGTGCTGTGGTTTTTGTGTACTGAGATGAGGCTGCTATCTTGACGTCAAGATAGCAGCCTCACTGAACGACCTGAATATCTCCGAAAGTATGATAGCACTATTTATATGCTTCGGGCACTATTTGGCACTATTTAGGAAGAGTTGTTTGACATTATCAGAACAGCTCAATTCTATGGTGAGGCTTCTAACTTGACGGTCTCCATTTATTTAGGTTTACCAACAGTTCAAAACTACGCAACGGATTTTGATGCGATTTTTTTTAATAGAGTGTTTCAAGATAGTTTTTATATGCTATATAAACCGAAGCGAAGCGAGGGCGGGTCGCTAGTAACTAGTCAAAGGTAAACACCGCTTGCAAAATAATAGTGCTTAACAGATACGCGCAACAGTGTGTGAGTTGGGCTGCATTTAGCCCTACGGTAAGGCCTTAAGATCGGGATGAGCCACTAAATCCAAGATGTTTAAGGGGGAGGGGGGACGGTTTTGCATAATCAAGCTGCATCTTGTGTTACAATACAGCGTTAAGGAGTTACAAAAAAAATCAATATTTGAGGAGTTATCATTATACAATTTGCACAATCTGTACACTGGCGAGTTTGTGCCAAGTACTGTCCTACGGAAGGGACGCACATAATTTTAAAAGTCACTGTAACCCTGAGGGCAAGCTGGGTAACTTGAGCAATACAAAACTTAAAATTTCAACGGTACTTTTATTCCAATTTATTAGCATAAAAAGTTACAAAAATGTATGAGCACAACACTTTGGACCACAATATACGGTGCGGTCGTTTTAACTTGGCTGCTCTGAACATAGGCTCCGCCTGCGCCAACGGCATCATACAGCCAAATGGTTGCTAAAGAAATGTTATTTCGCAGCCATTTGCGCAACTTCAGAGCTGCCAACTTAAAACGGCCGTACTGTACATACAGTAAAACAATGCTCATGCACGAACGTCCTCTGTATTACACACAGATTATTCAAACACTTATCACTTATTGTCTCTTCGCTATATCTCTTGAAACTCTGCCGGCCATTTTGCACCACCTGCGAGAAAAAAAAAGTAATATAAACATTTTATAATTATAATATAATAATATAATCTCACGCCTTTTTATCCCCGAGGGGGTAGGCCCTCTGCCTACCATCCATTACTGGATATACCCACATTTCACGAGATATATTGGACCCCTAAACGTGATAGGTGGTGAGCCCATCGCCGGACCGGGTCTGTTTACACATATCTCAGAATTAATTTTAATTCAGAGACCTGTGGGTTTCCTCACGATGTTTTCCTTCACCGTCGAGATAGTGATAAATATGTACGTAAGTTTTTGAAAAACTCATTGGTACATGCCTGGATTCGAACCCGAGCCTCACTGATTTTCGGCCGGCTCTTTAACCGTTCGGGTTATCACTGCTCTTATTTACATTTTATAATTGTGGGACACAATAGGGTAAGCCTGCCTAAGTCCTTTCACAAATTAAAAAATAAATTAAAAAATCTTTATCCGAATGATAGTTTGTATAATGACGCTTGAGATCAAAGTTTTTGTATGAAAATATTCCCAATGTCCGCTCTATACCCTAGTATATTTAAATCTCTTTGATAAAAATAAAGTTTGAAAATAATTGAGGCAACTAGCCAGGCCCAATAGAATCAGTTACAACTTCGAAGGAGAGTTATGTTATGACGACACGTCACCCAACATTCAAATCAAACCAGTTACAACATTTCCTTTACTTCGTAGAATGCAAGACGTTCGTCCAGCATCTGCTAGAGCCGAACGTACAAATGCGTATGAAGATCGACGAGGCCGCTCGCCATCGGTGGGTGAAGAGGCCTGGCATGCGGATGAAAGTCCATCCTCTGGGGTCCCTGGACCTCAAGGTCAACAGGGAGGTACGTGATTGAGTTCTATCCTGAGTAGGACAAACGCCCGTTGATATCGCTCTTAGGCCAGTATTGGAAACGATCCACAAGTAACGGAAATAGGCTTGAGGAAGACAGAAAGAGATGCCGTGTTATGAGTCGCATAATGCTGTCCATTTTGTACGCCAGCAGAGTTTCATGCCTGAGGATAGTTCTGTATAATCGGACCTTGGAGTTCTGTCCTCCAAGCGGAGTTCTGTCTGTGCTAAGCAATAAAATTGAATGGCCTGCAGATAGTAATTTTAAGTCAAGAACGTTTGATGCTTAAACCATTTTCACTTGATTTAAATTTGTTTTATAAAAGTAACGTCGTAGTCATCTCTACTCTCTCACTCTTACATACATCCTTTTTCTTTCACTCTTAATTTATTTTCTTGGCAACATAAAAACTCAAAAGAACTCCTTATGTTTCACTAATTCGCGTCTTTGTACCACCTCAAGTCTCTATGAAGTTCTTCAACCAACTCTTTAAGATACTTGAGAACCCCTCTAATTTCCAGATTTACAGACAAATATCCGAGTTATGCGGTCAGTCCATCATGGATGTAGTGGCGCAGATAAAAGCTGACCCTTTCGGCTCGATCGCCGGCATCTACAACATCAAGACACACCTCCACCTGATCCAGGCCGTGCCCGGGATAGATCTGCTCTGGAGCTCAACTGCCTCAGAGCCGAGGCCTGCCTCACCGCCTCAGTACCGCACGTCATTCGACACACGACCGGACATGACTCCATCAAGCAGCAAAGCGACTTCCCCACCGCCAAACGGCATGAGCCAACAGATGGTCTACACAGCATCCGCACAGAAACAGCGACTGAACGGTCCGACAAAACCTCCGAATGAAACGCCATCTCAAATCCCGAACGGTCCGAAACCGACGGTGCCAAGACCCGTCATCACCGTGCCACAACCCAAAGCGACAATACCGATAAAAGCTCCCGAACAGAGGTCTTTGCACAATGAGATCCTGAAGACAAGGAACCAGACACTGCCAAGCCCAAGGTTCTCAATGAACAGACCACTGAGCTCTTTATACGGGATGAAGAAGCCAGTCTACAAGGTCTACGATAACGGTGACTGCGGCTTGGATCCACGGCTTCCGAGCATCGACGAACATTCCAACACGGATTTGAACGACGTCAAAAAGAACAAGATCAAGGCCAGGACCCCGTGTGTTCGGAAGGTCAGTTTGGACGAGGAGAGGAGGCTGAACAGCTGCCCTAACAGGATTGGAGATGGGAAGCGATCGGATTTCTACAGGAGAGCTGGCGACGCGATGCCCAAGTAAGTTTAACCTTCCCACAACAAAGAGTGATGTACCAGGTACTTAATTTTTGATTATGGTCGATTTATGATGATAGAGTATTTGGTCGTAAATATACGACCCTGGCGAAATAGATACAAAAATATTTGTCGGACTGATCCGACGTATACGGCGTAAGATTTCAGGAGTGATGGTCAAAATGGGCGTAAGACGAAAGCATTTTCGTTGGTCTTACGCCTTTTATATAAATTTTACACCATTCTTTGATTTGATTTAAATATCCTTGGCCAATCATTCCAAAGGGCCTGCCTATTCACGGTATTTTCCTTCACGACGGGTGAAGCGATATTAATTTATTTATAAGTAAGTATGTACGGTCCGGCGATGGGCTCACCACCTATCACGTTTAGGGGTCCAATATATCTCGTGAAATGTGGGTATATCCAGTAATGGAATACCTCTGCCTACCCCCTCGGGGATAAAAAAGGCGTGAGATTATATTATTATATTATTAAGTAAGTATGTAGGCGAGTTTTGGGAAAACTCATCGGTTGGACTCAGAATTAAACCTAGTCCTCACGCATGGTATTCAGGCTCACTTCAAATAAGGCTTTCAAAAGAGTCATGATCATTTTCTTGCCCTTTTTTACATTATATGGAGTTGGTGCCTTCTTCCATTTAGGACTTTTATGCAAAAGCTGTTTTAAAAAGAATTTTAAATTTTGGAATTTTTTGGAATTTGTTATTGTCTCAACAGTTGGAGAACAGGCTGCGCGATAAACGCGCCGCCAACCAGAATTTTGCTACAAAGTAACGCCACCACCATCAAGCGAGCTTCTTTGGGGTACGCAGTTTTTGTATTATTATCATTTACATTGTCTGATTTTAGATTCTAACTTTACTGTAATAGGTAGGTGTAATAGGTATCGTTTTTCAAAATTTCTTTTTACAAAATGTATGTGTCTCAACATATCTTTTCTCACATAATGTCTTCCCCAAAATGGCCTTTTCTCAAAATTATTTTTTATAATATCTGTAATTTTCTTAACATATCTTTTTCACATAATATGTTTCACAGAGCATTTTCTTAAAATAACTACACCTAAATAAATTTTGTCGATATTTCACAGTAACATCGTGAGCCCACATTCGTCGTCAAACAGCCACTGTAAGAGCGAGAGAGCGATGCCGGTAAGTATTACACATTGCATACCTAGATTAAGTATATTCTCTTTGTGAATCAGCGTCGAAACGTTTTCCTGACAACGCAACCCTCGATGTAATACGATTTGGAATAAAGGAAACTTACATAGCAACACATATTTGGTCAAATTTTTAAATAGTCAATCTTATTGAATCCAAAATTTCTTAGCATCGAAATAGATATTCCTAAACAACGGCCTGAAATAAAAAATATTTTTGGTTTTGTTCCTTATATTTTTTTGTCTCAACACTTTTTAACTCAGAATTCCACGAAATAAAAATTCAGGTTCTAGATATAATTGACTAGTAGCGTTTCACCCGCATAGTTCCAGTTCCCGTGGGAATACGGGGATAAAATATAGCCTATGTGTTATTCTGATGTATAACCTATATAACTGGAGAGTTTCATCAAAATCCGTTTAGTAGATTTTGCTGGAAAGAGGAACAAACATCTTTACATCCATCCATTTATAATATTAGTAGGATTAGAACGTGTGCCACACCACTAATAACCTACTGTTGTTTCCAGGTGAGCTGGTTCTCCCGAGGCCCCCCCACCAAGGACCCAACGCATCTTCAGCGGCTCAGACGGACAGTTCCAATGAAATGACATATATATTTTTCGAATAGCTTATTTTATAAGATTTTTTTCGTTTAAATTCTTTATGTGACACCTCGAATGTAATTTTAAGTGAATAAAAAAGTTTTATTCTATTGTACAAGGCATCGACTGCATTTTGGACGACTTTTTTTGATACATTGTAGCGCTTCTACGTTTAGTTAGAGTTAAATAATAGAGTGATAAATTGTGCTTATACGCAAGTATTTTATTGATAACTTAACTAAAATTAGAAAACTTTGTAAGCAATGCTATTTGGTTTTAGTTCATGGGAGAGTAAACCACAAACTTTCTATACAAAATGTGATAAATATATAAGAAGTCGCGCGATTATCAACTCATTTATTTTCTGTCAATAGTCTAATAACAAGGCACACTAAATTCGTTCATGAAGATTGGCTTTATGTAAACAGCAGCCCATCTCCACCGACGAGTTGCTGGTTCTTAAATGCGCTCCGGACTCGTGGTCCCCCTATGCAGTACCCCGAGAAGAGCCAGCAAGAAACTCAAGGGCAGCTCTTTTTACAAGGAAACCATTAACGTGCGACCACGTACATTGACGCAAAACAGAGAACACGTAGTTTTTAATTATATACATATTATATAATCTCGCGCCTATTTCCCGTATAGGTAGTTTTCAATTGTTTGTAATATATTTGACAAACAAATATATTATATAAAAAACTAGCGACCCGCCCCGGCTTCGCACGGGTGCAATGCTGAATTTTCTTTGCTATAAACCATCCCTGGACCCACTCGAATCCACACAAAAAGTTTCATCGAAATCGGTCTGGCCGTTCTGGAGTTAAATCGTCAGGAAGGAAAACCCGACTTATTTTTATATAGTAGATTAACCGTGATAACCACAACCGTACCACGGTTAAGAAGGGAAAGTATTTCCAGAAATGGAATACATCTGCCTTCCCCCTCGGTGATTATTTATTTAAAGAGATATAGGATAAAAAAATAAACACATCATTAAACAACATGCAATATAATTAACGCAAACCCTCATTATATTCAACTCAATATATTCCGATTTTCATTATACTATTATAGCAATTTAAAAAAAACTTTCGCAATTGAGTACTTATAATTATGATATCACCACTCAATATTCGGTACATTGATGTGACAGAATAATGTGAAGGTAAGTCTGGCGCGAACTTTTCGTACCTTATTTGCCTTACTTAATACCTTATCGTGGACTTACTATGCGTGGGCGTGGCCGTAGTGGGTCAGTAGACGGGCATATGGCCAGGGTTGGCCATGGTGGCCATTCGCATGTACGTGGTGTGAGGTCTAGCTGCAGGCGGGGAATCCCCTGGGACCGTCTCGTTCTTGAACACCGCTACGCACTTCCACTGGTTCAGGTATTGCACTGGAATTTTAAGTTTTCGAGTTTAAAGATAGCAGTGATAGAGAGCCCGCCTCATGCGTCTCGAGTTTGAATCCTGGCATGTACAGTCAAGAGCACATGCAGCTTGACACTTGTACGAGTCTGACCTCTAAGGCGATTCTAATAAGAACGTTAAAAAGTCCCAATGTGTCAAACTCCACGTACTGTACCAAATGAGTTCAAATACTGATAGTTCTCGCTCGCTAGCGACTAGCTCGACGGTGAGGGAAAACATCGTGAGGAAACCCGCAGGTCCTAGAATTAATTCTCAGGTAGGTGTATGTATGTATGTATGTTAACGCGGGCTTGTTTCCGCAACTCGACGTCCTTTCGTTTCAGGCAGGTGTAACAGACCCGGTTCGGCGATGGGCTCACCACCGGGCTATCACCACTAGTCCCTACCAGCTGTCCCTCCTGGTCTATCAAGCTTAGAGGTCGACTCGTGATAAAGAATCAACAAAAGTCTAACAAAATTATACATAATAATATAATAATAATATAATCTCACGCCTTTTTTATCCCCGAGGGGGTAGGCAGAGGTATTCCATTACTGGATATACCCACATTTCACGAGATATATTGGACCCCTAAACGTGATAGGTGGTGAGCCCATCGCCGGACCGGGTCTGTTTACACATGTCTCAGAATTAGTTCTGAGACCTGCGGGTTTCCTCACGATGTTTTCCTTCACCGTCGAGCTAGTGATAAATATGTACGCAAGTTTTGAAAAACTCATTGGTACATGCCAGGATTCGAACCCGAGCCTCACTGATTTTCGGCCGGCTCTTTAACCGTCCGGGCTATCACTGCTCCGACTTCAACGGATAACACTGAAACATATCATCGAAAATTATACATCGACTAGCGACCCGCCCCGGCTTCGCACGGGTGCAATGCTGAATTTTCTTTGCTATAAACTATCCCTGGACCCACTCGAACCCACACAAAAAGTTTCATCAAAATCGGTCCGGCCGTTCTGGAGTTAAATCGTCAGGAAGGAAAACCCGACTTATTTTTATATAGTAGATGATATGTTTCAGTGTTATCCGTTGAAGTCGGTTTTTAGAGTTATATTTATTACTGGATGCGTGGATTCAGTTTATTCCCGTTCCCGTGGGAATTTCCAAAACTCCCTTCATACCGGTTTCCTACGAAATATAAGACACCTACATACCATATTTCAAGTTTCTAGGTTTTATCGTTTCGGAGTAGTGCGTATTTCTCTTTTTAACCAGTTTTAATTTTTTTCCGTGGGAATGAGATATTTTCCTGGAATAAAAAGTACCCTAGATGTTGACCCGGGTAATCAGTTATCTCCATACCAAATTTCATCAAAATCCGTCCAGTAGTTTTTGAGTGATGCGTGCACAACCAGACAGACAGACAAAAATTCCAAAAATTGGTGTTTCGGTATCTATATCGACAACTATATGCACTACCGTTAAAATTTTCAAAAAATATTTCATGTACAGACACGGCCCCGTTAGAGTTTTATTATATGTATAGATATAGATTATTATTATGGGAAATAAGTGTAGTGTCAAGTCAAGTCAAAAAGTTTTTATTCAGTGTAGGGGCTTATAAATCTTATTGAAAGTCATTGTCAGTCAGTCATACCGCTTCGGTATGTATAGTTGGGGAGAAGCTTATTTGTTGATGTTTCCTCACTCTTCCATAGGCGCACGCAGCAGTCGTCCCCCGAGGAGGCTAGCAGAGTGCCTGTCACGTTCCAGGATACTCTCCAAACGCACGAGAAGTGCTCTTCGAAGGCCGCGGAAACTTCCGAGCGAAAGCGGGAGGCCGTTGGCGCGCCGTTGCCCGACCCGCCCGACTCACTGGCCCATACAAATTTATTATTAAATTAATTGAAAAAAAAATAAAAAATAAAATTTTAGAAAACAAGTTCCATGTGTATACAACATGTAACAGAATAAGCGCAATTTCTGAAATTAGTTTGTTCAGTATTAACTACTTATTCGATTTCAGCTATTTTGAATTAGCGTAGCTGAATTTAGTGCTTTATATGGAAATCGTGCTATTAATAATCGATATTTAAAAAAATAGGTTAGACACAACTAAAGTTCGATTGCATCTTATTTTTTTTATATTAATATACTAATTGGGGTGTATGAGGAATTGCGCGTTTTCTTACTGATAATGTCGCTTCACCATTTAATATCGGTCCAGTAGTTTTTGAGTTTATTCGTTACAAACATACAAAAATACAAATCTTTCCTCTTTATAATATTAGTATAGATATAGATAATTTTTAGTGATAAGTATAATTGCAATCACAGTTTTTTTTTAAAGCACCTACCTCGAACGAACCCGCGCAAGGGAATCGAACCCGCGCAATGTGAAAAAAACACATGTATTTTATGATAGAGGTTGAAAGAGTTAATCATACGGGTTATATTTTAGTAAACAACATAGCATCTTAAATAAAACGAAGATCATAAAATTAGACAATTTATTTATATAATAATTTCACGCCTTTTTTATCCCCGAGGGGGTAGGCAGAGGTATTCCATTACTGGAATACCTAAGATTTAATATTAATATTTAATATAAATTAATATTGAATATATAATGGGTTCAATTCTACAACACCGTCTAAACCTCTTAATTTTATTTGACAGCTGCTAAAGCATTTTGCTATTCTAGGCAGTACTGTCAAAATCAAATGACAGGACTAAAAATGAATCTGACGTTCCTAATTTATCTGGCCAATTCAATTTAGGTTTAGCGACCTTATGGCTATTCTGTGGACGCCATTTTAAGCATTTTAGAAATGTCATCACGACTAAACCTCCTAAATTTAGCGGCGATTAAAATGGTGTCGCTTAAATTAGATTATAGGAAAAATCCCGACATATTTTGTGTTTGTGTTATTTTTCAAGATATGTTCCATATTTTTAGAAATAGTCAAGAGGGTTTTTGGTGGAAATACGAAAAGGGGGATCATGTTTTTTTTGTAAAATTTATATTTTGCTGTATATTTTGGGTTTTGACTAATAATATTTTGTGTGGCAGGTGTCTGTGAAGGTGTGCCGTGAATGGAAATTTCGATAAAATGCATGAGATCGACGTTGTTAGATTGCCGAAGTCATTTAATGAAGTCTTCAGTAAAAGTACTATAATTTTATTGTCGATAATCCAAAAAGGGGGGTTGATGACTCAGTATTTTTGTACATGTACTCCAAAGCAGAGCCGTTTAACTAAGAAATTTGAAGATTGCTGGAGATGTTATTGAAAATAATAATATAATATAATCTCACGCCTTTTTATCCCCGAGGGGGTAGGCAGAGGTATTCCATTACTGGATCTACCCACATTTCTCGAGATATATTTGGACCCCTAAACGTGGTGGTGAGCCCATCGCCGGACCGGGTCAGTTTACACATGTCCCAGAATTAATTCTGAGACCTGCGGGTTTCCTCACGATGTTTTCCTTCACCGTCGAGCTAGTGATAAATATGTACGTAAGTTTTTGAAAAACTCATTGGTACATGCCAGGATTCGAACCCGAGCCTCGCTGATTTTCGGCCGGCTCTTTAACCGTCCTGGCTATCACTGCTCTTCAATGTTATTGAATTAACAAGAAAACAAAGACTGAGGACGAGGCACATATCCATTTAAAGATAAACTTAACTGAAAACGAGGCAGTACGGTCTATGACTCTAGCCTGTCCAAAGAAAGAAAATCTATTTGATTATACCTTTTCAGTGTTGCCCGAATAATAGTGACTTTAATATTTGAAGTAAAACAAGAAAATAGAAATTAAACCTATGATAAAAATGACATCGAAAGTAATCGTTGAGAACTTTATTTACATATTAATAAATATATACACATTTATTATTGTATTTTTTTTAGATTTCATTCATTCGTTCACTCAGCTCTTTTTTTATTTGTAATTGCAACACTATTCAACTTAGGCATTTTACGCTGTGGATAAAGACTATCTAAATTTAGTAACCATGGCGTTTTAGAATTGCATTTGGCTTAGCGGCTGCGTAAAACTAAATATAATTTAAGAAATTTAGTTTTAAGCTATTTAGGCAGTGGACGCGTAGAATTGAACCCAATATTTTAATTATTTATAATAATTAAAATTTAATTTATCAAATGCGATCCATTCTGTAGTATACAAATTCACACTCTTTTGGTACTGATGTGAACATGTTAAAAGCGCTATGTAATAACTGAACTACAAAAAAATCGGTTGTCTGTAAAGACGGTTTACGGACAATAATTTTATGATAACGTCCTAAGAAATAGATGCGTCACAAGTCGAACGCTAAGGCCGATCGTGCCTCTGTATCGCTTGTTCCGCGTTCTCGCTTGCACGCTCTGTTCAGGCGGAACGTGACAATGACAAGGACAATTCTCGGACAAGGACTTTATATTCGAAAACGCTGTGGTAAGCGTTGCTGGCAGTTGATTGATACAACCTACTTATTGTTTTGCTTTACTGGTATTCTTTTTAATTTTTTATCTACCTACTTATTTATTGTTTTTATTTTATACCATCGTGTAACTGTTTCTGATTATGCCCCTTTGCTTGCCGTGGTTGCTTTTAAGTGAAGAGGCACAAAACTGTAAATCTGATCAGATGTGATGTTCCTATGTATTGTGTCGGCTATGTTAGCAATCCTAATTAAATAAATAAATAGGTCATGGTTTTTCGTGCGTGCAGCCGGCGTTCATAAATTTATAAGACGTTATCACATAAAAGAATAATCAACTCACGGTAGCGGTTCAATCTTGATGATGCGGACGTCCTTGGTGGCGACGGCGAGAAGATGGAACGAGCGGCCGAGGTTCGGTGCGAACGCGAGGTCATTGACCGGCTCCTGCACCGACGAAAGGCACTCCGTGCGAGTCCAGCGCCGAGACGCCTCGCTGTACCTGCAAAGACCCAATCCCAGTTCTCATTAACATACATAAAAAAAAAAAAGTCACGCCTTTCATTCCCGAGGGGGGTAGGCAGAGGTATTCCATTACTGGATATACCCACATTTCACGAGATACATTGGACCCTAAACGTGATAGGTGGTGATCCCATCGCCGGACCGGGTCTATTTACAAGTCCACTTATTGAACGTCATTTCAACTCCACCGCTTCAGCATGTATGGTTGAGGAGAAGAAGCGGGGCAAGAAACTCCTCAACACAATATTCTCTCTCTCAATTATGTTGTACTAAAACTCACTCGTAAATGAAGACTTTTCCATTGCCCAAATTGCCTTTGTCGCTCTGCACACTCGCGACTGCATTGGAGGTGTTGGGCTCGTCACTGCCCACCGCCAGCATTGGTGGGTTAACTCTGTAAATACAATCACTAATTGTTATAGTGTAATCATAGATTTAGTATACTAAATCTATGTGTGTGAAGAGTGTAATAATATTTTAAGATCATTGAATACAAACTAGTCACGTTCACGAATCAAATTAGTGACGTCCTTCACACGGATCGGATCAAATTAGTAACGTCCTTCAAAAAAACTGGGGTGTGGAGTGCGAAGAATAAAAGAGCGTGTATGAAAAGGGTTATAGATGTGAAGGAAGCGAGGGAAGTGTGCGGAGATCGGGCAAATTGGCGATCCATCGTCTCTGCCTACCCATATGGGAAGAAGACGTAAGCTGTATGTATGTAAGTTTTTACGCTTTTGCTTGCCACACAGTTGTTATAGTGTAATGATATTTTAAGATCAATGTTCTTAGTGTTGAGTACAATTGTGCTGTTCTGTCCCCCTTCTAAACGTCATAGCGTAATGATATAGCCTATATTTTAGGTTTCTTAATCAGCTATCATCAGTGAAAACCACATTATCTTTCTTTAGAAAAATGATCTGGTTTCAGAGATAGATACTTTCCTAAAGAGGTTTCATGTGTTTTTGACAGAGAGAGCCCTATTATAGTTTTATTATATTGTTTACTAGCGGTTTCACCCGCTGTTCCCGTTCCCGTGGGTCTACGGGAATAAAATATAGCCAACCCTTTAAATTGTAAGGGATATTTTAGCTTTTTATTAATGAAATATTTTTTGAAATCGGGCCAGTCGTTTTTGAGTTTATTCGTAACAAACATACAAAAATACAAATCTTTCCTCTTTATAATATTAGTATAGATCGATAGATAATATAATACAGTACTTGGGGACCGAGCTTCGTTCATGGCGTTAACGCCATCTGCCGGTGAGAGTCCGTATTATTCAAAACATTTTTTGTGTAAAATTGCGTTTTTACAGGAAATACAACTACGCAGTTGAACTTAAAATGAAAAACTGTATCTGTATACAAAATTCCATTAAAAACCTTAGAACTATTTCCTAAATATAAATACATACAAGAATTGCTCATTTAGAGTAATAGGAATAAACACAGTCTCCTGAATGTATATCCCCCAGCAGGGGCAAAATTATATTGACATAAGTTAGCTGGTTCTTTTAAGGGTACTGCATTTGGAACCAGCAACGCGTCGGTGGAGATGGGCTGCTGTTTACATTTAGCCAATCTTCATGGACGGGTTTAGAGTGCCTTGTTATAAGACTATTGACGTTTCTGGTACCGTTAGTACCTACAGAAAATAAGAGACTTAACTTATCTTTTTATGATTGTAAATAAACAAAGTAAACTAACCTGGACAATGAAGGGTTCCATGATATGCAACTAATGGATACTTTGGTTGGAATTTCGTGCTGTAACGTCCATTGGGCAAGGTTCATAACATCAGGAGCTTCATATATTCTGGAAAAATATTTTTTCATATCTATACTTATAATAATATGTTGTCTGTAAAGTCGGTTTACGGACGATATTTTTACGTGATAACATCATAAGAAAACAGCCGATAGAATCTAAGAGAGATAAATGCGTAACAGCCCGAACGCTTAGGCCGATAATCGTACCTCTCTATCGCTTATTCTCTATCTATCTAGGAATATTAACCAAAGTATAATGGGCGTCTTATAGCTTTAACGATCTCTTCCAGACAACCTTAGGATGGATGAAACTGAGAGATTAGAACTAGGGTAGATGGTGCACTAAAGTACTTACTATAATATATTATTGAACATACTCCTACATACTATTATATAAATAAATACATAGGTAAAGTTAGTATCTAAGAAAAGTAAAAAACAATATGTTAGATGTGTTACCTTATTATACCATCAGCAGAGCATGTGACTAAGAGCAGACCCAAGTGTTTTGGCCCAAACTTGACATCTGTCACTGAGGTTCTTGAGTCTACTAGGTTGGACCGCTTCACCCAAGTCCGAAGGCCTTTCTCAGACCCTGACGCTGTAGTGTCACCTACAAACCAAAAGGTTACATGTGTGACTCAAAAATAAACATAGCTTTCTGACCACTAGGTACCATGTCCAAGTCCAAAGCAAAAAGAAATTTACATTCCCTGACCAACCAACCAGGAACATTAATTTGAGATTAACATTTTTATTTAAAGAATAGAATAGAATACATTTATTGTACTCTGCAAACTGTTTACAAGAATATTAGATAATTAATTATTTCATTAGTTTAGTAGCCATATGGAGCAAACACTGTTTGCCAAACAGTATAAATACTATTTTTATTGGTTGGTGGTTGATGATAACATACAATTATCCTGATTCTCCTATCTATACTAATATTATAAAGAGAAATAATTTTATTTTTTAGGGTTCCGTACCTCAAAAGGAAAAAACGGAACCCTTATAGGATCACTTTGTTGTCCGTCTGTCCGTCCGTCCGTCCGTCTGTCAAGACCCTTTTTCTCAGGAACGCATGGAGGTATGAAGCTGAAATTTATATCAATTACTCAGGTCTACTGTCCCTTGAAGCTGTGAAAAAATCAAACTTCTAAGCCAACGCAATCAAAAGATACAGCCGTTTATGCCGAAAATTTTCGACACTTGCAAGGGAATCAAAACCTACAGGGTGCTTCCCGTGAACTCAGAATCTTGAAATTTGGTACGAAGCAACGTCTTATAGCATAGATAAAGGAAAAATTACGAAAACCATAAATTTGCAAGGTTGTACGGAACCCTCGGTGCGCGAGTCCGACTCGCACTTGGCCGGTTTTTACATCTTTGTTACAAAGAAACTCAAAACTACATGACCGATTTTAAAAATTATTTCACCATTGGAAAGCTAAATTATCCTTGAGTAACATAGGCTTTTTTATTCTCGTATTCCCACGGAAACGGAAACTACGGGTGAAACCGCACAGAACCGCTAGTCTTACATAAAAACAACAGATGCCTAACCATAAAGTACTCCAGTCTTATTACTGTGAACAGTTATTTTTATATCCTCACCAACTTCCTCCCAAATAGCAGCAGTGCGGTCAAAGGAACATGTGGCAATCACTTGCCCGAACTCCGGGTGTGCCCACGTGACCTTCCAAACTGACCCGTGGTGTGCCTTCCAGCTGCCTGTGAGACGCCAGCCGCCTTGCCCATCTGTGTCCCATATCTGTTGAAAAGAATATTTGTCCTTTAGATTCATACTGAGAATGACAGAGACAGTAGACATGTCAATGATCTTAGGACAGTTTAATGTACTAATGTTGTTCTAGGACAAATTAAATGTTTTTATTCAATGTAGGGGCTACCGCCAGCTACTGACGAGCAACAGGTGCTGCACTGACGAGAGGTTATTGAAGTCATAATGACTCCACTGCTTCGGTATGTATAGTTGAAGAGAAGAAGCGGGGAAAGAAACTCCTCGACACATTGCCAAGTAGACTACAAAATTAAAAAATAAAGGAATGGTATAAGCCTAACAGCAGAAGGTGTCAAAGAGCATTGAAAAAAATTAGATTAATTGCTACCCACATGAATGCTACCTACCTTAGGCCGGTGTCTATATTTAATCCGCCTTTATCAAATCGTATTGCGCACTTCTATAACTAAAGTGAGTGCTGGACGCACAGGAATAGTCGACATTTTTAATTTCGAACTACTGATTTTACTGTATATTCTAACCTGACGGTAACATGGTTACGGGCAGAGTGACCCCAACCGTCAATTAACTAACGTACATAATTTAACTGTTGTGATATCAACTAAACTTGTACAAAAACACATGTTTTCGTATACCTTCACATACTGGTCGCTGGAACAAGTGGCCATTCTCTCGCCGTAAAAGTCGTAGGCCACATCGTGAATGAGGTCCTTGTGATCTGCGAGTATTGTTTGTGCTTCAAATAAGTTGGTCACTGTGAGTTCTCCCATACTTGTATCATTAATAGAAATATATTTTCGAAATCGCTTATATGCTCCCAGTTCTGCGGGCTGCGGCGATTTTGACAATGACATTGACAATTTTGACATTAGTTTTTTCTTTCATATTTATGAAAACAAAACGCAAAATCTATACAGCCAATTTCAACATAATCGTTTTGAAACACCTTATCTCCACAATGTGGAGTGTCACGGAGCACAAGGGATGTTACGGAGCTTCGACTGTGACTCCTATATCTTACACCTCCAGTTCCGATACTTTTAAATCGGAGGTCGAAGCATAGCGGTGCAAGTGGCGGCTGCAGTCAACGTGTGCAGTCAAGAGCACATGAAGCTTTACACTTACAGTGCGAGTCTGACCTCTAAAGACTTCCGACTTCGGTTCCGATAAAACCACCTCTTGTACTCATCGATTCAGATTCTGAATCGATGAGTACTAGTCTTTGAGTATTTAATACTCAAAGGTACTTAGTACATATAGCGTGTGGAGTAAAATAGACTGTATTTGACGAACGAGAAAATAAATATACTCACGCCACCGAGAGGGTCGGCTATGGTTTTCCATTCCTGGAAATACCCAACTTTCACCTATACATTCTCAGGAGACGAGATAACGTAACGCCCGTATCGTCGAACCAGAGCCTCGCGAATGAGAGACGGGCTCGCTCACTACCATTGCTCGCTCTACTATAAATCATTTTTCAATGTATTTGATTAAATAAATTTTCTCCTTATCATGTATGTAAGGGGGTGTGTGTGTGTGTATGGAGGAGTGGACCGTTTAGTAGAAAATAAATAAAAATCAAATTAAAAAAAGACTAATAATAAGTTTTTTTAATTGGATACAATTTACATGTTTTTAACAATAATAACATCGAACAAAATGCAACATTCACAGCTATTGGGGCTACCTAAATTATACTAGACCTTTGCAAGTAATCATAGTAAACATGGCACAGACTACCTTACAGATTTAGTAACAATACATTTTTGCCTATAACAAATTTAAAACACTGTAATAATTTGCAAGAAATGGCTTTTGGCACTAAATAGTACTGGGGAATGTTTCACTTTATAAATTAATTAACCATCCTTTCTAATATCAAAATACTTGTGACATAAATCCATTTTAATACATAAACCCTTATAATAATTTAGAGGGTTTCATTCATTTCATTTCATTCGTGCATTTAATAACATTACAGGTTTTTCTAGATTTAGTTACCATATTTCTTATGCATCTTCATATGATCTAGTTCCAGAGTCAGTTTCCTGTTGGCTTCGACTAAAGCGTTTTGATTGTGTACCAAATTTTTTATCTGCTCATTCATGCCCACGACCTGCTTTTCTAGAAACAGTTTTTGTTTCGTCAATGCCATCATTATGTGCAAGAAATAGTTCCGGTTATCATCAGCTATATCCGATAGAGTTATCTTAATGAAATCCTTCAGCTCGTCCACTGCTTTTGTATCTATATTGGATCCTGGAATGTTACTGTTTAATTGTTTTTCATTTAATAAATTGTTGGAGCAAGCATTGCCATCATCGGGCATGCCATTTATAGGACAAATCGGTGATGGAAACGTAAGATTCTCAGCTGTCTTACTATTCAGTGGAGTTGACGCTTTACTAAAATTTTTCTCTATTTCAGAATGATTGTGCCTCTCATGCCTATCGCTCCTCTTTTCAAATCCTTGCAATTTGTTGGTATCTTCGTCAAGCATGTTATTCGATTTATCAAGACCCATCATGACCAAAAAGGAATCCTCTCTGTCTTCTTGATTGCCAGACTCATCCAGATTACTTTTCGGTGGAGTGTCAGTAACATAGAACAAATCTGAATTTCTGTTCTTATTAGATGGCGAATTCACCTTCAAAGACTCACAATCTTCTCGGAGGCTGATTTCTGCTGAATGCAGGAGCTTTTTTCGAGCAGGCTGAAAAGCTACTTTGCGTACTTCTTCATCATGACCTTTCAGAACTTTGAACGGGTTAGTCAAATCTCTCAGATCATAAATAACTACTATACCATTTTTAGTTCCAAGAGCAACCTGGTTGTCGGGATTTAAAGCCAGTGAAGTTAAGGTTTGTGAAGTCCGAATGGTAGAAACAACATTTTGCAGTCTTACATCATACACATGCATGATTTTATCGTAGCCACAGGACAACATTACATCTTTGTTTATGAGAGAATATGCGAAATCACTGACAGGTGCCGCATGTACGTTTTCAAAAAAGACTTTGTCTTTGTTTGTAGTGATGTCTCTTAAGACCAGATGCCCTTCGTCCGTGGCCAGACCTAGCATGGATCGTGATTCATGATGGAATTTCATGGCAGAAATGCTTTTAGAATACGACAGTTTAACAGTTAGGACAGGAATGTTGGAAACTAGGCCGTATATGATTGTTTCACCATTTTGCATAGTTGCAGCAAGACTTGTGTTCTTTGCATTGTAACTGATATGGTTTACACTGGACTGCTGTGCGGGAGTTGGGAATGTTTTAGTAATCGTTTTGTTCTTTGTATCCCATACCATTACGTTGCCACTCTTGGTGCCAATGGCAATGTTCCGGTGGCCATCACGGTGGAAACTAGCTGACCATGTGTCCTTCAACGGTATATGTTGTAAGCTACGCACATCGTGATCTGCTGGGCTCAAAATTTCCACAAGGCCCTTTGCATTTACCTGAAATAAAAAAAAATATGGACAATAGATTTTTATTCCGTATCAAAAACTTTAAAATATAAAATAAGGTACCTTACTTGCTATTTATGTGTAACTGAATTGGGTCACTGCGTCCGAACAATGCAAGATGGGTGCGCATTGGCACACCCTCAAAGTAAATAGTTGGTGTACAAAGCACATAGTATAACTAAAGTTAAATAGTTTTAAAAAATTTGCTCTCAACACAAATAATACATATTTACCTGCAAAAGGTATTTACTATCATCGCTCCATGAAATATCTCTCAAAATACCGTCATAACATCCGTAACTTTTTTTCAAATCCCAACAGTTTGTGTCGTGTAGGAGCAGACGTGAGCTGATGGTGGCAAGATACATTTTAAGCCCTTGACAGTGGTATCATGTAAAACTGTAATTGTTGCTTCATCGGACCTTTGAGAAACACAAATTCAAATGATAATTACATTGATTACCACATTAAAGACGACCAAAATCCGATAAAGACGTGAAATTTCGACGCAAACAACGAAGATTCCACAATTCAAATCAAAATTGACTTTGACAGGAACAAATTGACATGACAATTTGGACAGTGACAGCGCTGCGTTCAGTACTTCATTCTGACCTCTACACTAGTTTATGTTCTGAGATTCCACAAGTTCGCTGAGACTTGCCAAGAGTGCCGCAAGAGGTGTCTCATCCAACACATTGAAATCAGTTGTTACTACTTACCGTCATTAGATTCAGCGAACCATAAATCCAAAAAATGCATTCACAACAACGAAACAAAGATTGAAGACGAGGCAGTATGATCTCTGATCTTAGACTAATCAAAAAAATTGATAAAAAAAAATGTTTTATTACTCACTCATTCATTAATAATTCAACTCAAACTGAATTACTCACTCACTCATCCATCCATCACCAGTGGTGCAAAGTTAGGCGAATTTTCGCCTTTTAGGCTACCCCGAAGGGTGTCGGGGCGACCGAAAATTGCGATTGGCGACCGGTCGCCATTTAGGCTATTTCAAACAACAAAATAGGCGACTTCTAGGCGACTTTTATTTTGTAAGCTGAAATAAACGTAATAAAAATGCGTGTAATGAAACGCGTGTTCCTAAATGTAGAGTTCAGAGCAGAGGCGACAAAACACGACAAGAAATGTACAGCACGGCCGTTTTAACTTGACAGCTTTGAAGTTGCGCAAATGGCTGTTCAGTAACATTTTTTAGCGACCATATGGCGGTAGGAGGGGGATTTGCGCAGTTCGCCTGCGCAAATCCCCCTATGTTCAGAGAAGTCAAGTTAAAACGGCCGTACTGTACGCGTGTGAAAGAGGTGCAAAGATCAATGCGTAGTGCACACCTGTGGTGCACACCAGTGCACACACTCACTGAATCGTGTAGTAATAGTGTATTTTAAATGTTTTTTAACGTATTGGACAATTGGCCATCAGCCGAAAAATGACTGGAATTCACAGATTTGGTCTTGGTACTCTTTTTGTCTTGATACTCAAAATACATATAAGTAGTTTCTTTATAAGTTATTACTCTTCATAAATCTTTGTGGTAAACTACAGAAAAAATAGTAGTGCACTATTACTGTAGATTAAATTTGAAGGGAATTTTGGTTTACTTTTCGGAAAACGGGTATAAGTTGTCTCTATATAGGTAATACCTACTTGTTTCAATAAAATAATTCAAACATAATTGTTTTTATTTTCCACGTTATAATAACATGGATCTTGATTTTTTCCTACTATATAAATATAAGGTTAATTTAGTTAAAAAAAGGACTCGATTCTGCAATTCTCTCATCTGCAAAAAAATTTAAGTTAGCCTATCCTTCGTTATAGAATGCGGAAGAAAAAGGACAGAAACAAACCATAGACTATATAGTAATGTCAAACATGTAAAAACCGACTAATTTGATGTCATATGTCACTTTTATCCATGACCTCCTTACATCGTTGCTAAAATCGTGTATTTGAATGCCTCCATAAGGTCCAATTTTGTTATTAGGAATTTTAGGTGGTTTGCAGAATTGAGTCCAGTGCCTTTATAGGCTACTTCAATTTGAAATAGGGTAATTTAGGCTAATTTATCCCAAAAAAAATGGGCGAATTTAGGCTACTTGATTCCGTATTTTTGGCGACTTGGGCCGGGCTAGACTTGGCAACACTGTCCATCACTGACGTGACGTGTTGATGTTTGCGGTAAAATTACAATACGATACGTGTACGTGCATTTAATTGAAATATAAGCAGAAAAGGTAAGAAAAAAATGAATTTTCTATTAATCTTTATCTATATAAACATGATCATACTACTTACTTAAGTAGCTAGTTAATATACAGTATATTTATATTGTATTTTGTCATCTATCATTTTATAACCTATAAAAATTTATAACGTAAATGATATTATCTAGCATAACCAATATCAGATTTCTCAATAGCGTATTCGATTTATATAGTAATCATCACGATACAATCTAACGACGCCGTGAATAATAAATACCACATCAATACAAAATCGGTAAATCACTCATTTCAGATAAAGGCACAAAATGATCACCGACATCCAGTTGGCCGTGTTCTCAAACATTCTAGGAGTTTCCATCTTCTTATTGGTCATCCTGTACCACTACATCAACGCTAACAGTACTAAATGAGGGTAAGATCTTAGCGACCATTTAAAAACTTTATAACTGCTGTAAAGTTAGCTTGGTCGCATCGCAGTCAATGATTATAGGTGTCATAGGAAGGTGAGGCTGCGCAAAGCGACGCTTGCAGCTAACTTCACAACTACCATAAAGTTTTCATTGTAGTGTATGACATGCCATCATAAGGTGTCAGTTGAAGACAGAAAAATAGGAGGTCCATGAACAACAGCATACCAGCTACTGGTTGAGTTGTTACGACATACTACTGGCTAGCAGACACAATAGGACTATCTAATTTCCTTGAGTGTTTGTGGACCGCTAATGAATATATCAGCAGAACCTTGCTAGTTTTACGCATGCTTGTAGCTCTCATGTGATAGTATCAAAGAGATTAAAATATAAAAAGGCATAGAGGGGACAAAGCGAGGAAAATTTGAAGTCAAAAGTTATTCCAAGTGGAATAAGTCTAGTACAATTTCGACCGAATGACAGCTCGCGTTCATACTAACTGACATAACAAGGACATGACACCTTAGGCTTCAAAGTTTTGTATAAAAATATTCCCAATGCCCCCTCTATGCCCTATTATATTTAAATCTCTTTGGCTAGTATTTGCAAGTAACTATAATCTAATAACATATAGAACTCTAAAGAGTAAAAAAACCGACTGCTCATGGATGCCGTTTTGAGAACTGGACGAAATTAATTATATAGGGAAGCACCAGCTTTCAAATAAAAAAGAATCCTCCAAATCGGTTCACCCAGTCGAAAGTTAAGGTAGCTGAGGTAACAAACATAAAAAAAAACAGACGAATTGATAACCTCCTCCTTTTTGAAGTTGGTTAAAATTAAAAAATAAAAATTTCGCTAACTTGCTTGGGGTAATATGAAGTAACAGTCAGTTAGAAGCTCCCCCATACCACTGTATTATGTGTCGAACATTGAACGTCTCTCAGAATCAATTCTGGGGCGTACCGGTTAGAGATTTTACCTACCTATTACAAAAATAAAATTACCCTAAAAATTTAGAAAATTTAAAAAAAACATTTTACAACTACAGATTCCAATAAAAAACCTACTAACTTTATCCATATTTGTTTCAGGTTAACCTAGAAGAGTGCAGTTTCACAAAGATGTAACTTTATATTCCATAATCTATAATGTATTGATGTAAATAAATTAAGGATCTTTCTTTACTATTCTAGTCTTATTTTAATGTAGATAAATTAAATTCATCATTAGGTATATTATTATGATCATTTAACTAACGGATGTCCGCCACTTCATCCCTGTACTTACTTTCCCAGTTTAAAAAAAAAACATTTTAAGTTTTAAGGCAACAATACAACTGATAACCGAATCCAATTTGGTACAGTAATTTTTGTGTTGCTTAACATACGGATAGACAGACCATAATAATATAAAAAATTTCTTCTATAGATGATATAAGGCATTTACAGACAATTGGTCAGATACAATTTTTTTAAATGTACAGAGGTTCACGATTTTTTCTGCATCTCTGGTCCTTAATTTACGCGAAAACGTAATTTTGGCTGCTAGTGTATTAAATCTATACTAATATTGTACAGAGGAAAGATTGGTATTTTTGTATGTTTGATACGAATAAACTCAAACCTGGACCGATTTAAAAAATTCTTGCACCAATGGAAAGCTAGAAGATCCCTGAGTAACATAGGCTATATTTTATTACCGTATTCCTACGGAACGGGAACTACCCGAGTAAAACCGAGCAGAACCGCTAGTAAATAATAATAATATCTACCCTTTGCATATCCCCTCGTCAGTGCAGCACCTGTTGCTCCTCAGTAGCTGGCGGTGTTGAAAGACCGCCGCGTGCCGCGGTGGGATCACAGATTAATAGCCTGCGCAGACGACGGACTTTGTCCCCGGAGGACAGTCCCCCGAATCGTAAAAAAATATGTCCGTCTCTTTTTGTCCTGTACCACCCCTCGGTGTCCGCGATTATTCGGGGGACTTTTTGTACGCCATACTTTTAATCCCTCGTGTGCTTTACTCGATACAGTTGTAAGCGCTCTATTTTGGCGGACAAAAAAATACGGGGACAAAGCGTGTCGTCTGCGCAGGCTATAAGGGTTATTTTACGTGATTGATGATAATATTCTTGTAATTACAATTGATCTATATTTGCACTTCTTCCTGTCGTTCAGTGCTTCCTGTTTTAGTGTGAACTCACAGACGATAACTAGTTTATCTTTGTGCGAAGCTGTAACCCATCCATATGTGAAAGACACGCTCATGCTTATTGTAATGTAGTAAAAAATAAATTTGGCGCCTATTGTTTTTAGCATAGCAATAATCTAGTTAGATAAAAAATATAAGTCCGTTTTACTAGGCGTTTACATTGTAATGTTAATTGATTTAATGATTATGGATCAAATTAAATTATACCTCACGCACGATACATTTATTGTCTTCTTATCTCTTAAAACTACATATAAATACCCAAACATGAAACCAACAATTATATTCGCGCAAACACAAATATTTACCCAGGGCAGGAATCGAACCCGCGATCATTGTATCTGAAGGCAGAGCTACCAACGGACGGAAATAACAAAAACTTACAATTACTAATATTATATAACCGTAAATTTGTAGGCATGGATGGATTTTTGTAATTATTTCACACAAACACCACTGAACGGATTTCGATGAAACTTTACAATACCACATAGGCTACTTTTTATTCAACCATCTTTATGTCTTTAGGTAGGCACACGTTTATGTGCTTACAGTTTGTCAAAACAAGCTTTGTTACTAAGCCAAACAAACAAAACGACGCAGTTTGTTTTAAAGTTATAGAATACATTGTAAAACTATAGAATATTACTACTTATGATTATGCTACTATCTAGTAGCATTATCACATCAACTAACGGAATGCAGACACAATAGAATTATCTATCGTCCTTGAGAAAACTTCGCTACGCTGATCCTTGATTCCAATATTATCTCGCAATCTCAACAAGTGAAAAAAATACTTTAGGGGAAGTCGCCAACATTCATTAGTTTAGAATTGCGATGGTTCCGTTATAAGCACTTAATTACAATAACACCTACGCAGACAGGAAACTGACATTGCTTATAATGCTGACTGGATAAAATACTAGTTGATTTTATTTGTGTTTAGTGACCTAGAAAAGTTTTAACGACTTATTCATGTATGGATGTTTGATGGTTATAATATTCGATAGTCCTATTTTATCAGGTTAATGAAGTAAGATATACAATATGTAACAGAATAAGCGCAATTCCTGAAATTTAGTTTGTTCAGTATCGACTACTTAATCTATTTTAGCAATTTTTAACACCTGCTGTGTTACATTTGCAAAAAATATGGAAATCGTACTATTATTGGTCTTGATTTAAGAAAATTGGTTGGACACAACTAAAGTACGAAGGCATAATATTTTTTTTATATTAATTTAATAATGTGGTGTTCGAGGAATTGCGCTTACCTATTCTGTTGTTACGCGTTGCATCTGCAAGGGGTATAAAATTAGGAAAACAAGTTTCTAAATGTTAGAAAAAACGGCTGGTCATTATCAGTAGGTATACTTAACTCGTATAAATAATATGTACCTACCTAGTAGGTAAGTACAAAATTATTACGACACGCTTATTTTCATTTACAATTACAGCTAACACCACATATAACATTCAATACATCAATAAACATTCTCGCAACTTCTCGTATATTAGCTTCTTGAAGTCCTTTGCGTATATGAAGTCCAAATGATTAAAGGGTTCAAAAGGGACTTTGTAGAGCTGTGTTGTATTGGGTAATCTAAGGAAAAGTTTCTGCACATCTGTAGGATGCGCCAGCCAGTCGGCCTCGGCATAAAACAAGTATATTGGCACTTCTATCTTTTCTAACGCGTACCCGGGAGGATTTATTTGGCCATATCTTTTCTTATTCCCTACTAGTCCGTAGTCGAACTCTTCGAACCTTCCGGATACGACGCCTTGCCCGTAATGCGCGAATTGCTTAGCAGAAGCGCCGGACGGAAAATGTCCCAACAGAACTGGATAATTGGAGACATTCATCTGAGCGAAACTGACTCCAGCAACGAGTAGCATATTATTGGTGCAAAATATCTCCGCCAGAGGACCGTGGCCGCACATTACGTGTTTCAATATCTTCACGAAGTTGTTGTCTGGTAAAAATTCGTGTACACCCAGTGCCTTGCTCACTGAATGTATGAAGTTGCTGCCTGGTGCCAGCAGCCTGATCATTGGAGATTTCGCGTTAGACATGTACGCGACAGGCGAGAGAGCTATCATGACTGATATCTTCTCGTTGTACTCGGGTTTATGGGATGCCATAACGAAGAAAGCCGTCGTGCCTTGCGAGTGGCCTATGTATTTGATTCTTGATTGACGTGTTTCGTCTTGTATGTAGTCTATCATGGCTGGCAGGTCGTAGTAACCAATTTCGTGCCATGAGAAGTCCCAGAAAGCAGCTTCCGATGGCGTTATCCTGATGTGGCGTCGTGAGTGTTTATTTCCGCGGGCGTTACCCATCCAAACGTCGTAGCCTGCTCTCGCCAAAAGGTAGGCGAGTCCGGTTTCGACGCCGGCTATGACGAAATCATCAGCACTGCCCAGTATCCCGTGCATGAGGAAAACTGGTGGACCATTTCTGGGTATTCTATGCATAGTCAGCACATACCCATCTATAGTTGTAACCGTGTGGGTTTCTATAGCATATTGGTATTTACGGACGAGTTGCATGATGTCCAAGTATGCATCTTCCTTGTCAAGAAGGTATTCCGCAAGAATTCTTCCACTGTCGACTTTGTCGTTTGTCCTTATTATTGGCGGGACGCTGTCTTCTTTACCCAATCTAGTAGATGTGTGCTTGGAAAGTTTGAATAAGCTTACGAGTTTTTCAGAAATTCCATGGGCACCTTGTCTGAATTCATCACCTAGTCTGCGCATATTCTGCATGAAAGAAGGAAAAATGTTGTCCAGAAAGTTTCCTTGACAGGCTGCGGTCAATGTTAATAGAAGGACACACTTCACACTGAACATTCTGCAGAACTTTTCTCATAATGAATAATACTAAAGATAGGAACCGGTCCTATGTTTTTTTTAAATATTTTTATCACGATTCGCGATATCAGCCGGTTACCCACACACTACACATGTCGAGGTTATTAAATCGTCCAATAAACAAACAATAAAAAAGTTTTATAAAGCCTTCCAATTAAGATAAAATAATGAGTTAATTTTCTAAAATGTTACGAGCAACTGACGGTGTAAACTGATATTAAAAATGTGATGTTATGTTAGTTAATTTATCAGATAGGTACTTTACTTATCTAATGTGTGCCTGATGCCGATTGCAACTTCTCTCAAACATAAAAAAAAATCTGTGGAAATTATTTTAAGGTTCCGTAGATAAAACTAAAACCAAACGTGTAAAATCCGTTCAGTTTGACGGGCCTGTTAGCTCAGTTGGTAGTGACCCTGCCTCCTGAGTCGGAGGTCGCGGGTTCGATCCCCGCTCGGGGCCAACATTTGTGTGCATGAACATGTCTGTTGGCTTCGTGTCTGGGTGTTTTATATGTAAGTATGTCTGTCAGATGTTTAGTACCTATAGCACAGGCTCTGCCTAGTTTGGGACTGAATAACCGTGTGTAAATTGTGTCCCACAATTTATTTATTTATTATTTAGTAGTTTTTGGGGGAAAGAGCAGCAAACATCCAATAGGTACATCTATACCTAGTTACTTACAAGCTTTCGCGTTTATTATTCGTAGGATACCTAGTAGGATTTATTCAAAGTCCGAAACCCTATAAACTAGGTAAAGATGTACACAATAAGCAATGTTTATTGGTTTGGCACGAGGGACATTACCTACAATGAGGTTACGTTTAAAACAATATCCATTGTAAGCGTACAACTCTTAAACCTTTTTTTTTTGTAAAAAGCAAAACTTAAATAGGGTAATTTATACAGGGTGACTTTTTTACCATCTGGAAAAAAATGTGGTGTGATAGGTAAGTGTAATAGATTGCAACATGATATTGTACTGTTCGCAGATGATACATCTCTACTTTTTAAAATTAAACGACCTATTAAGTCTTATGACGAAGTGAACAGTGCAATTAATGATGTTGTCAGTTGGTTTAACGTTATTAATTTACTTCTCAATGAGAAAAAAACTAAATGTGTACCTACCTACATTTTTCTTTATCAAATATTAAACGAACTTTAAACTCAGTTACAGTTAAAAACGAAAAATTAGAATGTGTAAACACTACAGTATTTCTAGAAATAACTCTAGACTCTAAGTTACAGTGGGGACCGCACATTGATACGTTGGCGAAAAGGCTCAGTTCTGCTGCATATGCCGTAAAAAAAATACGTAACATGTCAAGCGTAGAAACAGCTAGACTTGTCTATTTCAGCTACTTCCACAGCTTGATGTCATATGGCATTCTACTGTGGGGGAATGCTGCTAATGTTTAGAGAATATTTATTTTGCAGAAACGAGCCATTCGTGCAATTTATAAAATGGTGTCTAGGATGTCTCTAAAGTAAAAATTCAAGGAAATTAATATACTGACACTGGCGTCACAGTATTTTTACGAAAACGTATTGTATGTTAAAAAGAATATATCACTTTACAAAAAAAATAGTGACAGACATTGTATAAACACTAGAAATAAGAATGACCTGGCTGCTTGTGTTAGTCGATTATCTAAAGTTACCAAATCCTTTAAGGGTCAATGTATACGTTTTTACAATAAGATTCCCATTGAATTACAAAGTTTGCCTCTTGACAAATTTAAAATAATAGTTAAGCAAAAATTACATAAAAAAGGCTACTATAAAATTACAGACTACTTAGTAGACCAACGTGCATGGGATTAACCGACTCGACGCTATGTAAGGCTATTAATTATAATTATTATTGTAAACGATATTTATTAGTAAGACATGAGATTAAAAAGAGCTGCCCTTGAGTTTCTTGCTGGCTCTTCTCGGGGTACTGCATTCGGAACCAGCAGCTCGTCGGTGGAGATGGGCTGCTGTTTGCATTTAGCCAATCTTCATGGACGAGTTTAGAGTGCCTTGTTATTATAAAATATTGACGTTTCTAAGTGTATATTTTAATACCAATAGAAAATAAACGATTTTGATTTTTTTTTTTTTTTGATTCATTTGGCAATGTTACTAACAAATTTTTTTTTCCCAAAAACTTTTTTTCTTGCTTAAACTAATATACATTACACAATTGTAGTCATGAATACGCACTGAAATATTTGAAATAGTATTTTAAAAAGAAACAGGCTCGTAGCTTCCATTTATGCGCAATTTACCTACAACCGCCAGGTGCGCGTAGTACCTACTGTGCGTAGTTTTCTAGATTTTGTAAATTGCATTAAACATGACTATATTTACCAATTAATCTCGTGTATTACTTCGGCTCTAGATACAGTAGGTACGGCCGTTTTAACTTGGCTTCTCTGAACATAGGCTTCGCCTGCGCAAATCCCCCTCCTACCGCCATATGGTCGCAAAAAAATGTTACTGCGCAGCCATTTGCGCAACTTCAGAGCTGTACGTCATATTTTTTTCCAGACGGTAAAAAAAATCATCCAGTATATTTTTTTAAATAGTGAAGACCTATTTAATTAAAGAAGAAATAATAAAAGACTGTAAATTTAAAAAGTTTTTGGTCTTTCAGCCCGACAACCCCCTCCAATCGGCCGTTTCTTGGTGGCCATACTGGCATGTCATACTAATATGATATGACCAGTGAGAATCGCTTGTATTGGTGGTCATATTATTTTTATAAACATCCTACTACTAGAAGTTTTTCAGTTAAAAATCTTCTTCAGAGATTTGTAAGATATTAAGTGGCAGCGACGAAGCTATTTATTTATTTAACTTCATGTACCAAGAAAATGTATATGCGTACACATGGCGAACATAATGCCTAAAGGCATTATCTACCAGTCAACCATCAAGCTATTCACTACTTATATCTATTCGTAGTACTTATAAAACAAAGCCGCTTTTCGCTATCTGTCCGTAGATGTCGTAGCTTACTACGCCACGGATTTTGATGATGTTTTTTATAATAGATAGTGATTTAAGATAAAGGTTTTTATATACCATATTTAAACAAAAGCGAAGCGAGGGCGGGTAGCTAGTACAATATAACTTATACTACGTCTATGGTGGCGGCCTATTGTCTCTGCCAACCTCGATGGGAAAAAAGCGTGATATAAAAAGTTTACTTTTATATACTTAAGTAGGTACATAATTGTCATTCCACTCGCGCTCATATTTAATTAAAATCTGTTTACCAAGAACTCGAATCTATCGAATCGAATAGGTTCGATCCCGCCTGTTACCAACATATTCTGTGTGAAATCCGTTTTGTTCGTTAACTTAATTTAAAACAATCTTTTCTTAGCCGATACAAATATCGCGAAACCAACTTTATTACGAATTGAAGGGATCTTGGGGATTTTACATTAAAAATAAAAATATATCTTCACAGTCATCCCCGAGGGGATGGCAAACGTACCTATACCATTTCTAGAAAAACTCTTATCACAAATCTGTAAATATACAATAAAATGTAATTATTGTTTAAAATAAGCGTGTAGTGGTCTTTAATGCAAATTAGAACACTAAAAAGCTGATAGCGCACTCTGCTAGCATCGCGCGTGGATCGCGCAAAACGCTTAATCCACAAAAATATAATATATAAAAACTGTCCGCTGGCTCATTGTCGTCACTATTCTCCAACATGAAGGCCGTCTGTCTGATTCTCTGCCTAGCATTGGCCCGCGAATCTGCGGGCCACATCTTCCGGCGGCAACACCGTCCCCGCATGGAGAGCCTCATCGTCCAGCCTCTGGAGTACATAGACCAGCAAGACTGGTACGCCCAGCAGCGTGAACAGGCCCAACCGAAGGTGCAGCACCAGGAAAATGTTTACCCGCAACTACCAAGACAACAGGAGCAACGCTATGCTGAACAGTACCAGAAGACAGTCGGCCAAAAGACCCACGACTCAACCTCCGCTGAGAGCAACTCGCAAGAAAGGCAAAGGATCCATAACTCGGTTCCAGTGCCCACCAACGCCCAGAACTGGAATACCAACCTCTTCGGTGTCCAGGGAAACAATATGCAGCCAGCCTTCGGTGACGTCATTGAATGGAACGGTGTCAAAATAGCTTCGGGACCCGACGCTCCCATCCGCAAGGAGGACATTGCAAACATCTTCAATGAAGCCTACAAAACCATGAGCCACATCAGCGAGGAAAACAAGAAAATTTTCCACCAGAATGTCGAATCAGCCATGATCGAGAATGAGGATGTTCATCTCAACGCGACTCAGCTTCTCAACAAGTACAAATACCCCGTCGAGGAGCACACGATCAAGACCGACGATGGTTACTTCCTCACCCTCTTCCGCATCTCATCAAAGGAGCCCACCCTCGTACAGAGACCAGTAGTGTTCCTCATGCACGGTCTCCTCGGCAGCGCTGACGACTGGCTCCTCACAGGACCGAAATCCCTCGCCTTCCAGTTGGTCGACGCCGGCTACGAGGTCTGGATGGGCAACTCTCGCGGCAGCAGATACTCCCGCCGCCACGTCAGCAAGCACCCCGCTCAGGCCGACTTCTGGCAGTACAGCAACGACGAGATCGCCCTCCACGACCTCCCAGCCATGATTGACTACGTTCTGAAGACATCTAACCAGCAGAAGTTGTACTACGTCGGCTACTCGCAAGGAACCACCGCCTTCTTCGCCTTAGCCGCCACCCGCCCCGAGTACAACGACAAAATCATCACGATGTACGCGCTGTCTCCCATGGCCTACATGACGAACGTGCGCAGCCCCCTGTTCCGCATGATCGCACCCAGCAGCCCCTTATACACGCGTCTGCACGAGCAGCTCGGCCACGGCCAGTTCATGCCCAGCAAGGAATTGATCCACACTGTCGGCGGCGACATGTGCGAGAACGCCATCGGCTGCAAGAACGTCTGCTCCAACGTCAACTTCGTCATGGCCGGCGCCAACGTCGACGATTTAGACGTCAAACTCATTCCCTCCATCATGGCTCACCTGCCGGCGGGCGCTTCGACGAGACAAATGAAGCAATACGCTCAGGGCGTCGACTCCAACGAGTTCACCAAATACGACTTCGGCGCTGAAGTCAACATGCAAGTGTACGGCAGCCGTCAGCCCCCGAAGTATGACATGCACAACGTGTGGGCACCAATGGAGCTGTACTACAGCGAGGAGGACTGGCTCGCGCACCCGACCGACGTAGAAAGGCTGGCCAAGGAGCTCCCCAACGTGAAGGACGCGTACAAGGTCCCCGAGCCGCACTTCAGCCACATGGGCTTCCAGTTCTCCAAGAGCGCGCCCGAGGTCGTCTACAAGAGGCTGATCGAGTCCATCAACGCCCAGCAGAAACAGCAGAACTACGTTTACTAGTGTTATTTATTAATGTAAATTTTCATTTAAGTGTATTATTTGATTTTTATAAGATGTTTTTACCTCATCGGAGTATAAAATAAATCCGTCCAAAAATATATAAACTTTTATTTCACCCATTCATGTACCTAATGATCTACTTACCTACTACTTACGATCTACTTACGTGAAGTTGCATTATTAAATTTATTAAATTTATTTAGTATTTAAACAGAACAGTGACAGTAACTGTAGGTACCTACATATTATTTTTATTTTCATTTGGTTGATACATATCTAGGCAATAATGTAGTAAACAATATTTTGGATTATCATATTTAATTGAATTTCATGGCTTCAAAACAATACTGTTTTCACTGTCCCACAATTATTTAATTGAAATACTTAAATAAATATTTATATTAATTCATTAGATGATAATGTTAAATACATATCATTAACTATTTCTTATAAGTCTTATAACTTCATTAAAACTAATTTAAAGGCATACTCCTCTGCATTTCGTCGTAGTCGGGTAAAGTATCGGTAAATCTCGTAGCTTCTCTTTATAACTGCAGGCAGCCGTTCTGATATTACAAATTTTATAAAAAGAAGTATAACATTTTCCGACTTTTAACTTCAGTTTATGTTATGTACTAATCGCTTTTAGCACTGCACCCGAAATAAAAGTTTTACAAATACTTTTCATCACAGGATTCCATTTCCTTGTTAAATAAGTTAATCCCAAGAAGTTCAGAGATGTCGCTAGTTTATTTGTAAACGGAACGGTTGCTATTCGACATTTAAAAAACAAGCCCACGCTTTGTTTTGACGTTTCTCTTCCATCTGTCATCAAAGCGTAACCGTGTGAGTGTGAAGGAAATACGAATTTAGTCACAAAAGACAGGGACAAATGCGCGTCGGCGCTGTGTAGCTTCCCGCCTTCCGTTCCCCGCGCACCCCGCGCCCTGCCCAAACGTCAGTCAGTCGCGGTGAGTTCGGTTTGCTGTGCGTAGTTCACGCAATTTATTTTCATTTTGGACTTCTAGATTACATTACCGACCTTTGTCTATAGTTAAAATATACATTTGGTGTTTCCTAAGTGACTTAGAGTGGAAAGTGGTGTTCGAATGGATTGAAAAGTGACGATGTTACCTCCTACGGCCGGTATAGCACAAGAGCAACGCGACCGGCCCGAAATGGCGTATCAGCAGCGTCGTGATGTGAGAGAAATAACACGAGAAATTATCAGAGACGCTCGTGTTGCGAGCAGACAACAATCAATGTCCCCTGGAGGTAAGAAAGCCGGTCCAAAACGACGCCACGTTTCCGCCATGCTTGTCAAATTTGACATGCGTATGTCAAGGTGACATTTAAACAAAAACAACGCTTTTAACACAATAAATTTTAACGAAAAATCTAATAACCCTTGCTAGCGGACTTGTGGCGACCATTTGGTATGGAATTTGGATGTGTTACGTCACCAGGGAACGCGATCTCACGAAAGTAAAATGGCGCCAATGGTTGCTAGCTTTATCAATATTCATCCGCTCACGGCTATTCTAGCCTTTTTTTGTCTTATTGAACTTCACAAGGGCCAATTTTGTTGCAAATTAGGGTGCTTTTTCATGAAAAACCATGTACATTTATGGAGTAAACGTAATTTGGCACGTGCTGAAGTTATTTTTAGCTCGGACTCAACACGTCCTAGGTAATATGATCGATTATAATTTTACGACAAACATTGTTCAGAATTTCTATGATCGGCGTAAATATTATCATGCATGCTGGAGAATTGTCAAAATGTTGTTTATTGTTGTTATTGGAATCTTGACTTTTGTAAAATGTCGCAATGACAGAAACATGACATGACAGCGGTCCGGTCAATGAAGGCACACAAGATGGCCGCCAAGTTCGGTTAGAATCGGTTAGATAGATTAGTTCGATCACGCGCCACGCCAGGTGGCGCTGTGCTCAGTTTGTTGTTGCGCGAGTACATTCGCGACGAAAATGTTTAACATACATACTATTTAGTTAAATTATTATAGAATACATTTTTTGAATGTCTTATCCCTATTCTAATGAATTATTAGCAAATATCCTCCTCATTATTGTGACTTTCAATGTTAGCTTATCAATGGCCTAATTTCGATAATTTTATCTTACTTACCTCTCATGCATTGTAATAAGTGATAACGAAATAATAAACCATGGCTTTTTTATGATATAAGAGTGTACAGTAGTGTGTTCGATAAAAATAAGAGGTGGACAGGAGAAGAGCTTATTACTCTTATTAGTGCAGCCTAAAAAAATTCATGGTTGCCACTAAAATGCATAGCCAACTTAGTTTTGAAAGAAACGTCTGTTTTACGTCAACTCATATACCTATTGCATTGCTGTTAAGTGTTATTGTTATTATAATCATGAACTCAACTTTCAAAGAAAAAAAGCATTATAAAACCTGGCAAATAAAAATTTTGTGCTTTTAATTGACAAAGGGGTCTTTTAATTGGTACTATGTAATACCTAGTATAGATAGTACCTATAATCGAAATAGTATACTATAAATAAATACATTTAAAATAATAAATAAATAAATAAAATAAATTAAATTAATAATTTAATTTAATTTATTTAATAAATTAAATAAATTAAATTGAATAAATTTAGCTACGCAATGGACTCGATTCTGCAGACCATCTTAAATTCCTAATTTTAAGTTAGCCTATCCTTCTCCATAGAATACGGAAGAAAAAGGACAGAAACAAACCATAAATTGAAGAGTAATGTCAAACATGTAAAAACCAACGAATTTAAACCTTATGAACGTGCTTCTCTGTCACTTTTATATCGTCGCTAAAATTGCTAAACACGCCTTAGTTGACAGGACTAATTTTAATTTGGCAGGACTCTCTCTCGTCTCTTTTCTTTTCTAGGAGAAAGAAAATGACAAGACTAACTAAAATAAGTTTAGTCGCTGTAATGCAGAATCGAGCCCAATATCTATTACATTATACACCTACCTAAATGGTGTATAGGCATTAGGCAATACAACATTTAGGTAGATGTGTGAAATGTATATAGGATAGACATCAGCCAAACCTTTCAGGTTCATAAATCATCAATCATTTTGACGGCACTGCTTAGTGGATTATTACTATGCATGATATCTGCTAGTTACCATTTCTAAGCGGAATATTTATGATACCTAGCTATTCTCATATTAATGTAGCTATAAGATTTTGTAATTAACTTATACATACATTTTTACTAACATTTTTTTTAAAGTATTTGTAAAAATTATATGACTTGACCAGCGACGTGACGTCGTCGGCCAACGGTATCCATGTTTCACGTATGACAATATTTTTACCATATTTGAATATTCATCGGAATTTAGATTAGCTTTTTTGCAAGCTTAGATTTTTATTCACCGTCCTCTGGCCTTTAACCCGTTATTTGAGATCGTCGCAGTGTGTCGATCTATTCAAAAAATGTTTTGGCATTTTTTACGTCCGGGCGCATTTCGGCATTGGCGTAGCTAGGGATTTTTCCTAGGGGGGGCCATGGCCCCAGCCATGAATTGGCCGGTCACGGCAAGTTGGTCACTGCTTTTTGAAGACTGTTTTCGGTTCCGCTAATTGAGCATGAAGTTATTTTATGTATGAGGAAGGGTTCACGGGTATTTTTCTAGGGTAGGCCCACAGCTTTCTAGGGTGGGCCCGGCCCACCCTGGCCCCCCCCTAGCTACGCCCATGCATTTCGGAAGCCAATCCTCCTTGGGAATGCTGTTGTTTGGTGGCAAATCGCCACTATTCAGAAACCGAGGCGCAAGGCGGCAAGGGTCAAACGGGATGTAGGTATGATTAGAATTTCATTGGCCTCATATTCACGACCGCTACCGCACCACACGGCTGTAGATTGTAATTGCATTTCCAAAGAAATAGGTGAACAATTCAAAACTGGTTCAATAGGCATTCTTAATCATCATCTTTTGATATGGTAAACCGATTTAGATAGTGGTTATACATGTTTCTTTGCAGTTATCAACCGTGTCGCATTAATTCGTAGCCCCGCATGTAAGAAAAAATACATAATGAATAATGACAATGACTGCTACAAACGACTATTCTTTAACTGTCCCCATTTAACCATTACTAAAGTGACCCAGTTTCGAAGTAGCAAAATCTGTCTAAATCATTATTCAACTTGCTTAAAGTATCTTGTGAAACATTTGAATCTTAGTCTAGCTAGAGTCTAGTAACATAATTATTATGTTAAAGGAGAGAGGTCGGTACAATTAAATGCCTGTATAGTCGCATCTCACCCATTATACCTTTAAACAATAGTTAACACTAGTATATAAGAATTATAGCTTACTGTGGAATAGATAATTGTTCCCAGAAATACCTATCTCAATCTCATCTCGATGAACCGATGTCGTTATGTAACTGGGTCGCCTAATCTTCGCGTTGCATGGTTTCGTTCTATGAAATGTCACGTCTACACATTCTTATCTCAGCCAGGCCGCCAGACGCTGGTTTTCCGGTTTGCAGATGTAGCCTGTTGGCATTGTTCTCGCCTAGGTGTTTCTGGAACAGCTTTAGTTATCGTTGTCATAGTTTATCTTGTTTCACTTACCGTTTTAGTCGCAGAGATAAGGCGGAATTCCGAGGTATTAGTTAAGAGTAGAAGCAACAGTCGGGGTTTACTTAGATGACCTAATATTAGTCTTACCATTATATCCTCAACAGGACATAAATAATATTTTCTCGATTATGGAAAACAAGTTTTCCAAGTATTTCTGCTGCGTCGCAATGCAATTTCAAAGTTAACTTTTTTGTAAAATTGCTAAACTCTTATAAGTAATTATGGATTTGTCGTTGCTGTGTTTCAAAAAAAATATCAGCATTTTATTACTGTTCTGTAATATTCGAGCTTCATTGTTTCAGAAGACCGGATAGGTATTGTCATCAAAGAGAATACTGAAACGTCCATTTACAGAGTTTCATTCAAGATTGCCAGATTTATCTTAGTATGCTTAATCTGACTGTTCCGTGCTAAATATATAAATTCCGGGCATGCAGATTTTAACAAACTCATTTCAGTCGATGCTAAATGGTGCTCGAGTGCCAGATGAATTTGATGAAAACAAACGAAACACGCTTACACTAGGGTTCGTTAGGGTTCGCTAATCAAATAGACGGAAAGATCTTAATTCTTATATCTTATCTTAGATCTTAGATCTTAATAGTATTATCTTACCAATATCGGTTTCGATCGGTCGCATAATGGAACGCATTAAGCATAGATCAGGCTTATCGGTAGTCAGTCTCGTAAATACCACCTACAATACTGAATTCAGCTCACTTCAAAATCTTGAAAGCTTACTTAATATAAGGAAGAGTGAGCCATTAGCTCTCACACAGGCCCACATACTGATAAGATTTACTATGTACTTATATCTAGTTATCTCAAATAGAACTGTTGTCTCAGTAAGTACAGTTTAACAAGTCAGCTCTTTAAATGTTTAGCCACTAAATGTCTTAAGACTCTTTCGAAATGCAAAAAACCTGTTATTTTAAAAACTGATGATTGTTGTGTTCCCATAGATAACACCTAGATTGGTTTATCTCGTGAGTCGTGCACCAATGGCTGCATCAACTAAAACTATTTAATCTCGTAATTTAACTAAATAACTCTCGTGCTTGAACTCCTTTATATGCGACAGCTGCTAACAATGGCTGGGGTCAAGAATACTAACACAACATGTCGCTCCGTTCGTGGTTTCTGTGCTAATTCGAGCTTGGTTATTTATAAAACAAATGACAGTTACTAAATTTGACACATCTAATAAAAGTTAAATATAAACTTAGGCTGAAAGATGCGTTTGCTACTTCCTATTAGTTATGTATTCGAAATATCGAATAATATTCGAAAAACTGATACTGATACAAAGGAATAGACAGTTTCCTGTTTGAGAGAATTTTGCAGGGATGCACAATTGCACAGTAAATAAGAGTGTCCTTGGTCCATAAAAACATTGCGTCACCCCTACTGTCGGGCATTCACCTCGATCGATCGTGTCCCTCTCCCTGCATAATTTCCGTAAGACCACACAATAACAACTGCTGCTCGTTTATTGGGACCTTAATACTCCACAATAAAGTTAATTGTTGAAAATAAAACGCTTTCGATATCGAAGAAAAGATTCAGGTGCGTGACTTTCGTCATTCAATATTCATAGGTCATTAGAATTTCAATTTGTCACTGGTCGATTCCAAATATTATTAAAATAAACGTTCGACTCCAAAGATAGCGCAAAAAATAGCCGCGGTAAACATTTGCGCTAACACGCGCGACCTGATTCCATTGTTGACGTATGTATTTCGTGAAATATTGTATCTATGTAACGGCTCCGCTGATGGGTAAACACAGCTTTAGATTAAACAAAAATGTATGTATAGAACCTGCCGATTACGTAAAAAACCATCCATAGAAATAATACCATCAATTTCAACAATAATATCGCAAATGTCAGTTGCAAGTCTTCGTATTGTTATATCGGCGTCTTCCTCGAGTTTCTCGCTCTGATAAATATGACAATGACATAAAGGAACCAACTGTTAAGATTTTGCAAATAAAAATATCTGGATAGTATTTCTCTTCGTCGCAGAAGAAAATAGTAGCCAAAGTATAGGTACAATTATGTTGTCGTCACTCATATTTGTGAAGCTAAATGTAATAAAGATACAGAACTTACGTTGAAAAACTTGAAAATGAAAATATGCTATTTTATTCATGGTAATGCGTGTTGGTTGATGTATGTATGACTTGCGGTTACGGAATAATGAATAAGTATCGATTATCAAACAAAACAACAGAAGCTTAACAACGGAGTTCAGTTATTGAATAAATATTGGTCTACTTTCGTATCCTCTTTCGGTCTACCTAACAGAGAACAGTGGGTCTAAAATGGCCACTTTGAGCAATTCCTCTGAGCAATTCTCCTTTTCTGAATTCCCAGCAAATCCTAAGCAATTCCTCTAAATTTCGTAAAATGGTCCCATAATTTAGTGATTCACTGACTATTCAATTCATTAACAGATTCGTATTTGGTGAAAATTTCAAATATGAATCGAAATAGAATTCTATTATGATTCACCCGAAACGGCCTTTTTAGACCCGCAGATGTTTTTGACAAGAGCCAACTGTCGACTTGCCTTGTTTATTTTGACAGACGACGATACTCACACACTCAAGGCTCCTAATGTTTGTGCGTGACTGTACTTCCGTCACAATATTATTTCGGATATATTTTTTTAATTCGACATGTTTTTTGTTTTTTGCGTTCTTTTCCTTCTCTCGTTTATTTTATGCCACTATCTATCTACACACTGTCACTTGACCTATTTACTAGGTACTTATAACCATATTTAAATAAAATACTTATATTAAAGTGTGAAATTAAAGTATTTAATTAATATCATCAGCATAGATTAAAGATTTTCTATAATCTTAAATTAGTTAGCCTTATATAATTTGATAATAAAAACAACACTTTTCTGGTTGGAGGGTTAATGGGGACGCCTTTAGTTTTTAAATTATTTATTTTTATTATTTGTTGTTATGGGGGCCGTAGTAATAATACACACTCTGAAAATTTAAAATTTCTACGATTGTACGGACGGACAGACATCGAAAACTTAGTGATAGGCACAAAAATTCACCAAAGAAAGAACCACTTTCATAAAGTTACTAGCGACCCGCCCCCACTTCGCACGGGTGCAATGCTCATACTAAAACCTTTCTCTTGAATCAGTCTATCTATTAAAAAAAACAGCATCAAAATCCGTTGCGTAGATTTAAAGATATAAGGATATAGGGACAGAGAAAGCGACTTTGTTTTATTCTATGTAGTGATTTGCTGACCGAATTTAATTCATATCAATAATCTCGAAATAGGTATTTTTCTATGTCGAAGTCGAAATGCGAAATAAGTTACGTAATTTGAAATACCCGTCAGCCCAAAGTGACGTCACTCCACATGTCAGTTCAGCTGTTCAACAAAGTAGACTTTGTAAAATATCGAAAATGGAAAAAGGTTTTACTAAAGTCGTTTCCAGAAACGTCCCTATGAAACTGAAAATATGTTTATTTCTGAAATAAAGAAATAAATATAATATTCAGGTGCCATAAAAAGTTTTCGTCTTATAAATAATAAAATAAAATTTATTTATTTCAGAAAACAAGTTGAGCTTATTAATGTTGAGCGTATTTTTGATTTGCAACAAATAAATATTCTTTGCAAATTTGATATTAGGTTACAATATATATCTTTATTTTATTATAATAATCCTTAAATCTTTAAGATAGACAAAAAAAGTGTGAAAAAATGCTAGTTTGCCATTGATTCTGAGGCATGTGTAACAGCTACCCGGTCCGGCGACGGGCTCACCACCGGTCGCGTTTAGGGTTCTGAAAAATCCAACAGTGAAAAGAAAGTGTGTATTATGGGTCCGGGCTCACACCTTGTCACGTTTAGGGGTCTGAAAGATCCAAGAGTGGAAAGTGTGTAGTACAGACAGTACAGTCAACAAAGTTGATAGTGTTACATGACCAGAAACTAAGATTCAGTTTTCTCTTAAAGCCTTAAATGTATTTATAGTTTTTTTTTGTAAATTATAGGGATCAAACAAACCTTTTGAAATAAACAATAATGAATAAGATTTAGTTATGACTAACCCCAGAAAAATGAGTTCTTAGTTACTGGCCATGTAACCCTAACAACTTTGTTGACTGTACCATGAATGGAATGCCTCTGTCGACCGCCTGGGCATAGAGTGACCTTGACTTTATTTATTAAATATTCAAGGTGCTTATTCTCTATCTAAACAACCTTAATCCAAATCGGCTTCATTTTGGCGTAGGTACGTTGCTTACGTACGTCTGTCATTACAGACAGTGTATGTAACACCAGCACTGGCTGCGTAATAAATGTCAAATTAATAATCTCACGCATTTTTTTTTTCTGGAAATACCCACTTTTCACGAGTATATTCGACCCCTAAACGTGATAGGTGGTGAGCCCATCGCGGGACTGGGTCTGTTACACATGCCTCAGAATCAATTCTGAGACCTGCTGGTTTCCTCACAATGTTTTCCTTCACCGTCGAGCTAGGGATGAATATGTACGTCAATGTCAAAAGTAGTAAATAAAGACGATTCCAATCATAAATTGATTACCATAAATTGAAAATAAACCCCCTGAGTCTTTCCACAGTTGACCAATTGCACCAAAAACAGTGTATCTTGTTCCAGCGCGCGATCGCTTCCCTTCGACGTCGTCGACGGACGACAACGAGAGTGGCACGGACGGAGAGACAGAGCGCATCCGGCGTCCAGGCCTAGTGCAGGTAAATCTATACATAGTATAGGGTTGTGTCCTACCTAGTCAAATCAGTCACTTTTTACGATCTGTCAAAACGAAATTTTAGTATGGAAAATGTACTGAAATAGCAAACCGTGACGTCATAGTTTGTAGTACTCAATTGCAGCACTTTTTTTGATTGTTTTATTATTTTTATATTTGCTATAATTGTAAATTGAAAATCAAAATACATATTTTGAGGTTTTTGAGATAATCTTTTTAATGTATGACTACTCGCAATTTAATTTCGATGCTGTCAACTACCCAATTCTAATATCTGTGACATCTATACTAATATTACAAAGAGGAATTTGATTGATTTGTATTTTTGTATGTAAATATCTTTGTTACGAATAAACCTAAGGAATAAACTCAAAAACTACTGGACCGATTATAAAAATTCTTTCACCAATAGAAAGCAAGAATATCCCTGAGTAACATAGGCTATATTTTATTCCTGTATTCCCACAGGAACGGGAATTACGCGGATGAAACTGCGCCGAACCTCTAGTCATTCATATAATACAATAATTACTCTTTATTGTACACCAAAAACAATACAAAAGAGATGCTCAAATATAACAAAGTACAATGGGCGGTCTTATCGCTTTTAGCGATTCCAGCCAGACAACCTTGGGATTATAGTTTGTCTACTTATTTAACTTAATTATGTACGGCAAGAAAACAATAAAGATTATGATTTTGCTTATTAGGTATCCAGCCACTCGGGGATCCCCCCGCCCGGGATCGTGGTGCGCAAGCGCCGCGGGAATCTCCCCAAGACGTCAGTGAAGATCCTCAAGCGCTGGCTCTACGACCACCGGTACAACGCTTACCCCAGCGACGCTGAGAAACTGACCCTCAGCCAGGAGGCTAATTTGACTGTGCTGCAAGTAAGTACTGCGGGCGATCCTGTTTTACACCGACTATACTTATTTTGGTTTAGTTAAGTCCTGTCCTTGTCTTACCTCAAAAAAAGAAAAGGGATAGAAGATAACCTACCGAATAGAGTCAGAGGCTGTATTTTAGTCGGTGACTTCTTTACTGATGCACTAAACACGAAAGGAGAAATAAAATGACAGGAGTAAATTAAAATAAGTTTAGTCGCTGTAAAGCAGAATCAGCACCACTATTTGATTTCATCATTCAGCTAATTGCTGTTAGCTGCTGGACGAAAACCCCCAAGGATTGCCAACCATTCCGGTCTTGGGCAGCCCGCATCCATCCACTGCCAGCCACCTTTAGGTCGTTGGTACACTTCGTTTGCCTAAACGCGTCTCCACTCCAACACGTGTCGGCTCCAGCGGCCAGACTATTCGATTTGCTGTTAATGCACTTTCATAGTAGGTAGTTACCTGTCGTGGAATCGTCGAATTCTGTTATTTGAATTTAATATATTTTTTTGTATAAGTAGGTGTCATTTTTCAAGGGAATGGCTAAATCACAAAGTATTAGAAATAGCTAAAATCACTCAAAATAGTCTCGTTGCCGATTTTGACGAAAACTAAAATAGTATTAAGTACCTAATTAGATTTCTGAAACGATATTTTGAATGAAAAAAAAACACTATTGTTGTTACTATCTCATGTGTCGCTATACGAACCAAATGTTGGAAAGTAACGACATTCGGCAACTACGAAAATGTTTCGATTCTTTTTCAGGTTCATTCACAGTGTGAACGCTCCCTTACCAAAAGCTTAAAATCCCATTGAAATAATAATATTTACCAATATATTTAGTTGTGTCAGCCATTGAATATTGAACCCTGTGTAGGTATGCAACTGGTTCATAAACGCCCGACGGCGCATCCTGCCGGAGATGATCCGCCGCGAGGGCCACGACCCTTTGCACTACACCATCTCGCGGAGAGGCCGCAAGCAGCTCGGGTCCACCTCCGAGGCCGGCGGATCGGGTTCGGGGGTCGTCGTCACATGGGATGGCGTCGAGATCGAGGTCAGTTTGGGATTCCCCTTCAACCAAAGAGATTTAAATATAATAGGGCATAGAGGGGGCATTGGGAATATTTTCATACAAAACTTTAAAGCCTAAGCGTCATGTCCTTGTCATGTCAGTTAGTATAAACGCGAGCTGTCATTCGGTCGAAACTGTACTAGACTTATTCCACTTGGAATAACTTTTGACTTTAAATTTTCCTCGCTTTGTCCCCTCTATGCCTTATTATATTTTAATCTCTTTGCCTTAAACGCATAGCGATGTACGGTACGGCCGTCTTAACTTGGCTGCCGTACCGCCAAATTAAAAAAAGCCGTTTGCGCAACTTCAAAACTGTTAGAGCTTCAAGATAAAACTGCCGTAATGTAAGTTCCTCTGTTATTAGGTGAGCTGTAGCAGACTTTTTCCCGTTCCCGTGGGAATATAGTAAACTTATAATACAAACTTTGTACAGATTATTACACAAAAAAATAAAACAAAATGGTTTTTGATTTAAATACATTCAATTTTATTTTTCACTGTGTTTGATTGTACTTCTAATATTTTAGGAATATAATAATTTGCGAATAATTATTTACGAATATAATATTACGAGAATAAAGGAAACAAACAACAAAAAATACGAATCCGTCGAGCCGTTCTCGAGTTTTTTGCTTAACAACACATTTAGCTATTAATTTTTATTTATATATTTTAGATGCACTTTGCGGTTTCACCCGCGTCAATAAAACAGCCTAATTACTCGGGAATAAAGTAGCTTAACTATCAATTCGCAATATCGTAGTTCAGACGTTCATGAGTAAATTACTACTAATCATAATTAGATGAATAATATAGATAGAAGACGAACAAAAATGATTATTATAAATTACATATTAGATTGTCATTCTTTTCCAACCCCATTTAAAAGTCGACTTTGCCCCCAGAACGACCCCGAGCGCGGCACAGAGCACGACTACAGCGACGGCCTGTTGGTGTACCGCAGCGACGGCGACGAGGTGGCCGATGCCGAAGAGGGCTACTCGTCCAGCGCAGTCAGCGAGGAGGAGGTCAAGTACGACCCCTCCGTCTGGCAGTCCGTCATCCGGTACGGCCCCGAGGACCGCGAGCTGCACCCCGCCGCTAGGGGGTGAGTCGATAGAGGGTGCTGGCTCGGTAATGGGGGGATGAGTCTGTATGTCGGAGGGTGTTGGCTTATTAGTCAGGGACGAGTTGGTATGTCGAAGGGTGTTCGCTTGTTAGTGGAGGGGATGAGTCGTGATGTGAGATGGTGTTAGTTGGCAAGTGTGACAAGTCAAATGCTATAGGCTAGGCCACGAGGGGGTGAGTTGATGGACGACGTTGGCTTACAAAAGGGGGACGAGTCCATATTTTCGACGGTGTAGGCTTTATTATGAGGGGATGAGTCTACACGTCTTGGATGTAGTCGAGTCAGACCATGTAAGCATTTTTCATAAGATCGGATCACCATTTACAACACCCAAAAACCTTAATCCCACCAATAAATGTAGCGACGTTACTAGTGGAATTTCTCGCTAACGTGACGTGTTTCGTGGCCGTGGTGACTGTCCGCACGTCTGAGCCTGAGGAGGCGGAAGAAACACATGCCAAAACATTGTAGCATTTTTCATAAGATCGGATCACCATTTACAACGCCCAAAAATCCTTATACAGCATGACTAGTCACATCGAAAGCCCACCAATAAATATAGCGACGTTACTAGTGGAATGTCTCGCTATAGTCTATTTCACGTATCATGGGTTCGGTGACAGTTCACATTTTTACTCATGCTAAAAATCTCACGCCTTTCATCCCCGATATACCCACATTTCACGAGATACATTGGACCCCTAAACGTGATAGGTGGTGAGCTACTCACTCATGCTGCTTTCGTCTTATAAAATTTTTGATAAAAAAATAATTAATATTTTCTCATGTTATCATTGCAAAAATACAATATTTTTTATTAGTCGAAACTAGCATGAGTAACTACGTGAAATAGACAATAATGTGACGTCTTTTTCGTAGCCGGACGGCGGCCGTGGTGACTGTCCGCACTTCCGAGTCTGAGGAGGCGGAGGAAGGAGCGGCGGAGGCGCAGACGGGCAGTGGGGAGCGCGCCACGTGGACGGCTCACCCGCAGCTGGCCCATCTGCCGCAGTTGCCGCACCCACTGCGCAAGAGGCTGCAGGTAACGCACCCACGCACCCACATGGGTGTAGGCTCCTACGAGAAATAGGAAATATTTTTTGGGTTCAAGATAACATGGGTCACACACCCAAGGCTGCGGGTAACACGCACCCATATGGGTGTAGGCTCCTACGGAACATAGGAAATCATTGCTAGGCTTCAGGAAACATAGATCACACACCCAAGGCTGCAGGTGACACTCATCCATATGGGTGCAGGCTCCCACGGGAAATACGAAATATTTGTTGGGCTTCATGCAACATGAACCACACACCCAAGGCTGCAGGTAACACCCATATGGGTTTAGGCTCCTACGGGAAGTAGGAAATATCTGCTAGGCTTAAGGTAATATGGGTCACACACCCATTGACGCACGCAAGAGGCTGCAGGTAACATGCACACGTTATTTCGTGTCCATTTCGCCAGGGATATTTACGATCAAATACCCCATCTACAATAATATAAAAAGGAAGTACATATTGGTATTCTTGTATGTTTATAACGAATAAACTCAAAAACTACTAGACCTATTTGCAAAATTCTTTCACCATTAGAATCCCTGAGTAACATAGGCTGTATTTTATCCCCGTATTCCCGCGGGAACGGGAACTAAGCTGGTGAAACCGCGCGAAACAGCTTGTAAATAAATTTCCTTATCGAAGCAACATTGTGGTGTCCAGGTGGTGCCCCGCGGCTCGTTGGGCGAGGGCGAGCGCGACAAGTTCAAGTGCCTCTACCTGCTCGTCGAGACCGCAGTCGCAGTGCGCCAGAGGGAGAAGGAACAAGAAGAGGTGCCCGTCTAGTCGACACGGTAAGCCTCAATGCATCTTAACTTATTATTACTTATAATACAGTGTGACTGGTAAATCGAAGGAATCCTCTCAGGAGGTAACAGTAACAGATCAACATTCCGCATACATATAAAAATTTAAAAAAAAAATCAATTTGATTATTCTGATTTTGCTCTATACTACATTATTATTATTATTACATACATTATTCTTTACATGTTTGTATACGACTGTATGAGTTCTAAATAAATAAAATAAAAAAAATAGCGTATTGCACACACACGCTGGCGGTCATTGACCTCGCGCAGCTGATGAATTTAACTTTTGAATTGCTTAAGGTGTTTTTTTATACAAATGCTAAAGGTAAAAGGTATCGGCTTCTTATTAACCCTCCTTTATGGATTCCCTCTATTTAAAAGTCACATTGTATAAATGCGAAAGTGAGTTTGTTTATTACGTTTCAAGCATGAACTGCTGAACCAAATTTAATGAATTTTGGTATAGAAGTAGATTGGATATCGTAGTAGATATAGGGTACTTTCATCCTGGAAAAACACATAGTTCCCAAGGGATGCGGTAACCTAAAGTTCACAAGGTCGTTTTTGTACTATTGAGTTTCAACACCAACATAAATCGTATCTAATGTAATGGCATAATTCACACAAAATTTTGTCCCCAACTAAGCGAAAATATGATAAAAGGTATGCTAGAAATAATTTCACATATTTTCGTAAGGAAGAGGAAACTTTTGAATTAGTTTTTTTTTCTATCGCTACTATTTACGTATTGTACAGTCGCTTTAGAGGTCTGACTCGCACTACAAATGAAAAGCTTCATGTGCTCTTGACTGTAGCGCCGTCAAATCATTTCTTAGCAACTATGGTAACATAAAACATAACATGGAAAACATCGTGAGGAAACCCGCAGGTCCCAAAATGAATTCTAAGAGATGTGTAAACCGACCCGGTCCGGCGATGGGCTCACCACCTATCACGTTTAGGGGTCCAAATAACATCTCGTGAAAAGTAGGTATATCCAGAAATGGAAAACCTCTGCCTGTCCCCTTCGGCATATAAGGCGTGAGATTATTTATTTTATTTTATTACTAGCGACCCGCCCCGGCTTCGCATGGGTGCAATGCTAACACTAAAACCTTCCTCTTGAATCACTCTATACATTTAAAAAAACCCGCATCAAAATCCGTTGCGTAGTTTTAAAGATTTAAGCATACAAAGGGACATATGGATATAGGGACAGAGAAAGCGACTTTTTTTTATACTATGTAGTGATGGTAACATAGATTAAGTTATTTCTCGGTCACATCTAAGTTAATAATTAAAATACATTTATTATATATATATATATATATATATATTTATATATATATATATATATATATACATTTATTACAAAAAAAAAATACATTAGCTAAACATTGTTATATCCGCAACATGCTTTGTCGTTAAATAGTTAACATAAAAATGATCCACACAGGTTTCGTCAGGACAAGAACAGCTTAAAATCCGTAACAAACTTTGTCAAAAATTAATTCTATTTAAAAATTAATTCTAAGTTAATTCTATTTGTTTTTTGCAGAATATCAAGATCGAAAATTTCGCGGAGGGCGAAGTCAGCACAAAATGCTGCCAACATGAATTATAGGCGTTGCCACAAAGATGTTACTGTTCCACTAACTTCCTAAATTGTAGGGTTACGTATCAGACTTTCGGAGTCCAGACATCGGTGTAACCAAGTTGAGGTATGAATATTTCTTGGTTTATGGACTACAGCAGACAAGCATTTTTATACTATGACTCCTTTCATACATGTTTTAGGTATAACATAATTTGCTGAAACAATTTTAAGGGCTGTATTTCTTATTAATCAAAACAGACTTTAGATTTTGCCGTTATGAATGTTTTTCGGTTTGATTACATCACCACTTAAAACTGTTTCAGCTTAGGTCTTATATTTTAGGTTTACAATTACACACATCCAACAACGTTTTCCTAGTCATCAAATTTCATATCACCCATAATTACTACATATTTTATTAAAATTTCGTTCTAAATGTCAAAAGATTATAAAAAGTCTGGCAATGGTTAAATCCTACGGCACACTGTTTCGTGGATCCCCTTGTACCATATTTGCTTTCTTGAGTGAAAGAGACATAACTTTCACATTTCTTGTCTCTTTCACACAATTTAATCCCATTTGCTTTACTGATTTATACCTTGACTATGTGCAATAGAGTATCTAAATAATGGTAGTGCGTAAGAGCGTTTTCACATTGTCCGCTCCGATATCGGTTATATTTCATACATTTTACTTGCCCTGATATCGTATCGGCATCCGACTTCGATATAGGATTATTCCCATCTGAGTAGCATGGCAAGTGATCTGACAAGTTAACTGGTAAGCCAACTTCGTTCAGTCACTCGGGTAGACTGAGTAAGACCTATAGTGAGCAGTGAACATCCTGTGACTGAAGTGATTATTATTCAAGGAAACTTCAGCCTAAATAAGTAAAATTTTAATTACATTTTTAGTTTCACTAATACATGAGTGAATGCCACGTAGACATGCCATAAATTTCTTGTACGTATATTATTGATTCTTCTCAGATCAGCTTGCTACGTAGATGTGAATGGTCTTTAATATGAATTGGGTGGGATAAACATTGCATAAATAATACTGAAAAGGCAAATGCTTCTATGGCAGACTGGCAGTTGACTTTATTCTTCATATACCTATATTGTGCTATTTTATTGATGGATTATATTTTAAGGTGAATGTATCTATAAAACAAATCGTAACACGCACAGAGCGAAGGGGGTAATCAAATACGTTTAAACAAAAAGTTTCGGAAAGAGAATGATTTTCTTCCAACTTCTTTGGGGGTAATATTTGGTGTCACCGTTGTAAAAGGGAAGTAAAAGAAAAAAAAAATTAAATTATGCACATTTTATTTATGTAAGTTTTCTTATGTTTCGGAAGGCTTGTTAAACCGTTAGCCTATTGTGCGTGAACACTACGGACGTCGTTAAGCCATGTCATATACCCTTGGGTGGTTTTTTCTAACCCGTGGCTACTAGTATAACACTGGACTCGATTCTGCAAACCACCTAAAATTCCTAATTTTAAGTTATCTCTATTATTTTTCACCGTTTTGGAAAGGAAAGGGACAGAAATAAGGCCGCCATATTTATTTACAACGTCACAAATGTCAAAATAACAAAATTGAACCTTATGGACACATTCAAATACACGTTTTTAGCAATTTTAGCTTTTTAATTTTTTTTTTTTTTATTATATTATTATTATATAAGACATCAAATTAGTCGGTTTTTCCATGTTTGACATTACTCTATAATCTATGGTTTGTTTCTGTCCTTTTTCTTCCGTATTCTATAAAGAAGGATAGGCTAACTTAAAATTAGGTGATTGCAGAACCGAGTCCACTATCTCCTAATTTGATGGCCAAAACTTCCTAATGTGTGAGAAAATACCCTTTGTTCGGTTATGTAGAACTCCCGGTCTATTTGGCCATATTATGGTTTTATTTATTGTAATTTTAAAAGGGGGGAAAATTGCCTTCAGACCGCCCGACCACCTTTTCGACCGTTCGGTGCGTCTTGCGTTTTAAACAGAATAATTTTCATGTAGGAAGCAACTTTGATATCACAAAAAGCAATGTAAATACCGTTGGCTACATTGCTTCTTTTTGTAAAGATAATTTTGGCAATTTGAAAGTTGTTTTGGTTTGTTACATTCACCCCTAAATATCATTACGTTACGTAAGAAAATTAAGCATTGTGAGTCAATATTGATATACTATAATTAATCCCCATTATCAGGTAGAATATATATTTTATACAGCAACATATTATGAAGCATCTATTAAATATTTAGAATATAAATATACGATATCTGTAGTAGAGTTTATGTAGCGATGTATAATATGTATCAGACATAACTTATACAAGTTTTGGTATATTAAATGTAGGGTCAGCTGTACATTATACCTAGATTAGACTTAATACCGCCTCACTCTCACGTTTATCCAAATTGTATGCGGAAAACAAGGACAGATGAGGAGTCATTATACTTCCCTAGTTACATAGTTTAACAAAAATGGTTTAAACCATTTCAATGGTAGAGGTACATTCTCATCTCACCTCATAAATGGTTTTAGCAAATTTTGTTAGTGACTTTGAATACATAAATATACTATATCAGTTAAATAATGCCCTATTCACTTATGTGAGTTATACATGTAACACACTGTAAATAATCGTTAGATTTTATTTTGTATGTACCGCACGCTAGTGTTTGCTACAATTCGCCTTACCTTGGTAATTGGAGCTAATGTAGATAACACTACACAAAAACTACAGATTTAGTGCTGTTACATACGACGATATTATTGCATATATCATAAACTTATGTAGGGATTTTGATATGGTTTTCATCAATAGATGAACGTTGGTGTGTGTCTATTTTATCTACACTAGTATTATAAATATGAAAGATTTTTGATTATTTAGAATTAATGGGCTCCGAAAAAACCGTATTAAAAAAAACTTTAATAGAAAACTTACTAACTTTCGCGGGAAACATCGAGTAATCGAGTCTGTTAAATCTTTTTAAAAAAGTTGCACCTAATTTTCGATAGTTCGATATGGTTATGTATAACGTCGTCTGTAACACGCTTTACACGAATTGTAACAAATACCAACAGCTGGAATGAGCTGTGTTGCAGGTTGTATCGTGCGCTGGTTTTAGGTTTAGTTGTGCCTGGTTTATACGCAACACTTTTGAGCATAGAAGTTTGAGTTCAAAAGACACTGGGTCATATCGCAGAACGGTTTTTATAAATTTGGCACTAAAAGGATCGCCATCACTTTTAAATTTTTATTTCAAAATCTGGCAGCATCTGTTTCAGACAGTGTCTAAATTTAAACATCGTTTTCGGTAAAGATGTCGGTTTTTAAATGTAGGTACGGCATTTGCTAAAACAATGTCTCGCATTTTCATTAATCAGAAACTGTTGATCTTAGTAGGAATTGTCTTACACATTTATTTAATTTGGCTTGGTATATACTGTTTTGTTTGAAGTGAAAACTTCTTAAGCGGCGTTGAGCACTTTTGTGGGATGGGTAAAAACTGTGAAACTCGCGTCAGGTCACGTGTGCTGATCGAAAAACCGTAAGACGGTTGGAGAGTAGTGTTGTAACACCGAAATCGATAATCAAGTTTTCACTTCTGCCGGCACTCCCGGAGTGCAACCCGTGTTTTTTTTTAAATTCCTATAATTACATGCTATATACATGCGTATGTACAGTCTCGTTTAAACCAGGCTGTAGTAGTTTTAGTTAATAAGTTTTGCAGAATGCAACTTTCATTTGTCAATGTGAAATACCTATTATGTTAGTTGAATTGGAATCCTACATGTAATCAGTGATGCTACCATAGAATTAAAGCTTTAACTATAAACATTTGCAATAAATATGTATGAAAATCGGTATGTTTTCTGACATATTCTCAGTTTTGGCTGAATGTTCAGTAGGTTAGTATTAGATTAATTTCGTAATGTAGCCCTTTTGCTGAGTTTACGAAAGTCGGAATGTCTTCCATAATGGTAGACTATGAGTAACATTATTTTATGTTTTGTTCAGTTTAAAAAATATTGGTCGAACAAAGACAGACCGGGTCTACTTGGATACTTGTATAAATTGTAATCCAAGTGTACTCGGTTGGTATTCCATAGACACATACGAGTGCGCTTGGACGGTGTACCTTCGCACCGTGAAAACAAGGCTTAATGCATGTCCTACTTTATGTAGGATCTTGTACGAAAGGAAGTACGCTTGTCTAACGTGGGCACCCTAATTTGGTGAACTTTGGCCTTTTGTGATTCGGAGTGACTCACTCAGAGACTTAGCAAACTCAAATATTATTTTTCAAAACGTAAAATTCACTAACTGCAATTCAATAATAATAAGCATGCCAAATTGATGTTTGTGTTCCGGGTGAACTACTTTTGTCCCATTGAAAGTCAAGCAACAATTTGCAGACATAATAGGACTTTATCGGCCTATGGGAAACGATTCTGTTTGTAAACATGGCCGCTCTTTTATCGGTTGTGAATTGCGAAGGGTTTACAAAATATTCTGTTCATAGTGTCCATTAAGGGACGAGTAAAGGTAAGTCTTGAATGATTATGTTTATGTTGCCTATAATAATATAACTATTATAAAGCTAGTTTGGTTTAAAATATTGTATATATGTCGCAGGGTTACTGTAAAATCAGATATTTTATAATTTCACTAGTGGCATTATAATTGCACGGAGTTTTGCCAATGGTATCAATTTCATACAAAATTGTTAACGTTCACTAATTCGTCAGCTTGACACGGTGGTCGACCAATCAAAATGGACCGCGGCTTCCACCACATCCAAATGTTGCTATTCATTATTTAACTAGAGAATTACAATGCCACTGAATCTGTTTAGTGAAATTGTAATGTACCTCAGATTGAACCGGGATATTGTATGAAATGAAGACTAGACAAAAAGTACGTGCAATTATAATACCACTAGTGAAATTATATTAATCCTGCGACATATATACCCCTTTATGATTTAATTTTCGTTTACCTGAGTACAATATCATGTTAGGTTAACGTCTTACGTAGTAGTTTCCTTCGTCTCCTGTAAATAATTGTGTGTAAGATCGTACTTGTTAGTGATTAAATAAAACTGAGTTCACTTATTGGTGTGTTTTATTCATTCGTTCATACCTCTACTTATAATAACATATATTTTGTGACTGCTCTGCTTACTCTGCCTCTGTCTTTCTCAATTATGCCAGCGAATTTTTTTTGTCGCATTGGTTTTTTTTAAAACGACGACCTGTATGTATAAAATATATATCGAATAACTTGGTTTCTAAGCGGCATACTAAATGAAACATGTATTAGAGTTAGATCTGCGACTACAACTGAAAACCGCAACCAATTAGTTTTTGCGTGATTCGCGTATCAGACAACAATTCTAAAAATGATTGTTTTGTTTTAATTGCTGTCATAAGTATCCCTATTATTAAGTTTTCTAAATATCTTTGGCTTGTTTCAATTATATAATATAGAATATATAGACGACAGAAATCTGTCGATATTTATATTAAAAAAAAAACCTTTGACAGGCAGTCCCGCTCTTCCTTAATAATAGCATAAAATTTTAGTTGAGTATAGGTTTTAGATAGGAACATTTTTATTTCAAGTCATTTATGTCATCATAACATACATGAGAAAGACAGTAGGCAACTTACAATCTAATGTACTCTTATCTTTAAATTTAAAGGAAAAATGACACATCGCTTACCTACTTATGATTAAATTTAGCAGACCAAACGTAAAAAAATGCAACATCAATAACCACGAAATGTAACAGTGTAATTAAATCAGAGTTAAGACTTTAATTGCATGGCATTAGATGATATATTTATTTTTTTTATTAATGTGACTGGGGTGAATAACAAGCCGATACCTTTAGCATTTGTATTTATAAATAAAAAAAAACACCTCCCTAATTTTCGCAATTAAAAAGATAAATTCCTTAGTTTTAGCGTATACTCGCAAAATTAGGCGAGGTCAATGACCGCCGACGCCGCAGCTGGCGGCCGGCGGCGTGTTGCAATACGCTACTATACGGTGTAGTATATGGCAAATTCAGAATAATGGTATTTTAGAAAATTTTGCAGAAATAGTGTGTTATTTTTATTTAATTAAACATGTGAGTCATTTCAGCAGCGCCACGGTCAACGATCGTGAAACGGACCCTTGCTTCATTTAGTCACATTTGGTCAAAAAGTGACCAAATGCCAGGTGCTGTACTTCCGAAGATATGAGGGAAAGTTTGTGGCGCTGCTGTGCTGACGTCAGCCCAGCAGCGCCCCCGCTAGAACTCGGTAATTAAAGCATGTTACTAAAAGCTGTGAACACAGGATTTACTCTCTATTTAGTCAAACTCGCTGGTGAAAAACCAGAACTCAAGTGTCAATACATCCGAAGTTATTCGAGTAAGTTTGTGGCGCTGCTGGGGGGACGTCAGCCCAGCAGGGCCCCGGCCTCTGGGGTAAACTACAGCGTATTTCTTGCTGATTTTTTCTGAGGATTTAGTCCAAGTTGCGGTTACTCGTGAAAACTTGTCAGTTTTAAGGAAACTCAACAATTCTAGATTCCAGAACACAAAACATATATTGAACCATTTTTAGCTATATCTCGTAAACTACGGCGTCTTTGACCGCCGTAACAGCAGTAACTTGTACTTCTCATACATTTGTTTCGTGACCAAATCAGGCACTTTTACCAGTAAGCAAATAAAGGAATTATTAGGATTGTAACAATAAATACCTCAAACGCCTACCAATTTATTGAAATCCCTAATCATGCGCTTGCTATGCATTTTTTACAAGGCGCTTTAATCGAGATTTGTGGTCACTCTTGAAAATGATAGTACATTTCGAGGAGCAGATAGCTTTGTTGAAATCTCCTTACCCTATATTTGAGTGACCGAATGTAAAACATTCACCACCTATAGCGATTAATGGATAAAACAACATTTATTGAAAATTTGTGGACCAAAAAAGTCATCCCAGCAGCGCCCCGCCAAAACTCGTGAACTAACGCATATTGCAGAGATCTGTTGACACCAGCATTTACTCAAACTTGAGTTAATTTGTGACCAAATAAAGTATTATAAAATATTCACAGAAACAAGAGTAACTGGGGTCAAACTGTTTTCATAAAGAAAGCGTACAGTCACCTACAAAATTGATTTCGTTTATTGTAACGAATCGTAATGGTAAACTCACTACTTGACATTATCTACTTTTCTTAAATGTTACTGTAAAAAATCTGTAATGTGTCTGCGACACCAAGTCTTCCGTGGTTGCTATCATGTTTTTTGAGTTTAGACTGTTTAGTACTGCGTCAAGAAACCATTCCCGGTCCGTAGCGGAAATCAGACACGGATCATCTATTGTCTTTCAACGCCTCGACGCTGATGCTTGAATGGTCTTTAGTAAAAGTCATATCATCATCAGCCTATATTTGTACACTGCTGAACATGGGCCTCTGACATAGGCTCATAGCGCCCTGTCTTCAGCTCGACGCATCCTCCATCTGCCTGCACCCTTTCGCAAATCGTCATCCCATCTGGCCGGAGAACTTCCGACCTTACGATTCGTTACAACGAACGAAATCAATTTTGTAGGTGACTGTACGCTTTCTCTATGAAAACAGTTTGACCCCAGTTACTCTTGTTTCTGTGAATATTTTATAATACTTTATTTGGTCACAAATTAACTCAAGTTTGAGTAAATGCTGGTGTCAACAGATCTCTGCAATATGCGTTAGTTCACGAGTTTTGGCGGGGCGCTGCTGGGATGACTTTTTTGGTCCACAAATTTTCAATAAATGTTGTTTTATCCATTAATCGCTATAGGTGGTGAATGTTTTACATTCGGTCACTCAAATATAGGGTAAGGAGATTTCAACAAAGCTATCTGATCCTCGAAATGTACTATCATTTTCAAGAGTGACCACAAATCTCGATTAAAGCGCCTTGTAAAAAATGCATAGCAAGCGCATGATTAGGGATTTCAATAAATTGGTAGGCGTTTGAGGTATTTATTGTTAAAATCCTAATAATTCCTTTATTTGCTTACTGGTACAAGTGCCTGATTTGGTCACGAAACAAATGTATGAGAAGTACAAGTTACTGCTGTTACGGCGGTCAAAGACGCCGTAGTTTACGAGATATAGCTAAAAATGGTTCAATATATGTTTTGTGTTCTGGAATCTAGAATTGTTGAGTTTCCTTAAAACTGACAAGTTTTCACGAGTAACCGCAACTTGGACTAAATCCTCAGAAAAAATCAGCAAGAAATATGCTGTAGTTTACCCCAGAGGCCAGGGCCCTGCTGGGCCGACGTCCCCCCAGCAGCGCCACAAACTTACTCGAATAACTTCGGATGTATTAAGACTTGAGTTCTGGTTTTTCACCAGCGAGTTTGACTAAATAGAGAGTAAATCCTGTGTCCACAGCTTTTAGTAATATGCTTTAATTACCGAGTTCTAGCGGGGCGCTGCTGGGCTGACGTCAGCACAGCAGCGCCACAAACTTTCCCTCATATCTTCGGAAGTACAGCACCTGGCATTTGGTCACTTTTTGACCAAATGTGACTAAATGAAGCAAGGATCCGTTTCACGATCGTTGACCGTGGCGCTGCTGAAATGACTCACACTAATTAAACTTATTATATGTGCGGAACGTTGATCGGCTAATTTAAACTTGTTATATGTGCGGAACATTGATCGGCTATTTTTTTTACCTCCTAAAAGGATTCCATCGATTGGATTAGGCGCACAATGCCACATTCGCAAAATGTCACATTCTCAAAACGCCACATCGCAAAATGCCATTTTCGCTTAATGTCACATTGTCGAATGTTTTTTTTTTATTTGGACCTTAATGTTTTTACAAATATGGCACTTTGTTAGTGTGGCATTTTGCTATTGTTGCATTTTGCGAATGTGGCATTTTGCGCCTAATCCCCTCGATTTACCAGTCACACTGTATAGATAGTCCCTAGCTTCAATCAGTGACGATATCCAGCCGGGTCATGATACTGCGTCTCTTGCTGGCTCCATCGGGCCCTGGCGACCGCCTCTTGCCTTCCGCACCCGTTTCTTCAATCACTATGTCCTGGGTCGGTATGTCCACCAGCTGGTCGAACCCGCTGCTGTTCTTGAGCAACTCTTGCTTGTCATCCGATGAGTCTAGAATGTATATTATAAAGAGTAAAAACCGACTTCAAAGATAGCACTAAAAATATCAGTGATGTATAAATTTTGTGATCGTTGTTGATTTTTTTAAACCACTAGACCGATTTCGATAGAATCAAAATGGGACCACCCTTTGAAACAAAAAAGAATTTTCAAAATCGGTTCAGGCGTCTTCTAGTAATCGGTGAACATACATAAAAATTAATCTGATGAATTCAGAAACTCCTTTTCTGAAGTCTGATAAAAATAAAATAAATCTCACGCTTTTTATCCCCGAGGGGGTAGGCAGAGGTATTGCATTTATAGAAATACACAAGTAAGACTATATTTTTTGGAGTTGGACCATGGACCCATAACCGGAATCGCCAGACCGGATTAGTTACACAAGCCTCAGAATTGATTCTGGGACCTGCGGGTTTCCTCACGATGTTTTTGTTTTTATCGAGAGCTCATGATAAATATGGACGTAAGTTTTTCGAAAAAATCAATGATACATGCATGGATTCGAACCCGCTCACGAATGAGAAGCGGGCTCTTTAACCACTAGGCTTATTACTGCTCTCTAAATCTCAATGTATATTCTTCGACTTAATTTTTGTAATTTATGTTATTATGGCCTTATTGGCTCAGTTGGTAGTAGTGACCCTGCCTTCTGAGTCGGAGGTCGCGGGTTCGATTCCCGGCCGGAGCCAACATATGTGTGCATGAACATGTCTGTTAGTTACGTGTCTGGGTGTTTAATATTTAAGTATGTCTATCAGTTATTTATTACCCATAGTACCTACAGGTTCTGCTTAGTTTGGGACTAAATAACTGCGTGAACCACCATGTTTTTTTTTAAATACTCCCGTCATCACAGGGCGTTGTGCTCCTACCTCTGACTTGGAGGTCAGATAATTTTACATTTTTTTTTTTTTTTTTTTACTAAAAAATGGGCTTGCTCTTGACCCCAGACTAGCCCGAGAGCAAAGACGGGGCCTACGTTGGGACGAGCTTGCCCAGAAGATGCCTGTTCACTCGATCCTTAAAGGCTTGTGGGTTATATGAACTCGGAAATACAGACGCCGGCAGGTAGTTCCACTCCTTGGCGGTGCGCATAATAAAAGAACTTGAAAAGCGCTTTGTGCGTATAGGTGGGATATCCACCAAGTAGGGATGAAGCCCAGCCGTGCGTCTGGAAGTCCGATTGTAAAAAGGGGAAGGTGGGATGAGCTCGTGCAGCTCTTGGGCACACTCCCCGAAATGCAATCTATAGAATACCGACAGACTGGCAACTTTGCGCCGATGGGCTAAAGATAAAATATAAGCATAATATATACCTATGTTATTGTACCTACAACGTTAAAAATTTTAAAACATGTGTAATACTAGTAACAGCCCATCGCCAGGGCTCGCTGTTAGGTTTAGGAGCTTCAGGGCCTAGTCCTAGGACAAACACATGACCTATTTTTCACTGAAATATATTAGGTACATTGCACAGTAGATATGCCTTGCATACGGGCAAAGTGCGCAACAAATACATAAACAATATTTTAGTTTAATAAGCAAACAATGGTCATTTGAAACTTCCGTGCTCAGCACAATAGAAAAAAATTGGCAAATGAAGTTTATCAAAATACTTACCTAATCTCTGTAAAACGAGCAAGCAAAAATGCGAGGTAATCATCGCTTTTTTTGACGATTGTGTACCTTATAACAATCGTAAATACCAGTGGGTCTAAAATGGCCACTTTGAGCAATTCCTCCTTTAATGAATTCCTAGCAAATCCTAAGCGATTCCTCTAAATTTCGTAAAAGGGCCCCTTATTTTAGTGATTCACTGAAAATTCAATTCATTAGCAGATTCGTATTTGGTGAAAATTTCGAATATGAATCGAAATAGGATCCTATTATGAATATTTTATGATTCACCCGAAACGGCCTTTTTAGACCCCCAGTACGAGAAAAATATATGATCCCGCCTTCTCTCCCTATGGGAGTCAGCAGAGGTATTCCGTTCCGGGAAGTACTCACTACCACCTGTGTATTTCATAGACCCCTTAACCAGACAGGTGGTGAGCCCATCAGACCGGGGTGCTATTACAAATATCCTTTTTGTAATCGAAGCACAGGTTTAATGGGACACTCCAGATTGAACTACTAATAACCACTCTAAAGAGTAAAAAAACCGACTTCAATTTTCAACTTATATGGTTTTCTCATGGATTCCGTTGTCAGAACCTGGACGAAATTAAAATGGGACCAATCTGGAAGCACCAGCTTTCAAATAAAAAAAGAATCATCCAAATCGGTCCACCTAGTCAAAAGTTCAGAGGTAACAAACATAAAAAAAATTTTTTTTTAAAATACAGACGAATTGATAACCTCCTCTTTTTTGAAGTCGGTTAAAAATATATTAGTAAAATTAAACAATATGCTCAAGCCTTTATACCTGAGGTTAGCAGAGGTTTTACCATTCCTGGAACCAGTATATTTTTAGGACCCCTAAACATGACATAGGGTGAGCCTATCGCTAGAGCGCGGTGCTGTTTACACAATTACACATGCCTGGCCTGAGAACTAATGGGGACCTGCGGATTTCCTCACTATGTTTTCTTTCGCCGTCGAGCTAGTGATAAATATGTACAGTCAAGAGCACATGAAGCTTCACACTTGTGCGAGTCTGACCTAGCCGATTGTACTCGTAATAAGAACGTAACAAGTTTTTGTAACATTCATGTGTGCGTTAGGCTTAGGTGACATACCGACACTAAAAAGTCTCTTGCCAGTTGTCATTCTTTGAAATCGCTAGGGGTCAGTAATTTTCATCAGAATTCATAGTCAGTTGTTGAAAAATATATTAATTTTATTAATCCACTTCCCCACTTCATGATCTACCCTTTTCGCCAGTCCGGGCAAGCCCACCACCACTGCGGACCCACGATACCCCTGGTGGTATCCCTTTTTATAAGCTTTTATTTAACTTGCAAAGTATGTTTGTTTAGGTGAAATCTTGCAACTCAATTTTGAAACAGATATCTTCAAACGATTGAGCTGAAATTTGGCGTACTGTAAGTTCGGTGACAATGCAATATTATGGTTATGGTACCACCGAGCTGATCTGGTGATGGAACCGGGGGGTGGATACCCTGGATATCGCAACTCCTCAATACTACTCCTAAACACGGGGTTTACGAGTGTAAACCCCTTGAGTTTGAACTCATTTGATTTTTTACGTCGCGTGCCATGTAGCTTGTTTTTTAAGTTTTAATGAACTATAATTACCTACTCGTACATTATTTCTGAATGCGCAAATCGCCCAGTTTTGAAGGCGAAATGACCAGATTTTCAACTGACTTCAATAAGGTGGAGGTTTTCAATTCGACTGTATGTTTTTTTGATGTTAAGAAACTAAAAACCTCAGAACTTTCGACTGGGTAAACCGATTTTGATGATTCTTATTTTATTTGAAAGCTTCCCGTTTGTTTCCATTTTAATTTGGTCCAGAAAAGTTCGGAAAACCATATAAGTTGAAGTCGGTTTTTTTACTTTATGTTATTTAATAGCGAGGTGTCACCTAAATTAGGTATATAGCCCACCAGGACTGGAACTCGAGCCCCACAACAGCCGACCAATAGTGCTATAACTTCCGGTAATTCCCTTGAAATGAGCCACAAGTGGTGTCAGTTATAAAAAGTGGTGCATCTAACCCTGTCCAGGCTTTTGTTTCATCATCTGTTTCAGGCGGAACTCCTCCTGCGCCTGCCTCTGGCGCCGCTTGCGCTCCGCACGAGCCTCTTCCTCGCCCATGGCCTCCAGGGGCTTCCCCTCCTGTTACGAGCAAGCTCTTATGACTACGGTCTTCAAATATAAAAAAAAAAAATTGTTCTTTAGATATAAAAATATGAACGGGTTGATGCACCCTTTTAGATTTAATGAGCCTGTGTCTTATTACAAAACATTACAAATCGGGCTTTAAAGGTGTCTGAACCAGTAGGTGTAGCACGGGTAGGCGAGAGATTTGTCTACCTTCAACTGTTACTTATGTCTCGAATAAAATAATAATTCAGTAAACAAGGCTTTTTGTCGAGTTATTCTCAGCAAGTCCTTCCATTTCATACCCATATCGTTGGAGAGCATAAAAAATTACTACTCCGCTCTTAGATAAAAGCACCTCTTGCTTTTCTAAGAGTCCGCTATTTTGGGTGTTCCGTCATGCTAGATTTAGAAGGACGTCACACAGCTGAACTTAATGTGTGTGTAACATTTTGAGCTCAATCGGTTGAAGATGTTTGCTTCAGCCTTTAATAGGATTAGGCGCACAATGCCACATTCGCAAAATGCCACACTAACAAAGTACCATACTTGTTCAACTCCCTTTCTTGCAGTATGTTCGAATGTGGTATTATGCGAAAATAGCATTTTGAGAATGTGGCATTTTGCGATGTAGCGTTTTGAGAATGTGACATTTTGCGAAAATCGAATGTGCCATTGAGCCTAATCCCTTTAATAAACCCAATTTTATCTAAAACTGTACCTAACTTCTTCTTTTGCTTTTTATCTAAGGCTTTAGCCCTCAACATTGAGCTGGAAGATTCTACCCGAACAAACATACATTGCAAGTTAAACAACAACTTGTAAAAAAGACGTCATCCCCGTAACCGGTAACAAGACAAAGATTTAAACGCGCGCGCAACATACTGTCTACCGGCTTCAGATGATTCACTTTCTTGGCAATGTTTAAAAATAGTTCTGTTTAGCCCTCAAGTAACGGAATGCAGACACAATAGGATTATCAATTGTGCTTAATTGTGTGTTAATTGTGCTAAATTGTGTATAAAACATTTCAAAAACTAACGTCCCACAAGCGCCGTGTTACGTTAGTTTTTGAAATCTACTATATAAAAATAAGTCGGGTTTTCCTTCCTGACGATTTAACTCCAGAACTGACGAACCGATTTCCATGGTTTTGCATTCGTTGGAAAGGTCTCGGGCTCCGCAAGGTTTATAGCAAAGAAAATTCAGCATTGCACCCGTGCGAAGCCGGGGCGGGTCGCTAGTCTACTATATAAAAATAAGTCGGGTTTTCCTTCCTGACGATTTAACTCCAGAACTGACGAACCGATTTCCATGGTTTTGCATTCGTTGGAAAGGTCTAGGGCTCCGCAAGGTTTATAGCAAAGAAAATTCAGCATTGCACCCGTGCGAAGCCGGGGCGGGTCGCTAGTGTTTTATAATAATCCCCTATTGGACACCAGTGTTGGTGAACTTGCGACATACAAATTTAGTTTTGACTTTGTGATTGTATTTAAGTATTCCTTTGCAAAATTTTAGTATGCGAAGATAGTTTTTTTCTAATTAACTTTTTTTTTTTTCTAATTAAGAAAATACATTTTGACTGCCCTGCACAGCTATTTTACCTACATTTCGCTGGCCAGCTAACACTATCCTGGTTATAAAATAAATAATTTAAAAGGTGTGTATTTTGTTTGCCAAATATAAAATTTGTGCAGTCACATCTACTTTTTAAATTTATAGCGTGGATTTCAACAAAAAAAAGATTTATTGCGAGAACACGTTGTAAAAATACTACTTTTTGGGAGAAAAATCCCAATCATGAGTAGGCTTACTCGGAAAAAGGTATTGAACTTTTGCGATTCATCTTTGAGATAAAACTTTTGAATATAGATTTTCGAATTGCATAGTTCGAAACTAGGGTACCCATCCGACTAAAGAAATGTTCTGTAAAACAGTTAAGCCGTATTGTGGTAGTAATTTTAATTTTATAATACTACGTTTAATGTATTTACATAGACAGAAAAGATTTATTTACTTTTACAGCACATAAATTCATCACAATGGTTATCTGCTTTACATTTTTTTTACAAATTGACCTCTATTTCTATAGATCTATAATTTTAAAAAACCATTTTCTGTTTATAAAGTCCTACCAATATTATAAACGCTAAAGTTTGTTCAGATGGATTGAGGTTTGTAACTCTTATCATAAACAAAAACTACTGGCTGTATTTTAATTGAACTTGACAGAAATCTGGGGGCACGGCATCGCACTAAACAATCTAATTTAATATAATATGTATCACTTGTGAGATACATTGGGTAGTCAATAGTCATGCGATGGCCAAGTCAATCTATTTATTTAGAATATAATATTTTTAATATTGTTATGGTCACTATAAGAGGTTGTAAGATTAGATAATTGCGTAATTACTTAGGACAGTAGTTAGGTCCCTTAGTAGGGACTGAATAAATTAACCGACTTGGTATTACATGGATCTCACAACTTTTTACGGTAGAAGAACTGAGTTGCGAGGCTTGGGTTTTTGACAAGCTTTGTTTTTAATGGCATATAGCTTACACATCACTGATATGACATCAGAATAACACATAATCTATTTTTTATTCCGAAACACGGCCAAAGTCGCATTCTACAACACAACAAACTACAAATTCTAGTCATCTTCAATGTGGTGTCCTTTAAATATTCTAAACTGCGATTTTTTTATGGGAAAACATAAATTAAAAACTTATAAAGGGCTTGAACACAACATAACAATCAAACATGAAAAATGACAAATTCAAACAATTTATTACAGTAAAAACATGTAGGTACTGCATACGTTTCACACAATCACTTATTTAATAACTAACAAAACCTATGTACATCGCAATTCCATCATGTACCTAGACTAAAGGTAATACCATCACATTAATCCAATTCTTAAGATAACTCGTAAAAAGAGAAAATATTAAAATACGCATAAAATCTGTCGAATAATTCCTGAGAATGGAAATATCGCTGTTAAGAAAACTATTCTTAATACAATCGCCGTGCCATGGCTACCATCAAAGCTTAAGACGCCTAAATAGTTGAATACATGTAGCTATTGGCGTGCGAAACACGCTAAGGACCCGTTCACACGAGCGGTTTGCAGCGTGTGCTTTTTGTGAGCGAGAACGCAACGTGCTATCAACGTTTTTGTTGCCTTAGTGTGAGGCCAAACGAGCGTAATTTCGGTTGCAGAATTTCGGTTGCAGAAATTCTGCCCGACAGAAATTCTGTTGGGCTGCCAGACGGAGCGTAATTTTGTGAGTCGTGAGTAGCAGAATATATCTTATTTCTCACTCCCTCTTGAGTGATCCGTCACATTCCACTCTAGTATCTCTTTCACACATTGTCTATGTCTACCCCATCGCCCCGCGAACTGAAATTCGGTCCGCATAATGCATTTGAGCCGGCAGACAACTCATTTTGCGTCGCCGTGTGAATCAAATAGGACTTTTGTATGAAACCGAATGCAGCAGAATTTCAGCGACCGAAATTCTGCTACTCACGACTCACAAAATTACGCTCGTTTGGCCTCACCCTTAGTGTATTTTTTTATTGTACTTTAACCCTTCATGTTCGAGTTCAACTAGCACTTCACCAGTCCTTTTTAACCGACTTCAAATAGGAGGAGGTTATCAATTCATCTATATTTTTTTTATGTTTGTTACCTCAGAACTTTTGACTGGGAGGACCGATTTGGATGATTCTTTTTTTATTTGAAAGCTGGTGCTTCCAGATTGGTCCCATTTTAATTTCCAGTCCAGTTCTGACAACGGAATTCATGAGAAAACCATATAAGTTGAAGATTGAAGTAGTTTTTTTAGGGTTCCGTACCTCAAAAGGAAAAAACGGAACCCTTATAGGATCACTTTGTTGTCCGTCTGTCCGTCCGTCTGTCAAGACCCTTTTTTTATACGTTTTAACTTGTTGAATGCCAGAATACCGACACAATAGACTTTCTTTTGTTTCTTGGAGTCGAGTGTTCATATTCTTATTTGTCTTGTGATTATGGGGGAATAGTATTTGTGTATTTATCCGTAGTCTTAGCAACAAAAGGCGATGAAGCACATCGTCAACGTCTGTTACAGTAGCGGCCAGCTCGCTTGCGTTTTTGCCTAGCTCGACGTCGACAAATTGCTAGTGTGAAAGGGTTGCTAGAGTGAAAAGTGTGAATTGCTAGAGTGAAAAGTGACTAATTCATTTAAAAAATGCTTTCTTTACTTCAAACGTAGTCACCCGACGCAGCTGTTTCCTAGCACCGAACGAATGCCCGAAATATTTTGCCGCCTTCGAACAACCGGGACGAGCGTCTAAAATATGTCTAAGCTAAGCGACTCGAGTCTCGATCCATAGCATTATCAACACTTACACATTAATTAGTATAATAACTTCGAAAAATCCTTTAAAAAATATTTTACGATTTAGAGATTTCAAATTCACGCCTCCGCGACATCTACTTGTATAATTTACTAACCGAAATTAGAATTACAACGAAACTACGCCTAAACTATCCGACACAAAAGTGTTGAAACGCGGCACACGTAACTGGGTAGCGAAGAATACTATACCGTTACCAGCACTTAAGACTTAGACGCAGACGAATCAGTTTGTCCCGTGCTCGGGGAGGAAGATTTCTGGGAAGAATCCTCTGGAAACTGCTTCTCCACCTGCTCGGCCACCCACTTCTTCACCTTCTGCTCCGTCCAGAACCCGTCGTAGAATATCGTGGGCTTAATCCAGCAGCCTTGGTTCTGGGGCGGGGGCCCATACTGGATTGGCTCCCCCTCGGGCCCCGGGCGAGCCCCGCACGCGTTCTTACACTCCACCGACCCTCGGCCATTAACGACGAGATTCTTCGGCGGAACGTTGAAGTTCAAGTTGACGTTCCCGGGGCGGTCGTAGCTTTCATACGTGAAGTGCCAGGGGCCAGCGTACTCGTAGTACGCGTTGGGGGCGTAAAGGTGAGGGGGCGCCACGGGCGGGGGCGCAAGTCGAGGGGGCGCATACAAAGGGGGCATTACGGGCTGCAGCACGAAACTTACGTTGGAGTTGGGGCGCACGTGGGGCGCGTTGGCTGCTAGGGGCCTCGGCGCGTTGGCCGGCATTGGCAGCGCCTTGGCCACTGGCGGCGGGGGCCCCGCGTTCTTTATGGCCGGGGGCCCCGGGCGGACGATACTAGCCGCGGGGGGCCCCTCGCTTGGTATGCGATGCTTGTTGAGCGGGGAGTTTTTAGGCTCTGGAGGCTTGTTCGGGAGGTTGAGGTTGTTCTCGACCTCCGGGGCGGCGATAGGGTTGCTGAACTCGCTTTTGTGCGACTCGAGCAGCTCCATCAGTTCTGTGGCGACGTTCCCGCCGAAACTGAGGAGTGTCTCGCGCAGGGCGTTGGTTACGGCGCACTGGAACGAATTGATTTGTTCACTTCAGTGAAAGCTTCTTATTTAACAGCGATCACAAATGGTACAAACTGGAGCAGTAGCAGCTGTAATGACTTTTAAGTTCACTTATTGAAAGTGAACTTATAAGCATACATTCAATAAAAATAAATATTTTGATTGACTCCATTATCGTCAAGACTGAATCGAAACAAATTTTATGTAATATCCTTATTGATTATAATTAGAGAGAAAAAATTTTAAAACTGTAAACATACCTTTCTGGATTTGTATATGGCTGAGCCTTTATTTGGTGCGAGTGAGGTAGCATATCCGATGTTCTCCCGGTGTATGTCGAAGCTCTTCACGGTGACCGACACGAACGCCACCACGCCTGCGCAGTACTTCCCGTTTGAGAAGTCCACAAAATCTGAAATAGAAGCAATATACTCGTAACTACTACATACTAGCAACATGTTAGTGGAGATGGGCTGCTGTTTACATTTAGCCAATCTTCATGGACGGGAGCGCCTTGTTATTAGACTATTGACATTTCTGAGTATATTTTTTGTACGTACAGAAAATAAATAAATTTGAATTTTTACATGACTAGCATAAATTAAAAACACTTACCGTCTAATTATTATGATGGTTAGATGTCAGTTCATAAATGCCTAATGCTCTTATAGAAACGGTAAGTGTCAATTTGTGGCGAATATTTAAGAGAACTTTATCTCAAACTGCATACCACCGTATCATACAACAATCCTTACAGACATTTCTTGAGCCATAGATGGTCAGATCATAGAATAAGCTACCCGAAAAAGTAGTCTCAGCACCTAATGTTAATGAATTTAAAAATAAACTGGACAAATAGGTACATATCCAATAATCTGTCTGTCAAAATTCCTGGCACATGTTGACATTTTCGCGCTCTACAAAGTTACCATGGACCAATTTCTTTGGTGCCATTTCTCAATAAAAAAAGTTCCTGTAATAAAAAAACCTTAAGTGGAGAACACCTGGATACAGGCGTTTATCACTTGTAAACTGCTTGCCTGATTATGATTAATAATAATAAAAAAATTTTTTCAATGTTTACAACTTTACATGGTCCCTATGTGGTCCAGAAGACTGGCTGCACGGGAATGAGAAAGGGATCTCTGGATATCCTTTGACAGAGATAATTGCCAGTCCTCTGGTTACTGGTCCATAAAATGTGCTGACAATGGAATAGAAACTGCTTCTATTACCAAGGACCAATCTTGGCCTTTTTATTAATTAGTCGAGCACTGCCCGGTTCCAATAGGCACCGGAACAATTAGAAATCAATTGTGTTTTATTTTATTGGCTTGAGAGGGCGGTTCTTCTCGGTTTCTCCCATGTAGTTCCCGTTCCCGTCTTAACACGGGAATAAAATACAGCCTATGTTATACAGGGATATTGTAGCTTTTCATTGGTGAAAGAATTTTTAAAATAGGTCCAGTAGTTTTTGAGTTAATCATTACAAACATACAAAAATACAAATCTTTCCTCTTTATAATATTAATGTAGATTTTTACCTAAGTCCTGCTTGGTGACACTCCAGCTCCAGTTGTTGAAGCCCCACTGAGCATGGCCGAAGTTGATGAGCTGCTGGCGCCTCTGCAGCTGCTCCCCATCTTCATCCAGCACCGGCGGTTCCAAGGGCGGAGCGCCATCAGGCTGGTTCAAAGAAAAAAAGTTTTTTTTACTAAAAAAATTTAGTCTTTTTTATGTTCTAACACTGTCCTTAGCAAATGTATTACAGATAGTTCCTCCAAGGTCGCCAACAGCAAGCCACTGCATTATTATTGTATGGATTCCTTGGATAAACTTTAGTATATGGACCGCTGATTTGGATTACGGCAATTTTATAGCAAAAAGGTCTTAGCCTAAAGAGTCTTTCAGCAAAGTTTCAACTTGCGGAAAATTATAGTTTTTCCAAAAAAAAATCATAAAGTTTCGTCTTTTGTATGAAAAAAAAACGCAACTATGGAGGTTAGGGTTTAAGGACCGCTGATTTGGATTCCGGCAATGTTATAGCAAAAAGGTCCTATCCCAAAGAGTCTTTTTGCAAAGTTTCGAATTGCGGAAAATTAGTTTTTCCAAAAAAAATTATCTTAAACTTTCGTATTTTTTGCGTCGTTTCACTTTTTTGGGATACATTAGGCCTCGGTTTCAGAACCGAATCTGCTTACCCCGAATGAGATAGATTAGGTCACTAACAGTTTCAGAACCGAATCTGCTCACCCCGAATGGGATAGATTAGGTCACTTACTGTCTCAGAACCGAATCTGTCCACCCCGATTTCCACGTGGTCTTATCTGTCCTACCCCTAGAGTGTTTTTTATAAGCCGGAGGCGCGTAGGGAATGCAGCCCCCGCCCGCTAAAGCCGACCAATAAAGCCGAAGCTGCGTAGGCTGGCGCATATGCCTGTGCTTAGTTACGCTAGGGTGGAGGGGCTGCAATTTCCGCAGCGCCGGAGCCGTCACGAATTCGAAATTTGGTACTGATGACCTTTTTTTTTAACAAGCAGTAGTGATTTTCCATACGCAACATAACCTCAAAATTAGTTTTTAGTTTTTTTTTCAAAAACTATAGTTTTCCGCAACCCCTCCCCACCAGGGGGTGCCTCCTACCCCTCCCCCTCCCCCATCCCCCCCCCCCTTAAATCGACGGTCCATATACTAAAGTTTTACCGATTCCTTATCTGCCTGCTAATCATAATATTATGACTTTTAGTGAGTATCGACATATGTTAAAGAACGCTTATAAAAAAAAGCACAGATAAGACGGCTATCACTTTTGCCAATAAGCGATGTTACGGGAAAAAACAACCGAGACCGCAACATGTGTTTAGGAAAAGGTTTATTTATTTACCATTTTAATGTTGCAGGTTGCTATGGGGTAACCTGGCTTCCTCTGCATTCTGAAAGGTTCAAGGTCTGCGCCGTGCCGGATCAAGATTTCATGAAATAAAACACTCAAAGTTATTCAGCACTTCGATGAAGATTTATGAAACTACTTCTATTTTACGGCAAATTCGTATTTTTGTATGGTATTTCGTGAAATATTTTCAATAAAACAAGTATTGACATTTTGCGCGGAATCAGTCACGAATCAGTTTAACCACAGAGTATTAAATATAGCACAGACCAGTAACCAGAAATGGGTAGTTGACAGCATCGAAATTAAATTGCGAGTAGTCATAAATTAAAAAGATTATCCCAAAACACCTCAAAATATGTATTTCGATTTTCAATTTACAATTATAGCAAATTTAAAAATAATAAAACAATCAAAAAAAGTGCTGCAATTGAGTACTACAAACTATGACGTCACGGTTTGCTATTTCAGTACATTTTCCATAGTAAAATTTCGTTTTGACAGATCGTAAAAAGTAACTGATTTGACTAGGTAGGACACAACCCAAATATAGCACAGACTACACTCTACTACAGACTACAGACTACAGTCTACAGACTACAGAATATGTATTTATAGGACCATTTACACGAAGCCATTCCAGTGAGCCATTTCAGTAAGCCAATCTACTAACGAGCCATTTACACGAGGGCAATCCTTTGAGTATTAAACCAACCGGAGACGTCACGCGCACTAGTTTCTTTACAAAAAAGTCTGCCAATTTCTGCGGGGGGGACGAGGAAACAATTACAAATAATGTTAAAACATACGCATTTTTTGATAAAACAATTAAACACTAGCTTGAACTAGGTGCACACAAATACATTCACCAATACAAGCACTCCGTGAACTCAAACAAACTAGTTGTATTTAACCGGTGTGCTCAAAGACCGACACGTTTTTTTGGCAGAGGGGAACGCCTGTTAGTGGCGTCTCCGGTTGGTTTAATACTCAAAGGGGCAATCAGGCACCCTCACGTTTTTTTTGTATGCAGTCTTAGTGGATTGCCCTCGTGTAAATGGCTCGTAATGGCCTCGTGTAAATAGAGACAGTCCACTGCATTGGATTGTCCTCAAGCTTTTTTTGTATGCAGTTTGGATTCTCTCAGTGGAAAGGCACATGGAATGGCATCTTGTAAATGTCCCCATAAACTAAACTGCAGGCGTATTCACGGAGACTCGATACCGTTTCCGTTCTATTCAGATCGAGTGAAAAATTTTCCGAAGTCAAATCTATCGACTTCGGAAACTTTATTCTAGGCGTTTCTGACAGCCACGGAAAATTTTTCGAATCCTTTTGTCACATATGACGTTAGTTTTCGATACCAACATCAGCCCATCTCGAAAGTTTTCGATACCAACATCAGCCAATCTAGAAAGTGTTCGACAGATTCGAATATCGAAGCTCCTTGAAAACGCCTGCTGGTATGGTAATTTGTTTCAGTATTATGGGCCATTTACACGAGGCCATTCCATGAGCCTATCCACTAACGGCCTCGTGTAAATAGAGACAGTCCACTTCATTGGATTGTCCTTATTTTTTTTTTGTATACTGGGATTAGTTTATTGGAATGGCTTACGGAATGGCCTCGTGTTAATGGTCCATTATCAACCTACTCTTCTACTCTGCTACAGTACACTTTCGATCGACTACACCAAAATTAGTTACCTAAATTAGTTACTACCTACTATGCCTATGCCTCAAACACAAACAAAAAGTAACAAAACGTCATTGACATTGTCCAATTTGTCAAAAAAGGAGATGTGGGCTTTTCGGCGGGAATCCGAAGAGGGACGTCATGTTTTTTGTTTAATTTTCATTTTGCTGTGTATTTCGGGTTTTGACTCATAATAGTGATAGTTTATTATGTGGCAAGTGTCCGTGAAGGTGTGCAGTGAATGGGAAATTCGATAAAATGCGAGATATGGACATTTTTGGATTGCCTCAAAAAGTCACAATAAAGTCGTCAGTAAAAGTGCTATCATTTTACTGATAACCAAGTTAGGGCACGTTAGGGTTGTAGAAAGTGTTAAAGACACTGTATTTTTGTGCATGGACTCTGAAGCAGAGCCATTTACATAAGGATATCATTAACTAATGACGAGGCTGCATGGCGTAATGCCTTTGCTTACCCTGTAAGGGGTGAAACAACAAAAAAAAAAAAAAAAGGAGATGTGAAGTGATGTGAAAGGAGCAGTGTTGTCAACTTAGCAACTTTGTAGCTAGATCTAGCTATTTTTGGGTATCAGGCAGCTACAATTTACAAAATCTTGTAGCTAAATTTTTTAGCTACTTTTTCTAACTACTTTTACTCTTTTACAAGATGTGAGTACTTTCGAGAATTTATGTAGGGTATCGGTCCTTAAATTGTACCTAAACGTGGCTGGCTTATGTATTTTATAACTAATACCTGGATAAATGAAGGGGATAAACATATTTCTTCGTTTCAAACTTAAATTGCGTTCTGCTTTGTCTTATTTTATAAATTTAAAATTATTGCTCGCTGTTTTAATAAACTGAAAATTGATTTACCTATGAAAAAATACACGTAATCTGCTTACTTTACCTAGTTTAAAGTGTTAGCTACTTCTGGCTACTTTTTTGTGTCAACAAATCGGGCAATCTGGCTACTTTTCGCAAGATGTCTAGCTACAAGGTAAGGGTAGCAGTTGGCAACACTGGAAAGGAGAAATATAGGTACAGAGAACGAACCGGCGGCAGGCGGCAACAAAACAATCAGCTGAGCCCATAGTCTAATAAAACATATTATACCATGGCTGAGCCTGAGTTTGTTTGTGTATTGCGGGTCGTGGTTGTGAACTGTGGTGCATGACTTGAGCTCTTTCGCGGATTTATCCAAACTAAAAATACGGAACCTTATAAATAATACTTGAACATGACTGAATTTTTGGAAATCGACGGAAGTGTTTTAGAAGGGGTAAGCATAATTACCGCTTATTTATGCTTTTTTGCATCGATAATAATGGTTTTTAATAATTTCAGGGTGGTCAAATCCTGAGGATATCCATCTCCCTGAGCGCCATTCTCGGTGTTCCAGTCAGAGTGAAGAATATCAGAGCTGGGCGCAGTAAGCCGGGCTTGGCTGCTCAGCATTTGAAAGGTACCATTTTGCCTTCATATCTTTTTTTGAAAGCTCGGGTCAAGTGCGAATCGGACCTATCCACAGAGGGTTCCATACAACCTATAATATGATATATTTGTGTTATTTTTAAGATTTAGATTTCACTATCGTAGTCCCATTCCCATGGGAAAATTATAGCCTATGTTATTCCCAGAAAAGTAAGCTTCCCATTGGTGAAAGAATTGTTGAAATTGGTCCAGTAGTTTTTGGGTCTACTGTACAAAAATACAAACATACAAAAAAACAAATATTTCCTCTTTAAATAATATTAGCGTAGGTCTGAATATAATAGAAAGTGTTCCAGCTGAGAAAAAGTTGTATAAGAAACTCTAAAACAATGATACATTATATTTATTAATCAATCCGTAATACAATAAAATTTGCCAAGTGCTAGTCAGCTTTATGTACCAATTGTTCTTTATTGGTACTATAAGAAAATTTAGCTTTTTCCTTTAGTTACACTAAACCTTCAATTGTGTTTCGCCAATGAAAAATTTCATGGTAGTTTTTAGCTATTCTATAAACACTAAGATATTAAACAGAGTCATATTTTCTAAATTACTTTAGGTAATTTAGAAAAGATCCTGGCTATTTGTAATCAGTATTTATTTTTTAAATTTTGCTTTTATTGTAAGACATGACATTAAATAGAGCTGTCTTTGAGTGTGTTGCTGATTCTTCTTTCTTCATGAACGAGTTTAGAGTCCTTTGTTATTAGAATATTAACATTAAATCCATGACCATTATTTGAAGCTTAATAGTTTGAAATAGGCCCTCTCTGTTTTCCGATTGCCCTCCTTTTCTACCCGTATATGTGTGTCTCTTTTACGCACATCCCTCTTTTCCCCACGCATCATTCATGGGCGTCCTGTTTTCCGCCGCGTACGGTCGAACAAAAGTCCGTGAATTATGTAGTTAAAGTCCATTAAAATATTATAATTATTTTATCAAGACATTTAATTTAATTTAACACTTCCTTTTTAGGAATTGAATTAGTGGCTGATATGTGCCAAGCTAAACTGAAGGGCGACTACCTTGGATCCACCAGAGTAGAGTTCACTCCTGGCAAACTTAAAGGAGGGCAGTATTTGTCTGAAGTAAATACTGCAGGGTAAGAATTTGAAATAATCTAAATGTCCTTTAGCTACAGTCGCTTTCTCTGTCTGTCCCTATATCCCTATGTATGCTTAAATCTTTAAAACTACGCAACGGATTTTGATGCGTTTTTTTTTTATAAATAGAGTGATTCCAGAGCAAGGTTTTAGTATAAGCATTGCACCCGTGCGAAGTCGGGGCGGGTCGCTAGTTAATATTATAAACGCTTTGTAAGGAATCTGTAGTGCTTTTACACAAAAACTACAGAAATAATTTTGATGAAACTTTACTGTAGTATAACTTTTACATCAGAATCGCTCATAGTATTTTTATGTTGTAACGCCGATGAAATGTGCGAGCTCACCGCGGATTCGGAGGTAGTGTCAGACTAGTGGCCACCTAACTGTCACACTTTTTTAAGCCACCCAAGGATATCTGACATTACTTAACTTCAGTTGTGCGTGAAAACGAAAAACCATCAACAGTCGCTATCAAATGGCTTATTAACTTCCTCCTGCGTAGCATGATAAGAGGATATCTCCGGATCTACTGGACCGATTGACTTCAAATTCGGTCAGTAGATTTCAATTTCAGACCCGTGGGTCAAAAGGGACTGGGCATTTCAGACCCGTGGGTCAAAAATGTCAATAATTTCAAAAATCTCAAAAATGTCAACTGTCAAAAAAGGTCTAAAATGTCATAAATGTCAAAAATGTTAAATAATGTCAAAAAGGTCTAACATGTCAAAAAGGTCAAAAATGTCAACTGTCAAAAAAATTCAAAAATGTCAAAAAGGTCTAAAATGTCAAAAATGTCAAAAAAGGTTAAAAATGTAAAAAATTTCAAAAATGTCAAAAATCTCAAAAATTTCAAAAATGTTTGCGTTGTTGGCAGTAAACAGGTGGAAGTTTGTCCATAGAATTTACATTCTCTCGTTGTAGACGGGCCTGTTGGCTCAGTTCGTAGTGCCTTCTGAGTCGGAGGTCGCGGGTTCGATCCCCGCTCGGGGCCAACATTTGTGTGCATGAACATGTTTGTTGGCTTCGTGTCTGAGTGTTTAATTATTTATATAAGTATGTTTATGAGTTGTTTAGTACCGATAGTACAGGCCCTGCCTAGTTTGGGACTAAATAAGCGCGTGTGAATTGTGTCCCACAATTTATGATTATCAATTTTTTGTTTCTGTGATACAGTTCAGTGAGTTTGCTGTTACAAGTGGCGCTGCCGTGCGCGTTGCTCGCAGACGGGCCGGTGTCGCTGGACATGTATGGCGGCACCAACGTCGACATGGCGCCTCAGATCGACTACCTGACGGAGGTCTTCAGGTTTATGCTGCAGAAATTCGGAGCTGACTTCACGTCGAAAGTGCTTAAGAGAGGGTAAACACAATCTGAATTTGGTAATGTCTATGTTTATGGCTATTAGGAGGGTGCTAGTGCACATTTACAATTCACTACATAGTATAAAACAAAGTCGTTTTCTCTGTCCCTATGTATGCTTAAATCTTTAAAACTAGCAACGGATTTTATCCGACTTTTTTTTAATAGATAGAGTGATTCAAGAGGAAGGTTTTAGTGTTAGCATTGCACCCGTGCGAAGCCGGGGCGGGTCACTAGTATATTATAAAGCGGAAAGATTTGTATGTTTGTAAGGAATAAACTCAAAAACGTCTGCACCGATTTCAAAAATTCTTTCACCATTCAATTGCTACAATATCCATGAGTAACATAAGCTATATTTTATTCCCATATTCCCACGGGAACGGGAGCTATGCGGGTGAAACCCCGCAGAACCGCTATTAAGGTATAATTTTATTATGTATTACTAATGTCACAAGTCATATGCAGTGATAACCCTGTGGTTAAACAGCCCGCTTCTCATGCGTGAGGCACGGGTTCGAATCCTCGCGAGATGTACAGTCAAGACCACGCTATGCATGACACTTTGGACTTTGAACCTTTTGAACCTGTAGGTAATCTATGGCGCGCAGTATAAATCAGAGTTCAGCTTAAACTGGTAGTATAAAGCTTGACTTGCTCTGTACCTATGAGTTTTTCAAAAACTTACATACTAGCTCGAACGTATAAGGGAATCGTGAGAAAACCCGCAGGTCCCAGAATTGATTCTGAGGCATGTGTAACAGACCCGGTCCGGCGATGGGCTCACCACCTGTTTAAACCATGGGTACCTATTCCTAGAAATGGAATACCTACCCCCTCGGGGATAAAAGGAGTAATATTTTTAATTTAATGTTTACTAACGACATACACGGTGTAATTCTGATACTAAAACCTTCCTTTTGAATCACTCGTATCTATTTAAAATACCGCAACAAAATCCTTTGAGTAGTTTTAAAGATCTAAGCATACATACGGATGTAAACTACGCAACAGACAGACACGGGAAGCGACTTTGTTTTGTAGTATGTAGTGATGTATTATTTTGATTGCAGATATTTTCCAAAGGGCGGCGGCCATGTGACAGTGGATGTGAATCCCGTCCGCCAGTTAAATGCCGTGGAAATAACTGAGCGCGGCACCGTTGAGAATGTTCACGGCTGGAGCTACGTGGCGGGCATCCTGCCTGTTAAGAGGGTGAGCTTAATTTTCTAAAGGGGGACCCTTACTTTAATATATTAAAGTAAGGATGAGTTATATTCATACTGCGTGCGTTTGAAAATTGATCCGCTACGAGTGGCTACAACATGTAGGTATATACTTACTTCTTAATACATACAATAATGACGGCGAAAGATGATACGGAACGAATAATAAAGAAAGAGGCAACTATCTGTCAAGAGTTACGCTTGAAATAAGACTAGGTGAAAAATGCAAAAATTGCGACTAAATAAAATTTGGTCAATTACCCACATTTGTCGGACTAATTTTCCGCGCCCTATATCTACGTCTTTTTATATATAATATCTTTGTTTGGAGCCCCGTGGTATCTCCAGAAATGGAATACCTCTACCTACCCCCTAAGGTATAAAAAGCGTTAGATTATTTTTATATTTTTTTGACATGATCATAGTGAGTTGACTATATCGAAATTAAATTACCTATAAAATGTATTTCTGTTTTCTTACTAAGAAATTTTGAGTACAAAAAATGATGACGTCACAACTTAGTACTTAATACATTTGACATTAGTATAAAATTTTCGTTATAAAAAGTAAATAGTTTAACTAGGCAACTACCCATATTATTACTACGGATCTAACAATTACGATTGTAATAGATTGTGATTTTTCGTGGGCAAAAATCTATCTAGGACTCATCTCTGAGAAAATGGGTTTTGAACGAGTTTTTACCAGCAGAGCTCGATCGCCTAGACACTTTGCATTATGTGAGCCTTGCAGTTTCAAAAAAATACTATTTATTTTTACATTTTAAAACACATTTGAAGAAACCATCATAAAAACCTAACGACTCAATTACTAAAGTAATCAGCTATAAGCAGGAAATTTTCACAGATGATGTATTTCTTATAAATGATTTTTACCTTACTATACCTGGTTTATAGATTTTCCTATTTACCTTACAGGTAAATAAAACCACTGATACTTGAAAATGCATTATGAAACCGATAAGCTTTCTTGTTGGCGTCAATTGCTTTGGCATTTGATAAGAAATTAATTAGCAGTATGTAATTCTAAATTGGTTTACGTGTCGACGGTTTAATTAATCGTCCAATCTAAAATGCCACGATTTATCCATAATTCGCCAAATAGCAATTTAAATGGGTCATATTTATTGACGTGACAACGTCTTATAAATTGATGGAGCCGGCGGCATTCCCGAAAAAGTGTGACGTATGCGTCGTTCCAGTGCAAGCGAGAGCGCGCAACGAGCGACAAAGAGGCACATTCCATTCCATCAGTATTTTCTTATGACGTTGTCACGTTCAACTGTCGTCAGTAAACCGACTTTACAGACAACACATTTTTTTATACTAGCAGCTGTTATCCGCGATTCCACTACACATGTCCGGTTCTTATTTGAATCTTATAGCCCATGTTACTCCCAGAAAAGTGAGCTTTCCATTGGTGAAAGAATGTTTAAAACCAGTACGGCCGTTTTAACTTGGCTTCTCTGAACATAGGCTTCGCCTGCGCAAACCCCCTCGTACCGCCAAAATGGCTCTAAAAATGTTATTGCGCCGCCATCTGCGCAACTTCAGAGCTGCTAAGTTATAACGGCTGAACTGTAAGTAGTCTCAGAGCCTATTCAATACAGAAACTCTTGAATAGATATAGATCTGATGATGGAGCCGAAAGACAGTCGAGGGAACTCCTCAACGAGTTACAGCAATTACCTGGTGTTTAGGCTTGATTAATTTGTATTGATTGGAACTTTTCACTTTTTTAGTTTCCTGTTTAAAGACGGTTTTCTTTTGTTCAAAATTATTTGTGTGAATGTGTGTAAGTATTACTATTCTGGTTTAATTTATTTAATATATATTATGTATGTATTTATACGCATATATTTATTTATGTAATAATATATAAGAGTATGTTCAGTAATATATAGTGCACCGTTTACCCTAGTTCTAATCCCTCAGTCTCATCCAACCTAAGGTTAAGAGATCTCTAAATGCTATAAGACCGCCCATTGTACTTTAGTTAATGTTGGTATCCATATTGTGTGGTTTTTGGTGTACAATAAATAGTTATTGTGTTGTATTTAGTTTATCTATCGTCTTCCAGTTCGCGCACCCAATGGCGGACGCTGCGCGCGACCAGCTGCGCTACACGTGCACGAACATCAGCATCGAGTGCTACCAGGAGAATCGCTTGGTGTCCAACGGGAATGGATGCGGTATCATGTAAGATTGCCTTTATCATTTTACTGGCAGCGCCGTTTCACCCGCGTAGTTCCCGTTCCCGTGGGAATACGGGAATAATATATAGCTTATGTGTTATTCTGATGTATAAGCTATATAACTGTCAAGTTTCATCAAAATCCGTTCAGTAGTTTTTGCGTGGAAGAGGATTAAAAGAAAAATCCGAATTCACACTGTGTTTTAGAACCAAACATATTGTCTTATATCCACTTCATAGTCAATCTTTATGGACTAGTTTAGAGTGCATTGTTATCTGACTATTGACCTTTAGTGTACTTTTTGTACCTGCAGAAAATAAATTATATTAAACTTTCGAATAAACAACTGATGACCATGTCTTAAAACAATTCTGGGACTTGCCGGTTTCCTCCCCATATTTTCCTTCACCAATAATTCATTTTTATTATGTATTTAACAGTTTAGTGAGTAATCTGTCGTCGGGGGCCGTGCTGGGGGCCGACGGGCTCGGCAAGCCGGGCTCGGACCCCTACGGCATCGGGATGAAGGCCGGCGAAAACCTCAAGAAACTTCTAGAAAGCGGCGCTTGCGTCGATACTCATGCACAGGTAAATATAAAAAGACGTCCATTAACTGTCAGCTCAATGAATAATACTTCAAATATTTTAGAAAAATCCATACATTCTGGTGAAAATACTAATAATTTGATTAAATGTTTGATTTCGCGGTTCATTTTATCATTTTATAATCAACTAGCTTTTACCCGTGGCTTCACTCGCGCACGTTTTTTAACCCCCTTAGGGGTTGAATTTTGTTAAATCGTTTCTTAGTGGATGCCTACACTGTATAAGCTATCTATGTGCAAAATTTCAAGTCTCTAGACCCGGTTTAGGCTGTGCGTTGATATCATAGACATACTGTTGATATATCACAAATAACATTTTATTTAGATAGATAACTAGAAACGCCCCGCGGTTTCACCCGCGTAGTTCCCGTGGGAATACGGGGATAAAATATACCCTATGTGTTATTCTCATGTATAAGCTATATAATTGTCAAATTTCATCAAAATCCGTTGAGTAGTTTTAGCATGACAGAGGAACAAACATCCATCCATACAAACTTTCACATTTATAAGTATTAGTAGGATTTAATTGAATTTCAATATAGCGTCTACTGCTGTGTTGGATTTATACTGGCTGTTAGGAAAACGGTTCCGAAGCCAGAGAGCAAGTAACCGTTTTGCCTAGTTTGGAACAAAATAACTATGTGAATTATGTCTCACAATGTTGATATTATATTAAAACTTTAATATAGAAAAAAATAATTAACGTTTTATTTCACAATGATAAAAAAAAGATATTTGTTTTTCATTTTTTTTATGAAATGTCTCTAAATTTACTAGTAGAACCACCTGTCTTTGTTTTCGAAAGCGTTTTCTTAACACCCTGTATGAGCATTAGTTGCTCACATCCAAGTCAAAGATTAAGCTCAATTAAAGTCTATTGTGTCTGGAACCTACTGCTTCTGTTTCCAGCTATCCAGAACAAGTATTGCTATGAAAATCATGTTTATACGGTTTCAGGATCAGCTGATCATATACATGGCCCTAGCTAAAGGCAAATCAGCCATTAGGGTGGCAGACATTACTATGCACACGAAGACCGCCATTCATGTAGCTGAACTTATTAGTAAGGTAAGTCGTAACACAGAGATAGCAGAGGCCGGTTCTCATGTGCAGGCTAAGGTTCGAGTCCTGGCGAGGCATGTACGTAAGTATTTCAAAAAGTCTTATGTTTTTCAAAAACTTACGTACATAATTTTATTACTAGTTCGTCGGTGAAGGAAAACATAGTCAGTAATCCCGCAGGTCTCAGAATTGATTCTGATGTATGTGTAAATGCACCTCAGCACGTTTAGGGGTCCAAAAAATATACTGGTGTACAGCACGGCCGTTTTAACTTGGCTGCTATGAAGTTGACCATTTGGCGAGACTTTATTTTCAGAGCAGCCAAGTTAAAACGGCCGTGTTGTAAGTAGCATTTCCAGAAATGGAGTACCTCTGCCTGCCCCTTTGAGGATTATAGGCGTCATATAATGTATGTTTAAGTTGTACTCATAATTTTTACTATTCAATTACTGCAATATTTAAATTATTACATTATTTATAATTATTGTAAAATGAAATTCTAAATACATTTTAGAGGTATGTTATGAGAATATTTTTAATTTTGGTTACTTCCAATTTAATTTCGATACAGTCAACTACAATTGTCCTGCAGTTTATTTGAAATTGGCCCGTATTTCCTTGCAGGTAAAGTTCGATGTACAACAGTACGGCAACCAACATGTGATAGAGTGCGTTGGATTGGGAATTATCAATAATAATTTACCGTCTGCCACGGAGCCGGAATAATGTCACCAAAATGTTTTTGGTCTAGGCAGAGAGCATAGACAAGTTGGCTTTATACTATGTACAGTCAAGAGCACATAAAGCTTCACACTTGTAGTGCGAGTCTGACCTCTAAAGCGATTGTAATAAGAACGTTACAAAGTCCAATGTGTCAATCTCCACGTGCTCTTGACTGTACGCTATGCAATATAATCATATTGGAATGATAAATGTTTATTTGTAATTAAGTATTTATTAAAGGGAGACATATTCTTATTTTTGTTAATTATTTTGACCGTTTAATTACGCCTTACGGTTAAGGAGCCTGCTTCACATGATGAAAATCAGTGAGGCTCGGGTTCGAATCCTGGCATGTACCAATGAGTTTTTCAAAACTTACGTACATATTTATCACTAGCTCGACGGTGAAGGAAAATATCGTGAGGAAGCCCGCAGGTCCCAGAATTTATTCTGAGACATGTGTAAAACCTATCACGTTTAGGGGTCTAAAGAATATCTGGTGAGAAGTGGGTATACCCATAAAAGGAATACCTCTGCCTACCCCCTCGGGGATATATATTTTTTTTAAATTAAGATCCTTACAATGACTTTTCAAATTATAATGCTATACATATATAGGTAATCTTTTTTTTTTCAATCAAATACAATGGCGTATATTCTATGTACTCGTGGCAATAATAAGGACGTCAATACGTTACTATAAAAAATAATCAATATTTATTACATAGATATGTATGTACTTCAAAACATTTTTTGACTAGTTATTAAAATACATACTGATAGCAAAATTCGAATTTTAGGAACTATTCTGAAAATTAAATATTGTAAGTACATATTGTACACCACTAGCAACAAGCTGCCAAGCAAAATTGACGCAACACCATCGAAGTATGGTAATAGTTAGTATTTTAATAAAGCTTTTGTACAATTTAATAGCAAACTTTGGTTTGCACTTGTGTAGGGGTAAAACTAAATGTTATGAAGTAAATAAAACATCACAAAGTATGTACATACATTGACGTATTTTTATTTCTTTTAAGTTGGCATCGACGCTGTCGCCAAATACATTCGTTCATCATAATATTAAATTGATTCCTAATTTACTCAAACCCCCACAGCTGCTCAATTCTATACAGAAAATAACATATAAGTGGGTCTGTCTGTACATTTCAAGTGTTGTGAGAGAAGCGCATGTATAGTTATGTTACTGGCATGTTGCAATACTGTAATTCGACCAAGAAAATTTAAGGCTTCGTTTGGATTTTGGAATTGATATTTTTCATACACTATGTGACGCGCTTTATAACATAATTCAATTCGCCGTAACATTTGTAAGTAGTCTTTGTGTTTGCGCTCCACAACACTAACGTCAATCACCATAATAAAATTAATAAATACGAGTAAGTACACACTATTGTCTCTGCCTACCCCAATGGGAAATAAGCGTGAGATTATGTATGTATGTAAGTACACACAGTGAGAAAATAGATTTACTTTGCGATTATTATATTTTGGTACATATACAGGTTGTCCAAAAATAGATGTCATTGTTACATAGAATTGTTTTATTTTTGTGTGTGACTAAATGCCAATATTAACGTCGATTTATCTTTAAGATAATTGAATATGATTAAAATAAAGTTGTACAGTTTCAGTATTATTATTATCAGTAACATTTCTGCCTACAGAATGCCATTAAATCTACTCTAATGACTTTCTATAGGTAGACATGTTATACTTCTTACATATTGCACTTAACTAATAGCGACAATATCAGGCGCACGGCGCATGCAAGTGTAACAGAAAATAGTACGATTGTTAATATAATTCAAATGTTTTATCGGATGCCTACATTGTATAAGAAATTTCTAGCATCTAGGTGTAGTCAGAGATATTGTGATAAGACAATGTTATTTAACTTATAGAAAGATAGATAATAATATATCCTTTGACTTTTCTATTTTCTGGCACCCTGTATAACGACCAAACCCGCTAGGCGGTCGTAGTAATACATAACATACACCAAACATTTACGAATACACTACAATGTCATTTGACAACAGCGAGGCCCTGGTAACTTGGGACGAAAAGGTCTTTAAGTCAACAAAAATAAACTTAAGCTAATAAAGTATCAATCATGTTACGAAACAACATTATATACAGTGATTTCCAATAAAATCTAACATAAGAAATAGAACGTTGAACAAAAAAATTGTATAAAAAGACACAATAGCGCGCTCGGGCACATTTTATAATGTATTTAAACCATTCCAAAAGATACTAAATTGATTAACACAATTAAGCTGATTAATAGACTGTACCTACAAACATTAGCAATAAACCACAAGTAAATGGAAGATTTAGAATGGAAGTATAAATTAATTTCTAAACCGACTTGGCGGTGCCACAGTAGTCCGAGATTTTTAATGTTTCATAAATCGAATGTAAGAAGCTTCAAATGCATATTAAGTCACGAGCGATGGCTGTACGAGCCATGGTCCCTCACCATTGTCGTGTGTAAAAAAAATAAACTATGTACTTGGAACACAAGGTTAATTTGTGCTAGATACGTTAGTAGACGGAAGGCTACTCGGTCTTTTTGGACTTGCTGCCCTCTGCCACCGGATCCGCGAGCGCTGATTGGTCTTCATATCTGCCGAAAAAAGGTTTGTTGAACAAAATGGCTTTTTGGCGGGAATCCGAAATGGAACGCCATGTTTTTTTTAAATTTTCATTTTGCTGTATTTCCGGTGTTGACTCACAACAGTGATAGTATATTATGTTATGTGGCAAGTGTCCGTAAAAGTGTGCAGTGAATGGTAAATTCGATAAAATGCTTGGGATGGACATTTTTGGATTGTCACAAGAAGTCGTAATGAAGTCTCCAGTAGAAGTGTATCGTTTTACTGTCGATTGTGTGGTGACATTTCTATAAGTTATACTTATGTATTTTTGTGCATCTTTGTAGCATAGCAGGTCCCAAAACTAATTCTGAGGCATCTGTAACAGACTCGGTCCGGCGATGGGCTCACCACCTGTCACTTTAGGGGTTCAAAGAATGTACTGGTGAAACGTGGGTATTGAATAGCTGCTACCTCGGGGATCAAAGGCGTGAGAATATTTTTTTTACTGTCATGGTATTAAAATAAGAGAGCTTGAGTGGAGAACACCTGGATACAGGCGTTATCAGTTGTAAACTACTTGCCTGATTAATACTAGTAATAAATATGAAGGGCCAGCTGCCTCAGTTGGTAGTGACCCTGCCTTATGTTGTCGCGGGTTCGATCCCCGCTCGGGGCCAACATTTGTATGCATGAACATGTCTGTTGGCTTCGTGTCTGGTCGTTTAATATTTATTTAAGTAAGTATGTTTAGCAGTTGTTTAGTACCCATAGTACAGGCCCTGCCCAGTTTGGGACTAAATTACCGTGTGTGAATTGTGGCGTAGTTCCCGTTCCCGTGGGAATACGGGAATAAAATATAGCCTATGTTACTCAGGGATATTTCACGGATATTCTAGCTTTCCATTGGTGAAAGAATTTTTTAAATCGGTCCAGTACATTTTGAGTTTATTCGTAACACAGATACCAACATTCAAATCTTTCCTCTTTATAATATTAGTATAGAAAAACTCACTTGAACAGAGCGTCGATATCGCCTCGAAGCAGAGCCAACGACAGCGGCGTGCCAAGACATGCTGGCACCAAGTACAACAGCGCTGGCTGAGCGTGCTTGAACACGTGCATCACGAGGATCGTAGCCAGAAGCCCCAGGATGTAAGCCAGGAAAGTGGCCCGGAAATAGAACTCAGAGTTCCTCTGGAGGCTCTTATCGAAGCGGAGGAGGAGGGCTATGAAGATGCCGGGAACAACTATGTCTCCGAGGCCGAGCATCGCGAAGTTGTTCGCGTTGAAACCGTTGACTAGCAGGTCTTGGGGGAATACCACTGGAAATTCGGGATTTAGAGGTTAATAGAGTTCACCAACCTATATACACAGGAAAAAAAAAATCTCGCGCCTTATATCCCCGAAGGGGTAGGCAGAGGTATTCCGTTTCTGGATATACCCACCTTTCAAAAGATATTCTTTGGACTTTGGTGAGCCCATCGCCAGACCGTTTCAGTTTACACATGTCTCAGAATTAATTCTGGGACCTGCGGGTTTCCTCACGATGTTTTCCTTCACCGTCGAGCTATGTACACAGTTTGCACAATAACTTTATTCTACTAAAAAGAGCTGCCCTTGAGTTTCTAGGTAGTTCTATATCTAGGTCGTTATATATTGGTGCTGTCACTGTCTGACAAAATAGAAAGGAAAAGTGACAGGTGATGTTTATTTTTCAGATAAGAATTATCTGACCATTGAAAACTCAGCCCTTAGACAACAAACATGTCAATCCGCCAATGCCCCTAGCCACAGATTAGAGAATAGTTACTTCGTAACCTAGCCTTCTATCCGCTAGTGACCGACACATCCTCTTACGACTACAGGTATTGCGAATAGGTCTTTGAGGACTCCACAAATCTGACTGACACTCACGTTTGATGGGAGCCTCGAAGGACTTTAAACATTACAATTAATAATAATTCTAAAAATACAATTGCCATCATTTAAAAAACAAAAATGTCATAATATTTGAAATTCATTAAGCTTTAAAAATATATTAAAAATCCATTAAAACAAATTAATTAAAGTTATTCAAACGAGGTAATATTTTATTGCGTCATTAAAAAGGCCTATAAGAAGCCATACTCACGTTTGATGGGCGCCTCGAATGATTTAGCTACGGTGACCATGACGTTGGTCCCGAACACCCAGAAGATGTCGTAGAGGAAGAGCCCGCAGAGCAGGATGCAGCCGGTGACCACGTTGTTGAGGTGCAACAGCTCAACGCCGTTGATCGCGAACGCTATGCCGAACAGGTTGTTCGCGATCCAGTGCTGTTCAGACATGTCGGTTATTGAATAGAATTGAAAGACCAAAGACCAAATAACATACTGCGTTAGATTGTGCACAAAGAGATTTAAATATTATAGGGCATAGAGGGGGCATTGGGAATATTTTCATACAAAATTTTGAAGCCTATAAGCGTCATGTCCTTGTCATGTCAGTTAGTATGAACGCAATCTGTCATTCGGTCGAAATTGTACTAGACTTATTCCACTTTGAATAACTTTTGACTTCAAATTTTCCTGGCTTTGTCCCCTCTATGCCTTAATATATTTTAATCTCTTTGATTGTGCAGCAGATAGGCTTTACTTCCTCCTTCCTACTTAACAACGAGTGAGAGGTATTCCATTTCTGGAAATACCCACATTTCACGAGAATATTCGACCCCTAAAAGGGTTAGATGGTGAGTACTGATGAGCCCATCGCCGGACCGGACATGCCTCTTACCAATAGGTCATCTAATTTCCATCTTTTTAAGAACTTTTTAAACAGTCGGGTTATTTGGGTTCATTTAATTGTGATATAAGTTTATTTACAAAGAAAATATACATTGATTTACAATAATTACAGATAAAAAATTTCCTACAAAGAGGAAACATTTTTTAAATTTTTATGTTTTATTTTTATACCGATTTGGACAATTCTTTTTTATTTGAAAGGATATACCTTCAGATTGCCCCCTTAAAAACGGATAAAAATTGTAAAACTAGATCAATTGAACTTTCCGGAAACCACTTAGTTCCTACAGGACTCGATATACCTAAAGAACGTCAGAGTCGCTAGCAACATCTAGTAACATAAGTATATATGTTAACGCCTTTTTCCCGACGGGGTACGCAGAGACAATAGACCACCACCTGCTACGATTCATCAATCGATTCACAAATAGTATATAAACAAAAAAAAAATATTGTCTTACAGACAGAGTCGGTTTAAGGATGATAATTTTGAGATGATAACGTCATTAGAAAACATAGATGAAAAATTGCATACTTATTACATATACATAGATGTGTGACAAGCCGAACGTTTAGACCGATGATCGTGCCTCTCTATAGCTTGTTCCGCGCTCTCGCTTGCTCGCACGGCTCGGGCGGAACGTGACACTTTTTCGTGCATACGGCCGGCGTTCATTGATTTATATAAAAAAACTCACCTTCTTATACAGGTACCAGCCACCCAACGCGAGAGAGATGAGCAAGCATATGACGTCGAAGGACGTGAATTTGTAGTTGATGATGTCCGAACGCGAGTCGCGGTCGCCGCGGGTGAAGTGGATGTGGTAAGGGACGTTCGGGATCGACGCCGGGACCACCAGGGAAATTACGGGGCTGTTGACGATAAGATAAAAGAAATTAATAATAATAAATTGTGGGATACAATTCATACAAGGTTATTTAGTCCCAAACTAGGCAGAGCCTGTACTATACAACTGATAGACATAATTTATATTAAACGACCAGACTCGAAGCCAACAGATATGTTCATGCACACAAATTTGGTCCAGTTCTGACAATGGCATCCATGCTAAAATCATATAAGTTGAAGTCGGTTTTTTACTCTTTAAACTTTTTCGAGTATATTCGACCCCTAAATAATAGGTGGTGAGCCCATCGCTGGACCGGGTCTGTTACACATGCTTCAGAATTAATTCTGAGACCAGCGGGTTTCCTCACGACTGTTTTCCATCACCTTCGAGCTAGTGATGAATTTGTACGTAAGTATTTAAAAAAGTCATTGGTACATGCAGGTATTTTAAACCGAGCCTTATTGATTATATCATCATGAGAAGCAGGCTCTTTGACGGAAAGCTATCACTGCTCTCGCTTTTAGAAAAACTCATTGGTACAGTCAAGAGCACAGTAATATCTTAAGTTTTTTTTCCATTTTCTCGGACACACTGTATCATGTTCATTCTTCATTAATGAGAATCATACCAAGAACTGATATCCTCTAAATTATAAGGTCACAATATTCGAGATAAGATGATGATATGAAATATTTTTTGTTCAGTTCATGAATCACTGGCAATAGTAGATTTGATTGATAATATTATTGTTTTATTTGCAACGTAATGCTCGGACAGATATATTATTATACTAGCGATTCTACGCGGTTTCACCCGCGTAGTTTCCGTTCTCGTGGGAATACAATATAGCCTATGTTACTCAGGGATATTCTAGCTTTCCATTGGAGAATTTATAAAATCAGCACAGTAGTTTTTGAGTTTATTTGTAACAAAGATACAAACATACAAAAATACAAATCTTTCCTCTTTATAATATTAGTATAGATAACTATCTTAATCCCAACTAATGATAACGATAAATAATTAATAATAATATGTAATGCAAAAACTGCATTTCCACACTTGCAACAAGTTTGTCCAAAGATAAGACCCGAATGTAATTGTGTAAATTATACTGGGACAGGAAATACTTATGTTTTTGAGGCGTTTTTTGCCTCCATGGTTTGTAATTTGATCACAGATTAAACGTTGGCCATGTACAGTTCGTGAATGGGTGACAGGATGGTATGATACCCGCCCAATTCTAAGTTATGTTTATGCACAATTTAAGTTATTAAGCTACATCTGACAGTTGGTCAATATGTTAGATTATAGTATTTACTGCCCATGCTTCCTCATATGACAGTAAACTCGTAAACGATCAATATTGTCAGTTATATTTTACAAGCAAGCAACCAGCGGAGTTGCCAGCGTTTCATAGTGCTCACTTAAGCTATTTAACACTAAAGGGCAGAGGGCAAATAGTTACCACCAAATATTGAACTCTATGTAATTTAAATAAGATTCAAAACCAAAGAAAAATTTAAACTGCCTTTGCCCGTTAAGGGGTCAAGGAACCTTTGTGCAAAAATACATGCTTTTAGAATAATTGGTTTTGACTGATCTTTAGTCGATCATCTGGCTAGTCAGTTTCTTCTTTATAGTATACTGGCGGTTTTGCGCGGTTTTACCCGCGTAGTTCCAGTGCCTATATTAATATGGGGATAAAATATAGTATATGCTACTTAGTGATATTGTAGATTTCCATTGGTAAAGGATTACTTCAAATAGGTCCAGCAGTTTTTGAGTTTATTGGTTACAAAAATACAAACTTTCCTCTTTATAATATTAGTGTAGATTGCTTCTTTTATAGATAGACTAGCGACACGCCCCGGCTTTGCACGGGTACAATGCTAATACTAAAACCTTCCTCTTGAATCACTCTATCTATTAAAAAAACCGCATCAAAATCCGTTGCGTAGTTTTAAATATTTAAGCATACATAGGGATATAGGGACAGAGAAAGCGACTTTGTTTTATACTATTTAGTGATGGTGGGTCTAAGCTCATTCCACAAAAGTCATCAGCCATTGTGTTACTGTCTCTTTCTTATTAAGATTTAATAATGAATATATAATTTATTTTAGAGAGTTTTGCTTTACGTAATATTTAGCAAATTACATACTAGATAAATAAATATTAAAGTTAGTTTACCTAAGTAGATGGCTCAATGCCAGTACTCCAAGAAAGAAGAAGTATCCAGTAAGCAGCAGATTGATGTACTCCTTGGAGAAGAATTGGAAGAACACGTAGAGCGCGAACAGCGCGCACGACGCGATCAGCGGGAACATCAGGGCGTCCTTGTTCGACATGGTCTCTGTCCGTTCGCCGGACTCCTGCCAGAGAGAGATAAATATACGTCACCGATGTTCAGAAAGACATGTGATAAATATAGGTTTACTCGCGGGTAGCCTAGCGTGTAATTCTTCTCTAAAAATATTATAAATGCTAAAAAGTATATCTCAGTAAATATCCTAAGTAGTTTACATCTTGAGGAAAGATATGAGTTTCATTTAATCTTGAAAGAACATAGTAGGATGCAATATTATCCCTTAGTCAGTGGAGGACCTGTTGCTTCTTCGGTGTTGGCGTATATGGACCCTCCCGGAAACGGTGGGCCCACTGACAAGACAAGGGATTATTAATAAATCCAAAGGTCTGAAGATTTAATACTGCCAGGGAAAATACAATGAAGTCTTTATACCATACAACATAATGAATTTTAATTTAACTACATTATATGACAACAATGATGTAGTGAAAAGATCACTTGTGAATCTTGTTGCTTTTGAAGATATCCTGAAAAATTTGAGTATATTCAAAAAACATTGTTAACATAAACTACAGTTATCTTTTCCTTTACAAAACTTCATGGCCATCACAGCAAGAAGACATTTAAAATAAACATGTAAAAAAAATAACACTACAATAACAATGTAGTTTAGACTTTGTAATAATGGATTAGAATGTCATTCAAATGCAAATTATGCTACTGACATTGCTCAGTCTTACTCTCATAGGTAGGCAGTAATTTCATCACTATCAAAGATCAGATTTTTTATTTAAGTCTGTTTAAGTGTTGCTTGTTTAGTTTTTATTTTAATTTTCAAATGACCTTGGCTGCTATTTATTTTGAAATTGTGCTATGAAAAAATACTGCAAGGAAGTTTTTATTATACAACTTTCGGCCAGTACTTATCATTTGCATGGGAAGTTCGTAAAATAATTTCTTAGTGTAACATGCGCAATATATTTTCACTTCTAGAATGACTTTACGTAGAAACTTTAATATTTTGTCTCATCTTTAGTATTGTTTATTATAGACCAATTAATCACATATTTAAACATCTGTTACTGAGCATGTCTTATAATGATCCCTGAAGCACTTGCTATTTCACACTGTTGTTATCTTTTTTTGTGTAACTGAAGGTCGTAATAAACCTGTTATATCTAGTTTATAGTCTGAATAAGAAGTTTCAAGTCTCTTTTGTTGAATTAGTCATCCAATTAACATAGAACTCAACAGAGTAAAAAACTGGCTTCAACTTATATGGTTTTGTCATGGATGCCATTGTTAGACAGAACTGGACCACAAGGGAAGCACCAGCTTTCAAATAAAAAAAGAAATATCAAAATTGGCACACCCAGTCAAAAATTATTTTGTAACAAACACAAAAAATAATATGATATAAAAATAAGTTGAATTTAGAACCTCCTCCTTTTTGAAGTCAATTGAAAAGACCTTCTCTTTATTATTTACTAGCGACCCGCCCGGGCTTCGCACGGGTGCAATGCTCATACTAAAACCTTCCTCTTGAATCACTCTATGTATTAAAACAAACCACATCAAAATCTGTTGCGTAGTTTTAAAGATTTAAGCATACATAGGGATATAAGGACATAGGGATATAGGGACAGAGAAAGCGACTTTGTTTTATACTATGTAGTGATAGTGATTTGGGTAATCGACAAGATATACACTAAAACATTTATTACACTTAGGGACTACAATATGGTGTAAGTTATTATAAATATATAAATTATATTAGTATAGCTGGCCAAGTAACAATTTCCAGACATAATAAGACTATTGTTCGCATCCACCCGTGGGACACTTCTGGGCTGGCTACATACATAGTATAAAGTAATTATATTGGTAATTATAATTGCCAATAGCTGAGAACTATATTCATTTGCATGACAAATGTAAAGTAATTATTAGTCATGAATTATTATTAAGAAATAAGAAGCACTGAGAAAAATGATAAATTCATTGAAGATTACAGTCATGTTATGGTCAAAACCCCTTGGTTATAGGGTCGAAAGGGTATTAGGCAGCACTAGCTAAGTGGCTTTCTATTGCTGCTACTAATAGAGAATAGAATGATAAATTGATTGATTTAAGTTTTTAAAAAGTCAAGTTAGCCTTGATGACACTTTTCCATCTCACTTCTACAAATGTGAACGGTTCAAATTTACACGCAATGGTTTACATTTATTCTGAGCAATAGATTTTAAATATTTGGAGCCCAAATAAATGTTTTAAATGTTGATCAAAACAGTGAAGGAGTTAATAATCCACAGGTAATTTGTTTTTAACTTAATTTATTGTTTGTTAAAATGTTACTATTTATTTTTAATCTAATTTTATTCAAATAAATTGTTGGATACCAATTCATCATTAGATCCTAACAACCCTTTGATGAGTTATAAAGTATGTGAAACCAGTCAAACAAGGCTTGTAAGATGACTCTGGCTTACCAACTAAAAAAGAGATATTTAACAAAAAGATGTATCTTTTTGTTCAATTCAATTTCTTTTATACTGGCGGCCCCTTTTCATTTCGCCAAAGTCAAGTTTATAGAGCTTGGTTGGTGGTTTTGGATGTATGTGGTTATTCATATTAAAATGATCTTTAAATTACTACCTACTACTTTATACTAATTCAATTATCACTAAAGCCTAGTTCGCACTAGGCCAGTAATTTATTCAAGTCCTTGTTCAGTATGTAGTACAGGAGTAGCAAAGGAGCCTAATACTGTCGAGGTGTATGTATACTATGAACAAGGATTTGACTAAATTACTGGCATAGTGCGAACTAGACTTAGACACAATTGTTTATGTGGCAGTCATTTCTTCAATGACAATATTTTTTTAGACACATAATGAAGCAAGAGGGGAAATTGGGAATTCCCTACCTACTTATTTACTTAGGTTGTTTACGTGTAGGCCAGTCATTTGCCACGCTGATAGGCGTGCAATCTTGCCATTCGACATCGATTTCTCCAAGACAAAATCGAAAAGACCATTCATGTATAACATACAAAAATTGCATCACTAACCTTTTGCTCCTTCAGGTATTTCACTGATCTAAAAGATCCACAAAATATGGGGAAAATAGCCATGATAACTATACTCAAGTAGGCAATCGCGACTCCCTCGATACTCGCTGGCGGCTTGTCCGTGGCATTTTTTATGGTTTCTTTAATAGTTTCCTCGATGATTATAGGAATCTCGGTTACCGATTCAGCCATTTCGTCGGAAATCTTCGCCGAAATTAAGTAATGAGATGGCTTTTGATGACGGACCTACCTACTTTGTTTGACAAGAAATTGACAAGTGTACAGTTTGATTCGTTATGTTGGTACTTGGCCCCATTGAAGTTGTTCTTGGCGAAAACCGATAAATAACTTTACCGGTTCTTGTATTATACTCGTTATTATGAAGCGATGCGTTACAAAAAAAATTTTTTTAAGCTATTGCATAGCTTCTATCGAGGGCCTTGAACGCGGGGACCGAATCCAGAAATTCCGTAACGAAAAAAAACCTCACGCTCCCCACTCCGACGGGCACGGATGTGTGGCTTGAAGGCCGTGCATTGTCTAAAACGTCGTTTCTTTTCGGCAGTCTTGTTGACAAAATGCTATGCAATAGCTTTACTGCGGCAGCCCCCGAGTTTTTTTATGTGGTGAAGTATCACTATGTCACTCAGTGTGCTTAGAATCTTTTGTTTATATTCACAAGAAAACGTTTAGTTCTAGTTATAGTTGTGGCTGTTTTCATAAGCAGCCTTTTCTTGTAAACCTTTTTTGGTTCAGGAAGTTGGCAAAATCAGCCGTCACTGTCAAAAATGACAGATCAAATATTTCCGTAGGCACAGCAGTTTACTGGACTTTCGCTTTATTTTGTAAAAGAATATTTAATTAAATTCTCCATATAGTCATGCTGGTGTGCCTAAAGTTTATTTCTTTATCATATCTGTGAGCATTCTTTGGATTAAAATGGAAGTGACTGGCGGCGCCGAAGAAGGATTCGTTAGAGAATGGACGCCTTGCTCTCATATTTTGAACTTGATTCCTCCTCGAATACAAAATGGTATATTTTCTAACGAATTATATCTTACATGCGTGGACGCGGTGAGCGAGTACATCGCTCTGGGGACCAATGTGGGGCTGGTGTATTGGTACGACCGGAAAAAGGGCAATATTCAGAGGTTACGGTGTGAGGTAAGACTGCTGTGTAAACAAGCCATATGCTGCGCTGCGGCTCTCGCTTTCGTTTACCTTGTAACACTTATCATTTCCACTGTAATCTTGTTACAATTTGAATGCGTAACATTTTTTTTAATTACGTTAAAATGTGATGTTTTTAAGAAATTTGTGATGAAACTAATTCAGGATAATTTAAGAAATCATAAGCTTTTACAATTAGGACAACTTTCTCGGACATTCTTGTGCCATCATAAACACCAGCCTTAACTTTATCTTTGATTATAATATCAAGTATTTATTATGTTTATAGATAGGTAAATAATCCTATTTCAAACATGGAAGCATGTTTGTAGGTTTGTCCTCCTTTCACATAGTTACGGGTCAATGTATTTTTTGCACAGAGATAGTTGGAGAACTAATAGTTAGATTTACTTTTTTTAACTATAGTCAAGAGTCACTTACAAAAGGTATGTTCCTTTTAGCTATGAGTCACTAGTCTGGGGCATCCCAGAAGCATATCATGTTAAAGACACTTTTATATTTAGAAAATGGATTATGTAGCTTTAGGACGACAGAAGGAAATCTAATGTTGATGTTCGTATATTTATTTACATATATTTGATGTTGATAACATAATTATATTTATTTTAGTAATCAACAAGATGTTATCAATTATAAAAATAATATCAATTCTGATTATAAATTGGCAACAAGGCGGAACCTGATGTATCTTTCTTATTGCAGATCCTTTTTAGGGTGCTGTACCCATAGGGTAAAACGGGCCCTTTTTACTAAGACTGCTGTCCGTTTGTCACCAGACTGTATCTTATGAACTCTTGATTTTTATTTAGGATACAAGTTTTTATGTACAAAATTAAAATTAAACTCTTCATTTCAGGCCACAAACAGCCCCATCACATATGTCAAAATAGTGAACACAGTGGATTATATGGTGGCAGCTGGAAATGCAGCAGGTCAGGTCACCGTCTTCCAGATCCCAAAGGAACACCCAGAGAATATTCCAGATACATTCAAACCTAAGGTCGAGCCTAAGGTTGAAAGGTAAACAGTTTAACAGTAATAACTCCATATATACTGGTGATATCTAGAGCCCTATCACTCACAAGGGGTGTCTAGACTTCAAATGAAAGAGTGGACTGTATTAAATGTTAAAATATAATCAGAAAATAACGGTTTTACAACGAACGGTTCGCGCGCGTACAAGTTCGTGCGGCGATCGATGACGAAGCGCCCGTGTCGGAGCGCGGGCACCGGTTGAGCCCGGTGCATTCCCCCGCGCGTCTTGCCTCCCCTCCGTGGCTTGAGCGAGTAGTTTTGGCGTAACCATATACCAAACTTAGCTTTTCTCTAAAACTTACTCTTCATCTAAACATCTAATAAAACTTATGACACTGTGTCTGTACATGAACTATTTTAGAGATTTTTTGCGGCAGTGTAGATAGATAGTAATCGATTTAGGTAGAATTTAGGTACCAGAACACCAATTATTGAAATTTTTGACTGTCTGTCAGTCTGATTGTGCACGCATCACGCAAAAACTACTGGACGGATTTTGATGAAATTTGATTTGGTGATAGCTGAGTAGCTAGCTACGAAAACATCTACGAAAATTATAAAACTGTTTTAAAATAGAAATATGTACTATTCTGAAACGATAAAACACAGAAACTTTGAATATGGTATTGAGGTGACTTAAGTGTCGTACGTAGCCCATAGACAACTGCTGTGAAGGGGGTTTTTTAAATGCTTATGGGAACGGGAATACACTGGATCCGCGCGGGTAACGTGGCTAGGCACCTAGTCACAACTAAATCGTCAGTGACAAATAGTTACATAGTAAACTAACTCATTGTTCTCGTGTGCAGGTACACAATAGGCGACCTTCACAAAAGCAGGATAACAGCGATAGAGTGGTCCAAGAATGGGATGCGTCTGTTTTCCGGTGACAAGAATGGCGTCATCATCATGACCGAGATTGATTTCTACATGGTGAGTCTTAGGCCCTTAATACAGCATGGTACTGAGGACAGTCAGAATGAGATGCCGCTATATTAGTCACATAGAGCTGTCCCTGTCTAACTGTGTCAAGCTGAACTTTACAATTATCTTTATTTCACGGGCCTGTTGACTCACCACACGCTCACTCTAGTGACCCTGTCTTCAGAGCTGGTTGCAGGTTCGGTTCCCATTAGAGGACACATTTGTGTACATGAACATGTCTGTTGGCTGGCTGTTTAGATATGGGTGTTTCATATTTATCTAAGTATGTCTATCAGTTATTTAGTACTCATAGTACAGGCTCTGCCTAGTTTGAGACTGAATAACCGTGGGTAAATGGTGTTCTACAATTTATTTATTTATTTAATATAATTAACCTACACATATTATATGTATAGGTACATAACACAAGTTATGTATTTACATCAACAAAAAAGAGTTTTCGATAATCTACTATCCAAACCGCGAACCCGACTTACACATGGCCGGTTTTTGTGATTTATAGTTTGACTTATATTCAGAACTAGCGACCCGCCCCGGCTTCACGGGTGCAATGCCAACACTAAAACCTTCCTCTTGAATCACTCTATCTATTAAAAAAAAACGCATCTAAATCCGTTGCGTAGTTTTAAAGATTTAAGCATACAAAGGGACATAAGGACATAGGGATATAGGGACAGAGAAAGCGACTTTGTTTTATACTATGTAGTGATATAAACTTATTTAAATATCAAACACCCACAAATATCAAGTATTATTTGAATACGTTAGGTATGAATCTAATTAGCTATTGCTGTTATCAGAGGGCAATGGAACTTCTTATCATACATTTTCACATTGTTGTTGCTTCAATGTAAACTTATTATACCATTAGTGATACATTAATGAGTCATTTTATGTTTATTTAGAGACAAAACATTACAAGGACTTTACCTTAACAATCAAATCCTATCCTACTATATCCTACTAATATTATAAACGCGAAAGTTTGTATGGATGGATGTTTGTTCCTTTTTCACGCAAAAACTACTAAACGGATTTTGATGAAACTTTACAATTATATAGCTTATACACCAGAATAACACACAGGCTATATTTTATCCCCGTATTCCCACGGGAACGGGAACTACGCGGGTGAAACCGCGGGGCGCTGCTAGTAATGTATAAGTATGTGTTATGGGGGAAGTAATATCTTCAATCAGCATATAAACCTACCTAACTAGAGATGACTGGTAAAGAAATACCTCTAGTAGGGATAAGTCCGCCTTTGCTTAATCCTTTGACAGTAATTCCAGTGAATTTAGTTAAAATATCACCTATTTCATTATTGTCTTTCCTTCATAATTAATACTTTACTTTAATACTCTTTGATCGCGCCCAGCTTGCGAGTATACGCTAAAACTGAAGAATTTAACTTTTTAATTACGAAAATAAACGTGGAGTTTTTATACAAATTTAATGCTAAAGGTATCGGCTTCTTATTCCCCACTTGAAGGATTACTCATATTCTTAAATAAAAAAGTAAAGGATTTCGCTAAATGCAATATGCAAAAATCACAATTAATTGTAATACTGTGATCTTGTCATAAGCATGTTTGTTTCATAATAACTATAATGTTCGCAATTAAACCTGGGAATGAAACAACGTCCGTCCGTCACAAGCGTATATTCCGAACTAACTCAAATTACCCGCATACATTTACACTTCTCCACTCTAAATTTTTACATAGATTTACTTTAACAAATTATTCCTATTACTTACAGCTAATTATTACTATAACATAGGTATAGATACTTAACTAAATTATTCCTATAACTTATAGTTAACATTCTTAATACGACATTTCCTAATAGGGCGAGTTTGGGGTGGAGACGGGACAGGAGAGCTAAACTGCCACTCTGGTGAAGCCAGAGGAGCTTCATCTACTGACTGTGCATCCTTATTGGTGGATCGGTCCGATGAATCCATCGAACCCGGCGACCCCTCCAACCGAGTACCCTCTGGAGTACCCCCTGTGCCCGAATTGACTGCTCCTTGAGAATCCGTGCTTGAACGCTCACCTAAAATAGACGGAGTCGTGGATATTAAAGACAGACGATCTCTACTAGACCGTTTCCGTAGTTGGTCTATGATACTCTCATACTCGTTTGAAATTTTCTGACTAGGTGACTTCATAACAAATGTTGCCAACAGTAATCTAAAAAAATTATATTGAAATAGGTGTCTTATAGGTAGGTACCTATTTGAGGAAATAATGAAAAAAATGGAAAGACACAAATTTTTTTAGCATATTACCCAATTCTATTAATAACATTATATAAATCGTGTATGACTAGCACCTGTGCAAGAGCCTGGAGATAGTGAACGAGGAACACGAGATCGTGCAGATGAGCTACTACCAGAACTCGCTGCTGGTCTCCAGCCTGTACCGGACCATAGTGTGCGAGCGCCGCGACGCCCGCTGGCACGTTTGCCAGATCGGAAAGAAGGAACGCAAGAGGTAACTTCATTGTGTAGATTACTAGCTTTTCCCGTTTCACTTGCCGTTCTCGTGGTAATACGGGGATAAAATATATAGTCTAAGTCTAATAATCTATACATATAATAAAACTCTAACGGGGCCGTGTCTGTACATGAAATATTTTTTGAAAATTTTAACGTTAGTGTATATACATAGTTATCGATATAGATACCGAAACACCATTTTTTTAAAAATTTTTGTCTGTCTGTCTGTCGGGTTGTGCACGCATCACTCAAAAACTACTGGACGGATTTTGATGAAATTTGGTATGGAGATAACTGAGTACCCGGGTCAACATCTAGGGTACTTTTTATTCCAGGAAAATATCTCATTCCCACGGAAAAATATAAAAACTGGTTAAAAAGAGAAATACTACTCCGAAACGATAACACCTAGGAAATGGTATGAAGGTGTCTTATGTGTCGTACGAAACCGATATGAAGAGATTTTTGTAAAATTCCCAAGAAACGGCAATAAACGGAATCCGCGCGGGCAAACCTGCTGGGCATCCGCTAGTATATTATAAAGAGATATTATATATTTCTAATTTTTTTTGGGAGGAACATAAATAACATTTTCATTTCTGAAAGCGGAAAATTTCGGCCCGTTGCGCTAAACGAAGTTGCCGCTATCCGCCTCCGTCGATAAAAAAAATATATAAACACCTCGGGAAGTGCATAAGACAGCCTCACATCAAATGTTTTATGAGACATTTCTTATTTTACTCCCCTAGATGTGTAATATACTATTTTTGGTACAGCTAGTGGACTCGATTCTGCAAACCACCGACAATTCCTAATTTTAAGTTAGCTCTATTATTTTCCACTGCTTTGGAAAGGAAAGGGAAACGTCACAAATGTCAAAATAACAAAATTGAACCTTTCAAATACACGTTTTTAGCAATTTTAGCAACGATGTAAGGAGTTTATGGATAAAAGTGACAAATAAGACATCAAATTAGTCGGTTTTTACACGTTTGACATTACTCTATAATCTATGGTTTGTCTCTGTCCTTGTTCTTCCGTATTCTTTAAAGAAATCTAACTTAAAATTAGGAATTTTAGGTGGTTTGCAGAATCGAGTCTTGTTGAATAAAAATAAATGTTGTAATTTGTGTGCAGCCTGTGCCCTCTGGGCGCGGTGTTCCAGTACTCGTACGCGCGAGGGGGCGCGGCGGCTTTGTACTGCGCGCGCGCAGGCCTCAGGCTGTGGCGAGCGGACGCCCAAGGGAACGTGCTGCAGACGCTGCTCTTCAAGGTACGGACCAAACTGCCTGAAAAGGACCCGAGACTATGAGAAACATACCTTTATCTCGAGTAAATAATAGTCATTTTTAGTCTTGAGCATAGTCGGTAGCCATTGGTTCAATTTAGTTCGTCTTTTATAATTTTACAGTTGAGACAATTAAAAAAGGAAATGTTTTTCATATTACTATTGTAAAAAACTTTAACCATAGACTATAATTTATACAATTTAATAAGAAACCCTTGTTAGGGCAGAAAGAGTAAAAATAAATAAGTTGGTTAGTCATGGAGCGCCAGTCCATAACAGAGCGGACGCCAGAAAATATTTAAAGAATTAAGAGCGAGTTTGTGGACGAACTAGTTCGCATAGTTCACCTAAAAGAGCCCTCTTCCGAACTAGGTCGTTCGCGAACTACCCAAGACTAGTCATTTTAGTGCTATTACGGTTTGTATTTTTGTTTAAAATTTTGATTATAAAACTTCTTATAATAACAAAGTGAAAATCGAAATAAGATTTTTACGATTTTTTTTTACCAAGCATGTAGCTGATACTTTGCATTTGTATTTATTGTTTGGACTTAAAAAAATACCTGTTAACCAAACCCTATAGGTAAATGGTGCACAATGCCACATTCCCAAAATGACACATAATGCCACAATCGCAAAATGCCACACACATTAGCAAAATGCGACGTTAACAAATTGTCACACTAGCAAACGCCACACTAACAAAGTGTCATATTAAACTGTAATTAACCAGAAAATTAAAAAAAAAAATTCTTTAATGTGACTATGCAAAAATGGCACTTTGCTAATGTGACATTTTGCGATGTGGCGTTTTGAGAATATGTCATTTTGCCAATGTGGCACTGTGCTTCTAATCCAGGTGAATGTGTAACAGGAAGCGATCTCGAACCCGCTGACGGTGGTGGAACTCCTGAACCCTATGCGTCTTGGCGCCCCGAGGGCCTCCCCCGAGCCGGCCCTAACCGCCCTGCACGTGTTCCGCGAGCACTTCCTAGTGGCGCACGACGACAGAACACTCTACATCCTCGACCCGAGACACCTCACCGCCGTGGCCGTCGTCGACGACCTGAGACAGTCAGTAGATATTTTTTCTCTTTATAGTATTAGCATAGATACTTATTGTACCTAATAAACATATGTTATGTTTGTAAGCATAATTAGTTTTAACATTATTTTTATCTTGTAAAAGAAGCAGGGGGAGAGTGTAGCATCGTCTATGGTCTGTGTTGTCAATGGTTGATTTTGGGTATATGAAAATATATGATTGTTAAATTTGAGTTTTAATTAATAATCTCCCGATATAACAGTTATTTAGTAGCGGTTCCCCTGGGACTACTGGGATAATATATAAATAATGTCATTTTAAATCACATATTTGTACGTACCCTTTAAATATTTGCACTTATATTTAAAGGGTACGTACAAATATGTGAGAGAAATGTATTTTTCTTGTTCTTTTCTAACAAAAATAATACTATTTTGTAAACATGCTCGCATAAACCCTCATTACCGCAATAAAACGCCATTTTGAATGAATGTCAACTGCAGGCTATCTCCACCGACGAGTTGCTGGTTTCAAATGCTCTGAGGAACCAGGGGGCCAATTCTACTAAATTTCAACGGTTACAGTTGGATGACAATGACAATGACATGGTCAGTCGATGGTGTTATTTGCTCTGAAAAGTGTCAAAATAACACCATTGTCTGACCATCGATATGTCATAGTCATCCAATTAAGACCGTTGACATTTAGTAGAATTGGCCCCCAGCAACAAAGTCAAGGGCTAGTCTTTTTTTTCAAAACGTACTCACTTTAAGACCACGTAAACTACAAACTACAAATAAAGGATTTGTATTAAATTTTGCTTGCGCAGGATTGTGTCAGTGAGCGTGAACAAGGAAGAGATCTTCGTACTGGAGGGGCCTCGCTCGCTGGTCCGGTTGGCACACAGGCCGGAACCCGCCGCGCTCGCCACAGGTCGGTCCAAGTAGACAACCCAACACCCCACTTCCACACCCCACACCCTCCGGGACGAATCCAGGAAAACAGCACAGAAAACTGAGATCACTAATAAAACTAGACAACATAGTGAAACAATTACTTGAAATTGTAAGTATGTACGTATGTGTCGAACCCACTGAGTATATACCGTATAACAGTAAAAGTCATTCATATGCAAAACTAATGCAATTTTTAAACGACATTAAAAAAAGAGGAGGATAACAATTTGTCAGAAAATTTTTTTTATTGTTCGGGACTTTCAAATGATTGGCGGTAAAAAATTTTTTGGAACGTCAATACATAATTGCAAAAAAAAATTAAACCTATACATAGTTGCGTCTCTGATTTCACATAAAATCAGTCATGTATTTGACGTACCTTAATTTTCTAAATTGTAAGAAAACGTAATGGGTTTGACCTTCTTTTCCACAATTATTCGATTTTTTGACTCGGTACGGTCGTACTATGTATGTGCTCGGTGTTCGAACTATATCAAAAGTGTATTTAAATCTTAAACTGAGTGCAAATTTTTTTTGACAAAAAAGAAAAAAATATATACCCAACCATTGTCCATTATACTTGTCTTTAGCCGGATTCGTCCCACGTGGGTTAGAACTTATCCCAAGCATAAATAGGAAAATGCTACAGAGTACCCGAGAGAAACTTAATACAGTACTTAAATTCCACTTGCAGTATTTAGATTGCTTATATTTAGTATTAATTATGACACATGAGTATGTGACACGGTATTAATATTGGGTTGTTCAGGGTACATTATTGTTCTTGTGATAAGAAAATGTCCGTCCTTAGAACAAAAATGTTTTTGGTGTACACCGTCTCAGAGACTTATAAATATTATATTTAATCATCTCTGAAAGAGAAAGAAATAATTGACGATGAACAGACATGGTTGTGAGAAAAAAACATTACGTTATAATCGTCTGAAAAAAATTCAAATATATTCAAAATTTAAATATTTGAAAATAATCTTTAAATATATAGCCTTTTATCTTGATTTTTTAAAATTTATTGGCTCACCACCTGCCACGTTTAGTAGTCAAAAAAGTATACTTACTGGTAAAAAGTTGTTCCAGGAATGGAATACCTCTGCCTACCCTCTGGGGATAAAAGACGTGGGCATAAAATCTTATAATTTACGTGAGACTGGCAAAAATGTCCAACGAAGTGGCCAAAAATAAAAATCAAGACTCCTTACAGTATTATCTAAGCTATTTTCATTCCAAATCAAATACAGGGACTAAAACAAAGGAGTACTTTTTTGAGATTCTATAAAATAATGTATACAAAAATTATGATCAAAATTGTTAGTTATTATCATACTTGTCATGGAGATAATAATTGTATTATCACATACGTCAGAAAAAAGTTTTCGTGTGTATTATATTGTTCTTTATTTTGATACACCTTTTTTTGCTTTTTAGAATAATTTTTATTGTCGTTTTGGTGTTTGGAATTACATTACCTGTTGACGGCTCTGTTAGATGTCGCGGGTTCGATTCCCGCCCGGGACCAACATTTGTGTGAACGTGTCTGTTGGTTTCGTGTCTGGGTGTTTTTATGTTTTTAATTAGTTTTTAATAGTCATGCCTAGTTGACTTAAAAACTTTTGTGAATTGTGTCCCACATTTTTTTGGTTATTTTATAGCTGACAATATCATCCTTTGATGAAACTATACATAGAATAATGTATTCCTTTCGCTATAAATATATCTGTGCCATTAACATTACAATTAAACGATCATGACTATCGAAGTCCACTGCTGGACATAGAGATTCATGCGGGAGAAGTGGAAATACCACTTATTCCCAGTCGTCTCTTACGGCTCTGGGAAGAGATGAGGTGGCCATATACTTAACTGGCACAATAATATAGGATATTATAAATAATATAAATAATTAGGATTGGAGGGTGAATGTACTCATGAAACTGAACTTTTATCACAGGAATATCTTCAAAATATAACAACCATTTACAATGATATTCTATGTAAAATGTAGATTGGTTAGCAGTGCTCAGAATATGGTAATAAAGTTCTGGTAACTGCTACAATTATCAAGAGTATAATGTGTCTATTTATAACATATCATTGTTTATAGGACATTTTGGTAGTACATATACACGTTTTTTTTTACCTCTGTGTTGAACAGACTGTTGAATCTAATTTTAAATAAACTAATCAACCAAAATCCGAATAAAAACTACATTTTGGGCGCGTAGTGACTTGTTCTGTTTCATAACTACATTCACCACTTGCACTTATACGAAAATGTCCAACCATTATATGATCTTTAAACGAGATTACTTATTATAAGCTGTTGTCTATTTTTAGCTCAAAATAACAAGGTAGAATAGCTCTAAGTGCCTTAAACTGATGCCAAAATAGGACCAATGTATTGTAGTTAGTTATAAGGTAACAATAAAGCTGTGTCAATACAAATCTGATTGGACAAAATGCACTTGTCACAGGATTACTGTAAAAAACGTGAAAAACAAAAATTCTGCTTCCATGATTTATTTACATACGGCCGTTTTAGCTTGGCTGCTCCGAACATAGGTTTTTCTTGCGCAAACTCCCTCGTAAAGCCAAACGGTCGCTAAAAATGTTATTGAGCAACGTCAGAGCTGCCATGTTAAAACGCCCGTACTGTACAAGCCTGTAAAAATGTTGTTTGTCCAATAGGACTTTGATTGTTTGAATGCGGCTTATTCGACGATAGTTAAGTTCAGTTTTTGATTACTTGATCATAGTGTTGTTACTAACAAACCTTATATTAGTCGAGATGTTTATATTATACCAATTAAGAATCGCTTTCACTATAGGAGTAACTTGAAAATCGCGAAAAAAAATAGCTTTTCAGTACAAACTATAAGTCTCTCTCACTGTTGTTGCCAAAATAGTGACCAGCAGATTTTTTCGCGATTTCGCAATATTTACTCCTTAAATGTATTTCTAGAATGTAGAATTTTTCCTTCATGTTATAGCTTTGATCGGTGAGGTGACTAAGTTTGTTTTGTATTGTGTACTTAGTATTTATTGCTATGATATATGCTTGTTCAATTTTTAAATTACAGAATGCAACATATCTTTTGTAAAAGTAGGTTTTGAAATTACGTTTAGCAAAACCGATGAGTCACCAAGTAACAATGTACTTAACATTATATATTATTATATTTTAAATTAAAAAACATATCGACTACAAAAATAGATAAATATTTTAAGTTTAGGACTTAGTTAATTCCATTCTATAATTATGAAAATGTAATTTGCCTTTTCAATTCGTTTCATGCAGTATTGTTTTTAAATAACTGCTTCAGAAGGATGGTTATGTTTCTCGAGTGTATGTTTTATATAGTAGCTGCAATCAACTGTAGTATTGTCTATTTTTTATTTGTTACACAGAGGCGGTAGCAACGCGGTGCGAACGCGTTCTTATTTTTCAACCGACTTCAAAAAAGGAGGTTATTCGACTGTATATTTTTTTTATGTTTGTTACCTTAGAACTTTCGACTGGTTGAACCGAACTTGATGATTCTTTTTAATAGCAAGCTGGTGCTTCCCGTGTGGCCCCATTTCAATTTGGTCCAGTTCTGACAATGGCGTCCATGAGAAAACCATATAAGTTGAAGTCGGTTTTTGTTTCCGGTCGAAAATCAGTGAGGCTCGGGTTCGAATCCTGGCATGTACCAATGAGTTTTTCAAAAACTTACGTACATATTTATCACTAGCTCGACGGTGAAGGAAAACATCGTGAGGAATCCCGCAGGTCTAAGAATTAATTCTGAGACATGTGTAAATAGACCCGGTCCGGCGATGGGCTCACCGCCTATCACGTTTAGGGGTCCAATGTATCTCGTGAAATGTGGGTATATCCAGTAATGGAATACCTCTGCCTACCCCCTCGGGGATGAAAGGCGTGAGATTATTTATTTATTTATTATCGGTTTTTCTACTCTTTAAGAGTTCTATGTTATTTTATTATTGTGTAGTCAGGCGACATGGTCGATAGATTTACACCTTAAAGACTAAACCTTAATAAAAAAAAACATAGTCTTCTATGCGACGACGAAAATGGACTCTTCCGGGAAAAAAGAGTTACATTTTGCTGTATAATCGCCTTTGCTCCTCGTCACGCCGCTACAGCCTCTGTACGCATGCATTCCAAAGTATTATAAATTATATTTTCCTGATTTCGTAGTTGCCTTATTAATCCACAGACTACTTAATAATAAAGGTCCAAAGACATCAAAAGCAGCGCGGAATAGACCCGTGCTCGAACGCAGACTGCTCTGTTACGGCGTTTAATATTATAAAGAGGAAAGATTATTATTATTTTATGTTTGTAACGAATAAAACTCAAAAACTACTGGACCGATTTTAAAAATTCTTTCGCCAATGGAAAGCTACATTATCACTGAGTAATAAAGGCTATATTTTATTCCGGATTCCCACGGGAACTACGCGGATGAAACCACGCGGAACAGCTAGTGGTTAATATAATTTGTATTACTAGTCGCGTTACTTCTGACTTTTTTTGGTGTTTTTGTGCCATAAGGTAATTTTTCTATGAAACTGTGACTGGCTATTTCAAAGACAAACGTCAACTCAATTCGGTTGATAATGCCTTATGTAGCTATCATCCTAATATGATGCGATGTGCTGCCTTACTATGCGACGTCTGCGTTAAGTTGTCTGTGGAGTTAAAGTAGAGGGTCAGCGCAGACCAGGCGGAAAAATGCTGCAACAATTCACTTATAATAAAATCAATGTAATTCTTATATCTGAGTTTCATCCATCCCAAGGTTGTCTGGAAGAGTTCTCTAAAAGCAATAACATACCTTATAGTAATTTAAAAAAAAACATTCGGTCGTGTCAGCCTGCGCTGACCATATAATTCTGTTTCTGTTACCCAACGTAGTGAGAGCTTATTTTTTTATTATTTTAACTTAATGTACGCGCTCGCTGTCACAGCCATTGTATTTATACATTGAATATACTTTTGCAGTGTACATTGTGTTTTTATTTGCCTCCAATTCCTTCGCTTGCGCTAGTATATTTGTGTATTCGAGCAATGGCTCTGACACGTTGCTTGCTTGCTTGTTTAGGGTGAGGCCTAGAATTGGCCCCCTGGTCTGCCCAGGGGGCCAATTCTACTAAGTGTCAACGGTTACAGTTGGATGACAATGACATGTCAATGGTCAGTCGATGGTGTTATTTACTCTGAAAAGTGCCAAAATAACACCACTGACTGACCATGGACATGTTATTGTCATGCAACTATACCTAACCGTTGACATTTAGTAGAATTGGACCACAGGCAAAAATGCTCGAGCTTCTTACCAACACTGAAATTTCGGCCTTTTTCCAATGCAAATAGAATCGTAAATCGCGACTTACGAGCACGCGTCTTGTTGAGCATCCTGGTATTGATTGTTAGTTGGTCATTAACTAAAGGCTCGTGTGGGAGATTTTGAACCATACTTAGACAAATACCAATAGCTAAAGCAATAAAACTCCTGCATACAATTTGCATCGGATAAGGACGATATTTTATGATTACTAAAATAAATGCTCGAGCATTTTTCTACCTGGTGTGCGCTGACCATTATTTTTTATAGTCGATGCTAAACTTTTTAAGTACTAGAAGAACGATTTTGTTTTACGCTACATTCAAAATAGATAGAGCATAATGATCTGAATGTACTCATTGAGGATATTTCAATATGCATTGAAATGCATCCTTGCTGTCAAAATATAACTTCATCATCCGAGTGGCCAAAATACTAAAGCAAATTTAATAAGATGGTGAATCTGCCCATGAAATTACAATATAATAAAAAGAAAATTCACGCTTCATCCCCAAAGAGGTTTTTGCATTCCTGGAACTACCCACTTTTGATATTTTATTATGATCGGTAAAAAACCCCACCCAGCCTCCATATTCACGGAGATTTGATATTCGACTCGAAATCGGAAAATCTGGCGAATCCTTAATGTCAAATATGACATCTGTGAATAGCCCATCTCGAAACCTTTCGACATATTTTCCGATTCCGAGTCGAATATCGAATCTCCGTGAATACCGGTGCTGGTCTGCGCTGAACAGTTACTTTTAAAAGCCGTAGGTGAATATAAGGTCTATTTTCGGACCCAAACGTGGCATGACAGGTGGAAAGTGTATCTAAAAAACTTCATCTTTCTCGAAATAAAATTTAATTTCAGACCGCGGCGATCAGGTGATCTTCTTTCTCGGAAACTCTCTTAGAATTTGATGTCGCGGGTTCGATCCCCGATCAAGACCGTTCGTGTACACATCTTATTTGTTAGTTTTAATTAGGTGTTTATATTTATGTTTATCACTAGACCAGTATTCATTTTAAGCTTTGTCGGGCTTAAGATTAATGATCCGGCCACACAAAACTACCAGACCAGGACAACATAATTCTGAACGACATTGCATTGACCTTCGCGCCAGCTGCTCACATGAACGGACCGGTCCTCACGACTTGCTTTACCTAGGCAAGTGCCGAGCAGCGAATCGTCCCGCCTCTTTGAAGCTCGGGCGGTACTTCTCAGTGTGGCCTTGCTATTATTCTGTTCTTGTATTGATATATCGGTCAGGACGTTTCCATATATCAGAACTAGCCAGAGTAATACATGAAGATAGTTGGACTCCAGACTTATCGGATAAATAAGTATGACCTTAGTCGTCTCTTTAGATATTCAAAATATCTGTGTACAGGTGTGATACTACGAAAAATATATCTTATTCGTTGGTGTGATACAAATCGAAGAGATATTTTATTTCATCTGAGAGACATAGGAAGGCTACTAAGCTTCCTCTTGACTCCTGTGTCGGTCTAACTTAATCTAAAGACAAAAATACTACTAGTAGGCGTAAATTCAATGAAAATAATTTATTTCTGTAGGTAAAAAAATAAAATTAGAAACGTTAATAATCTAATATACAAGGGACTCAAACTCGTTCATGGAGATTGGCTAAATATAAGCAGCCCATCTTCACCGACGTTTCCAGTTACAGTACCTTCCCCGACAAGAACTAGCAATAAACTTGCAGTTGACGTCCGCTAAGTATATATGGCTTTAACATCGATGCAACCTTTGCTTCCAGAGGAGTCAACCAACCTGATGACGAAATCGCTGACGTCATCGCTCCAGCACGCCGTCAACACGATGCGGGACATCACGCTCGACCAAACCGTCCCTTACATAACAAGCGTCCTTGAACAACCCATATCTATATTCACTAAAAACGAGATAATAGAGACTGGTACAGTCGCGAGCGCAGAGGAATGCTTCGAGCTGCCCCCTATAAAGCACTTGCCAAACGACATATCGGACAATGTCCTAGAATCGATTATAAACGAGTTCAAAGACGTCTCGAGCGACGTTGAGGAGATTCGACGGATCAGGTCAGAGGAGATAGAGAGGAAGTTGAAGCTGTACAGCAGTATAATGGAGAGGAAGCAAGATGAGGAGCTGATTCATAGCAGCAGGAGGGGGAAGAGGGGGTCGGGCGGGTCTACGCCGCGGGTGGCCACGCCCGTGAGGAAGGCGGGGGGCGACGTCAGCTACACCAGCCCGTGTGTTATGAACGTCAGCGTTTACAGGTGTGTACTTTTTAGGCTTCCGTACCCAAAGGCCGAAGCGCGGCGGAACGCATTTGAAGACAATTTAATATAAGCCTTAACGACTTGGACATACGGTCAATGATTGCATGAAAAGAATGAATACGCGCGCGGCTATCGGAGCGCCCCGTATTTAATAATAATAATAACGTTTATTGGCATGTTTTTATCGGTTTACAATCAATATTTGTGCCAAACTGTACATAACAGTTTGTTTCCGCGCTCCTTACTTTACGTACAAAGAATAACTACAATACATACAATTTTCAAATTTACATAAGTCTTCAGTCCCTTTTTAAAATCACTTTAATGAATGATTCCTGGCAATTTAATTACGATACAGTCCACCAATTACTCTATTCTGAATATTCTCGTAGATAACGTGTACTAGGTTCGTACTATTTTTATTCATTGAGTTTCTTTGACTTTCAGTAATATCCCTCAACCAAGCGACGACCTCCTCGAGAAACAGATAGAAGAAAAAGAGAAGATGCTAGCCAAGATGCTAAACCTCGAATCACTGAGTATTCCCGCCGCCAAAGTAGAAACAGAGGCAACTATCGACCAAGAGTACCCCACATACAACACGCCCACATACGTCGAAAAACTGGTAAATGAACACACACAACCCAGCACTCCCAAAAAACCGGTAAATAGAATTACTGAACCGTCAAAGAAAGATCCCATCCCAGATTTGGTCCCGAAAATTGTGAAATTACCCAACAATTGGAATTTAGAGAATATTGAATTGAGATTGGAATTGCAATCCAATGGTTATAGGAATGCTAAGCACTTAGTGTCACCCGATGACGCTTTGGAGAGCGAATGGGAGATAGTTTGATAGTGTTTACACAATTATTGGACTCGATTCTGCTGACCAGCTAAAATTCCGAATGTTAAGTTAGCCTATCCTTCTCTATACAATACGAAAGAAAAAGGACAGAAAACACCATAGATTGAAGAGTAATATCAAACATGTAAAAACCAACTAATTTGAACCTTATGAACGTGCTTATCTGTCACGTTTATCCATGACTTTGTTACATCGTCACAAAATTGTTAAACACGTGTATTTGAATGCGTTCCTAAGGTTCAATGTTGTTATTTTAACATTTGTGACATAAATAAATATGGCGCTTATTTCTGTCCCTTTCCTTTCCAAAGCGGTGGAAAAGAATACAGCTATCTTAAAATTAGGAATTTTAGCTGGTCAACCAGAATAGAGTCCATTGTTTGTCTAGCACAGTGTGAAGCTTATCCTATATGATCGAATTCCTTTTATCAGCATCTCTTGTCACTCGGAAATACTTTTTCTATCAAGAGACCATTCTAGAATCGTATCAGAACATCCAGAGATTACCTCCTACAAACAGAAACAACCTTGCCTCTTTGTAATATCAGTGCAGTTGTAAAAAATATGATGGTCTACCTTAGATCTACACGTAATATTATAAAGAGGGTAGATTTGTATGTTTGAAATGGAAAGCTACAATATCTCTGAGTAACATAGGCTATATTTTATTCCCGTATTCAAACGGGAATGGGAACTACGTGGGTGAAACAGCGCAGAACCGCTAGTCATTAATATAAAACCAAAATATAGTATCAATATCAAAAATGCCCAAAAATGTGGACTCAGTTGAAGATTCGAATGTTTTCGTTTTAGTTGAAACTTGCCCCCGGTTTAAGAAAGGCAAACTAAATTAAAAAGAGCCGACAAACAGAAAAATGTCATTTTGATTGTTCTGATTGGTTATTAAAAAGCGTTTTGATTTTATTCAACCAATCACACAGCTAACATGAAATTTAACAGTCCTTTGAGGTAATTTTAGTATGATTTAATTTTGGAAACTGAGGGATAGATATTTGCTATATAGTTAGCCTTTTTTTGTACAATTCCAGTTTCAAAAGCTAACCAAAGAGTACTCAGTTGATATTGAAGCGAATCGTTTGGGTCTATATGATTTCAGTTTCAATTCTTCGGATGTGACATTTAGCCCCTTTTCACACGTACCGGTTTCTTCTTTCATATGGCCATGTACAGTGAAGAGCACGCTAAGCTTGACACTTTGGACTTTGAACCGGCCTTCTATTCTATGGCGCGCAGTATGAATCAGAGCTCAGCTTAAACTGGTAGTGTAAAGTTTGACTTGCTCTTGACTGTACGTTCGCTTTCATACGTACCGGCGGGCAACCGGGCAATCGGCCATACATTTCGCCGCCGGACCGGAACGCCGGACCGGCGGAAACCGGTACGTGTGAAAAGGGGCTTAGTGTTGGCATTGCCTGTGTAACAGTTTGACGCAAGGCATGGGGATGATGACAAATGGAATTGTAGGTAACTTAAATAGATCACATTACATTACACTATAGTAATTAAATAAAAAGCAACTAAAGTACACATATTTAAAAATCAATGCATTTATGTAAGGCTTAAGTATGTGAACAAGTGTATGTCTAGGTATGTCCTTTGTTTTAGTTTATATTAATAAATAGGTAGGTTTGGTATACAATGAACAACTATATTTGGCTTTACATTTTTTGCAGCTTTTTTTTTATTACCTATTTTAATTTTATACAGAAAATGTTATTTTTTTATATTTTTTATTTATTACGTTATGAAGAAAAAATATGGTCGTATTTGTATTTAGTAATGTAAATCAAAATATCTGATAAAACAAGGTATTATTTTTAATTTCTGTTTATCTCGCAATTTCTATATTGCATAATAAATATTCGTAGCAATAATATTTTATTTAGTCTGGATGGCAATATATTTTGCCATCAAGCCGCATAATCGAGAAAAAACGCTCGCCCTTGGGAGGCAGACGCTATAATAGTTCCGTTTACACCCATTAGATTTAGTGTCAAGTGTATTTTTCGTTTATAGGTAAAATCTTAATATAATGGATCTCATATGCCACGCACATTTATTTTTAAAAGAGCATCACATCTGTAACTTTTAACATAATAATATGAATACTTGAAGATCGAGAATTTTTATATACCTACCATTAACATTGGGACAGATAGTTTAATTCATTCATGCATCAATTTATGCTCAGTGGCAATTTCCTTGATGTTCTTAACTGTAAGTACAGCCACGCTCAAATTATGTGATTGCTGTCTACTGACTAAGTTCACGGAAATACGTAATTCCAATGTTTCATCTTAATCTATTTCTTATTGCCTTAAAGCCACGTGTAGATTTACCTACATACTTTAATTCTTTCAAATTTAATATTCATACATGTTACTGCTACTATTTACTGCGAATTTTATACCACAAAAATCACATGCAATTGTAAGTGCTATTTGGACAAGGGCATTTAGATCGGCTACTAAGCTTTATGAGTAGTCGTTTTTGTATAGTTTTAATAAGGAGTGATATCTGGTATTTATAATGTTATACGTAATATATTATGTTTGCGCCACCACTCATACCCTACGGCGAAAAGCCGAAACTAAAATAAATTAGCGTTTGCATCCGACTTCGCCCGCGTTCCGGTATAAAAAGTAGCCTACGCCACTTTTTGGTGGAATTAAATAATTATTAAATCGTAGCGACAATTCCTTGTTTTTGTATAAACAAAGTGGTGGCGCGGATACTAAAACTTGTTTGATATTAAGTATCAGTGCCATTCAATAAACCCAGCTGTAAATCTACCCTGTTGCATAATACATCAGTGAATATGTTAGTTATAATCAAGATTATGATCAAAATTGTGATATTATATTGTGTGCATTACTTTTTGTTTGATTGCCTGAATAAATTTTATTGCAATTATTTGTTTTTATGATATGTTAACCCTAATTAATACTACCTGAAATTCAACTACATCCACCTGTAATAAGATTAGCCAATGGTACAATTTATATTGCTATCCTCTCAATAAGGGCCTGGGTGGACAGGTGACAGGTTTACTTTTGTGTATTTTCGACTGACCAGCCTTCGTTACAAAGTACAATAAACACATGATTTTTGTAATTTATGGTTTTTTCTTTTCTGTGTAAAGATTTGTATTTGACTGAAGACTGAATGTCATATAAAAACCTGTCTATGTCAAGTAAAAAACCAAATGCGTTCAAAAAACAAGACCACAGGCCCTAATGTTGAACAAGTCTTATTAACTTCCTCCTGCGTAGCATTATAAGAGGAAGTTAATGGTTTGAGTAAGATGTCTGTCTGTGTATCTGTGTGTCTGTGTGTCTGTCGACAGGATATCTCCGGATCTACTGGACCGATTGACTTCAAATTCGGTCAGTAGATACCTTAGGTCAATACCTCGATCGAGTTTGAATTTCAGACCCGTGGGTCAAAAGGGACTGGGCATTTCAGACCCGTGGGTCAAAAATTTCAAAAATCTCAAAAATGCCAAAACTGTCAAAAATGTCAAAAAGGTCAAAAAATTTCAAAAATGTCAAAATTTCAAAAATGTCAAAAAATGTCAAAATGTCAAAAAGCTCAAAAATGTCAAAAAGGTCAAAAATGTCAAAATGTCAAAAATGGTCAAAAATGTCGAAAAGGTCATAAAATGTCAAAAAGTTCAAAAATGTCAAATAGTCAAAGGTCAAAATGTCAAAAAAGGTCAAAAAATGTCAAAAAGGTCAAAAATGTCAAAATGTCAAAAAGTTCAAAAATGACAAAATTTCAAAAATGTCAAAGGTCAAAAATGTCAAAATGTCAAAAAAGGTCAAAAAATGTCAAAAAGGTCAAAAATGTCAAAATGTCAAAAAGTTCAAAAATGACAAAATTTCAAAAATGTCAAAGGTCAAAAATGTCAAAAAATGTCAAAATGTCAAAAAAGGTCAAAAATTTCAAAAAGGTCAAAAAATGTCAAAAATGTCAAAATGTCAAAAAGTTCAAAAATGTCAAAAATGTCAAAAAATGTCAAAATGTCAAAAAGGTCAAAAAATGTCAAAATGTCAAAAATGTTAAAATGTCAAAAAGTTCAAAAATGTCAAAATGTCAAAAAGGTCTAAAATGTCAAAAGTTTCAAAAATGACAAAAAATTACAAAAATGTCAAAAAATGTCACCATCAAAATTATTATCATCATTATCATCATCATTTTCGTTGTTGGCAGTCAACAGGTGGAAGTTTGTCCATAGAATTACATTCTCTCGTTTTATTATTTACATTAAATCGTGAATATTATATAAAACCTTACTGATAAGGTAAAACGTAATAAGAACTTTATGACTGTCTGATTTAATCATACATATTTCTATATTCACTCCATTTCTAGAGGATGAAGTAAAAAACAACATTTTATACACATACAAACTTTATTTGGATAACTACGAAGAAAAATGTATAAGGAAATGTCGCATCGCAATAATTGTGATGATTCAGTACGGTACAACCAAGCAAGGCGAACATCATCTACAAAAAAATACTATCGGCATTACTCAACCTTAAGTGTGGGATTATAAGGTGTTCTTTTAAGTGCAACCATCCTGACAACTTAGTAAATAAAATAAATACATTAAGGTCTTAGTGGCCAAGCGGCACCATAAAAATTTTGGAGTATACAGTAGAAAAAATTCTCAGCAATTTAATCTACACGTTTACATAATTGGGTATTTGCCTGTATTGAAAATTAATTGCAAGTGATCATTTAATAATTAGATTATCATTATGATGAAAACATATTTATATTTTCATTTTATAGTTACAGCAATTTATACAATAATAATAAAAGAACTTAAAAAGTTTCGCAACTGAGTTCTCAAAATGATGACGTTACAACATAAAACTCAGATTTTCCATAGTAAATTTTCGTTTTGACAGATCATAAAAAGAACCTCATTTTTTCTAGGCAGTCAAATACCCTATTGAGACGGTTCCTGAGGAAGATTCCCGGGTGGGAGATCATGGATGACGCACAGCCCTGTTGCGCTGCATGCGAATTGATTAAAATTTACCGCGCACCTACCTTAGGAACAGTCTCAGTTAAGCTGTAGACCTGTAGTTTTTAGGCGACAATGTTAATACCTACTGCTACGTTGTTATTAAATCTAGTAAGTTATTAGAATTTGAGCCGGCCCTGTATTCTATGGCGCGCAGTATATATCAGAGTTCGGCTTAAACTGGTAGTGTAAAGCTTGACTTGCTCTTGACTACAATAAACCAGTTACACTTCCACACGGTCGAGTATTCCGATACGACGATTGAATACGATGCAGTTATTATAAACTTAAAACTCTTAAAGCACAATAAATAGTCTTACACAAAAAGGAACTAAAAACAATTTGGTCCACAAAACTAATCAACTTAAAGAAATAAAAGAAAAATCTTTAACAAAAAAATCAGTCGATTAATCGGCAAAAAGAATCGAATGCTTGTTGAATTACAACTGTAATCTCAATCATCTTTATGTTGACGTGTCTGAATCTGACAGTACCGCTTCATTTGTAAAAAAAACTACGGAAGTGAATAAATGTCACTTAGTGTTACCAAACATCAATAGTTGGTTGAAAAAAACATGTATTATTGACAAAACCTCCGCCAGATACATTTGGAAGAATTGTCGCTAGAGAGATCAATTTCTTATTACTTGAATGAAACTTTTTTGTAATTTTCATTGGTACATCAAAGTTATTGGTCGCTATACCATGACCCATGGATACTTTGAGTTTTATCTATCGAGCGGCAATACTACTGTCAAGTTAAAACGATGCAGATTCCAATTGTCATTACAAAATGGACATTGGTCAGTCAACAAGCTCGTATATACAATTTTATGATTTTAGGATAAGAAACAGAAATAGTTCGCATTATTTTAAAACATTTTTAGAACTTAACGAGTTTATTAATTTGTTAATTCATGTAAAACTGATTGACACAGTTCAACAATATATAAAGTGACAATATGTGATTAGAAAAAATACAGAAAATAATTTTAGTTATTAAAAAAAAAAATATGGGTGGATAAAGGTATATACTGCTGCCATCTGTGCATGGATAATTATATAATCCTATTCCTGTAGATATTTACTACGACTTAAGTACTCGCACTACGTTATTTATAAATTGGTCATAGTGTTTATTTAAATGCAATACATATTAGCTGCGTCCGAATTAAGGCTAAAAAGCTCTGTTACATCAAAAGCTACATGTATGCCGTCTAAAGGATGATTCATGTTACAACGGGACGGGCTGGGCGTCTGGGCCCAGGCGTGCCCCGTTCGGGGAACGGTCAAATATTTTTTGTAAGAAGCGCTGGCCCGGACGTGCCCCGTCCGTGGCGTGTTGTAGGATGGTTCGCCCCGGACGGGGCACGCCCGGGCCCGGACGGGGTACGTCCGAGCCCGGACGGGGCACGTCCGGGCCCCGTCCCGTTGTAACATGAATCAGCCTTAAAGCTCTAGTCACACAGCGGGCGCGACAGCGACAAGACTCACTAAACAGGATGCTTTCTATAATCATTATAAATAAATGAAGTCACGTGATGTTTAATCACTTTTGCTAATGTCATTATTGTGTAGGATTGGTTTGGGTCAATCATTATTCTTTGGCAGTTTAGAAACGTACAGTCAAGAGCACATGACGTTTTACACTTGTAGTGCGAGTCTGACCTCATAAGCGATTGTAATAAGAACGTTACAAAGTCCTATGTGTCAAGCCCCACGTGCTCTTGACTGTAAGTACGTACGGCCATACTGGATTAGTATACCACAGATTTCACTTCCATAGAATTCTCATGTCAACACCAACGGGAGCGAGACGTGTCCAATCACCGTCCCGCTCGCTGTATGACCGATGCTTTATTAAAAAAAATCAAATGGTTTTGACTAAATACACAAAAAAATCTTTACAACCTCATCCAAAATGGATCGAAAACATCCAATAGAAGTTGAAAATTTTAACAAGCTCAATATAGTAGGCGACGAGTCGAGGTGCATCTAAATATTGCGGAATTCATAAATATTAATGATACATAATATATACAACGCGTCACAGAATAAGCGCAATTCCTCATACACCCCAATTAGTATACTAATATGAAAAAAATATGATGCATTTGTACTTAGTTTTGTCTAACAGAATTTCTTAGAGAAGAGCAATAATAGTACGGTTTCTATAGGCAGCCCTAAATTCAGTTATGCTAATTTATTTTTCGAAAAAAATTCACACATTAAAAATAGGATTAATAATACTGAACCAACTGATTTCAGGAATTGCCTTATTCTGTTACATATTGAAGAGATCATGTGTTTATAAGAAAGAAAAAAATGCATTATATGTATAGCAATCAACAATTTATCAATCTAAAATAAATGAGATATAAAGTGCTAAGAGTCCTAGAGAATAAAAAAAAGTAGTTCATGAATTATGAAAATACGCAGATATCGCGCATTCCGTACATCCTCTAGCCACAAGTACGGATTTCTACTTGGGTACCGAAGAGGACAGTTTTATGTGACTCGCATCTAACGCTCAAGGGGAGATTGCGGGCTCACAAATTTGTACAATGGACAAATTAATAGCTGGTTGTCTGACCCTTCGTCAGATAGTGCTATAAGATTGTACAGGTTTGTGTGTCTGTCACTTAGATAATTGTACAAATAGTGTTATTTTCTATGAGGGTACTCAAAGCCTTGACAAAAATAAGAAAAAAAAAATTGGAGATGTATTTGTATACTAAAGTTATAGACGCTGAAAAAACTGTCAGTCGTTATTGGTACATTCCTTCTCCTTGCAGTAACTCTTCTATGCTGTGTACCTCACTTTATAAATCAAATCGCCCTCACCAAAAAAAAACTTTTTTTTAAAGTAACACACTGTATAGTCGCAAACACAACAGACAAAATAAAAAAAAAGCGTCCTAATAAGAGGACTGATTGAGCGTCCCCACTCGTCGCCGTTACATTAAAATACAATATAACAAGTCTTTACCTCAAATATCACAACACATAGCGCAAATTAAGCCGTATACTCAATAAAGCCGTGCTCACACAAACTCGAGCAAACTTTTTAATTTAAATTTAATACTGGCGTACACCAAAAGTGTAGTCTTGTCCCTCAGTCTTATTCCAGCGCACTACCAGGACGGCACGATGCCTTCATTTATTGGAATTCACAATTTTTTTTATTGATTTTGCGAGAGCTCATGATCACAAATGAATTCTACTCTTTACTATAGATAGTTTACGCATAAAATGTATAATGTAAACCGCCCTATGACTCGAGGGGGTAACACCCAGTATTCACTAGTATATTTTATATCATTTTTTTTTACTTCATGAAGAAATATACCCAAAATTTGATGTGTGCATGGTTGTGTTACATTCTGACCTTATTTCCAGTGATACTGTGCCAGTGGAGGAGTGCACCTAATGCATTTTGTGTATAAAGTATCCTCTCATATTTTCTCACATTGAGGAGGCTATAATCTCCCACGCGTATTGAAAGATGGCTTTGGACTAGTGTCCATTTATCAGAATTTTCAAGCTACTCAAAGGTATCAGATTTGGCCTAACGACTTCCATTGTCCTATAGCACGAAGTTAACATAACATTCACATAGATTAAAAAAAATTGTTGTCTATAAAGTCGGTTTACGGACGATAATTTTACGTGATAACCTCATAAGAAAACATTGATGAAAAATTGCATACTAGAATGGAAGACAGATAGATGCGTCACAAGCCGAACGCTTAGGCCTATCGTGCCTCTATCGCTTGTTCCGCGCTCTCGCTTGCACTCTCGGCTCAGGCGGAACGTGACACTTTTTCGTGCGTGCAGGCCGGCGTTCATCGATTCATAAGACGTTATCACGTCAAAGCCTAAGATGCCGTGCCGTCCTGTAGATCTCAAAACTACTCGATATCCGTTCATTCTCTAAGCTAACATATTTGGCAGTGATTTCAGCTATCGTTCAACATATACATATACTTTCCTAGACTTAACTATTGACACTCTAAACTGAAAGCTTGAATGAGCGTTGCCTAAATAAAATTATTTTAGGATTAAGAACGTACAAGATTCAAGGCAGCTGAAACTATTTACACGGTTGTTTGGTCAATAAGTGCGATCACTACAAAAATTTACTAAATGCCCTAAAAATACATTTGATATTCAATACCACTAACACACTTCAAGAAGTGATACTGACGCTTTATCAAAGACGACACATTGGAAAAAATCTACAATAGTTTTTTTAGAATACAAAATATATATCATCTACAAAAGTTTAAAATATATACATATGTACATATTGTATATTATGCTATATTTAGTACATAATAAAAATTTTAACTTTTGTATCAGTGTTATGTTCTGAAATATAATAACACCGGTCCGGCGATGGGCTCACCACCTATCACGTTTAGGGGTCCAATATATCTCGTGAAATGTGGGTATATTCTAAAGTGGCGCTAGTATCCTACTTCACAGAGCCTGAAAATAGTTTCAGCATACTTTGTTTGACCTTAAACATTCATTCAAGAATTCAGGGGTTCCCTACGCTATCAGAATGGGGATGTCCAATGAGAAATCTTTGGCGTCACTAGCAAATGTCCTCGGCCAATCAGAAACCAGTTAAAGCAAAATGTCGGTCCAATCAGCCAACCAGAAAACAAGTTCAAGCGCCATCTACAATACTTTTGTTTGAAAATCCCCATTCATTATCTAAGAGTTAGAGTACTTGCACACGTGAAAATCGGTGACTGTTATCTTTTAATTTTGTTCCCTAAACTTTACTATTCGAAATCGAAAGACTATTAAAGTCTAACAGTGCTGCGTAGGCCGTCCTTATCAACCATACAACTAAATATTATGACTTGCCCTGCTACGTACAAAATTCAATCTAATGCTCGCACCTGGTGCAACTCTCCATATAGTTTCAAAATCGAAACCTAGTCTTAAACTAACAATTTAGCTACACAAACCATAGAAGTGATATAGTGAGTTCAAGAAACTGAAGCTTTCGAGAAAGATCGGGTCCAACCAGATTCGTCTTTGACATGCAGATTTTGGAGGCTCTTCTAGATAGCCAAAAATGAATGAACACGTCAGGGTTTTTTATAAATATTAGCTTAATTATATGAAAAATATATTGCTATAGATTTCGCAATTTTTAGGCCCCACGTTTTCGGGTAAAGATACTTTGACTTAAAGAGATCATCCTTTTATCATTTTTTTTCTCTTTCTTTTCCTTATCACATCATCACTTCCACGGCACATACCCTACTCCACAACATCTTAGAGGGACGAAGAGTTTACATTAAGTTACAATAATTTAATTTAATAATTAACATAGAAACCACTAATTTTAGGCTGTTATGTTATCGTTAAGGGTTACGGTGTCATAATGTATGTATGCGAAATAGTGCGGTAAAATATACAGATTACCTCTAAAAGGATAGTATGGTCATACTAGAGCGATTTTGATCAGTAGTTGTATATAAACAGTCGACTACTGGGTGCATTGTAAAGTCTAACAAAAGGATTTGAACCAATTAGGCGCAAAGCGTCAATTCAATTTGTAGGGTGGCTCGATTATTTAAGCAGTGATTTCGCCAACGACAAGGTAAGACCACTGCACAGTCATATACTACTGAGATTCTGTCGTCGTAAGTACAGAAGGTACAAAATCCATCAGACAGCATACATTTTAGGAATGGACTCGATTCTGCAAACCATTCCTAATTTTATGTTAGCCTATCCTTCTTTATAGAATACGGAAGAAAAAGGACAGAAACAAACCAAAGATTATATAGTAATGTCAAACATGGAAAAACCAACTGATTTGATGTCTTATCTGTTACTTTTGTCCATGACCTTACATCGTTGCTAAAATTGCTAAAAACGTGTATTTGAATGCGTCCTTATGGTTCAATTTTGTTGTTTTGACATTTGTGACGTTGTAAATAAATATGGCCCTTATTTCTGTCCCTTTCCTTTCCAAAGCGGTGGAATAGAATATAACTAACTTAAAATTAGGAATTTTAGGTGGTTTGCAGAATCGAGTCCAATATGACATTATTTAGATGCCATTTTGCGCCTAATCGAACTATGCAACTTGTCTTTATTATTGATTTTTAATCTCAGTTAACTTTGGTTGTTTATTTTTTTTTGTTTATTGGTTTTTCTTCTATTACGATGTAATCATAAAAGCAGTTTAATTTCATACCTTGTTTCATACCATAGTTTTAGTTAATTTTTCAGACAGTAAATGACAAATGACAATTTCAATACATTTCAGTCAACCATCTTAAATATCAGTCGAATTGAACAAACGTTCCAGTCTTTACGATTTTACTTTTAACTATTTAACTCAACTAGTTACGTTATGTAGAGCTAATTTTCCAAACAATATGTTTAGAAACATGGTTCATAAGCAAAGACAATTGCTGTTGGTTGAAATAAATTAACCGAAAGCTGAATCTTAAAAAGAGGAACAAATTAATATTACAAAAACATGCCAAATCCCATATATACCGATTTCTATATTATTGGTGATCTCACAATGCTAAAAAGTAACCATCTTTTTGTATAAAGCGCACGTCACATATTTCATAATAAAATAACGAAACACAATCTGAAAACGCGCACGGAAAGCGGACGCCCGTCACAAAAAACATATCAAAAATATAAGATAGCTTGGGTTAGGCGCATTATGCCAATTCGCAAAAAGTCCAGTGGGCTCAAAATGTCGAATTCTCACAATGTCCAAATCTTAAATTGTCCAATTAGCAACTTGTCCGATTCGCAAATGACGCGTTTTTTAAAATAGATTTTTTTATTTTTATTATTTTTATTTAAAATAGAAAAACTAGTTTATCCACTAAAGATAGATGGCGATGTCCACAGACCAATAACCTCTCATCGAATGATGGCTTTTTTTTTTGTTCTCATGAATGCAAGGGTCATGAAAATATACAGCAAAAAATACAGAAAATATACAGATGCCGACGGACGTGTTGTTTATTAGTGATATCTAAATTTGTGTGTTGTTGGTGTGTTTTCTCCTGATTTACACTAGATTTAAAGTGGTTCGAACAATCACAGGAATATTTAGGTACTCAGATCCCACCCGACTTTGCGTTGAACATCTATCCTGGTAGCATAATCCACTGTTGTCTTAAGGTTTCATCAATTAGATATAGATAAACGCCTCTATTTCTACAGTTAACGATGGAAAATGTATCCATGCTGAAAATAACCACATAATATATATCGTAGTCGCTGCATATATATAGATTGTGTTTAACCTTGGTAGCAATAAAAATCCCCAGTGTTATTTATTTACTATAAACCTGTCACCTTCTCGTTTTTTAATGTGGGGCATGGCTGTTACTGTACTAGTTTATGACAGAAGTGAAAGATCAGTTCAGCACCATCTATTGACACCTTTGAATACTCAAATGATAGCTGTCACCGATAACGCCTCATTGTCCAAACATTGTGAGAATTGGACATTTTGAGCATACTGGTCATTTTGTGAATTGGATATAATGCGCCCAAGCGGATAGCTTGTCTTTTAGAAAGTATTACCAACTTTTAGCCACTTCAAGATATTATCAACCCTTATTTCACTAAAGTGAAAACGTCTACCAAAATACTGCTTTGGTTATTTCTATGTCTCTATGTTTACCTCGTCAATTCTTAATTCTATCAGATCTAGTTCAACCCAAAACCGCGTACAATTTATCTCCGAAACACGGAGTGAATATGCGAGAAAAAAAAATACCATACCTGGCAGTTCATGGTAACACCGATTTTTTGGAGGCAACACCGACTTAATCTAACGACTAGTTTGCGAGATTCGGTTTAGGGGACATCACTATGTAGTGGTGTTCTATGGGCGCGGGCGGAACGGGAACTACTGGGGACATGGGCATATATTCTCCCTCCGCGAGTTCTTTTAATCGGATCTTGTTCAACTGCTCTCGGCCGCGAAGTATCAACTCTACTATCTCTTGGGGCAGCGCTAGTGCTGCGACCGCGTCATCGTTGAACTCTATCGACAAATCCCCGTCGTATTCGTCCAGAAACTCGTTATCTTCTAAGCACTCGACGGATTTAGAGCATCGATTGGCAGCGACGTGCTCGGTTTCGTCGAGAAACTCGCAGCTTTTAGTCTCGCCTTTGGTGAGGGTGGAGGTGATCTTGAGGTTCTTCATCTTGCGGCTGACCTTGAAGTTCCTGAACAGATCCCGGGTTGGGGTGAAGTCAAACTTCTTCTTTTTGGTCTCGACGTCTTTGTTCTCTTTGGACGTGTCCGATTTGGGCGAGGTGGCGATGCGCGAGTCGCTCTTCAGTCTTTTCCTGTGGTCGATGTAAAAATCATTACTTACTTATACCAGTAATTGCGAGTTATTTTATACTACGACGCCCGCGACTACGACTTGGACTTATATTTTACACAATATCATTATACATTATAGCCTTTATATTATTCCGATGCAAAAGTTATATTACAGTAAAGTTTTATTACAATCCGCGTGAAAGAGTAACAAACATCCATCCTCACAAACTTTCGAGTTTATAATATAGTAGAATATAAGTTCAAATGGCTTAGTCGACGAAGGACGTATTCGCGATACGACTTACACCTACAAAAAACCTATTCTCTGAATAATAATAACCATGTTACACAATAGTACGTAGGTTTTAGCAATCTGTAGGTACTAGAAAAAAATCTTTATCACAGACTGCCCCTTTGTGACTCGGCGTTTTGAGGTGACGGACTCGATCTGAAGTATATTAGCTTTTTGTTTCCCTAAAAATATTTTAGTGACATAGTGTCGTTCCGTAATAAGTCCTACACAGAGTACTATTCTATATCATCTAAGGTTTAATCTTCGTTGGATTACACCAGCTTTAATAACAAAAAATACGTAACAGTCCAATGGGCTATCAACATTATAACGATGTCTGCTATACATTCCCAAAGTGGGTTATCGCCCACTTTGGGAACCCCTGTGGGCCCCCTTGTGGGCGCTGCAGGTCTAAACGGGGGCGGTAAGAGACCCAGAAAAAATGGGGGCTCTATATGGAGGCTTGGGGGGTGATTTGTAATTTCATTTAGCTAGGAGGCCTCTTAGACACCGACTGTCAAAAGTGGCCACTTAAGGCAAAAATCCTAAGTTTGGTTACTTCTTCGGTAATAAAATACACAACATACATCTCAAAAAATTGCAAATTCCTGTCTCGAGTATTCTTATAGAGATTTTTTTTCAAAAATGTCTTGTATTCACCAAGATTAATAAAAATCATCGGTGTCGTTAGGGCGCAATCTTCATTTGAAGTTATAGTGGTTTTTGAATAGGTGAAAAAATGGGGGCGCTAAAAATTATTTATTCTCAAAGTGGGCAGTAGACAAAATAAGTTTGGGAATGTTTGATCTAAGGTTTAATCTTCGTTGTATTACACCAGCTTTAATAAAACAAAAAATACGTAACAGTCCAATGGGCTATCAACATTATAAAGAAAGTAAATGTATAGTAAAATGTTTACCTGAACACGCTGAACGGCTGCCGGGTGGGCAGCGTGCGAGCGCCGGAGCTGCAGCAGCGTGGAAGCGAGCCCAGCGAGCTCCATACATACAAACTTTCGCGTTTATAATATTATTAGGACTGTTTGACTGTTTACCTGAACACGCTGAACGGCTGCCGGGTGGGCAGCGTGCGAGCTCCGGAGCCGCAGCAGCGTGGAAGCGAGCCCAGCGAGCCGTGCCGAGTCACCGACGCTACGCTTGCTTCCTCGCGGCACCGAGAGTTTGTCTTCGTCGAGCTGCTGGACAATTATATCATTCGTTAAGAGCATCACTACATAGTATAAAACAAAGTCGCTTTGTCTGTCCCTATATCCCTATGTCCTTATATCCCTATGTCCCTTTGTATGCTTAAATCTTTAAAACTACGCAACGGATTTTGATGCGGTTTTTTTTAATAGATAGAGTGATTCAAGAGGAAGGTTTTAGTATAAGCATTGCAACCGTGCGATTTCGGGGCGGATCGCTAGTATACTATATATCCTAGCTGCGCGTTTTAAAGTATTTCTTTTTAACGACAGCAATAAGGGATTTTGAATTTTAATTGATCAAATTGATATCCAGTGACGTATAACCTATGGCTACCTTCTCGGCATAAGACCAGGAGTGCGATTTTTGAATCTCACTGGTGATATCAAAATCACCGGTGACGAAAATTATCACCGATGACTTTTATGTCACCATTTTCCAGAAGCCGTATTTTTGAAAGTCACACGCTGTCTTCAATAAATCGTCGCAATCACAAAATATCACAATCGAACCCCGTTGCTAATTCTTCCGAAAAACATACTTTGGCACTTTTGGCAGATGTCACATACGTCAACTGTCAAAAACAATCGCATGGTGATTTCAATTACGAGTGGGTAGGGGCACTCGTAAATCGATATCATAGGTATGATGATGAATGTAAGTCACCGATGAGTTTCATAAATACGAACTTTCGGAAATCACTCACATCGGTGAGAATTAGTCACTTGGTGAGATTCAAAAATCGACCCCCTGAGCATATTTTTACTATTGATGTGATAACCGATGAACGCTGGCTGCACGCACGAAAAAGTGTCACGTTCCGCCTGACCCGAGCGTGCAAGCGAGAGCGCGGAACAAGCGATGGAGAGGCACGATCGGCTTAAGCGTTTGGCTTGTGACGCATCTATCTGTCTTCCATTCTAGTATGCAATTTTTCATCAATGTTTTCTTATGACGTTATCACGTAAAATTATCGTCCGTAAGCCGAATTAACAGACAACCAATTTTTATTTTTCTATTCTTCTATAAAATAAAATAAAAAATAAAAATCTCACGCCTTTCATCCCGGAGGGGGTAGGCAGAGGTATTCCATTACTGGATATACCCACATTTCACGAAATATATTGTACCCCTAAACGTGATAGGTGGTGAGCCCATCGCCGGACCGGGTCTATTTACACATGTCTCAGAATTAACTCTGGGACCTGCGGGATTCCTCACGATGTTTTCCTTCAGCGTCGAGCTAATGATAAATATGTACGTAAGTTTTTGAAAAACTCATTGGTACATGCCAGGATTCGAACCCGAGCCTCACTGATATTCGGACGGCTCTTTAACCGTAAAGGCTATCACTGCTCATTCTATTTAGCAACATATATTATAATGGTAACGCTCGTAGTATTTCCCTCACCCAAACGGCAGCCTCGGAGGCAGAGGAGGCGGCGGGAACCTCTTTCCACTCCTGCGCATGGTCCCGTACACGCACTCGGCCACCGACTCGTAGGTGGGCTCGGTTGGGTCGGTGGGCTCGGTGGGCTCTGGTGGGGATCGGCGCATCAAGCAGTACACGTCCGGTTCCGGATTCGGCGGCGGTCCGTCCGGCTCGTCCGTTCCGGGTAAGTCCGGGATCTCCTCGTAGATGCCAGACGCGATGGAGAGGAGAGAGCGGCGGTCGGACATACTGTGGGTTATGAACTTATGATAATACAATCGACTAGCGGTTCTGCGCGGTTTCACCCGCGTAGTTCCCGTTCCCGTGGGAATACGGGAAAAAATATAGCCTATGTTACTCAGGGATATGCTAGCTTTCCATAGAAAGATTTTTTTAAATCGGTCCAGTAGTTTTTGAGTTTATTACAAAGATACAAATCTTTCCTCTTTATAATATTAGTATAGAAGGGTTATTTGAGGTGAATTTTTAAGGTTGACGGCAGTTTTGTCTGGCGGACGGGTTGACTTTTTGTGTATTCTTTATATGTGCGTTAGTGATGATTGTAAGTAGAATACTGTGAATCATCATTGTATATGATTTATAATATAATACTGATCTTAATTAAATCAAATAAAAAATCTAACGCTTCATCCCCAAAGGGGTAGACAGAGGTATTCATTTCTGGAAATACCTATGTTTCATTAGTATATTCTTTGGACCCCAAAACGTGATAGGTGATGAGCCCCTAGCCGGACCCTGCGGGTTTCCTCACGTCGATCTAGTGATAAATATGTACGTAAGCTTTTAAAAACTCCATCGTACATGCCAGGATTCGAAAAACGGGCCCTTTAACCGCTGGGCTATCACGGATTTGAGCTTATAAGTGAACTTCACGTTTCAATATTGATAAAAATATTTGATTTGCCTACATTCCAAAATTCAGCTTCCTATATCTAATGTGTCCCACAATTATTATTATTATTATTAATGAATCAAAGAAGACTCACCTGTCGTCAAAGGAGGCTTCTTTTACGGAACCTCGCGGTGCCAGGTCTCCCTCCGCGCTGCACCTGGACAGCTGGCCGCTGGGTATGCGCTTCGATTCCTATCGGCACCACAAACAACTTTATAATAATAATCATAAATTGTAGGACACAATTTACACATGGTATTCAGTCCTAAACTAGGCAGAGCCTGTACTATGGGTACTAAACAACTGATAAACATAGTTAAATAAATATTAAACACCCAGCGTAAATACCCACGTAGCCAACAGATATGTTCATGCACACAAATGTTGGCCCCGAGCGGGGATCGAACCCGCGACCTCCGACTCAGAAAGCTATCACTACCAACTGAGCCAACAGGCACGTCAAATAAACTTGAAGATTCTGTCTGTGATTTCAAAGTAAATGCTGAGTCTTGAATATGCTCCAAACTGCTCAGCAGATTGTAGTTACAAGTAATGGGAATAATTAATGTTAACTAAAATGTTCGTGTACATTTCAATATCTTGCTGGGTTCAGAAGATATACCTATTTTATTTTGTTAAAGCGAAAAGTCACTACCAGCTGAGCCAACACGCCTGTCAAAGCGAGAGGATACTGTATCAGCGGCATCCAACGATGGTATTCAATTTTAATATTAACCTAAATGTAGCCTCGCAAAATGCAATTCAAATTACATAAACAAGTACTTGTTTGTGTCGGAGTGTAGAGTCACGCATATATGTAATTTTTTTGGAAATACCCTCCAGTGAATTTATAGCCTGCGCAGACGAGACACTTTCGTCCTCGTATTTTTTTGTCCGCCAAAATTGAACGCTTACAACTGCATCGAGTAACGCACACGAGGGATTAAAAGTATCGCGTACAAAAAGTCCCCCGAATAATCGCGGACACCGAGGGGCGAGACAGAACAAAAAGTACGCGGCAGTCCCCGAAAAAATAGAACTAACGTGACTAGGCGCTGCAACGCACACGGGACACTTTAGTCTTGGCTGCGCGCTCGATAGGGATGTGACATTGATCGAAAAAAATATCGATTATTCTTTTTAATTATAATGGATTTTTTATAAATGATTAATTTACTTAAAAATAATCGATATTTAAAAATCGATTATACGAAAAATAAATACTAATTTATATGAAAAAATATCATTTAGGGATTTAATGTCGAATTAGGAAAAAACTAAATATGGTATTTTTTGCTTATTTATTATTATTAACCAATTAATAACAACAATTCTTTCTTTTGGACCAATGCACATCCTCATCATTGTCAGAATAACTTTTAGAGGGTTTCACAATTGACAACAACTCCTCAAAAGTTCCAACCGAGTTTTATAATATTTGAAGAATCTTTTTGGATATTGTTTCAACCATAGCAAAAAAATCTAAATTTATGGTTTCATCTGAGCATGCTTCGCATGCAAATATCCATTCATTAATCGATCCGATATAAAGGAATGGACTCAGTATTCTCTTTTAAAACTACTTCTCTTTTTCTTAAACTTCATGTAAATTACAACACAAACGTAATCTCAGAATATTCGCTTCCATAACGTGCGCTTTTCTAAATTTTCGGGGGACAAATGATCGAACACCGTGTGCGTTGAGTCCGCGGCAAGTCCTCGGTGGACATATTCTTTTTACGATTCGGGGGAGCCATATAGCTGAAAACGCCTACTTTTCTCAAATACTTTCACTGCTGTAAAAAACTAATCATAATAATGATTTCTGCTTAGCTTGATGGTTGACTAGTAGATAATGCTTTTAAGTTCGCCATGTGTACAATTTCCTTGGTCCAAGGCGTTAAATAAATAAATCATAATGCAGTATTATATTACATATTAAGTTATATTGAATTAAATTAATTTATTTATTTAAATTAAATAAACTTATTAATTTAAATTAACTTAATTTATTTTTGTTGAAATTAACGACTTCTTCGACTTCGACTGCTTCGACTGTGAAGCCACAAATGCAAATGTGTGGATAAATAAATAAATATTATCTCACCTTTGACATGACCAGTTCAATGTCATCCAAGGAGACCTCAGATGGCCCGCTGTACCAGCTACTACGGCGGACGTCTCCTGTTAAATAAAAATGAAAATGAGTGCATGTTTTTGAAACACTCATTGAGACATGCCATTGTGGAAGACCGGAGGTGGAATGCTCCTCCATCGTGAACAGATAAGATCTTTCTTAAGGCGAGGTTATCGTGCCTTACCATATTAGACATACGAGACAAACATTCGTTGTTTTACATCACTAAGTAGGAATAAAACAATATTGTTTTAAATATGAAAAATGTTGTTTTAAGCTTGTAACAAAACATTCCTGAACTCCAATAGTTTTTAAGAGGTGGTGGTAGCCCTCCTAGATTCGAACCTAGCCTCTAGCATTATAATAATAAAAATAAATTGTGGGACATCATGAGGCTGTGGGGATCATGTTGGCTCAGTTGGTAGTGACCCTGCCTTCTGAGCCGGAGCTGAGGTCGCGGGTTCGGTTCCCGCTCGGGGCCAACATTTGTGTGCGTAAACATGTCAGTTGGCTTCGTGTCTGGTCGTTTAATATTTATTTAAGTATGTTTATCAGTTGTTTAGTACCCATAGTATATGCCCTGCCTAGTTTAAGACTAAATAACCGTGTGTGAATTGTGTCCCACAATTTATTATCTTACCTAGGTCGTCGCCGGTGGCGCGTAGATCGCCGTCGCTCCTGCTGAGCGGGCCGGGCTTAGGCCGCTGCGCCTGCTTCACGGCCGCCGCCAGCTCAGAGGCCAGCGGCGTGACCAGCTTCAGCTCGCCGCCGCCGAGGCGGTATTCGCTGTAACCGACACTTCGTTAGGCATCATCTACGCCAATAATAAAAAATGTGATTTAAACAAAAATGCCAAAATATAAGTGAATCTTATATCTATAAGATGACTAGCAGTTATGCGCGGTTTCACCCGCGTAGTTCCCGTTCCCTTGTAGATAAAATATGCCTATGATACTCAGGGATATTGTAGCTTCCATTGGTAAAAGAATTTTTTAAATCGGTTTAGTAGTTTTTGAGTTTATTCGTTACTAGTGGCCCGGGCAGACGTCGTTCTGCCACCGTATAAACCATCCCTGGACCCACTCTAACCCACACAAAAAGTTTCATCAAAATCTGTCCAGCCGTTCTGGAGTTTTAATCAGACTAACGAACATCAATTCATTTTTATTTATATAGATAGATAGATAAACATACAAAAATACAAATCTTTCCTCTTTATAATTTTAGTGTAGATTAATAAATGACCGTTATTCTAATTTTTGTCTGTCTGAAAGTTTGTCAGGCTCCGAAAGAACTCAACGAATTTCAATGATAATTTTAGGGATCCAGTGAAATTCTCGTGTGTTCCATTTTGATATGCAATAGGATTCAGAAAGTCTAATTTATTTTGATAATTCTTTGACATTTAAAAAGAGCTGCCATTGATATTGACACAGCCACATATTCTGACTAAGGAGTAGAGTTTCTGAAGTTAGGGCTTGTAAAATAAGGCAGTGTGTGTAAAGTTAGAAGCTTAGCTCTACATGGGATCTGATAACATTTACCATGAAAATGTTTTTTTGTGGGATAAATGAATTATTTGCAGTATGAGGTTAGATGATCTAACTTGGCATGAAATGTTGATTTATGATTTAAAGTATAAAAGTACCTATAAAAGTATGAATGAATTAGTTTTTTATTATTATTATTATTTAATGTAAGCAAAGTTCCGATATTTAAAGTATTTCTGTAATATGGGCCTTATTATACTTTTTGATTAATATACATATATACACACACGCACTTTTTTTGGGTCCCTAAACCTAAACATATGTGAGACGTATCAAGCCGTGATAATATTCTCGTAGAACTGATACTGAAGTATGAAAAGGAGAATTTATTACTATGTTCCGAACAATGCACTAATGTGTAAACCAAAGATGTTTAAAGAAAAAGTTTCTCTCTCTTAGAATGAATTTCTTCCAGCTTCTTAGGTGTAAACTTTAAATTTACTTGCTGCACGTGCCCAGTCAGAACAAATTCTCGAAGACAACGAGTTCCATCAGGATGTGTTTTACCAACTACTGACATAATTTTTTCGAAAACTCATTGTTGCATGCCCTTTACAGTGCGTTCACTGAATTGTAATAATATACTAATTTAATTACCTTATAATCATGATGTTGAAATAATTTCGTAAGATACAACACTTTACTAATGTGACAATTTTCGTAGCAGGATCGAGTGACTGAGCGAACTTGAAAATTCCAACCTTTGCGGTTTTCCTTATCTGATTTCTCGTTGTAAACAAGTAATTTGTGTGCAGGTCACAGCCCTACACCGTAAACAGCGATAACTTAACACTCCATAGACTCCGCACACGCCCACCACACTTAGGCTCTAGAGTAACATAAGTAATTACCAGCCACCCAGTCTTTCTTTGAAACAGCCATCAAGAAGATAATTTTTCCGCAATTGTCTTAGTCTTGGAATCGAATTTGCTGAATCCCACTACAAAATAAGATCGATGCTCGAATTACTTTGACTAGTAATATTGAGAATAATATTGAGTATATAAAAAAAAATTAAGATCTGTGATTTTGATGTAGACAATAGACACAGCAAACTCAATTTCGAGATTAAGTCTATTGTGCGAAAATTGCCTCCCAGGCCCGTATAACAGTACAATCCTCAAGTATCGTCCTTGCTTAGCACAGTTAGCAGTATTATGTAACTAATTAACCTGCATTTCTTTCACACTGTCCTCAAGCGGAAAATCTTTGGTTGAGGATCGATCTGTATTATAGGCCTTAGACTGCTAAGTAAATATTCTAACATGCTATAAACCCATCACAACCCAACAACTTACACTTTTGACAATTTCATGTTTGATTTCATCATACAGAACTTGATTATTGGAGAGTCTACATAGTTATTGTCTGTGGCAGTAAACAACGGAAAGTGGGCTATGGCGCCACAGGGAAAATAAACAAGGTGAATCAACCTTTGGATTTCCCAGACAAACTAAAAATACTCCTTATCACTACAAAACAATTTAAATGTTTGTGGTCAGCTAAATTTACACAGAATCATTCATTAATTGTTATTTAACGAGTATTTACAGACGGTATAGCAATTACATTAATTTTTAGCATTTATTTAGTGCAGTGAGAGTGAGCAATTTCTGTGCATGTTACTGGCTCGCAACATTGGCCGACCAAAAATATCGTGACAAATCAAGTAAAACATAAATGAACAAACCTATCCACGGTTAAGACGCAAGTTCTGCTCTTATCGGCATTTTCGCTTATTAGAAGCACGCCAACTATATGTTTCCATTCTAAGAATGTTCCGACTTTCTGTGTCCGTGATATGAACAGGCCATTTGATGATAGGGTGAGAATGCTGTCCATTCCGTTCAAGCCGCACTTGCGGGCCAGGTCGGTGGAGGCTACGGTCACCGAGTAGGAGTCTTTGAGCAATGCCTCAGTGCCTGAAAATATGGCGGATGATAAAGCATGATCGGAGAGCTATTTTGTTACACAAAAATGAAATGTGAGTCAAAAACAGGAGTATCAAAAGGTTTAAACATTGCCAGGGTCACGCCGCATCCAAAAATATTTTTATTTTTTGAATATAACAGAATAGCCCTTTTACAAATGAGTTGAAAACACCAATAAAACTCAAAAATAAAAACAAAACTCATGAATTGGGTAAACAAAGTACCCATTTTGTTAGTTTTTACAATTATTTACTTAATCTCGAACAACTTACAGGTTTCAAAAGTTTTTACATTCGCCATCCCCTTGAGGTTTTCTTATTAAAAATTAAGACTATATTATATCCAGACAAATTTATAATAGATTTATTTATTTATTTATTAGAGATAGATATGCAGTTGTGGCCGTCAAATCCAACATTCCAATTTGTAATGCATAAAGATATTAGCATTGAATGTATGACGTCAATAGTAATGCAAATTTAGGGCATGTGATACATGCACACTTATACACTTGAACACATTTACATAAAGGTGGATATGGTGGGTATACGATTATGGTTAAGCTATGTTTAAATTTGTTTACTCTTTCAAAGCTACCTACCCACATACTGGGTTTGATTCTGCTTTTCAGCAACTAAATTATTTTTAGTTTACTCCTGTCATTTTCTTTCTTCTAGAGAAGAAAATAGACGAGAGATATTTAGTCCTGTCCAATTAAAATAAGTCCTGCCAACTAAGGCATTTCATAATGTGTTTAGTGCATAATTATTTAGTGACTATTCACTACTAAAATACAGCCTCTTACAGAACTAAGTTCCATAGGTTATCTTCTATCCCTTTTCTTTTTTTGAGGTAAGACAAAGACAGGACTAAACTAAAATAAGTTTAGTCGGTGTAAAGCAGAATCACCCCCACTGTCAGTTCAAATTACTCCATATGAATAACAAGGAAAAGAATGAGTGAGAAAATGAATATGGATGAATGTTTTGATATTATGTATCTTAGTAGAACTGAGGATGGTTTACAGGTTTTTTTGAGATACCTCTTCAACTTATTTCCTTTTTAGTCTACATTCGGCAATGAATCTCAACTACATCCCACATCATGATCTTATTATATTGTATGACTAAGTTTTCACATTTTTAGGGACCATTATTTTCCCAGCTAACCCAATCATCAACTAAAATATTTCTCGGAGAGCATATAGTTTAGATTGATGAGATTTTTCTGAGATCATTCCAGAATTTTGCATCAACATAACTAATAGAATCCATTTTTATTAGGTTTTCCCTATAGTCACAGCAATCAAATCATTTTATTCGTCTAAATTGTTTGCCTACCTACATTTAGTAGCTCAAGTTCCTCACAAAAATTTCAAAATACCCTAAAATGACTCACCTAGCAACTTGTCACCATTTAGAAGAGCTGTAATTTTTCCCATCCAAGATTGAGCATCATGTAGCGATTGGGCCGCAAGGAGTATGCGGGGCTTCCGATCAGCGATAGAGTAGACCGCGAAGGCATAAGGCCTGGTGCGTGATTTGGTCCTCCTCACCACGCCACCCAAAGGTAACTCCACAGTGCCCGCAGCGGCCCCTGCCTCGCTGCAGTACACAGCGAGCGAGCCCCCAGCACATGTAGGGCTCGGCCTCAAAATACACCACTGTCTCTTCCATGACTACAAAATAAAAATAATCAACAATCTATGTTGTTGTGATGACAAGTCGTTACGATGACCAAACAAACTTACCTTGAACGGATTCAATCCGAGATTTGATTTGAATGGGTACTTCACTTCTAAGTACCCAGACATTTTAAATTAACGTTCACACGCTAAACAACATGTTTCACAAATCAACTCACAAATAAAATAAAAGTACACGAGGTGAACACAAACACGTTTGTTTACAAGAAAAAAAATATGGCTGGCTGCAATGCAATACGGCTGCGTTCAATCAAAGTTCATCTTCCCCCACACCATAGACACCTTACTGTACAGTCAAATGTACAGTCAAGGAGTTTCTACGTTATTCCATAATAGAATAACGTAGAATCTCCTTGTGTACAGTGTACGTACTAGTAGCGCCATCTATTTACTGTTATCAAAATAACGTTTGTGGCGATATAAAACAAAAAAATTATTGAAATACTCTTTGGTATGTCTATGTATTTATAAATCTTCTGAAAGAAGTTGTCAAAAACATTGATCGGTAAATTTTTTGTGTTTTATTTTTCAAAGTGTTTCCCCAAAGATTTTTATTGGAAGTAGGTGCAATTAATATTAATATTGAATTATTTAACCAATGGCGTAAGTAGATATCTACTGTTATGATACCAGTATATATATGTTTTTTCTTTATATATTAACTACCTACTTGTACTGTTGGGAAATAGATGGCGCTGCACTTACTTATACTTACTTATTATGAATTTTCTAAACGTTTGTTTTATATACATATTTACATTAGGTACCTACATTTCGCCACCGCCCTGGAACTTTTTGGTATTTTTGAGACGGCTCAATCTCATTTTTTTTATTGTAACAATGCTGTTTGATTTAAAAAAAGTCTTGAACATGTACATAAAGAAATACCTACATACTTCTTTATTAACAAAATTATGTTTTGTGGCCCGTATTGATAATCTGTAAATGATTAGATAAATAAGTAGGTACCTACATACGTTGGTATGTACGATGAACACAGTCGCAGGCGCGAGGCGCACTCTATACCGTTTGTACGCAATAAAAAATGTTTTATTTTGCATGAATACCTAGGTACAACTTAACTTAGAACCCTTAGAAATAGCTTTTGTAGTGGTAATAGAACGAAATAAAACTATTGTTGGTCTTCATAAGTTTATCAGCTTATTTAGTATCCATAGTACAGTCAAGCTCTGCATAGTTTGGGGCTTAATAATTAGCACATAATAGTTTTTACCAATTGAGTACGATATTGTGCACCATGGAGTCATCTGCTAGTACATAGCCCTCTGCGCTGAGCTTTGCGTAATGTTCCTTTAGTTAGGCTGACTTCTATGTTGCGAAACTAGGGGGCTGCATTTGACTGTACCTAGATAATGTGCCATTTACACGAGGCCAAGCCACTAAGACAATCCACTAAGACTGCATACAAAAAAAACGTGAGGACAATCCATTCCATTGTCCTGACGTTTTTTTTGTATGCAGTCTTAGTGGATTGTCTTAGTGGCTTGGCCTCGTGTAAATGGCACATAAAATGTCAACCATTATTGTTAATATGATGTCGATACAGGAATTTTCTATCTATTACTGGTCTGTGACAGGAATGCGAAGACAACTTATGTTAGCTATTTTAGTAAGGAATTTATTTATCAACAATCAGTAACTTTGTGACATAAATACACGGAGTTTGTTCAATTACATTCCATTATCCTTAAAATATTATCCTTGAATTATGTAAATTACTTAATACAACCTTATTAGTAACGTAGCCAGTGCTATAATCTGAGGGTATGTGCTGGTGTTCGTGTATTTAAAGTAAATTAAGTTTGTTCCTGTAATTAAGTTTACCTACTTACATGGTAAGTAAACATATCATTTATTAACAGATATACTCGTAGCAAAACAACGGAAATATGCTATCAAAAAACCAATTGGGTTATTTTTTGGAAGACCAACTGCTGCTACGTTCATAAACGAGAATAAAATATGAATAGGTAGGTACCTACCTACTTACTTACAAAAGTTTTTAGTTAGAAGTTTTTTTATGAAAACGGGCATTTATACTTACTTAATAATATTTTCAGTGTTTCTGCCTCTTCTTTATGCGTCTTAACAGTAGGAGAACAAGACCTAGGTGGCCCATTTCTCGAAATCAAGTGCATCTTCAAAGTTACATACATACATATAATCACGCCCTTTTCCCGTAGGGGTAGGCAGAGACCACTTCTTTCCACTTGCTACGATCCTTACATACTTGTTTCGCTTCGTCCACTTTCATTATTCCTTTCATACACGCTCTTCGGTTTAGGGTACTCTTGACCTGGCCTTTTTTCAAGACGTCCCCAATTCCCCAATTTCAAAATTACTATTAAAATTAGTACCTAGGTACTTTTGTAAGAAAATAAAATTTGCTTGTCTGTAAAGTCGGTATGCGGACGATAATTTTACTTGTAACGTCACGCGTCATAAGAAAACATAGATTATAGGTCGTGCGGCGTGCTTCTCTATCGCTTGTTCCGCGCTCTCGCTTGCACGCTCGGCTCAGGCGGAACGTGACAATGAGTCATGCTCTTTCGTCCGTGCAGCCGGCGTTCATCGATTTAATAAGACTATCACGTCAATATAGGTAATAATATTTATATCAGTTGTGTATATTGCTAAAAGTAGGACGCAGCCTCCAATCTATCTAGAGCGATATTACGTGATTAATAATATACTTAATAAGTTTTGTATGCATGACCCAAAACTTGGTCCTGGTCTGAAAGTTTCTGCGCCTCAGTTACGGTACTCATTGGACAGGCATTGTAAATCCCTACATTGGTCAGACCGTACTCCATTCTAAACGCAGGCGTAGGAAAACTATGCGTTTCTTTTCTCGACTATGATCTTATTTTTAGTACCTACCTACCTATAGTTTTTTAAATTTCTTTACAGTTGGAAGATAGTAACTGCAAAATATTGATTATCAAGAGGTGCATAGATAATTCGTAAGCTGCATTATGGATAGATTTATAGTTAATTCTTCAAAAATGCACGTAAGATTACTGTTTGTTCTATGGTGAGTACCTACCATTATATGAACTACTATACAATGCAAGTTTCTTTGTTTTCTGAAAGTTTTTTTTTATATTTTAGCACCACAGTACTAGTCTGTGTGTTCGGCCGTGCTGTTGGACCACAGTTCCCACCAACTCATGGCGAAGTGTGGCCGAAACCCCAGTATGAGGACAAAAAGGACACGTTTTATACCTTTTCTCCCGCGCATTTCGCAATGAATGTAAGTCCATCGGGCCCATCGAATGATGGTCGATCGAACAACTTTTAAAATTTGGTAGATGCCAGTATCTATCGAAATTCGAGAAGTTTAGTTTAAAAGATTATCCAAAAATACCTTTGAACATGTGTTTCGGTTTTCACTTTACAATTTTAGCTAATATACAAAATTTTTGGACAAAACAATTAAACACTAGCTTGAACTAGATGCACACAAATACATTCACCAATCCAAGCACTCCGTGAACTCAAAAAAACTAGTTGTATTTATCAGGTATGCGTGTTGACCGACACGTTTTTTTGGCAGAGGGGAACGCCTGTCAGTGGCGTCTCCGGTTGGTTTAATACTTAAAGATTGTGCCTCTTTGTCGCTCGTTGCGCGCTCTCGCTTGCACTGGAACGACGCATACGTCACACTTTTTCGGGAATGCCACCGGCTCCATCAATTTATAAGACGTTGTCACGTCAATAATAAAACAATCATTAAAAGTGTTGTGTGTCATAATGTGAAACGGAACGCGCTCGCGTCAGTTTTCGTGAAATTCCAATCTATCGAAATTTTGTTAAATATCCTCGTAAATATTGCGTAATCGTGATAAACGGTCTAAAAATCAAACAATCGTGCTGTGTTATTGCTAATTCATGAAAAATCAGTGATTGAAAAGTGATAAACGCGTGATAAAATCTCCAACCGAAACATAACCTCAAATTTTCAAATCTAGTACCTACACTAACTTATTTTGTGACTATGTTCGACCAAATTAACTTTGATAACGGTTAAAATATCAATTAATTAAGTGCCTCACGCCTAACAATGAACAGTAACGGCAAAAACCTACTAGATCAAACAAAATGTTCGAACTCAAGCAAACAACTTGTACAACAAGTTTTCCATAAAGGACTTCTTAACACAGTACCTCGAATGAAAAGTCACGTAACTGGTGAAGTGCAGAACCCAAATTCGCCCACTAACACTGCTAACTCACTCAACACCACACCCAGTTCAAATATGCAACAAGACGAAGTGGTACCCTGGCAAAGAGTTCCCGAATACAGTCAAAAACGAAACCGCTCACCGGATCAAGACCAATCTAGCTCCAAAATACCCAAAACCAACACACTGACTTGCGAAATCACTCCTAATGTAGAAATTAGCAACAGATTCTCCATACTAAATACGGAAGAGAACCCCTCTGCCCATAAAACTCCAAAAGTGTCTAAACCCCCACCAATAATCCTGTATGGGATAAAGGACCTAGAACAACTCACTAACTACATCCATGAAATGGTTGATGAGGAAGACTACACATACAAAATACCATCAAGAGACCAACTTATTATTACAACAAAAAGTGTAGAAAGTTATAAGAAGCTCATTGAACACATACGAGCCAAGGGCCTAATTGGTCATACATTCACTAGAAAAGAAGAAAGATGTCAAAAAATTGTTATAAAAAATCTACATTATAGCACACCAAAAGAATATATTGTAGAAGCCATTGAAGCCACAGGCAATAAAGTTAAAGGCGAGATTGTTAATGCCCGCAAGAAAGCAAGTAAGGAACCATACAATGTTTTCTTTGTTAACCTAGAACCGCATGAAAACAACAAATTATCTAAAAATATACAATATATATATAATCAAAGAGTTAAAATTGAAGATCCACGGAAAAGCAACATAATTGCTCAGTGTACAAGGTGTCAACAATACGGTCACACCAAGAACAACTGCATGAGACCATTCAGGTGTGTAAAGTGTGCTGGACCACACAATACCACAACCTGCACAAAGGACAAAAACACACCGGCCACGTGTGCTCTATGCCAAGGAAGCCACCCAGCCAGCTATAAAGGATGCAATGTATACCGAGAAATCCTTACCCGGAAGACTCAAGTAAAACACAAGCACAATATTACAAAAACTCAAGCACCTCAACCACATACCATTCAACAAGAAACTGCCATTGTGCATGACGCTGATGAAAGTGCTATTAAAAAGATATTCCCTTCAACCCAAAATGTAAACCAAGTGCCAACCTATAGCGAGGTAACAAAACATAATAATCAGCCTATGAAAAAGAAAATAAACATAAATACCCATAAAGATGGCTTTACCAAGCCACAGACAAACAATGTAAATGATTTACATATAAACAAAGAATATCAAAAGACATTATTAGACACAATTAGCAAACAAACAGAAAAAATTGAACTACTCATACAACAAATGGGGGCCCTTGTGAACCTCATAACTACACTAATCCAGAAGCTACCGTGACCAGCCTACGGATTGGAACATGGAATATAAATGGTTTGACACCAAATAAAAATGAATTACAAACCATCCTTGAAATAAATAAAATTGACATTATACTTATATCTGAAACACACCTAAATGACAGAAAAGCATTCAAGTTGAAAAATTACAATGTATATTGCACCAATCACCCGGATGGGACCTCTCATGGTGGATCAGCAGTTATAATTAAAAGTAACATTCAACACCACCCACACAGTGAGTTCAGAGAACATTACTTGCAAGCAACGACAATTTCGGTTCAGGACAAATGTGGAACCTTTAATGTAAGTGCTGCATATTGCCCTCCCAGACACACTACCAATGAGCACTTGTTTACCACCTACTTTAAATCTCTTGGTCCCAAATTTATAAGTGGCGGAGACTGGAACAGCAAACACACACACTGGGGATCCCGCCTAATCACAACAAGAGGCCGTGAACTGAAGAAATGTATTGACAGCCTAAAACTCACAACTCTTTCAACAGGAGAGCCAACATATTGGCCTACAGATCAAAATAAAATACCAGACCTCTTGGACTTCTTCATCATAAAAGGCTTCAAAGATACTTACCTCAGTGTGGAAAGCTGCCTTGATACATCTTCAGATCATTCACCAATTATAAGCACACTCAGCACAACTGTGATTCTCCGAGAGCAACCAATGACACTGCAAAATCATAAAACGGACTGGACGGCTTTTAAAAGTTACCTTGAGGCTGAAGTAGACCTGAGAGTGAGACTAAAAACTGAAGATGACATAGACAAAGCCACAATTTATATTACTAATAAAATCCAAGAAGCAGCATGGCGCTCTACTCCCTACCTAAAAACCTCAACTGAAAACACAAACATCCCTCTGCAAATACGTAGAAAATTAGAAGAAAAGAGGAGGCTGAGGAGAAGATGGCAACAGAGTAGGTATAGAGAAGATAAAACTGCGTTAAACAAAGCTGCTAGAGAGCTAAAATACATGATTAATGAAAACGAAAACTATACATTCCAGCAAAAATTGTCCTCGCTCTCTGGCACTAAGCGTGATAACTATAACCTGTGGAAAATAACAAAACAACTTAAAAGACCTCAAGAAGCAGTGCCACCCCTAAAAACGCGTATTGGGACCTGGGCCAAAAAACCTCAGGAGAAAGCTGAACTTTTTGCGCAACATCTGAGCCAAGTATTTACGTCAAACAGCTCGACTATGATAGAGTTTGAGAGTGAAGTGGATAGAGTAATAAACAGTGACCAACAACTGTCACTGCCCTTAAAGTTAGTGACACCAAAAGAACTGACAAGAACTATCAGAAACCTGGGTAAAAAAAAGGCGCCTGGTTTCGATCTCGTTACAGGAGAAGTACTAAAACATCTACCAAGAAAACCCATTGTATATTTAACAATGCTATTTAATTCCCTACTAAGAATACACTACTACCCAAAAATATGGAAAATATCCCAGATATGTATGATACCTAAACCGGGAAAACCACCAACAGAAGTCGGCTCATATAGACCAATTAGTCTTCTACCTGTGTTATCAAAAGTTTTTGAAAAAGTATATCTAAGCAGACTGAAAGCAGTTCTGGAGGAAAATTGTACAATACCAAATCATCAATTTGGCTTTCGAGTACAGCATGGAACAGTAGAGCAAGTTCATAGAGTTGTAAACAAGATACGTGAATCCCTAGAAAACAAGGAATACTGTGCTGCCGTGTTTCTGGATGTACAACAGGCATTTGATCGAGTGTGGCATAAGGGTCTTTTATACAAGCTGAAAAACGAACTACCAAACTCACATTATATGCTACTGAAATCGTACTTATTAGATAGACAATTCCAAGTAAAATTTGGAGAGGAAGTCTCAAAGCTATATGATATTAAAGCATCAGTCCCACAGGGCTCTGTTCTAGGCCCAGTGCTCTATTCCATATATACAGCTGATTTGCCCTGTACTGATAATGTTGTGACAGCAACATACGTCGATGACACTGCCTGCCTCGCGAGTGATAAAGATCCAACGCTAGCATCACAAAAATTGCAAATACAACTGGACAAAATTGACGAATGGCTGGATACATGGAGAATCAAGACCAGTGCTACAAAATCCCAACAAATCACATTCACTTTACGAAGGGGAGACTGTCCGCCGGTTAAGATTAAAGGTGAAGAACTGCCCAGCGCAAATTCAATCAGATATCTTGGCCTACACCTAGATCGAAGGCTCACCTGGGCAAAACACATCAAAACTAAAAGAAATGAAGCTAATTTAAAATATAAAAGCTTAAATTGGCTCATTAGACGACAATCGCCTCTAACACTCAGTAACAAACTGTTGGTCTACAAAAGTATAATTAAACCGATCTGGACTTATGGTATACAGCTCTGGGGATCTGCCAGCAGCTCTAATCTTGAAATACTGCAGAGGTTTCAAAACACAGTTCTCCGGGCCATATCATGTGCCCCATGGTTTGTCAGAAACACAGAGATAAGTGAATATTTAAAAATGCCAACCGTAAAGCAGGAAGTTAGCAAGTACAGCAAGACATACAAAGAAAGACTAGCTGAGCATACCAACGAACTTGCCAGGGACCTGTTGAGTGCAGTCTGCGGTGAGAGACTGAAGAGATGGCATATCCTCCAACTTGACCAGAGGCACTAGAGCGTGAAATCCTCTAAATATGAGGGATGACATTTACTGAAATGACACCTCAATTAACCCAAAAACAATGAGACCATCTGATTATGGCTGAAAAAGCCGATAGCAGATAAAATGGGAGAGAAAAAAAAAAATTAAAAGTGTTGCAATTGAGTACCTAGGTACCTACTAGAAACGTCACACCTTGCTATTTCAGTAAATTTTCCATAATAACATTTCATAATAAAAATAGATCTCATAAGTATAAATCATAAAAAGTAACTAATTTGACTAGACAGGACATTACCCCATTCGTAGGTTCAATAGGTACCTGGGTACTTACATACTTACCTACTCAATATTTTTAGATGAAGTATTTTATTTACGTAGGTATTTAATTGAGTTATTAAAAAATGTTGCCTGTCTGTTTGTCTGTTACCTTTTTACGGCTAAACCGATGTAACGAACCTGATGAAATTTGACAGGACGATAGTTTACAATACAAGGTCATACCTAAATTCCTAAGGCAGGTTTTTTTTTCCGAAAAACCTAGAATACACGCTTACTATTAGGTGTAAGTATAGGCTGGCTAACCCCATTACCGATGTATAGTAAGTACCTTCCTACTTATATATTATTAACGGTTCTTCAGTAGGTACTAGCTGTGGTACTTACTAGTTAATTTTCAATAAGCTACCCTCTGGTTTTAGGTAACAAACAACGACTGTGAGATTTTAAAGAAAGCAGTTTGGCGATACGTTCCTGTACTGAGTGACCAGTTTGCCCTTGGCAGACGTCACTGGAGGAAAGCATTGAAGAAAACAGGCAGACGCCATGTGCACCCGCGGAATATGTCGCACGCGTACTTGGGTCTTCTGCGAAAGCTGGACATAAATCTGCAACAGCCATGCGAAGAGTTCCCTCACTTTGAGATGGATGAAAGTTGTAAGTTTTAAATTACCCGTAGATCCAAGTTGCAAATGTCGATTGATCCAATTTGCAAACTGATGATCTGATCTGATCTGATGAACAGTTTAATTTCAAATATATACCTACCCACCCCACTAAGAACTCGTTAGCTTAGCTATTGGTTTCGCTTGCTACGAATACAACTTGGAGGAATTTGATATTTGCGATGAATTTTTTATTCCTTTGTCCCGTTTGTGTGTATGTATTATTATGTTGTTTTCTACGACGCCAAAAACAGCAATTGTTACGTAGTAATTTTTTTTTACTATCTGAACTAATAGCAACATTAATGGATAGATCGGTACTGATTAACTAAACTCCTAAACATAATGTAAGAATGTTATTAATTTATAATTATTAAAAGGTGTAAATTTCAGATAACTTAACCGTTTCGGAAACAAGTGTGTTAACAAGCAAATCGATATGGGGGATTCTGAGGGGCTTGGAATCTTTTGCGCAGTTATTCTACATAACGAAGGATTTTACCGTAAGTTGAAATACCACATGCAGGAATAACGGTCACATAATAAACAGGACAATTCACATTCTGCTTGGGCCTTATATTAAAACGACAGATCCTCGAGCAAACTGAACATTACTTGACTTCTCCCAGGGTTAACAAATGTTGATTTACAAAACTAATTGCTGCTTGCTGCTGGCTCAAGTTAAATTTTGACTATGTTAAGAGAGATTTCAAAGATATATTAATATATCAAGGTGGTTGTTGTTTGATCAAAACAGTCTAAAGCATGATTTTTTCCATTGAGTGTAAAGGACAAGAAATGTCTTCTGAATTATTTGTTATGCTTCCATTTCCACCCAACGCAATAAAGGAACGGATAATTGATTCATCCACTAACTTGCGCTGATATTATTATCAGAATGATACTCTTGATACAAAACGGGGTACATTTTTATACAGGAAGTTAGAATAAACACCACCCATATTGTGGACTACCCCCGGTACCCGCACCGTGGCCTGATGCTGGATACGGGGCGGCATTACCTCTCCATGGCCAACATCTTGAACACCCTGGACGCGATGGTAATGAACAAGATGAACGTGCTCCACTGGCACATTGTGGATGACGAGAGCTTCCCGTATGTGAGTCAGCAGTATCCAAAACTAAGGTACCTTTACATCATTTGTTTGTGGTATCTACCCCAGACATACCTGTCTATTTTGGGGCTAACTAATTATGATCTGTCCTGCAAAAGGGTTAGGTAATAAAACCTGCTAAAAGAATACTATCGGTGGCGAACCTGCTGTCTTTGGAGATCAGCTGGCCTATTATTTACAACCTTAATCGCAGTCGGCTTCATTGACTTACATTCTTCATAATGTACATCTTTCATTACCACCTGTGTATGCGGAGCAAGCACTGGCCGTATAATAATAAATGTCAAATAAAAGCGATTTCGGCACAATTAGGACCCAGAGTGGACGGCGGTTATGGCCATAGTCAAATAACGCCCCCCACAAGTAGAGTTGGATTGGTTATATTCATGAACGCTATTGCACGGCAATCACTGCAATCAGTCACCGCTTTGGGAGGCATAAAATAAACAATTCTGAGGTGGGAGTTTTTGTTGGATTAGGCGCACAATGCCACATTCGCAAAATGCCACATGACGCAAAATGCCACATTCGCAAAATGCCACATTCGCAAAATGCCACATTCGCAAAATGCCACACAGCAAAATGCCACAGTAGCAAAATGCCACACTAACAAAGTGCCAAACTTGTCCAACTCCCTTTCTTGCAGTATGTAGGCCGATGATTTATAAATTAGAAAATAAAACTAATTTAATAATTTTAGTATGTATGTATATAATCACATTATTTATTAATTTCCATTTATTTTAACACAAAATAAATTGAAAATGTTAACTGAAATTATGAAGGCCGCTGAGAATCATAAAAACTTAATAACAAAATATTATAACTTTTTTTCAAAAAAGCATATTTTTTTGTATTTACATCATTCAGCTGTTTTATTGTAATATTGTACTTATAATAGTATTTAATCACATCACACAGATTAGTACGAAAGTGTGGCATTATGCGAAAATGGCATTTTGATAATGTGACATTTTGCGATGTGGCGTTTTGAGAATGTGGCATTTTGAGAATGTGGCATTTTGCGAAAATCGAATGTGTCATTTTGCGAATGTGGCATTATGCGCCTAATCCTATGTTAGGTATTCACCAAAATAATCGTCGATACCGGCACACTTCAATCTTTAAGACCGGAGATCACCAACAATAAACAACCGCTAAAATAATGAAAGGTGTCTCTTTCTCTCTTCTTTCTACTTTAATTGAGTTACTTTCAATTGGTCGTTGTTTAATACCATAATGTGCATCTTACAGCGAGAAAGCAGCTTTTCACAGAAGCATGGTCTACACGAAGTCAGATATTGCGATGGTGGTCCAATACGCGAAGTATCGTGGCATCAGGGTAGTACCGGAGTTTGATGTGCCAGGTAACATCGTTTTACAAACAGGTTCAATTACGGAATAGCAAAATATGAGTAAATTTTGCTTATGCAATACTTGATTTCTCTCGCTTTTTGTTAACAAGGACAGAGGCCTCTACAAGTCTACAGATTATTTATATATAATGATTTTTTATGTTCTTAGATACACCTGATTCTCCCCTGCTTTGCAGATCTTAAGTCGCATTCCACAGGTGGCGAGGCTAAGCAAGAATTGATATAATTATTTGAGTAATATTGAAAATACACATAGTGGTTATTAATCTTTGCAACGGAAAACTATATTATCTCGCTGGCTCGTGCTTTGCTGCATACAAATTTCAATTCTCGTCTCGCTGTAGAAGTGACAACTCTTAGAAAGATATCAATGTCCAAATTCGTAGTATGAAATTCCATTTATCAATTACATTACAATAGACAATAAAGGTCTATATAAATACAGGACACACAAGATCTTGGGGAGTAGCGTACCCCGAGTTGGTAGTACAATGCAATACCGGCGTGTTGAACCCTACGAAAAATTTCACGTACAAACTGATCAAAAACTTATTCGATGAGGTCCAGGAATGGTTTCCGGATGACCATTTCCACGTGGGCGCTGACGAAGTCGATGAGAATTGTTGGTGAGCAAAATTATTTTTAATTTATAATTTTAGTACTTATCAGTTTTGGCTTCCCATTTTCCTCGGTGGGGTTTCTAGTTGAATATTAATAAGCTATGAAGTCTATATAAATAAAAATGCTGTTTGTTGGTGAGGGCACGACTTCAGAATAGCTTGGATAAGTAAGATGGTTAGAAAAAGCTAGTTTCGGGAAAAAGTGAAAGTTTTTTTTTCTATGGGATTTTTGTATACTCAAGATCATAACTTGGAACTTTGGACAGAACAACGTCGGTCAGATCAGATTAAAATACACACTGACGTCGTATCCCTTTAGTAAATAGTCCTTTTCACTAGGGTTTTTTTATCGTCATGTCTTCCATCTGTTAATATTGCAGGAGTTCAAACCCACAAATTGAAAAGTATATGAAGGAACACAACATTCCAAATAGGGATGAACTGTTCGCCATGTTCCTAGAGAGAGTTACACCGCTCCTGAAACAATCGACGAAGGTCATCGCTTGGCAGGTTTGCTGTTTTTTTACCTAGCAGAAGACTCACACTATTACCACAGACCAGGGGGCCAATTCTACTAAATGACAGCGGTGATAGTTGTATGACAATTACATGATTGTGGTCACTCAATGGTGATATTATGTCAAATTTTGACATAATATCACCATTGAGTGTAAAATTTTGACATAATATCACCATTGAGTGACCACAATCATGTAATTGTCATACAACTATCACCGCTGTCATTTAGTGGAATTGGCCCCCAGTTTAAATAAACTGGCGCCCCAATGCCACTAAATGTCTACGGTTATAGTTGGATGACAATGACATGTCAATGGTCAGTCAATGGTCTTATTTGGCACTTTTCGTATTCAAATAACACCAATGACATGTCATTCTCTTCCAACTATTACCGTAGACATTTAGTGGAATTGGGGCCCAAGTCTGGTTTATTTAAACTGGGCTACACATCGGCAACTGTATTTTGCAAATGAACCCGAAGATTATTATTTAATTCAAAAGTTGACTGTATTGTTAAAATTACACATGTAAATATTTTTGTTTGAGAGCTTTGGATGTGTTCTCTATTTTATTAAGTGGCGAAGCTTATAACTTTATATTATATATTTTTTAGGACGTGTTTGACCTAAATGTTACCAGATCCAGCGATTTCTTGTTTCAAGTATGGCGAAGCGTTGATGAGATGGTGAAGGTAAGTTATAATTAAAATAAGCTCCTTTAAAAATGAGGTAAAGAAATTTCATTAGTATTTTGTCAGAAGATTAAGGTAGCGTAGCCGCAGCCCAATCATTCATCTATCATTGATTGCTGTTGAAAAATCGAGGTATTTGCCACTTGCGAAGATATTGATTATCCATGATACCCAAAGATATTATATATAGAAAGACGTAGATATGTTACAGGACTTACAGGACGCAGGTGTCCATGGGCGACGGTAGTCACTTACCATCAGGTGATTCGACCCGTGTGCCCGTTTGCCCCCTTTTTATTATAAAAAAAAAATCACTTACATAATATTGTATAAATAGCATTTAAGTACCTTATTCTTATAAATAAGTACTACGTATGTTGGTGCTATTGCTATGCTATGGTGGTCATTACAGTTTTCACAGATAAGACACAAACTATGTAAGTATAAAAACCACAAAAAAATACGAAGTATACAATGCACATTTTATAACATGACTAATAAGAAAATATACTAAAAAAAAGAGGGTATTTCCAGAAATAAAATACGTCTGCCTACATCCTCGGCGATTAAAGGCGTGAGTTGCCTCCCTGTTGGCTCAGTGGCGTAGAGTGGAGTGCTTTCTAAGTCGCACGTTGGATTATCACTCACTCAGATCCAAGATTTGTATGCATGAATATATTATCTGCTGTGCTGGCTTCGTGTCTGAGTATTTAATATTTATTAAAACAGTTGCTTAGTAGGTACCCAATACCAATAGTACTGGCTATTAAAGTAATGCCTAGTTTGGGATTAAATAACTGTAAATTCTGTCCAACAATTTAAAAGCTCACTTATTTCTATACTAACCCAATCTTCAACAAATACAACTGCGCTTCATGTCCAGATCCTGAAGGCTGGGCATCGCTTACTGTTCTCGGCAACGTGGTATTTAGACCGCTATTTGGGATACACATTTGACATCATGTATAAAGCGGACCCGCGACAATTAGTGGGAAACGATGTCAATGAAACGCTCCTGGAAAACATATATGGCGGAGAGGCGTGTATGTGGGGCGAGATGGTCGACGACAGAAATCTAATGAGCACGTAAGCATCACAACTGGGTACCTACTTTAGTTCTCGGCTCCTCATACTCTTGGCGCCATAGGCGCATGACACAGGGACTGAAAGCGGTAGATGTGAAGGTACCCGTAAAAATATGTTAACGTTCATTTTAAAATGTAAGAGCTTGATTTATTGGAATTTTGTACCGGAAAATGAGGTAAGACGATCGTTGCAACTGATCGTTATCATAATGAGTTATTTAGAAATCCGCTACCAATGTTTAAGCAAAAAAAAAAAGAAGTACCGATATTTGAAGATTGACAAAATTCGTCAGAATAACCGAATAAATTGAAATTAACGTTAAAATATCACCACCATTTGAGGGGTGTAGTTTCAAAACCCGCTAAAGCATTTTTTGGAAATTTTGTACAAAACGTTTTTTTTAATCTATTGTAGTTAATTTAATGAAAAAGTAAATATTTCGTGATAAATTGGTTGCCACGGCATTTCAACCCTTAAAAATGTGAAAACCATTAATATTTTTACAAGCATTTTCAAGAAAATATAAAATTAAAATATATTATAGAGGAATTTGCAACCAACCTGTCATTTTAGTGGGTTTTGAAAATAAACTGTCATTCTGAAGGGGGTTTTGAAACTAACCTTATAATGCTCGATGGATGACATTATGCTATAAAGCATAGGTAGAAACCAATCTCAGTAAACTGTATCCAGCTATGTATTAAAATTAACTAATGAAAAACAAAGTAAGTAAATATCAACTCTTTATTGTACACCAATAAAAATATGCAACAAGTGACACAATGATAAAAAAATTACATTGGGCGGTCTTATCGATTTAATCGATTTCTTGCAGATAACCTCAGGAACAAAGAGCGGAAACAATTTGTTTAAAAAAAATATCTTTTTTTTATTAAACAAATTGTTTCCGCTCTTCTTTTCTTTTCTATGTCTATAGGTATAGTAGTTTAGTTGATAACCGCTATCAAAATTCATCACTTCAGCACATATTATTACAAGCAGGTACTCATTACTTATTGTTGCATAAAACTTTCTAACGAACTTTTGAAGTAAGTTTTAGGTAAGATTTTACTCACCGTTTTCTGGGCTCCTTTTCGCGTTTCCAAGATTCTGGATGGCGTGGCAGTTTCCGAGCATCTTTGGGATCACATTTTTTTACAAACTGCGCTAGATCTTCCATCCTTTTTAATGAATTTTGTTTAAAAACCGCGAGCAAGTCTCATCTACACAGCCAAAATCCCCATACTATTTTAAAGTCACGTGTTTGCAATGCGACGCTCTCATTGGTCGATTTCATTTTAGAGGATTTTGATTGTGATATTAGATATTTTAGCGGCCTTTGCAACTAAACTTACTTTTTAAACTGTATTTACTGTGAATTTTAGAGGGGTATGAAAATTTACATATGATCTATTGCAAAGTAAATTTAAAAACCTTTCTCTTATTACAAAAATGTAAAAATGTATTCGAAATCGTTATAGAGGGTTTTGAAATTACACCCCTCATTTATCCCAGTATCCCTTGACTGGACTTGATCCCTCACTTTTCCAACGGTGGAAAGTGAGTGCAGCATTTTAGAAAGCTATACCTACATTTAACCTCTCGCGTTCAGGGTTTGGCCCCGAGCCAGCGCAGTGGCCGAGGTTCTGTGGAGCCCGCCGCAATCTACCGAGAGAGTATCGGATTGGACTCACAGTCGCATTGAAGAGCACGCATGCCGCATGATCCGCCGCGGCGTGCCGTCGGAACCGCCCAATGGACCCGGATTCTGTGTCAGCGATTAGTGCACTATGGCATGGCTGTTTGTTTTCAATTTTAGTGTACGTAATAAATCTTTTCTAATAATGTTTTTTTTTATCTTATTACACGTCTCTATTGCGGAATGAACTGGCTGGACGGAGTAATATTATAAAATTGGATTGGATATACGACCGACACTACGACTTTTAAAGATCTGTTGCGAATTTGATCTTTTAGTTTGCAAATTGGATCATTTACGCTACGACTTTTCTGGATCTTTATCTAGAGATATAGAAACTATTTTTGACGTGACAACGCTGGAGCCGGCTACATGCACGAAAAAGTATCACGTATGCGGCGCTCCAGTGCAAGCGAGAGCGCGCAACGAGCGACAAAGAGGGACAATCCATTCCATCTGATTCCATCAATATTTACGAAAAAGTATGACGTTGTCACGTTCAACTATCGTCAGTAAACCGACTTTACAGACAACCGATTTTTTGGTGTATTATCGTCTTATAACTTTACTATCGAACTCTCCTTTTATATGGATAAAGGCATGAGCGTTTAACTCTCCTTTAATATGGAAGTCCTACAAGAAACAGTGTCGCAGACTCCTGAGTCAAAAAAATCGGACTCTAAGCCTATCGACAAGAATCTTTGAGTATTAAACCAACCGGAGACGCTACTGTAAGGCGTTCCCCTCTGCCAGAAAAAAAGTGTCGGTCAACGATCATACCTGTTATATATTACTAGTTTTTTTGAGTCCACGGAGTGCTCGGATTGGTGAATGTATTTGTGTGCATCTAGTTCAAGCTAGTGTTTAGTCGTTTTGTCAAAAAATGCGTTTGTGTTAACATTATTTGTGTGCGTTTCCTCGTCCCCCTCGCTGAAATTGGCAGACTTTTTTGCAAAGAAAATAGTGCGCGTGACGTCTCCTGTTGGTTTAATACTCAAAGACAAGAATCAACAAAGTCGGTTCATTCGTTCGGTTTTTAGAGCGCCACGAAAGGACAAACATAAAGGCTGATAAACACTTACCTACCCTATTTGCGTCACGCAGTCGGTTAGTATTAATTGTAACGACGAAATAATATCACTATCACTACATAGTATAAAACAAAGTCGCTTTCTCTGTCCCTATATCCCTATATAAAAAAGAAAAAGATGAATACTAAAGACGAGGCAGTATAATCTTTGATGCTAGCCTGTCCAACAAAATTGGTAAGTAAATAAAAAAAAATGTCAATGTCATCATCTCATCATTGTGTGATCATTGTGACAGCGTTGCCAGAACGTACCAAAAAGTACGGTTTTCAGTACTATTTGTCACGCCACCGTACCTCAGAATAGACCGTACCTTTTTCGTACCTTTTCTGTATTAGTGATTAATTTTTACAACAAACTAGACAGGGTAAAAAACAAAAAAATAGCCTTCTGTTTCTCTCAATATTCTGAATTTGAATTTTAAAAAGCATTTTTTTTCCAACCAAATAAGACTTGACTGTATGGATGGACTACATTCCTTACCTTCTTTCCATAGGAGCAATAAATTTTAAAAAACAGAACATTGGCACTGTTTACGAACAAATCTTTTCGTTTCGGTTTGGCTATTATTTTTTTAAGGTTTTCTTCTCTACTATTATATACTGTTAAGATGTTCAGAATGAGACCAACAAATATTTCGATATCAATTTATATTCTTGACCAAAACAAAGTTAACCGCCTTCAACCAAAGAGTATCTAACTACTTTCGGCCTCTCTGTCCGCAGAACTCTATAACTCTTAGTCTCTGTCATATTTTAAGCTCAGGATAATTAGCGGTATTTCATCGTAGCAGCTCTATCTCTTAGTTTAAAGCATTAACTCAACGATCAACGCCATCCATGGTGTGAGCGTAGTACAAATACATGCGGAAAAATAGGATGGCGCATACGTCGCTTCCAATTTCTTTCACAATACATAGGACTTTTTTTTACTTATACTTATACATACCATACGATAGCCCAGACGGTTAAAGAGCCGGCCGAAAATCAGTGAGGCTCGGGTTCGAATCCTGGCATGTACCAATGAGTTTTTCAAAAACTTACGTACATATTTATCACTAGCTCGACGGTGAAGGAAAACATCGTGAGGAAACCCGCAGGTCTCAGAATTAATTCTGAGACATGTGTAAACAGACCCGGTCCGACGATGGGCTCACCACCTATCACGTTTAGGGGTCCAATATATCTCATGAAATGTGGGTATATCCAGTATTGGAATACCTCTGCCTACCCCCTCGGGTCCCCCTATAGTCTTTATACTATTATACTTTAATAATATTATAAAGAGGAAAGATTTGTATTTTTATATGTTTGTATTTTTATTACGAACAAACTCAAAAACAGTAGTTTTTGAGTTTGTTCGTAACTTTATTGGTGAAAGAATGTTTAAAATCGGTACTACTGTACCGATTTTAAAAATTGAGCCCATCGTACCACTATACCGATCGTACTACTGTACCGATTTAAAAAATTCTTTCACCAATGTAAAGCTAGAAAATCCTTGAGTACATAGGCTATATTTTATTTCCGTATTCTCATGGAAACGGGAACTACGCAGGTGAAACCGCGAAAAACCGCTAGTATTAAATAAAACAAATAAAATAAGTTCCTCTTTAGCTTAGTTCCGTTGCTTACTATAAATCTTTAACCTCACCTGCTTTTCTTTCTAATTTCTTGTGTGTAGTAACTTTGAAATAGTTAATTGTTTGTATATTAATTTTTTTTAAAGGTATAGTGTAGTGTGGATTGGATAATACCATGATTGATTGAGGAAACAATCTAGATTTCCTGGCCTTTTAAATTATTATCTTACAATTGCACCCTGTCGAGAAACTAATGACAAATAATGAGACTGATGCTTTCTTCAAATTTCTGTAATATTTGACAGTAAAATATGGACACAAATTACTTGGACGGTATTTTCTAAGGTCCTAAATAGTACATTCCGGCAGTGGCCAGCAAAAGAGGTATAGATGGACGTACGTGTAAATGTGGGCCGAGGCAAAGCCAAGGCACACAATACGTAAGTCCATCAATACCTAGTTGTGGCCAAGGGTTGTATAGTACTTTTCTCAAATAATGCGCGGAAATTAAACTAAATTATTCCAAAGCAAAACGTTTTATTTTAAAATACAATTTATTTTCAAAATCAATGACAAGCAACGAACGCTTATTTGTTTTTTTTTTCAATTAACAGCTTGCTATTTGCGAGCCAGTTCGAAAAGTAAATAAAACTTTTGATAAGTTACCTCCTTGGTTGCCATGCGTAGGAGTAAAAAACCGCTCAAATTTCCAAGCATGTTTAAAATAAAATATTATTTTCATAGTGTTTTTTTGACAATAATTTGTTTTCTCTATAGACTAGCATTTTTCAACGTTTTGGCAAAACCGTACCTTGAAGTTAAAAACCGTACCTTTTCAGAGAGCCAACCGTCCTTATTTGGGAAATCATACTGGCAACGCTGTCATTGTCATTTGTCATTGTTTCTGGTTTCTATGATACGTTTTCGTCAAAAATCTAAATTGAAGAAGCAAATTTTGTTCTATTGAAAGACTGATTTGGACAAAACAACAATGAATAAAATGCTGCCTCCTATATTTATAGCACTCAGTTGCTTGGGCAGCGTCTGTAGCGCTACGAACCCAGTTGAAGAGGATGTTGGAAATGGACGATACGTGATTGAAGGACGAGTGTTTCCCCCTGATGAGCTCGACCTTACGGACTGGCAAGTGGACACGCGGATCCACGTGAACGGCGGCGAATATATCGGCTTTGTCCGGAGCGACGGCAGCTTCGTCATATACAACGTGCCTTCTGGCTCCTACGTAGTAGAAGTTGTGCACCCCGACTACATGTACGAGCCAGTCCGAGTAGAAATCAACTCGAAAGGCAAATATAGAGCCAGAAAAGTCAACTACATACAGACTTCGCAGGTTATTCAAGTACCGTACCCACTGCGCATGAAAGCGCTGTCCAAGTTCCGCTACTTCCAAATTCGAGAGCAGTGGCGCCTAACGGACTTCTTATTCAACCCTATGGTGATCATGATGGTGTTGCCATTGCTTCTCATCATGATTTTGCCTAAAATGATGAATGACCCGGAAACGAAAGAGGATTTGAAGCAAATAAGCAATCTGACGAGGATGTCTGATATGCCGGAGATGTCTGAGATGTTCACCAGCCTATTTAGTGGCGGCGGCGCTGCCAAAGCCCCTGCTTCTAAGGCTAAGCAGGTGAAGAAGAAGCAGTAGTTTTTTATCTAATTATCACTTAAGTATTTATGATCAATCTTTGTATGTATAGTTTAGGTTGTGTTGTCAATAAAATCTTTATCAGTGTACTGTTATTTTTTTTATAGAATAGAAATCTTTATCACTGTAAAGTGTTTTTTTTTTTTAATAAATATGACCTGATATGACACACTAATGAGATTGTGAGGCATAGACAAAACAATACTATATGGACCATAGATAGAACTCGTCATAATGTCGCAGCTAGAATTTTTTCTGGTTTTGTGTTTTGGGTTCAGTCTTGGTATGTCTCATTGGAACATTTTGGCAGTGGCCCAAGCGAGAATCGAATCTGCTACTTCTGTATCGCAGTATACAGCAGTGTTCCAAGTGAGCCAACAGGGGGCCAATTCGACTAAATGTCAACAGTTACAGTTGGGTGACAATGACATGTCAATGGTTAGTCGATGGTGTTATTTGCTTTGAAAAGTGCCAAAACCGTAACCATTGACATTTAGTGGAATTAGCCTCCAGGCCTGTACCTATTTGAAATTTTTGTGATGATTATCACTTTAGTGGGGAAGTATGATAAGTGAAAACAAAACTTTTATATTGAGAGATTTTATTTGGAAATATATCTATGAAGAGTCAATAATGAGATTTCCACTCTATTATATCCATTCACAAACTCTGTTTAACAACTTAAGACAAATATTACACACAAATACATATAAAAAGTAAAAAAAAAATCAGTCATTTGGTAAATTTGGACGGAAACTACTTAAGTAACATGCTTATTCTGCTTATAGTATACTTCTTGTTTAGATAAATAATATGAGATTCATTTTATAATAGTCCATGAGTTTAATTTTTTTGGACGGTATACATTTAAGCTAGAGACGGTAGAGCTTTGTACCATGAAAGAATAATGTTTTCATTCATAAAAATACTCTTTGATAAATACAAAACTCTGGTGCTGCCGTGATACGCGTGAAATTACACAAAAAATAATCTTATCGATCTATGTAAAACTAAATAAATCAATATACAATACATATTTCATTTGTATACAAAATACAATCCATAAATTTGTTTTAAAATTTTTATATTGTGTCACTTAGTGATAATATAAGGCATTCCATTATTGACAAGTTTGTTATTTTCCATGATTACATAACTTGAAAATATGCAGGATATAAAACAAGCATGGAAATATTTTAGAATTTCTTATGCTACACATACATTCTACACTTATAAAAGTATTTACAGAAAAATTCTATAGAATGTCGTTCGTTTAGATTTTCGCCACAAAATACGGCAAGGAGGCATTTTATGCTAGTTTTAGAATGTTATCAAAGGTATCTCAAATATTTAATGGTTTATGGGCAGATTGTTGTATATTTCTTTAATACGTACTTATTTAATTAATATACTAAAATATTTCAATAAACTGCTTCTGTATTAAAAAAAGTAAAAGCAATGCACCAAGAGGCCAAAAAAAGATGAAAAAATATATATAAAGCCGCGTTTTCATAGTACAGTCAAGAGCAAGTCAAGCTTTACACTACCAGTGTAAAGCCAAAGTGTCAAGCTTAGCGTGCTCTTGACTGTACGAGCGCTACTATTGTAAACACGAGATCCAATTGGACGGTGTTCTATTGACACATCTATTAACAATCCGTCCAACCGCGCTGTACCGTGAAAACTCGGCTTAAATGTATGAAAACTAGAAACATATAAATTCTTAGAAAAGAGAGTAAAGAAACTGTATTGGAATAGAATACGGAACACTTAAGTTCTAATCTATGTGGAATGGAAATAGGAAATTGATTCTTCACAGAATCCCACTAATATTATAAATCCGAAAGTTTGGATGTTACGAATGGCTGAACAGAATTATCGATTGAGTAATCTGATGATTAGATATTTTTTTTTATATGCTCGCAACGTTGTCTTGATGTAGCTGTCGATATTTACGTTTATAGTTTTTGTTTAAAAACACTGGTGTATTACTATGTAAATAGACAGTAATAGTATGTATAGATATATTAATGGACTTGCCTCAACCACCGCGTGATACATTCCTACCTACTCCGCAAATCGAAACGCCCCGCTGCCCTTCTTGTAGGCCGACAGGCCTTTTATTCCAAATACATGCCGAATTCCGTCCAAAAGACGCTGAAACTAACTTTTTAAACACAAAGGAAGAAGTGTTCAAGTTCACAGTAACCTAGAACGCGAATGCTGTCTCTACATAGTATTATTATCTATTCTTATAGCTTTTCTACAACTTTGCCAAACATACAATAAATGCAGTCAAAGACATAGTATAATTCTAGATTAAAGAAATCGGCGACAAAAAGTAGTATACAATATATAATTCTTAAACTATACGAAAGAAAGTAATACCTATACGGTGGTTAAACAATACACATTACATATTTCAGTTGCCACTGTATGCTATGTAGGCAACTCTCATGAATTTTGTGATATACAAATAAAATATCCATCTCATAAATGTTATATTTTTCACATTGTTGCGAATTAGTTGATCCAAAAAATATCGCTAATGCTTAATTTACATTCCAAGACATTCTATAGCATATTCAATTCTATCTCCAATACGTAATGTACAAATTTGTGTGTACTAAAGGAACACCGGCCAGAATCAAGAGGAATTGTACTTTGATCGCGTCTGTTTTGCGGCATACAAATTTGTACACTAGTCAGTCGATAGAGAGTTTAATATGGAATAGAATATTTAAAAGTCTAAACATGCGGTTAATTTCTGCGTTATTTCGAATTGAGCCTAAATCTTAGACAAATGTACACGTGATTTCAACCATTTATATACATAGAACTATAAATATGAACATACAACATATGGTTTGCATCCACATACATAGTTGCGTCTTAGATAAACTTTTTGTGACATTCTATGAATCAACAAAACATGTGATATGAAACTTATTGTGTAATGGTACGGTCCATTTGTCTGCATAAATAACGTACCAGGCCTTATAAAAACTCACCATGTGATTGGCTAGTTGCTTATTTGAAAACGGAAATATAAATATATTTTATAATGAAGCCATTGAGTTGGTTGTAAGGAACAATATAAAAGCTATTGCGTAGTTAAAGTACCTGGTACCGTAACTTTGCTGTCTGTGCCAATTTGCATAGCAGTTATTTATTTTCCTGCGTGTACATAACATTTTTAAGTACTTTACTATAACCTGGGTCCCGAAAGTAAAGAGCGCAAGCTATTTCTAAGCTAGAGGAATTTCCGGGAGTCCTCATTCTTACAAATTTGAGTAAATAGTCGCTAAGTTCAACGAAATTATTTTCTAAGATTGATTTTCTTTTCACTGGTAAATTGAGATATGATGTAAGTTCCTGGTGATATGTTTTTTTTTGTTAATTTGCGAGTTATTTTGGAGTGGTTTGACACATAATACTAGATTCCCAACATAACTGCTTCATGATATCTTATACTAAATGCCATTCTAAAATAAACCCTATCGTTAATGATTTAAGTGCCCTGAATTTCTATACATCTACGAAGTCTATTGCAGTATATTTATTTGCAAACGTCACAATGTATAGTTGAGTCTGTGCTAAGAGAGAACGCGTGATTTATTACCAGCCCTTATAGCGCGATTTTTGTATTTGTATTACATTTACATTTATTAAAAATTTAATGTTAAATATTCTAAAAGTTAAAAGAGAAGTTCTTGGTTGGGTCGGTTTCTTTGTGTAAATCATAACGTTAGTCACGACGGTTCTCTTTCCATACAGACTCTACTTATGTATGATGGCCAGTGCCGTAACTAGGACCAAGTTTTGGGTTATGCAAGGTATAGATATTATACCTATTATTCAACACATAATTGATGTAGACGCGCCCTCCTATCAGCAGTATACACAAACAATATATTTTTATAAAAAATTGTCTATTTTATTGTCCGAGTCAGATTAATCAATCAATCACCATTTATTTGTGTTAACAGGTAGGTAGTAAATATTGTAGGTCTTATACGGGCACAGTTTTAAATGCTCATATCGCAAAAGTCTAGTTACGGCACTGATGAAGGCACTCAGAAACAACGTCTTAGGTGTCACTAATACAGATCAGCTGTTATAAAGACTACGTGACCACGTGTATGGGTAAATACCTGGCGAGGGTGAAAAGGAGAGCGAATGTGAGTAGGAGCGGTGCCACAGCGGTCCGTAAAGCCGCGTTGTAGATAGAACAGTATGGACACTGCGAAGATCCGCATACTTCGCATATGTTCAGCAGGTACGTTGGCAGTGCGTCGAATATGGTCTCGTTGTAGCGTTCTGGAGAAATGTATTGTGAAATTGAGTAGGATTAAAACGGATGACACTGCCTTTAGAGTTCGAGGTCGCGGGTTCGATTCCTCGGGGTCAATTGTGTGCATGAACATGTCTGTTGGCTTTGTGTCTGAGTGTATAAGCCTGTACTATGGGTACTAAACAACTAATAAACATAAATAAATCTTGATTAATTGGGTACTAAACAACTTATAAACATAAATAACTATTTATGTACGTTTATCAGTTGTTTAGTACTTATAGTACAGGCTATGGCTAGTTTACTACTTCATTTCTTAGAACTCATGTATTTATCATCAAAGTTTTAATCACAAGGACTGGGAAGTTCAAAACTAAATTTTAAAAAAGATTTTCGCAAAAAGTAGGACTTGATTCTTTCATTATTATTATCTGTGAACAATATACTTCATAGATTGTTATTAATTAGGTGATGAAACCCAGGCTAGAGACTCACCGGGTGCGTAGTAGTCGTAGACGCGGACGGGCAGGTAGCGCGACATGTTGGCAACAGGGTACCAGCGCTCGATTGTGAAGTTCACGCAGGTTGGCTCTTGGTCCAGCTGCATAAAAAAAAGAAATATTGGAAAATGAAAAATACGCAATTTGCACAGTAGCGGCATTAAAAATTTGTTTGTATTTCAATGCATCTCAAGGACACAAATAAAAACAAAGTTTATTTCTAAATTCAAAATAGTGTGTCACTGCAAATATTCCATATTGCAAAAACTATTGAATTATTAAAATAAGTTTTCTTTATGTTTTTTTTTTAACTTCTCCGTTATTTTTCAGAAATTTTCTCCTCAATAGTTAGTGCTACCTCTAAACACTTTTTACAAATTTAAAAGAGCATATGTCAATTAAATAAAGAAGCTTTTAAGTAACACTGATTACATTTTTGAAGACCTATCTAACGATACCTAACACAATAGTATATTACACGCCTAGGGAAGTAAAATAAGAAATGTCTCAGATCTCATGTAATTGTCGACCGAGGCGAAGCCGAGGTCTACAAACATGTGATCTGATGATTTCTTATTTACTTGCCGAGGTGTGTATACTTTTTTTCTTATCGACGAAGGCGGAAGCGGCAACTTAGTTTAGCCCAGCGGGCCGAAATTTGCCGCTTTCCGTCCGGAGTTATGAAAAAGTGTTTCTTCCGATTCAAATACAGAATTGTATAGTGACGACCCAATATACAATGCTGTAAAAATACAACACTCCTTCTAAATTCCACATCTAAATACGGCCAACGTTATAGTAAAACAGACTCACATAGTCGAAGTAGAAGAGCGTCTTGGTGGGCAAGTACTTGGCCCTCTGCAGGGTGCGCACGCGCCTGGAGAGCACGTACGCGTCGAGCTTCTGCTGCTGGATCATGTAGCCGGTGGGCACGGCCACGGCCAGCACCGCCATGCCCGAGCGCGGGGACTCCGACGAGAGCGTCCAGCTGAGACCACGGACAGGCACATTTAAAAAAAATCTCACGCCTTTCATCCCCCAGGGGGTCGGCAGGCGTATTCCATTAGTGGATATACCCACATTTCACGAGATACATTGGATCCCTAAACGTGATAGGTGGTGAGCCCATCGCCGGACCGGGTCTATTTACACATGTCTCAGATTAATTCTGAGACCTGCGGGTTGCCTCACGATGTTTTCCTTCACCGTCGAGCTAGTGATAAATATGTACGTAAGTTTTTGAAAAACTCATTGGTACATGCCAGAATTCGAACCCGAGCCTCACTGATTTTCGGCCGGCTCTTTAACCGTAAGGGCTATCACTGCTCATTTATCAATGTGTAAAATGATCGATTGAAACCTGTTTATGTGCTGTAAAAGTAAATAAATCTTTCATCTATCTATCTATCTTATCACGTATTCGAGACAGTATGGTGTTCAAAGAAATTTGCAGAGTTACGTCATCGTTCTTAGTATCCACACCCAAGCACCACCTATTGGCCATCACCCAATGTCTATGCCATTGTCTTACATCTATGCCTTCCCATCATCATCCCTAACCTCGCACCCGTCTCCATACTTTTATCATCTCCTTATTCGTCGTCCGAATGCCTCTTTTCATCTCTTAATTAATCTCTCGTCGTTTCCATCGCTCCCTCTCTATATCCGTTTGCACCCCCAATGTCAACAGCCCTTTAACAAACATATTTTACTTTAGGTGTCCCAGACAACCCCCAGTGCATAGCGTGCATGGAGGCCGAGGAAACGGCTGCGCACGTGCTGTTGGAGTGCGAAGGCATGGCTCAATACCGGGCGAAGCACTTTTTATCCCCGAGGTCCCGAAGGACCTCAAGTCGCTGCTGGGCTTCCTGGAGGAGCCAGGATGGCAAGAGTAGAGCCAGTCCAACCATCACGCAAAATGGGCGCAGAAAAGAAGTCTTGTTGTGAAAACAAGCCCGCGTTAATATACATACGAGTACATACCCCCAATGTCATCCCCTAACCTCCCACCCGTCGTGCCCATGCCTCGTTTCATCATCTAATTCCTCTCTTGAACTACCCACCCATCCTTCCTTCTCTTTGTCATAGCCAGTGGCGGATTTGGAGTCTTGGCCGCTCTAAGCCCCAGGCCATGTAGTAAGTACCAGCCGCGCTTTTCTCATCACCCATCATAATAATAAAGACTACATAATTAATTTCTTTTATTGTCAACTTTTATTTCTTTCTAGAAATTGATGTAGGAAGATTATTGTTGTACGATGCAGTGCAGTGCGGTCTGTCATAATGATTGTGCCTTTACAATATTTAGAAGTTATTTCTTGTTATCATCACTGAGTTTTCTGCTCACGATTGACCGCCCGTAATATCTGGTCGCAATAGGCCCGGGCCTATTGGGCCTTAGAGCAAGTCCGCCACTGGTCATAGCCTCATGCCTCTAGCCTCACTATACCTCTCCCACTCATTCTCCCCACGTCTCCCGCAGGCTATCTCACCTGGCGCAGCTCTGGAACTCGATGTGCGACTGGTTCCTTCCGTAGAAGTGCGCGTGCGAGAGCAGCGAGAAGGCCCTCACGGGGGGCTCCGTCTGGAACCTCGCCACGTCCACGTTGTACTGCACCGACATCTGCAGGATGGCGTAGCCGGCGCCGCGGGCGGTCACCTTCACCGTGCCCCACGCCTCCGGGATCTAGGCACGGAAATTTAGCAAACGTTCAACAAACAGTACTCAAATGAGTAGAAAGATTTTTTTTTGTAAATCTAATCTAATATATGCAAAAATACATATAAATTTAGATTTTCTTAAACCATAGCTAAGAACACTGTCGATTAAGTTACCAATAAAAAACTTTATTAAAATCGGTTAAGCCGTTTGGGAACACGCAGGCGACCAGGGCGACCTAACCGCCCTAAAAAACCTGTGGGTGACGTGATCAGGGGATCCGTCATCCGCGTTGAGTGGGGTCCGTGTTGGAAGGCGCTCTCGTATTCCGGGCGCCTTAAGCGGAGATAAGGGGGGGGGGGGGGTCAGCTCCCGAGGAGGCCTAGCAATGGGGAACTTGCATAAAATTTTATTTTTAATTTATCTTAACGATCTAAGGATTACATAAAGATACCAAAAACAAAAAAAGTTAAAATATGCACAAATAATTTATTTATTGCAAATCAAAAATTTACATTTCAAAGTTGGCGCGTAAAAACCTACCGGCTTGACGTGACGTCATATCTCATCTTATGAAGTAAACTTTTATGGAACGTGAATATATTATTTATTACAGAAATAATATATTATCAGTTATATTTAATACTAGCGGATAATGTAGCATTCTATTTGTGAAAGAATTTTTGAAATCGATTTAGTAGTTTTTGAGTTCCAAACATAAATTTATTTCTTTACCTCTTTTTAGGCAACATTAGGCTGTCGAGCCCCAGATAACCCTCGGCCCTCCCGGGTCGTGTGGTATGCAGTAATGCATTTCCCCTGGCAAAAAAAAGGTAGTGAGACGCATTAAGGCTGATTCATGTTACAACGGGACGGGGCCCGTCCGGGCTCGGACGTGCCTTGTCCGGGGAGAACCATCCTACAACACTCCTCGACATTTGGCGCGGACGGGGCCCGTCCGGGCCCGGACGTAGCCCGTTCCGTTGTAACATGAATCAGCCTTTATTGCCCATACCTCGATGCTCTGCATGACGGCCAGATTGGTGTTCTCGACGTGCAGCACGCGAGTGGCGCCTTTGAGCGCGACCGCGTCCACGGTCACCGTGAGGGTGCTCACGTCGCGGAGGCGCTTGCGGTTCGTGTACTCGATCAGGGCGCGCAGGGCGATGTAAGTGTCCTAAGTGAGAGAACAATCAAACAGTCAAAAGGTGAAGCAATAGGGACTTAAAAAAAACTCACGCCTCATATCCCCGAGGGGCAGGCAGAGGTATTCCATTTCTGGGTATACCCGCTTTTCACTTCTAATAGGGACTTTTCCTGGGTAAAAAAAAATCGATACCTATTGGTCACTCAGTTAGGTTATCACATCTGCTGTTTACATTTATCCAATCTTCATGGACGAGTTTAGAGTGCCTTGTTAACCTCTCAGACCATGAATCACAGACACAATTGATTTTTAATTGTGTCTCAGTTCCAATTGAAACCGGCGGTTTTTAACTGATTAATAAACCAACATAAATTATTTAGTTAAATAACTTAGTCTTACATAAACACAATTGTTAATTAATTCTTTCTATACGTTACATTTTCGTACACACGACTGTAATTATATCTAACACTACTAACCCTCGCCTATTTATTAAGCTGTATGAGGATACATAGATAGAGTTTTGGTTTAGTTTGTAACTACTCCTTACTGTACTTTCTGCAACTACAACTTATGTGCCAAAGTTAAATAAAAAAACATATATTTATATTATTGGACTATAGACTTTTCTATAGTACATTCCGATGTCTCAGATCACATGTAATTGTCAACCGAGGCGAAGCTAAGGTCAACAAACATGTGATCTGAGGCTTTCTTATTTACTTCCCGAGGTGTGTACACTTTTTTTCTTTTCGACGGAGGCGGAAAGTAGTAACTTCGTTTAGCGCAGCGGGTCGAAATTTGCCGTTTTCGAATTGAAAAGTGTATTTTCTATACCGTGTATTTTTTAACGTGGGAGAGCCATGCTTCGGCACGCTTGGGCTGGCTCGACCGGAGTGATACCACGGCCTCACAGAAAACCAGCGTAAAGCAATGCATTGCGTTTCGTTGAGTGAGTGAGGTAACCGCAGGCCCCAATCCCCCCTACCCTCCCCTCCCTCTACTCCCACCTCAAAGGCCGGCAACGCAGTTGTGACTCTTGAGTTGCAGGTGTCCATGGGCGATGGACGTCACTTACCATCAGGTGACCCGTCTGCTCGTTTGCCCCCTTTTTTTTTATCATAAAAAAAAAACCTACAGAAAAATGAGTTTGACGGTTACCTGCGTGGACGCCCACCCGCCGTCCGTGAGCCTCTGCGAGTTGAGCCACATGACGATGGGCTCGTTGTTGTCCTGGTGGTCCATGCAGGCGAGCAGCGCGTACGCGGTCGCGCCCACGTTGTTCGAGTCGTACTTGTGGGGCAGGCGAGGCAGCAGGAACGGCTTCTGGTTCTCGTTCTTGTACGGCGGAGGGGGGACGGGCTCCTTGCCCCAGTATACCAGACCGCCTGATGTAGACGAAATTAAAATATATCTCCATCTACGGTGATATTACAAAGAATATTTGTAACGAATAAACTGAAAAATTATTGGAGTAACATGGGAGTCAAGTTTTCCGACGGGAACGGTACTTACTCGCCCTCTTAAGGGTGAGGCCAAACAAGCGTAATTTTGTGAGTAGTGAGTAGCATAATTTCGGTCGCAGAAATTCTGCTGCATTCGGTTTCATATAAAAGTCCTATTTGATTCACACGGCGACGCAAAATGAGTTGTCTGCCGACTCACATGCATTATTCGGACCGAATTGAGTTCGCGGGGCGAGGGGGTAGACACGGGCCGAGCAAAGCGTCAGTGTTTGTCTATACAATAATACATAATATTAAGTAAAATGTGTGAAAGAGATACTAGAGTGGAATGTGACGGATCACTCAAGAGGGAGTGAGAAATAAGATATTTTCTATGTTGTTTTCTCTTACTCCCCCTACGTCTCTTTAACTACAACCGAAATTCTGCTACTCACGACTCACAAAATTACGCTCGTTTGGCCTCACCCTAAGTCAAAGTCAAAGTCAAAATTCTTTTATTTCAGTAGGTATTAGTAATACACTTTGAAATGTCAATATAAACAAGGCACACTAAACTCGTCCATGAGGATTGGCTAAATGTAAACAGCAGCCCATCTCCACCGACGAGTTGCTGGTTCCAAATAAAGTGTGGCTCACGCCCTTTTGAAATCATGGATTCATTCAGACACACAGAGTACTGACCCTCGCCCTCTAAGTGCAGCTCACGCCCTTTTAAAGGGATTGTTCCCAGTAGTCCCCTCTAGCCGTGTCCCCCGGGGTGACAACTGGGAATTGTGTTCCCGGTTGTCACCGGGGTGACAATTCGTGCCAACTGTATCCTTTGAAAGCTGACTAGAGGGGACAAATGGGAAGTCTGTTTCTGAGTTGTCACCGGGGGGGTGACAATTGCTACGATCCCTTCCCAGTAAAAACATGTAGTTATAAATATAATAAATAATCTCACGCCTTTTATCCCCGAGGGGGTAGGCAGAGGTATTTCATTACTGAATATACCCACATTTCACGAAATATATTGGACCCCTAAACGTGATAGGTGGTGAGCCCATCGCCGGACCGGGTCTGTTTACACATGTCCCAGAATTAATTCTGGGACCTGCGGGTTTCCTCACGATGTTTTCCTTCACCATCGAGCTGTGATAAATCCTATGTACGTAAGTTTTTGAAAAACTCATTGGTACATGCCAAGATCCGAACCCGAGCCTCACTGATTTTCGGCCGGCTCTTTAACCGTAAAGCTACCACTGCTCTTACAGCATGTTGTTACCATAGATCATTCCGACAGGGTACTGACCCTCGCCCTCAAAGTGCAGCTCACACCTTTTTAAAATCATCCATTCAATCCGACTTAGTACCGACTCTCGCCCTCTAAATGCAGCTCACATCTTTTTAAAATCATCTATTCATCCCGACAGACTACTGACCCTCGCCCTCAAAGTGCAGCTCACACCTTTTTAAAATCATCCATTCACCCAGACAGAGTACTGCTGACCCTCGCCCTCAAAGTGCAGCTCACACCTTTTTAAGATCATCCATTCACCCAGACAGAGTACTGCTGACCCTCGCCCTCAAAGTGCAGCTCACACCTTTTTAAGATCATCCATTCACCCAGACAGAGTACTGCTGACCCTCGCCCTCAAAGTGCAGCTCACACCTTTTTAAGATCATCCATTCACTCAGACAGAGTACTGCTGACCCTCGCCCTCAAAGTGCAGCTCACACCTTTTTAAAATCATCCATTCACTCAGACAGAGTACTGCTGACCCTCGCCCTCAAAGTGCAGCTCACACCTTTTTAAGATCATCCATTCATCCCGACAGAGTACTGACCCTCGCCCTCAAAGTGCAGCTCACACCTTTTTAAGATCATCCATTCACCCAGACACAGAGTACTGACCTTCCGCCCTCTGGCGCTTCCTCAGCAGCCGGTAGGCGTGTTCCGAGGAGGGCGCCTTGGCGGCGGTGAGGGCGTAGGCCACCACGGCCAGAGCGTAAGGAGACCCGAACTCGTCCAACAGCCGCAAGTGCCGCTCTAGCCACGAGATGCCGCGCTGCTGGGCTTGTACCACGCGGGCGCTTAGACCCTAAACAAAACATATAACAGGGGACCATTTACTTCGAGATTGTCTGCTACAAACTTTAGACTAAAAAATTAAAATAATCTCACACCTTTTATCCCCGAGGGAGTAGGCAGGTATTCCATTTCTGGATATACCCACTTTTCACGAGATGTTCTTTGGACCCCTAAACGTGATAGGTGGTGAGCCCATCGCCGGACCAGCCCCTCTAGCCAAGTGGCATTGCACAATCTAATCGAATGTTCTTTTAGATTGACATGTTTGGGATTGACATTAGCGTTAGCGCTCGTTGGCAAGTGCTTATGTCATTACCATTCATGTCAATCTAAAAGAACATTCGATTAGATTGCGCAATGCCACTTAGCTAGGGAGGCTGGTCAGTTACACATGCCTCAGAATTATTTTGAGACCTGCTGGTTTCCTCACGTTGTTTTCCTTCACCGTCGAGATAATAATAAATGTGTATGTAAGTTTTGAAAAACTCATTGGTATATGCCAGGATTTGAACCCGAGACCTCACTGATTATCATGATGTGAAGCAGACTTTTTAACCGCAAGGCTATCACTGCTCTATGTATGACTAAAAGATTTAAAAATAAAATCGAAGAAGTGGGAGTATTAATATAAGCAAAACATTACAATACTTAACACTACACTTAACATTTATAAACCACTAAAGTTTGCTTGCTACCACCAGTCTACACATACGCTTATAATATGCAATAAAGTAAAATTTAGATTTCATTTGAGACCCTACAACCAAGTTAATCTAGAGAGAACTTTTACTCATTTCTAAGACATAGTTTTTACAGTTAAAATGTAACAAAAATATATTTTGTAATGTGCAAATTAAGTCCTTTTTTATTTAAAATTTTGTATTATAATTTTGTGTTGGTAAGTATTATTTAAAACTATTCTAAATTTTAAGTCTAAAACTGACATGTGATTGAAATAATCAGCTGTAGATGTCAGCGGAACGATATTGATTGAAATTATGTTTCCAGTACACACCTCTCTCACTCCGATATCTTTAAGGTTCTTCACAGTTTCCAGTGTTATCACCACTTGAGCGGTCAGCGTTATATTCCTTTGCAGAATTATGGAGTCGTTCACCTGTAGGAAACAGCTAGTATTACATATCAAAATACTATCAAAAAATACTTAGGAACTTCAGAATACACTTCAGCTTTACTACGCTGAACGCCGCACAAGTATGAATAACGATATTTTTTTATTAAAATAACTTCTGACTAAAATATAAAACGACGTTATCAATGAATGTGTCTAAGAAATTGTATAAATACGCTGGATGGAAATTTTCCGATTACCTCTAGAATTGAAAATCAGTTTTCAGTAAAATAGACTTTAACTAAACTATAAACTATCATTTCTGTTGATGACCAATAACAAATAACTCTAAAGAGTAAAAAACCGACATCAATGAATAGCACTATAAAAAATTTCATCGATGAATCAGATTTTTAGATATTTGTTTTAAAACCGCTCGACCGATTTTCATACAATTGAAATGGGAGCACCTCTGAAGTATAATCTACCAAACAAGAATAATCAAAATCGGTCCATAATTGGCGTAATAATCGCGTAACATGATAAAGAAAGTGTGGAAGAAATTGTATTTTTGTGCAACACCATTTTTCTAACGCAGAGCTTTAACTAAGAAAATAAGAATTTGGTTTAAAGATCACAGTGATCATACTTTTTTTATCACGACATTTTGGTAGGGAAACGGATGCCAAATGGAAGCCAATCTTCATGGACGAGTAAAGAGTGCTTGTATTAGGCTATTGACCTTTCTAGTGAGAGTAGACCTTGAGTTTCTTGCTGGTTCTTCTCGGGGTACTGGATTTGGACTGCTGTTTACATTTAGCCAATCTTCATAGCCGAGTTTAGAGTGCTTTGTTATTAGACTATTGACCATTCTAAGTGTACTTTTTGTATCTACAGAAAATAAATGATGTTTTGACTTTTGATGTGATCATGGATCATACTTCTCTGGCGCCGTTGTCGACCCATCCCCTGTGCCCGCCCAGTATCTGGTCTCCGATCTCCTGGAAGAGCCGGCTGGCCTTGGGCACGACGATGGTGCTGTTCTCGTTCCTGTTGGGCAGCCACGTCACCTCGTAGAAGGCGCCCTGAGGGCTCTGGTGCTCCAGCACCCACGAGACCGCCATCGATATCACCTATCAATTAAACAATAACACTGAGCCCTTCTCTGCTGCTGCTGCACACACGCGTATAACTGCTTGGTTCAGCTAGTCTTTAATGTTTTTTTTTAACTGTACTATTTGCTTTATTTTTTTGTTTTATTTTATATACCTTGTTTGTGTTAATTTAATTACAATTACTACATAGTATAAAACAAAGTCGCTTTCTCTGTCCCTATATCCCTATTTATGCTTAAATCTTTAAATCTATGCAACAGATTTTGATGCGGTTTTTTTTAATAGATAGAGCGATTCTAGAGGAAGGTTTTAGTGTTAGCATTGCACCCGTGCGAAGCCGGGGCGGGTCGCTAGTTGCTTTATATATATGTGTGTGTATCTGTGGCAAAAATAAAATTATTTTCTTTCTTTCTATCACGTACGACGTTATATATAGCAAAAATTATGTATACTGTAGCGACACTACATAGAAAACGCCAATAATAATAATATAATAATTGGGTAGTTGACAGCATCGAAATTAAATTGCGAGTAATCATACATTAAAAAGATTATCCCAAAAAACCTCAAAATATGTATTTCGATTTTCAATTTACAATTATAGCAAATTTAAAAATAATAAAACAATCAAAAAAAGTGCTGCAATTGAGTACTAGAAACTATGACGTCACGGTTTGCTATTTCAGTACATTTTCCATAGTAAAATTTCGTTTTGACAGATCGTAAATGTGACTGATTTGACTAGGTAGGACACAACCCTATTATGGGACAGTCACTCTCGGTTATTTAGTCCTTAACTAGGCAGGGCCTCTACTATAACAACATTTTAAATAAATATTAAACGACCAGACACGAAGGCAACAGACATGTTCATGCAAACAAGTGTTGGCCCCGAGCGGAAATCGAACCCACGACCTCCGATTCAGAAGGTGGGATCACTACCAACTGAGCCAACCGGCCCGTCAAGAAGACGAGACATAATATAGAAATAGAGAGGGAATAGACGCGGTTGGTGTTTTATGTGGCACCAATACGGAAGTGTTCTACCTAGTCAAATCAATTACTTTTTACGATGTCAAAACGAAATTTTACTATGGAAAATGTACTGAAATAGCAAGGCGTGACGTCATAGTTTCTAGTACTCAAATGCAGCACTTTTTTTGATTGTTTTATTATGTTTAAATTTACTATAATTGTAAATTTATAATCGAAATACATATTTTGAGGTGTTTTGGGATAGTCTTTTTAATGAATTACTACTCGCAATTTAATTTCGATGCTGTCAACTACCCAATTAATGTCACTAGATCACTATACGACCGTGCGTAAATGTATGATAATTAAGCCGTATCAAAGGAGGGCATGACATATGAATAAGTGTGAAAGTAAGACCAACTCACGTCCGGATCGATGTAGATATAGTTCTCCCACTCGTTGAAGGAGGCGTCTTGGAATATCTTGGCACAGAATGACGTCAGCCACACGCTGGACGCGGATTGGTTCCTGCGATACACCATTATGTTAATAACCTCAGCTTCGCCTCGACCCACATTTACACGTTCGTCCATCAATGCCTCTTTTGCTGGCCGTTACAGTAACGTACTATTATGAAATAAATTATTTCAGGCCAGGCCAATACCCACATGTCACCAGTATATTCTTTGGACCCCTAAACGTGATAGGCGGTGAGCCCATTGCCAGACCCTATTACACAACCAAATAAATTCTGAGACCTGCGGGTTTCCTCACGATGTTGTCCTTCACCGTCGAGCTACTGATAAATATGTTCGTATTTAATAAAAAGTCAGTTATTAAATGAAATGCTGTGTACTACATATTTTCTTTCTTTCTTTAAAATAAATAAATAAATAGAGCGCTCACCAGTCGCTCCTGAACAAGCTGAAGGAGCCGTCGGGCTTCATGAAGGACAGCTGCCGTTGGTAGAGCGTGTTCATGTGCGCGAACGCAGCTCGCTCCGTGGTCCGGTTGCGCTGGTTGATCAGCCGCATGTACAGGGTCAGGTACATGTTGGCCGCGAAGCTGAACATGTTCTGCTCGGCAGAGTCCTGTGGGAGACGCGTTTACTTGATCGTTTTATTCAATTCAATTATTTATTTGAATCACATTGTGAGTAATACAAGAGATCACTACCTAAAGTTAATTTCTATGTTACTAAAATGTACACTATTAATACTTTAATTATAAATTGCCATCTCGTAACATTAAGACCAGTATCTGTTTCATGTATCTGGTATTCGCAGAACAAGGCGTTATTTCTAAGCTCACGGCTTAAGCGATTCAAATGTTTTTGAGAAAAATGGTATTGCTCATACACTTACACGCAGAATAGGGTAGTTAACAGTATCGAAATTAAATTGTGAGTAGTCAGTCATTCATTAAAAAGATTATCCCAAAACAACTCATATTTCGATTTTCACTTTACAATGACAGCAAATTTTAAAACGATTAGGGATATTAACAATAATTACTAATTAATGTTTAGTATCAATTTTATGATAGTTTGTATTATTAGAATATCGAAAATCTAATTTTTATAATTTAATACATTTATTATAAATGATTTAAATGCTATATTTAAAATCTGTTGTCACCTGACTTCAAACACCAATAAGAGCTTATGACGTCACTAACCGCAAAACAAGCTGTCAAAGACTGTTTACTTCTCTGCATTTTCTTTCTTTCTGCAATCGCGACCAATGTTTTGCGGTTAGTGACGTCATGTCAGTCACTTGACAGTAATTGTTAGCGGGAAAATTCAAAATTACTTTATTTTTGTATATTTTCTCATCGAAAATACTAACATTTTATAGTAAACAAGAGTCAATCTTCAAAATAAAAGCATTTCCGAAAAATTGTTAACATCCCTATTGAGTACTAGAAACTATGACGTCACACCTTGCTATTTCAATACATTTTCCATACTAAGTTTTCGTTTTGACAGATCATAAAAAGTAACTGATTTGACTAGGCAGGACACTACCCTATTATTTGCTGCTACACGAATTGTTTCGGAACCTGCGGGTTTCCTCACGATGTTTTCCTTCATCGTCGAGCTAGTGATAAATACGTACGTGTTTGAAAAACTCATTTGGACATGCCAGGATTCGAACCCGAGCCTTATTGATTATCATTATATGAAGCAGGCTCCTTAACCTTAAGGCTATCACAGCTCTTTTTGACATACACACTACTATCTCTGCCTATACTGTCTGCACACCCGCTCTCTCATGGAAGCTACTAGCGTTGAAAAACACAGTAGAGAAACTACAAACACTACTACTTTTACCAACCTCGTGTGCTAGCAACCCTAGGTTTTCTTTTCTACCGAACCGTGTAGTCGAGTCGTGGAATAAATTACCAGAAAGTGTGATCAGTGCTCCAACAGTGAACTCATTTAAAAATAGACTTGATAAACATTTACAAACACAAGTGCAATAGTATAGTATCAGCACTAAGTGCTGCTAGTGTATTATTATTAATATTAATATTTTTATATTGTTTTGTAAATGTTTTTAAATACCTATTTTACTTTTATATACAGCACGGCCGTTTTAACTTGACAGCTCTGAAGTTGCGCAAATGGCTGCGCAGTAACATTTATTAGCGACCATATGGCGGTAGGAGGGGGATTTGCGCAGGCGAAGCCTATGTTCAGAGAAGCCAACTTAAAACGGCCGTACTGTACATATTGTAAAAAGCCTAATCTAACACCTAAAATAAATAAAGAGATAATAATAATAATAAACACTCACCATAGGCAAGTCTAGAAGGCTGGTAGCATTGACGGGCATAGTAGGGAACAAAGGGCCTACGACGTCCCCTACTATGGATATCCGCGCCTTGTTCGACCCGAACACGTAGTAGCGGTCCACTTCATACGAGATGATCGGCGTCTCAGTTATGTTCACGTGCATGTATTGGAAGACGTAAGCGCGGTTCGAAAGGTCCAGAAGGATCGATTCGTGCCGGTACTGAGGCACTCCGTCGGCCTGTGGAATTAAGTTTTTTATTGTAGTCTCTTAGTTATGCTCTTAGTACAGCACGAGTCCAATGAGGTCTTGTAGGAACTTTCGCATCGCTAAAGCAGAATTTTTAATTCGAGAAAAATTTTTACAGGTCGATAAAGTCAGTTTCTAATAAAAATTTGTGTTAAAAGCAAAGAGATTAAAATATAATAGGCCATAGAGGGGACAAAGCGAAGAAAATATGAAGCCACAAGTTATTCCAGTGGAATGAGTCTAGTACAATTTCGACCGAATGACAGCTCGCGTTCATACTCACTGACATGACGCTTGAGCTTCAAACATGCTTAAAAGTTTTGTATGAAAAATGCCCAATGCCCCCTCTATGTCCTTATATTTGTATTATATTTTAATCTCTATGGTTAAAAGTCTCATTTATTAAACTGAGAAAACTCTTATAGTGTGTCTTTTCTTGTTCGAATAAAATATATTAATAATGACATTACCAAGTTTAAAGTAATTCGATTTTCAATCAAACTGAATAAATTATGGAGGAGCGGAGATGGAATGCTCCATCGTGAAAAGGAAGATCTTCCTTTAGGCGAGGTGATCGTGCCTGGGGACCGCGGTCCAGCGGTTGATGTTGGACAGTTGTATTTATACAAACTCATTAGTAAACTCCTATAGCGCGGTGTAGAACTCGGTCGTCTATTAGGTTTAGGCGAAGAACGTCCCATTCGCAAAACGTCCCACCGAAGAAAAAATGTCCTATTCGCGAAACGTCCTATTCGCAAACGTCCCATTCGCAGAATGTCCCATTCTCAAAAGGTCCCATTCGCCCAAAGTCCCATTCGCATAAAGTCCTATTCGCACAATGTCCCATTACGCATGATACCAGTAAACTGTAAAAATAAATGTTACTCTTAATTATTACAAAAAGTTGTTTATATTATAAAAGTAAACAATAAAATCGGATAACTTTTAATTCTAATATGAATTTATTATTTTACATAGAATATTTTCTTGCAACTTGTAAAATTTAGCCCCTTTTCACACGTACCAGTTTCCGCCGGTCCGGCGGGCGTCCAAGTATATGGCCATGTACGTTCGCTTTCATATGTTCCGGCGGGCAACCGGCCATACATTTTGTCGCCGGATCGGACCGCCGGACCGGCGGAAACCGGTACGTGTGAAAAGGGGCAAGTGTTTTTAAAATTACAGATAAAGATAATTTATCGGACGGTTAAAAAGCCGGCCGAAAATCAGTGAGGCTCGGGTTCGAATCCTGGCATGTACCAATGAGTTTTTCAAAAACTTACGTACATATTTATCACTAGCTCGACGGTGAAGGAAAACATCGTGAGGAAACCCGCAGGTCTCAGAATTAATTCTGAGACATGTGTAAACAGACCCGGTCCGGCGATGGGCTCACCACCTATCGCGTTTAGGGGTCCAATATATCTCGTGAAATGTGGGTATATCCAGTAATGGAATACCTCTGCCTTCCCCCTCGGGGATAAATGGCGTGAGATTATATTATTATATATATTATTATTATAATTTATGAAAAAACTACTTTTTGTAATAATTAAGAGTAACATTTTATTTTTCTTACATTTACTGGTATCATGCGTAAATTGCGTAATGGGACATTGTGCGAATAGGACTTTATGCGAATGACACTACATAAGTGTCGCTACAAGATGTCGCTACAGACAATAAGCCCATGTTCTGCATACCTCTACGGTGATCTTCTTGGTGTAGTGGTGCTGGCCCTGCAGCGTGGAGGCGTGAATGTGCACGCTGATGTCCCCCAGCCTCGTGGGGACAACCGGGATGTGCACGGTGGCCGCGTCCCCCGCCAGGATGTACACGAAGAACTGGTGCTCGCCGAACGACGTGCGGGGGTTGTACGACACCACCTGCGTACGATTATGAGTAACTAGCGATGGGTGCAATGCTAATAGTAAAACCTTCCTCTTGAATCACTCTATTAAAAAAAAACACATCAAATTCCGTTGCGTAGTTTTAAAGATTTAAGCATACATAGGGACAGAGAAAGCGACTTTGTTTTATACTATGTAGTGATAAATAAATAATCTCTTATATCCCCGAATCCAATCCATTTCTGGATATACCCACTTTCCATCAGATATTCTTTGGACCCCTAAACGTGATAGGTGGTTAGTAATTATGAGTAATACTATATGCTCAAGGCTTTTTCCCAGTGGAGAAGCCAGAGACAATAAGGTAGCTGACTGCCTAGTAAAATGAGTTACTTTTTATGATCTGTCAAAACAAAAATGTACTGAAATAAAAAATTATGACGTCATCATTTTTAAACCGACGTCAAAAAAGGAGGAAGTTTCTCAATTCAACCGTATATATATTTTTAGTACTCAATAGTTTTTTTTTATAATTGAAATACTCATGTTTCACCAGTTCACCTGGCACACTTCTCGCACTTCATCCACACCGATCAAATGACTTTCGTCGATTTCGGGTACTCTAAGTGAGCAAACACACTTGGCGGAACTTACGCGCGGAACTTTCGGTGAGCAACATACATTACGGTTGACGCGGGAGGCAGATCCATTTATCAACATACATTACTGTTGACGCAGGAGGCAGATCCATTTATCAACATACATTACGGTTGACGCGGGAGGCAGATCCATTTATCTTTAAAGTGAAACGTCAATGTATGTTGTTGACGGAAAGTTCCGCGGCGTAATTTCCGCAAGTGTGTTTTGACCCTTAGGGTGAGGCCAAACGAGCGTAATTTTGTGAGTCGTGAGTAGCAGAATTTCGGTCGCTGAAATTCTGCTGCATTCGGTTTCATACAAAAGTCCTATTTGATTCACACGGCGACGCAAAATGAGTTGTCTGCCGGCTCACATGCATTATGCGGACCGAATTTCAGTTCGCGGGGCGATGGGGTAGACATAGACAATGTGTGAAAGAGATACTAGAGTGGAATGTGACGGATCACTGAAGAGGGAGTGAGAAATAAGATATATTCTGCTACTCACGACTCACAAAATTACGCTCCGTCTGGCAGCCCAACAGAATTTCTGTCGGGCAGAATTTCTGCAACCGAAATTACGCTCGTTTGGCCTCACCCTTAAGCTGACTTTTTGGTATCAAATCCAAATATTTTTATTCATTATTTTTTTATTCATTGTACCGCCTTATAAAGGCTCAAGATGATTTGAGGGCTAGATTGCGGTAAGAACGCTTCCTCAAGTTTTTATCAGTCTTAAAGTTTTCTTGAATACTCTCCGAAACTAGTGGACCGATTTAAAAAATTCTTTGGGAGTAATTTTCCCGCGGGAACGGGACTTGCTCCCCAGCAGATAGTAATAAAAAATGCACTAACGATTCCGTTCTCCTCGACGTGCACGAACTTGTAGTCTGCGGATGCAGAAAGAACCACGACCGCCTCGATGTCCTGCGGCTGGTAGTTGAAGACGGCCACGCGGAGGCCCACCTGCTCGCCCTGCCGGCACCTGTCCGGGCCCTCCACCTTGATCGAGAACGGCAGGACGCCCACGTACTGCGACAAGACAAGAAACATATATTACTATCATTGACTTGCCCTTTTCCCATTATTTGTGTTTTCCTTCAATTTAGATCTATCATACGTCATATCTATATTCACTTCCATCTTACACATATCATCCTTCACACAATCCATCCATCTTTTCTTTGGTCTACCCCTCTTTCTATAACCTTCCACGTTCATATCAAGCACTCGCCTTACAACATTAATTTCATCCCTCCTCATTATATGTCCATACACATATATAAACAATATCCCTGAGTAATGTAGGCTATAATTTATCCCCGTAAAATAAATAGTATATTACACATCTAGGGAAGTAAAACAAGAAATGTCGCATATCACATGTAATTGTCTACAGAGGCTTTCTTATTTACTTCCAAAGGTGTGTATACATTTTTCTTTTCGACGGAGGCGGAAAGCGGCAACTTCGTTTAGCGCAGCGGGCCGAAAGGAGACGTTTCATTTTAGGCCTGCACATTGTACACCAGCGTGAAATATAAAGAAAAATCTAGTGATCATCAGAAAAATATTTTAAAAAATCATTTCCATTCTTGCAAAAACTTGCAAAAAAGTAATAAAACTTCAATGAATGAGCATTAAATCATATTGAAATAATACTATTTTTAACTTTTTAAGTCCAATTTCCATGTTATTGTGAATTAGTCCGACAAACATCAAAATAATGTCAATTGTCATTTAGCGGTTCAGTCGAAATTTTTTTTTGTTGGTCGCCGCGATGCTAGTTGAATGAAAATTAAAGTTTATTGTACAACTAAACTAGACAAATATGAGCAAAATCATGAATAAATAGTTATTTTATTTATATTTATCTAAAAAACTGGTGTACATGGTGCAGACGCAGTCTCCATACATTCATGAAACGTTTCCTTTGCCACTTTCCGCCAGGAGAAATGAAAAATGTACTCACGTGTATCGGCTCCGGCAGCATTCCGAGGCCGAGCACCGGCGACATGCTGAACGCGGAGACGGTCCAGTGCGCGGGCGTCTGCGGGACGTCGACGGTGAAGACGTAGCGGCCGTGAGGGCCGATGTTCACGTCGCGCCACACCCACACGTTCTCGTACTGCCGCTGCACGCGGTTGAACCGGAACTTGCGGAAGTGGGACAGCTCGAAGGACGTGTCGTGATCGCCTGGGGGAGGTACATACATTCTCATCATCACAAAGTCAAAATGGTTTATTCAAAGTAGGAACTTACAAGTCCACTTATTGAACGACATTTCAACACCGCTTCAGCATGTACGGTTGAGGAGAAGAAGCGGGGCAAGAAACTCCTCAACACAATATTATTTTAATCAATTGTTACTTAATACTAAATTAGGTTACATAATTTCGTTATTTTTTGCTGTCGTAATTGCACTGTGCTGGAGTACTTTGTAATACGAAAAGCTATAATGACTAATGACTGACTAGCGATAGTTTAATTAGCGACAATTTTTATTCTATCAAAACGTGAGGAAACCAGCTGGTCTCAGAATTATTCTGAGGCATGTATAACAGACCTGGTCTAGCGATGGGCTCACCACCGATCACAGGGGTCGAATATTCTGGTGAAAAGTGGGTATTTCCAAATATGGAATACCTCTGCCTACCTCCTCGGGGATAAGAAGCGTGAGTTTTTTTAAGTCAGTATTACAATTAAGCAAATGTCAACAGAGCAAATTTAACTTTTCATTTCTCCGGGGGAAAGCGGCAAATTTCGGTCCGCTGCGCTAAACTAAGTAGCCGCTTTCCGATTTCGTCGAAAAGAAAAAATGTATACACACCTCGGGAAGTGAATAAGACTCAGATTACATAAATATTAGACATTTCTTAGTTTACGTCCCTAGATGTGTAATATATTGTTTGCGACTTCGCTAGAGGGATAGCTGTTTTACTCACAGTTGGACTCGTCAGTGTGATCCGCGCAGTCGTGCAAACCGTCGCATCGCTTCGCCAACGGATAGCAGTTCCCGTCGAGGCACTCCCCGAATCCCAAGGACGCGTTGCACGTGCTGTACCGCCGGGTCACTGGCACGTCGCTGAACACAACCAGACCCGCGTATCTGGGGAACAGAGTATATGAAGCTCTGTGAATGAAACCTGTATTATAGAACACTAGCGACCGGCCCCGGCTTCGCCCGGGTGCAATGCTAACACTGAAACCATCCTCTTGAATCACTCTATCTATTAAAAAAAACCGCATCAAAATCCGTTGCTTAGTTTTAAAGGTTTAAGCATACATAGGGATATAGGGATAGAGAAAGTGACTTTGTTTTATACTATGTAGTGAAGTGATTGTTTGCGTCAACTTAGTGAAGTTGTAACTTCTAATTTATACTTTCCTTAGGTATAGGCCACTTCAGTTTGTGCCGCTCCCTCCCACTTTCCTACTTTCCTTAATAATACACGTGTATCTCTGGCCGTTATTAGAATTTAAAATATTTTCATATTGCTATTTTACAGGTTTCAAGATATAGGGGGGAAGGTCGTTACTTTATAAAATTGGAAATTAAGCTCCTTAGAAAACGGTGCAAAGATGTTCAGAAACCATGTAACCAGTGTTAACCCTAACGGGCATAGGATGTTTAAGTTTTTAATTAGTTTTGAATCTTATTTCAATTACATAGAGTTCAATCATCATCATCAGCCTACATTTGTCCACTGCTGGACATAGGCCTCCCCTAACGAGCGCCATAGCGCCCTGTCTTCAGCTCGACGCATCCGGCATCTGCCTGCAGCCTTTCGCAGATCGTCATCCCATCTGGCCGGAGTTCAATATTTGGTGGTAACTATTTGCCCTCTGCCCTTTGAAGTGTTACTCACTCGAAAGTCCTGTTCGCGTCGATGCCGAAGGTGGAGGATGGGAAGTAGACCAGCTCGTCCGCGTCGCCGAAGTGAGAGCGATACGTGTATGCGAATGTGCCGTTCGTTGACTCGTCGAAATGCGCCATCTTGGATATCACCTGCGCACCAAATCATAAATAGACTTCCCTTAGGCCCAGCGTTGGCATATAGACTCTTAGGATAGGAAAAAAACTCAATATTAGTACTTCATACTTTCAAGAAGGAATTTTTGTAACGAAAAAAATATTGGAGAATCCTCCAACCAAGGATCCCTTTAACGTCTGGAAATCAATTTTTTGTTCGCTATGACTCGACCCAATTATATTATTTCATATACTATTACTGTTACGCAAAATATTTAGTGCAGAATACTACTGACTTGTTGGTTAAAATATTTTCATTTCTCCGGGCGGAAAGCGGCAAATTTCGACCGCGCTAAACGAAATGCCACTTTCCGCCTCCGTCGAAAAGAAAAAAAGTATATGTACACACCTCCGGAAGTAAAGAAAGCCTCAGATCGTATGTTTTCAGACAATTACATGTGATATGAGACATTTCTTATTTTACTTCCCTAGATGTGTAAAAAAAAACTATTATGACATCGCTACTAATGATGCTTGCGAAAGTAACTCTGTATTTTTATCAGTTACCTTTTAACGAGTAATATCCTACTTCCGCGATCTTTCAATAGCTTCCCGATTGCGGGAATTTACATAATTTACCTTGGCATATGTGAGCTCGTTGCCGGCCTGCATGGTGTAGAAGGCGTTGTCTATGCCCGAGAGGCCCACGTAGGCACCGGGCTCCCCGAAGATGGCCACCTCCACGCGCTCGCCCGTGCGGTGCTTGCGGTTGTTTATGTACACCGTGAACTGAATTAAAGTCATCCCATTAAAAATAAATACAATAAAAAATAAATAATCTCAAGACTTATATCCCCGGGGGGGTAGGCAGAGGTATTCCATTTCTGGATATACCCACTTTTCACGAGATATTCTTTGGCCCCCGGTGAGCCCATCGTGCATCGTATTACACCTATTTACATTACATTTACATTGCACCTATGTTTATTATGTAGTGTGTACAAGAGAATTTTGTCTTTTATATTTATAGCAAACAAAATATATGCTTGGTTGAGCTTATTCCCGAGGGGGTTGGCAGAACTAAACCATTCTTGCAAAACCCCCTTTTCAATATAATAATATATTTTTTGTAATTTAAATATAGTATTTTTTTTATTTTACAAAAAAAAACTAATAAGATCAAAATTTATTCTCGGTATTAAGTCTCGGGTAAAAATATGAAACAAATATGAAATCTCTGCATGAAATTTCTTCTCTCTTCTCCGATGGAGAATCAGCTTAACAAAAGCGTATACAACATGTAACAGAATAAGCGCAATAGGGTTGTGTCCTACCTAGTCAAATCAGTTACTTTTTACGATCTGTCAAAACGAAATTATACTATGGAAAATGTACTGAAATAGCAAACCGTGACGTCATAGTTTGTAGTACTCAATTGCAGCACTTTTTTTGATTGTTTTATTATTTTTAAATTTGCTATAATTGTAAATTGAAAATCGAAATACATATTTTGAGGTGTTTTGGGATAATCTTTTTAATGTATGACTACTCGCAATTTAATTTCGATGCTGTCAACTACCCAATTCCTGAAATTAGTTTGTTCAGTATCGACTACTTATTCGATTTCAGCTATTTTTAATATGTGTTAAATTAAAAAAAAATGAATTATCGTAGCTGAATTTAGTGCTTTCTGTGGAAATCGTGCTATTATTAATCGATATTTAAGAAAATTGGTTAGACACAACCTAAGTTCGATTGCATGATATTTTTTTTATATTAATATACTAATTGGGGTGTATGAGGGATTGCGCTTTTTCTGTTACGGGTTGTATAAGGGCATGGCCACTCACGTTGTTCCTGGAGATGCCGTTGACGGGGAAGGTGAGCGAGTCAGCGAGCACGTGGCCGTGCTTGTCCGCGCACCACGCCACCACCGTGGCCACCGGGGCCATCTCCGCTGACACTGTCACCGCGAACGTGCGGACGCCCTCCTACACACAGACACATTCTATCACTACACTTGCCTTTCGACCAACATAAATTACAGACTACTTAGTAGACCATGCATGGAACCGACTCCACGCTATGTAAGGCTATCAACAAAGATATTAAAGTAAGGATGAGTTATATTCATACTGCTTGCGTTTGAAAATTTATCCCCTACGAGTGTGCTACACCTACAGTCAACAAAGTTGTTAGGGTTACATGGCAAGTAACTAAGAATTCATTTTTCTGGAGAAGTCATAAATAAATCTTATTGATTAATGTTTATTTCGAAAGGTATCTTTGATCCCTATAATTTACCAAAAAAAATACTATAAATACATTTAAGGCTTTAAGAGAAAAGTGAATCTTAATTTTTGGCCATGTAACACTAACAACTTTGTTGACTGTACATACTTACTTCTTAGCGTATTTATAGGATACAACAATGACGGGGAAAGATGATACGGAACGAATAATAAAGAAAAAGAGAGCTATCTGTTAATAGTTGCGCTTAAAATACGACTTGAAATACAATGCGACTAAATAAAATGTGGTTAATTAACTACATTTGTCGGCCTCATTTTTAGTGCTCTAGTTACATATCTACGTCTTTCTATATATAATATCTTTGGTTACCACTACATAGTATAAAACAAAGTCGCTTCCCGCCTTCGATCAACTATACCAACATAGATAACGGGTCGTCGCAAAAAATGTGTCTCAGTAAATAACACCTCCCTTGAAAAATATGAGGTCCTATTTTGGTTAGTTCGGTCAAAACACAGCCAATGTAAACACGTAGGCAAAGAGGTTGGAAGAAAATCATTCTCTTTGAGAAACTTTTTCTTTAAACGTCTTTGCACGTAGGTATCACAATGTTACAACGTGTTTTAAAAAGTTGCAAAAATAACTACCAAAAAAGAAATTTATTGTTCGGAGTGTCTTAATTTCGCTAAGTACGTGTAAAATATTATGTTTTACGCTTTACACTATCAAATAATGTCATATTTCCAACAAAATAACAATATTCAAACCTCCGCTAAGGATATGATAAAAAAAACACGGGTTGCACTCCGGGAGTGCCGGCAGAAGTGAAAACTTGATTATCGATTTCGGTGTTACAACACTACTCTCCAACCGTCTTACGGTTTTTCGGTCAGCACACGTGACCTGACGCGAGTTTCACAGTTTTTACCTATCCCACAAAAGAGCTCAACGCCGCTAAAGAAGTTTTCACTTAAAAAAAAATTCTAAGTATACTATAAGCGATTTACTACGGCTTACGGCCGTAGTTACAAAAAAGTATACTAACCTGCATAATCTCTTGCGCACTGGTTAGTATGATGCCCTTGGACATGACGACGTAGTTGAAGTATTCCATGTAGAAGTTGCTCTGCACGTGGAATATAATGTACTCGCCGACCTGCCGGGAAACACAACATAATTAACAATTGGTTGAATACTATCGTATATATATATATATATATATATATATATATATATAATGCTTTTTAACAACCAGTCAGAATCAGCGAATTTTTCTTTGATTTGTCTACGTAAGTTTTTGAAAAACTCTTTGGTAAATACCAGGATTTGAACCTGAGCCTCATTGATTGTGGTCATGAGAAGCGGGCTCTTTCACCGTAAAGGTAGACTTCCGTGGGTAGCGCGATCGATCGCATGCGACTGACGCGCGCGGCTGATGAAACAATAGTCGGCTGAAGAAAATTTATGGTGCCATTTCTGAAGTCTGCGACAGACGCGTGCGGCCGACGTCTATCGTTTTCATACATTGACGACGCGATCGATCGCGCGCAGCTGCGATCCACGGAAGTCTACCTAAAGGCTAGCACTGCTCATAGGAGATTTACCCTCGCGTGCGTGGTGGACGTTGAGATGCGTAAATGCCTGTTGTTGGGCGTGTAGTGCGCCACGAAGTGCATGTCGGCGGTGGCCCGGCCGCCCACCGCGTCGGCCAGCTGCGCGCTCAGCCGCACGCCCGTCACGCCATTCAGGACGTCCCGGTAGTTCGGGTCGTTCTGGAGCTCTGCGAAAGATAACTACACTCAGAGGCACAGTTAGGGGAACATTGCGACATTTTCGTACATTCGAGGTCATTTTGGAGCGTTTGTTTTCCGCATAACGCAGATTTTTATGTTTTCAATTTGTACAATCAGAGGTAGTGTATAAATTAAAATTTTTAAAACCCCGGCCACTAAAAATACATTTAAACATAAACGGCTTGACAGATTTTCTTGAACTATAGCTAAGAACACTCTCGATCAATTCACCTTTTAAACAAAAAAAAACTAAATCAAAATCAGTTCAGCCGTTTGGGAGCTACGAGCGAACAGATATACAGATACACAGAAACACACGTCAAACTTATAATACCCCTGTGTCATGCTTTATATAACAGAAGATATTAAAAAATATATTTAAAAGAAAGACTATGAAATTAGTAGCAGATATTTTTGAGAGTATCTCTTATAGTTCCAAAAATATCTGCTAACAGCTAGCTAGTTTATTGAATAAAGAATGTAAATTATCAACTCCTAAAATTAATCTTAATCTATCACTCAAAAAACAAAATAGTTATAGTTTACTGTAATTAAAATTATAATGATTTGATTAAATACAAAAATAACTATTTTATATCTATAATAATTATTTTCTATCGAATACAACTACATATTTTTCTCGTAAAAGTAATAGAAAGCATCACAGATTTTACCGACGCACCGTTGCAACATCGCTTTGCATTCATTAATTCAAATTTCAAACGTAATTTTTTTGTAAATAATTTCATTATTTGAGTGGTTAATATTTGAAGATTTGCAGTAAAATAATTTTATATTTATGAAGTATTCACATACATGCTCAGGCCCAGAATCAAAGCTAGATATGCTACGTAGATTCAGCCAAATAATGTGTGATTTGCCTTATATGTAATGCGACGACTTTTAGCCAGAAATAGTGATGCGATGTCATGACAATCATTTTGCCAATGAGCAATGCATTTCTCATTGATGATTGTGGTGTAATAAATAACTTTATATTTAGAAACATAATTAGTATTTTTATTATCTTTTCACAATCAGCTTTATTCATGGTAATTATTTTTTTATACCATTTTTTTATATGATTACTACTATTTCAGTTCTTCGACAGGGTTAATTGCGTGCTGGTGGCTGTTCAGCTCTTTACAGAAACCATGAATGTCCTAAGTACTGCGTATTAAATAGTACTTTTATAGTATTATTTTATAGTACTTTTATAATATTACTGAAATAAGGTTACGCACAAAAATCGCCTAACAACCAAGTTGGAATGTTAGAAGTTGGTGTCATTCGAAACTTTCTCTAACAGAACCAAGTGGTTTTAAGGTTCAAAATAAGTTTAGCAAAAAATTGGATGGAAATCGTTTATTGAATGGTGTTTCCACTTCGGGAAGTGTTATATCTGAGAAGAAGCGACGCTAGTGCAAGTTCTGGACGATTGTCAACGTACTTCATCCTCCTTATTTTCCTCCATATTTTAAAACGAGACATGGCATGGTTGAGTAGAATTTATTTTTAAAGTGACATAGATTTTAGTGTGTATTTGATTTTAATTTAAAAAATCTGAGTGACTTTGTACATATATTTTTATATTTGTAAATTTAGTAATTGATTTGAATGAATGTAATAAGGACTTAATTTTAATGAGTTTGTAATAAATATATTTATTTTTGTTAATTGTAAAAAATATAGTTATGGACGTCGGTATACCAATTAAGATACAAGGTATGGTTAATTTGCCGCTTGTGCCAATTTATTTATTTTCAACTATTCTATCTATAATAGCTTTTGTAATAAGTATAGTATCTTGGAAATTGATACCAAAATGGAGAATATTTAAGAATTACGTTTTGTTAAATATATATATTGTTCAAATAAATTTTTTCTTCGTCATGCCTATTTCACTATCTGTCACTCCAATGTATGTCCGATCGTCTATTTTAGAAAAAATATTCACAGATGTTTTTGTAAACTACATATTTAATGTGTCATGTTGTTGGTATCTGGTTCTGTCTGTAACTTTTTATATGGACATAGTGAAAGTTTTTCCTAGCAGCATTACCAGAAAAAATCTTAAATGTAGTTTATTCGCTTGGGGGTCACCTTTAACATTGTCTATCATCAAAATTATCATGCTTGCATGTGATTGGGATACAGATTACAATGACTATTTCAGCACAGAAGATATATTCAATTTTTTATTATTACTTATTAACTTCTTTATTTATCTAAGAACATTATATTCGTTATTGAAGAAAAGATCCCTTAGGAGTTCTAATGAGATGAATATTTGTCAAAAGATAAAAATTGCAACAATAATATTTTTAATAAGTGGATCAATGATTTTAATTACGATTTTTACTTGTTTTTTCGTCACTTTTAATGATTACTTCATAAAACCTTATACACTGTGTGCAGGCTATGCAACGCAATGTTTAATTTTATGTTTGCATTTATTTGTATCACCATCTAATCGCAATATGTGGTCTGAATATTTTAGAAATAGAAGACGTGAAAATACGTCGCATGAATTAATTTAATTATTTATTTATTAATAAAAACACAATTGTAAAGAGATTTTCTCTGATTTTCTGGTAGTTGTAAAATCTTAAATAAGCGAAAAATATTATTTGTTATAACTTCATTATAGCTTAAGAACTTATATTAAAATAAATTTTATAATACAATAGTAAATAATAGCAGTGATAGCCCGGACGGTTAAAGAGCCGGCCGAAAATCAGTGAGGCTCGGGTTCAAATCCTGGCATGTACCAATGAGTTTTTCAAAAACTTACGTACATATTTATCACTAGCTCGACGGTGAAGGAAAACATCGTGAGGAAACCCGCAGGTCTCAGAATTAATTCTGAGACATGTGTAAACAGACCCGGTCCGGCGATGGGCTCACCACCTATCACGTTTAGGGGTCCAATATATCTCGTGAAATGTGGGTACATCCAGTAATGGAATACCTCTGCCTACCCCCTCGGGGATAAAAAGGCGTGAGATTATATTTATATTATTTTATATATATATATATTATTTATAGTAAATAATAATAAAATAAATAAATAATACGTTTCATTTAATTAAATTTAACTTAATAGCTTATATTACACAACTATTTTCAAAGCATAAAACTATGAATAAGCGAAAATAGAAAAGAAAAGCTTTATGCGAAGCGCCCTTCGCATACAGTATAATAATGGTTTCAGGATGCTGTTGGGGTTGCCGCGCTACTGTAGTGCATCTGGGATGTTCGCGGAGGCACGGACAGATGACTTTTATGCCATTATCCGTAAAAGGACGGCATCTTTGCTTCAAAGATGGCGGGGCAGCGCCAACAGTATTCTTAAAATTCTTGCGGATAGTCACGACTCACCAATGCTTGAACACTGCCGTAAAGTATTGGTGAGGCGGGACGAAAACGTCAGATAGTTATTATCTATTTATTGTGTTCCAATGCCTACTAACATAGTCTTAAGTCTCATGCTAACAAATGGACCTGTAGTTGTCTCAATAAAGAAATTTTATTATTATTATTTATGAAACTCATATAGGCGCCATCTGTTTCTGTAATCCAAATTCTGAGTTTCATTGCTTGTAGATCATTCTGTAATACGGTTCTTAGACTCTTATAAGCAAATCACTACATAGTATAAAATAAAGTCGCTTCCCGTCTGTCCCTATGTATGCTCAGATCTTTCAAACTACGCAACGGATTTGGATGTGGGTTTTTTTAATAGATCGAGTGATTCAAGAGGAAAGTCAAAGTCAAAGTCAAAATGTTTTATTCAAAATAGGAACTTACAAGTCCACTTATTGGACGTAATTTCAACTCCACCGCTTCAGCATGTATGGTTGAGAAGAAGCGGGGCAAGAAACTCCTTGAGACAATATTCTTTTAATCAATTGTCACTTAATACTAAATTGGGTTACATAATTTTGTTTGTTTTTCGCTATCGTATTGCACTGGACTGGAGGAAATCTGTTCCAAGCATCACTGTCATTTATATAATCGTCTAGTTTGTAATATGCCATTTTACAAAGTACATGTTTAACATGAGTTTTGAACACAGTTTCAGGCACTTTCAAAATTTATTCTGGTATTTTATTATAAAAGCGTATGCAAAGCTCCACAAAGGAATTATTAATTTTATATTTAGAAAGTTTTTATCTATATATATAAAGAGAGAAGTCCTGACTCACTGACTCGTCAACGCCCAGCCTAAACCCTTAGACCTAGAAAGCTGATTTTTTTTACGACTTTTGTTTTTAATCTATATATATAAAGAGAGAAGTCCTGACTCACTGACTCATCAACGCCCAGCCTAAACCCTTAGACCTAGAAAGCTGATTTTTTTTACGACTTTTGTTTTTAAGACGTAAAGTAGGAATAAGAAAGGATTTTTAGAAATTCAACCCTTAAGGGGGTGAAAAAGGGGTTGAACGTTTGTATGGAAAACCTTCATTTTTGGGTCTATCAATTCAAAACTTTGTAAAAATACTCTTCAAAACAAACAACAAGACACGTGATTCCAGATTTTCCAAAAAACCTCCCCTCAGGGGTTGAAACAGGGGGTTGGAGTTTGTATGGAGACGTGTTGTTTTTTACTTCTATCAAGTTGAAATTTGACACAAATACTCTTAGAAATAAATGATGAGACACGTGTTTTTAGATTTTTCTAAAATCGTCCCCTAAAGGCGTGAAAGTAGGGGTTGAGTTTGGTATGTATGGAAAACCTTCATTTTTGGGTGTATCAATTCTAAACTTTGAAAAAATACTTCTCAAAACATAAAACAAAACACGCATTTCTGGATTTTCCAAAAAAAAACCCCTAAGGGGTTGAAACAGGGAGATGGAGTTTGTATGGAGACGAGTTGTTTTTTACGTCTATCAAGTTGAAACTTGACACAAATACTCTTAGAAATAAATGATGAGATACGTGTTTTTGGACTTTTCTAAAATCGTCCCCTAAAGGCTCGAAAGTAGGGGTTGACTTTGGTATGCATGGAAAACCTTCATTTTTGGGTGTATCAATTCGAAACTTTTTAAAAATACTCCTCAAAACAAAAAACAAAACACGTGTTTCAGGATTTTACAAGAAACCCCCCCTAAGGGGTTGGAACAGAGGGATGGAGTTTGTATGGAGACGTGTTGTTTTTTACGTCTATCAAGTTGAAACTTGATACAAATACTCTTAGAAATAAATGATGCGATACGTGTTTTTGGATTTTCCTAAAATCATCCCCTAAAGGTGTAACAGCAAGGGTTGAGTTTGGTATGTATGGAAAACCTTCATTTTTGGGTGTATCGATTCGAAACTTTGTAAAAATACTCCTCAAAACAAAAAACAAGACACGTGTTTCTGGTTTTTGCAAATTAAAACCCCTAAGGGGTTGAAACAGGGGGATGGAGTTTGTATGGAGACGTGTTGTTTTTTACGTCTATCAATAGAAATAAATGATCAGACACGTGTTTTTGGATTTTTCGAAAATCGTCCCCTAAACGGGTGAAAGTAGGGGTTGAGTTTGGTATGTATGGAAAACTTTCATTTTTGGCTTATCAATTCGAAGCTTCATTAAAATACTCCTCAAAACAAACAACAAGACACGTATTTCTGGATTTAAAAACCCCCTCTCAGGGGTTGAAACAGGGGGTTGGAGTTTTTATGGAGACGTGTTGTTTTTTCGTCTATCAACTTGAAAATTGACACAAATACTTTCAGAAATAAAGAATGAGACACGTGTTTTTGTATTTTTCGAAAATCATCGCCTAAAGGGGTGAAAGTAGGGGTTGAAGTTGGTATGGAGAAGTGTGGGTTTTTGCGTCTATCAACTTCAAACTTGGCATAAGTATTCTTTAAAATTGTCCATACAAAGTCCACTTTTTTTTGAGAATTCACTTGGGGTTCCTTGAGGAAATTTGTTTGTTATCATGAGCACATGCACCCTTTGGTCTCAAAAACTTATTCGAAAATCATAAACCAGAGAGTGTCCTAGGCTTTACAATACGTAACAGAATAAGAGTAATTCCTAAAATTAGTTTGTTCTATCTAGGTATCGACTACTGAATTGATTTCAGCTACTTTTAATATATTGTGCTATTTTTTTCCAAAAAAAAATATTAGCATAACTGAAATTAGGGCTACCTATGGAAACCGTACTATTATTGCTATTATCGCTCTTTATTTAAGAAATTTGGTTATACAAAACTAAGGTACGAATGCATCACCATTGTTTTTATATTACTATAGCTACTAATTGGGGTGTGTGAGGAATTGCGCTTATTCTATGACGCGTTGTTTATAGTGTGTTTTTAATAACAAAAATATAAATAGCAATGATAGCCCAGTGGCTAAAGACCCCGCTTATCATTCGTGAGGCTCGGGTTCCAATACTGGCATGTACAGTCAAGTTTTAGTAAGGATCCCTATTTCTTTTTCATCATAGATATAACCTATGTTACTCACATAGGTAATGTAATGTAGCATTCTAATGGTGTAAGAATTTTTGAAATCGGTTCAGTAATTTTTGAGTTAATTCGTTATTAACATACAAAAATACAAATCTTTCCTCATTACAATGTTAGTGTACATAGCGTAGATAGATAGATAGTGTAGATTATCCTTCTTGATATATTTTCGAAACACAAAGAAATAACAAATTACACGCGGACGAAGTCGCGGGCATCAGCTAGTATAATATATAAACCGAAGCGAAGCGAGGGCGGGTCGCTAGTTACATATATACCAAGATATTTTAATGTATATTTACGTTTTGTTGAGTTGATTGACTAGAAAATTGATAATGTAAATTTGCTAAGTATTGCCAGACAAGCGTGAGAGGCCCACGGGAGGTCGTGAACAACAGTTAATGCTATTGTGTCTCGATTTTGATACTTGATAGGCTATCATCACTAAGTAGTGAAAATGATTTTTTTATATAACGCAACTCTATTTCATGGTGCAGTACTGACGTATTTACGAAATTGAAACAACTGACAACTCAATACGTACGGCTGTAAAAATTATGAAGCTGTTTTTTTTTTAAATGTGGGCGATATCGAGAGGGAAGGAGTTATGCGAGGACCGTTATACATAATAGTATGATGTTAGTGGCTATATAGTGACTGTAAATATAACGCTTAAATATTCCTTATTATTGTTGACTATAGTCACAATTATATTATTTGCAATTTAGTTTCAGCTCAATTTTGCGTAGGATAACGTTAATACTTACGCCGCCGGCGGCGGCATCGCGTAAGCTGAAAGGCGTTATTAATAGTACATTATGATATAAGTGCGGTAAGTTGAAAATTACAGCCGAGGCGATATTGCTAGCCCGAGCCGTAGGCGAGGGTTACAAGTAAGCAGAGGCTGTAATTATCAACTTACCGCCGAATAAAAACAATACAGCGTTAAGAAAAAGCGCGCGGAATAATTTTTACTTGTTCACAAATTAGCAATGCGCGCGCATCAGCATTTGTTTAGGCAAAGGCACAAAAAACAGCCGGTATTACTGTTTGTATTTATGTTACAGATTAATTGGTTGCAATTTTCGTCAAAATTAATGAAATTAAATAATGATATACATATCTGTTTCTTTATTATATTTTATCTCCCAAAGTTAATTTTAATCATAAAATGTTGACAACTTTTTTGACATAAAACTCTTTGCTAAGATTTTAAAAACGATTCTCCGTTCGTTTTTAGATGGAGCATCTTGATAAACCGTGCGTTTTAATTTACATTACCGCCCTAGGGCGTAATGAGATACAATATGAATTGAAATTGGTGAAATAAGACAACTTTTACGAGCAAATGTGTTATAAAATGTATGGTTGTTAACATACATATATTATTATCGAGCGAATATTAATAAGCTTCGAATGTAACTTGTAATCAAAAGCAGATAAAAAAATATTTTATTTAGTGTAATTAAAATTATAATGACTTCATTAAATACAAAAATAACTAATTTATAGCAATAGTAATTAATTTATATTATAAATTTAGTACTGTATTTATATTAATACAGATCCTTGACACGTTTACTTGCTTGGTGATGGCTGTTTAGTTTTTCATCGAGACAATAAATTACTTAAGTACTATTAAATAGTATTTTTATAGAAATCTTGAAATACGGTTACGCACAAAAAAAAAACAAACAACAAATAAGTTGTTGTCATCTAACAGAACCCAGTGGTTTAAGGGTTCAGAATAACAACCTAAAAACTTTTGCATTGGAATGTAGAAATCACTTAATCAATGGTGTTTCCGCTTTCGGAAGTGTTATAGTTGAGAAGTGAGGGTTTTGCAAGTTCTGGATGATTGTCATATATTTTCATACAACGTTATCCTAGTAACGTACGAATGATCATTTTAAAATGAGACATGACATGATGGAGTAGAATTAATAATAATAATAAAATTATTACATAAACTTAGTCTAATTATAATGGTCAACAGTAAAACTTATTGAAAGAAAGAAAGAAAAATATTTATTAGGAACACATAGGAGATAAAAAATATTAAAGATAAAAAACACGGAACATATTTAAGTATCCTAACGGGATTGCTAATTAAATTTAGTGATACCTAAACTAAGTAACTAAATTTGTGTGAGTGCGTTGTGTCATAACACTCTCTGAGGCATAACTTATCTAGTCGTCTGTTGCTGATTAGGAAAGTGGGATCATAGTGTATTTGTGAGTGTTTTTTCATGATCATCTGTAAGATAAACAATTGACGGACAGAGAAAACATCACAATCAGTAAAAAGTTCGGTTGTCGGGAAGTAAAACGGACGGAAAGTACTAACTTTGAGTATAGCTCTTTCTAGCTCAATAAGGGTAATTTTATCAGCACCACCGCAGGACGTGATGCATTAGAGTATTAAAGATTGACAAAGAACGAGATAGACTGACTTTAGTAGATTACTGCTTGCAGACTATATATTTTTTATTTTCATTATTTTTATTATGAGAAATGATTATTGAATTATTTATTTTTAAAGTGACATGCATTATTAGATTTTAGTGTATTTGATTGTCACTTTTGTTAAGAAAGTCTGACTGACGTTATAAATTCTTGATTGAACTAATTTGAATGATTGTACTTTAGGGACTAATTTTAAAGAATTTGTAATAAATAAATATAATTTTATTATTAGCATTTGTAAAAAATATCACTATGGACGATGGAGAAATACATGAATATCCGACACCAGATATATCAACGTTGCTGCTTGTGAATTTTTTTTTCTTTTCAACTATTTTATCTATAATACCGTTTGTGATAAGCGTAGTATCTTGGAAATTGATACCAAAATGGAGAATATTTAAGAATTACGTTATGTTAAATATATATATTGTCCAGTTATTTTTTTTCTTTGCCGTGCCTACTTCAATATAATTATGTCACTGAGACCTATATCCGATCGCCTATTTTAGGAAAAATAATCGTTGATATTTTAATAAATTACATAATAAATGTGTCATGTTGTTGGTATCTGGTTCAGTCTGTAACTTTTTATATGGACATAGTGAAAGTTTTTCCTAGCAGCATTACCAGAAAAAATCTAAAATGTAGTTTATTCGCTTGGGGGTCACCTTTAACATTATCTATTATTAAAATCATTATGCTTGCATGTGATTGGGATACAGATGACGTTTACGGCGCGTTTATATATATTACTAGTGGCCCGGGCAGACGTCGTTCTGCCACCGTATAAACCATCCCTGGACCCACTCTAACCCACACAAAAAGTTTCATCAAAATCTGTCCAGCCGTTCTGGAGTTTTAATCAGACTAACGAACATCAATTCATTTTTATTTATATAGATGGATTATATTATATTCGATGTTTTATTATTACTTATAAACTTCGTTATTCATCTCAGATTATTATATTCTTTGTTGAAGAAAGATCCCTTAGGAGTTCTAATGATATGAATATTTGTCAAAAGATAAAAATTGCAACAATAATATTTTTAATAAGTGGATTAATTATTTTATTTACGATTTTAACTTGTATTTTCTTTATTATTGGACATTTTATACTGTGTGCAGGCTATGCAATGCAATGTTTAATTTTATGTTTGCATTTATTTATATAACCATCTAATCGAAATATGTGGTCTGAATATTTTAGAAATAGAAGACGTGAAAATACATCGCATGAATTAATTTAATGATTTATCTGAACTAATATTATGAAGAGGAAATTATTATATCTTTGTTACGATTTGTATTAAAAAAAATTAAAATTAAAAAATTAAAAATTGTTTATTTCCATTAAAAATAACAATCACTTTTAGAACAAGGGCTGGGACCTCCTAGTAAGCATAAATTATGCCTGTGTCAGGACGCCTCGCTCTTCCATAATTATGATGCGTCTTACAAAATTTATTATTTTAAATTATTACATTGTGGGTAAACAAAAAGGTTATGGGTAACAAATTAGAATAAAGGTGTGTTAGTTTGTGGGGTGTGTGTGAGTGAGGGGGAATATGTGAGGGTAAGTGAGGGTGTGTGTGGGGGTGTTTGGAGTGGGTGAGAGAGAGAGGGTGAGAGAGAGAGGGTGAGTGAGGGTGTGTGTGGGGGTGTTTGTATTATATCTTTGTTACGAATAAATCCAAAAACTATTGGACCGATTTTAAAAATTATTTCACTTATGGAAAGCTATAATATCCCTGAGTAACATAGACTATATTTTATTCCCGTATTCCCGCGGGAACGGGAACTACGAACTACGCGGGTATAACGCTAGTTGATAAATAAAAACACAATCGTACTCTAATTTTCTCTCGTTTTCTGGTAATTGTAAAATCGTAAGCATGTAAACGTAAAATATTATTTGTAATAACTTCATTTATAATATACAATGTGTAACAGAAAAAGCGCAATTCCTCATACACCCCAATTAGTATATTAATATAAAAAAATATGATGCAATCGAACTTTATTTGTGTCTAACCTATTTTCTTAAATATCGATTAATAATAGCACGATTTCCATAGAAAATTCAGCGATGATAATTCATTTTTTTGAATAATTTAACACATATTAAAAATAGCTGAAATCGAATAAGTAATCGATACTGAACAAACTAATTTCAGGAATTGCGCTTATTCTGTTACATGTTGTATATTTAAAGGTTATATTAAAATACATTTTATAATATAATAATAAATAATACGTTTCATGCATTTAATTATATATATTAGCTTATATTATAGAACTATCTTCAAGCATGAAACTATGATTAAGCGAAAATAGTTTGCTTTATGCGATGCGATTATTTTTGTGATACTTTGTGAGTCTTTCAATAAATGAATTATTATTATTACTATTATTACTATGCCACTCATACATGCGGCATCTATTTCTGACATCCTAAGGCTGAGTTTCGTTGCTTGAAGATCATTCGGCCCTAGACTCTTATAAGCAAATTAAATATACACCTAGATATTTTAATTTATATTTACGTTTTGTTGAGTTGATTGGATCGAAAATTTATATGTTAATTTGAGAGGCCCACGGGCGGTCGTGGACAATAGTTAAGGCTATTGTGTCTCGATTTTGATACTTGATAGGCTATTATAATTAAGTAGTGAAAATGTATTTTTTACATAACGCAACTCTATTTACGAAATTGAAACAATTGACAACCCAACTGCTGTAAAAATGTATAAAGCTGTAATTTTTTAAATATGTCGCCAAGATCGAGAGGGAGGCAGTTATGCGAGGACAGTTATAAATAATGGGATGATGTCACTTTTAGCACATCCAGCTCTGTGAATATTACGCTTAAGTTTTCCCGTTCAAATGAAGTAAAGAAGTCGTCAAACTGTACTTTATAGGACCATTTAGTGATTGTATTAAAAAATGGTGT